>CM028672.1:21580000-22780000 GCA_016760335.1 Gastrodia elata | reverse complement strand
ACCAAGAAGCTTTTTCCTTTTTTGGGATTGAGGAAATCATTGTGTGAGAAAAGAATTTGGGTAAGCGGACATCACAAAAAAATTCCTTAACCCCATCACAGACATCTCTTTGAATTACTTCCCAGGATTTACAGAAAAACTCACTAAGAAAACCATCAGAACCTGGGCTGGAGCTTTTCATTAAGTCCTTAACTATTTCCCAAATTTCTTCATCAGTGGGAATCAAATTTAGGAAGATGTTATCCTCATTCAGAATTTGGGGAATAGTGGAGGACATAAAGTTAGGGTAACGGGAGGCCTGGCTTTAAAAAGGTCTTGGAAATGAGAGATTGCAGAGTCTTGGATATCATTCAGGTCGCTAAACTTTGTATTATTTGGGGAAATGATTTCAGTGATGTGATTATGGTGCCTTCTTTTATTTACCCAGTTATGATAAAAGGGCGTATTTCTTTCCCCTTGGGTTTCCCAGTTGAGGCTACATTTTTGTCTCTAGAAGGTTTCAATGTCATTATGGGTTTGGATCAGGGTGGCTTTGGCCTTTGAAACTTCTACTCTGTTGCAATTGGAAGGATCTAATTCAAATAAGGTTTCCAAGGAGTTAACCCTTTTTTCCTGAAAAGCGGTATTGCTAAAAATGTTTCCAATCTCTTTTTTGTTCCATTCATTTATTATTTTCCTAAGCCTTTTGAATTTCTCCACAATGCGAATGAGACCAAAGGAACCACAATGTTCATTCCAATTTGATTTAACGATATCATAAAAATCATCTTTTTTTAGCCAAAAAAGTTGGAAACGGAAAGATTTAGGGATTTTTTGAGTTGTAAGCCAAGTGGAGAGAATAATTGGTTTATGGTCAGAGACAGTGGAGTTTAAAGAAGAGGCGGTGTAGTTAAGGAAAGAGTTACACCATTCATTGCTGGTGAGGAATCTATCTAACCTTGAAAATTTTCTCCCGGAATTCCATGTAAAGGAAGATCCCGAGTACTTAGCATCTTCAAGACCACAATCTAGCAGAGCATAATTAAAATCGATTGAGGACATGGAGTGATCCCTAGAATAGCCTTTATACTCCGAGAAATTAAGGATAGCATTGAAATCCCCACCAACAGCCCAAGGAAGGGTGGAGGAGCTGCAGTCCTTTAGGAACCTCCAAAGGGGGAGACGCTCAGACCTAAGATTATTAGCATGGACGAAGGTTATGAGGAAATTTTGGGTCTCATTAAAAAAACGAATATGGGTGGCTTGTTGGCACTCAGCCAGAAACTCAGCCTTCCATATATCACTCCACATAACCCAGATTTTGTTAGAGGATGAGGCAACAGCATTCGGGAATTTAGCAAAACGAGAGACCTCATTAACTTTTTCCTGGCTAATCTTGGGTTCAAAAATGGCGGCTATACTTATTTTTTTTTCATAAATAATATGTTTAAATCTATTTTTGTATGAGACATTTCCAATGCCCCGAATATTCCAGCACAGTATATTCATTTATGGACAGTAGAAGATCCACTTGGGATCGACTGACAATTTTCAGACACGTATAAATCGAATGGGTCTAAGCATATGAATTAATTTGGCTAACAAATTTAAGTGGTTTCTGCTTAATATTAGCTATTTGGTTAACTAATTATACTCACTAATTAGCCTAAATGTGACCATAGACTATTATTTTTCTGCTTTAATATATAAAATAACCCTACATATATATATATATATATATATATATATATATATATATGTATATATATATATATATGTGTGTGTGTGTGGTCAGTTAATTAATCCTAATTATCTAATTACTCACTAAAGTCGACCAATTAGTTAACTAACCTCCTAACTAATTGATAAAAAGTATTCTGCTTTAATAAATGTCTGTATATATATACGAAGGCTTATATATATATATATATATATATATTTATTTATTTATTTATTTATTTATTTATTTATTATATTTAAATCAATATTTCTGAGTGAATTAAACACGCAGGACCCACGGTGACACGTGGCGTAACCTTACAGGGCACGGCAGAGGAACAGGCCCCACTTGTTGCGGCTGAAAGGGGCAGCCAGGACACTTGTCGTGCCGGGATTGGCACGAAGGCATAAGGCGGGCCTGCCATGTGTCAGCAAAGATGACCGCGGGCACACGCGCACGCAGCGCGTCCGAAAGGACGCGAGTTGGGCCCGGGCGACCCGGCCCTACCCGGAGAGGCCGTCTCTCCGGCTCCCTCGTCGCGACCCGAGCAGAGGAACTAGGGCTCCGGTTTTGGTGACCCTCCCGGCGGTGAGACGCTACGAACCGCACCAAATTGGGAAGAGTACTCCGAGACCTAGCCGACGGCGCGCAGATCCTCAACGGAGGCTACCGGAATTACTAGCTAACCTAAACCCTAAGTTTATCGCTGCGGGCCGTGAGTGTTGACTGAAGTGGACCTATGTCCGTCCATGTGCGCCGATTGTTCGATCGGGTTCGAGCTAACCAGATCGAATCAATCATCCCTCAATCCACAATAAGCAATAACATTCCAAGTTTTCAGATTAAAAATCTAAATGTGCGAAATCAGTAACGAGAGGATACCTGGCACGGACGGTGGGGGATGCTTTAGGGTTTGGGCAGACCGCTTCTAGAGGCTCGACGTCTCAGATGCGAAGGGACCTTCGAGGCCGAGGCTTCTAATGACTTAAGGGGAGACAGGGACGGATCTCGCGAGGTGGGGGAGGCCGCTGGTTGGCCTCGGCTGCGGCCAAGCGCCGCGTGGCGATCGCGTGAGGGGCGGACGTGACGAGGTGGGACGAAGGCTGAGGGCCGTTCGATCGGCTTGATCAAACGGTCCAGATCTGATCATGCGCAACGGCAGGCGATTGACGGTGTTAGGGAAAAAATGGACGAGGCGTTAAGATGCTGACGGCGCCGTTTGGAAATTAATTTAAATATTAACTAATTTAATTTAATTTAATCAATTTCTTATTAATTTAAAATAATTAAATTATTTCTAGAAAAATTTCAAATATTCACCCCTAGCTAATTGAGAGGTGAGAAAAGCAATGGTGAGGTCGAATTTTTGATCTGACGAGTATTTTGATTCTTCGATTTGCAGGGTATTTAAATATTATTAAAATATTTGTCAAAATTTCAACGACTTCCGATTGTCACGAAAACATCACACCTAGCTAATTTGGGGTCAATGAGCGTGATGGCAAAGTCCGTTTTTTGATCGGAGGTCAATTTAATAGGTCAAATTTTAGGGTTTCTAAATTTCTAAAAATCAGGATTCGATCCCTTTGACTCCTGATTTGGACTAGGTCTTAGAGGTTGACTCTTATTGACCTAATTAGCATTTATGATTATCTTTAAGACTAAGATTAGTCATAATTGACAGTGGTAACAACCTGGGTTGTTACACATGCATCATGCGCTTCACAGGCGGTTTAGCTAGATGGGGGGATGCATTGGGTCAATGGACTATGTCACATCATCCACTGAGTTTTCCAACATCCTCTCATCCCTTCTGCTTTGCCGAGTAGTAAAGCAAAATTAATGGAGAACTTAGTTTACAAGCATCAAATCTCTTGGTAGAGCCTTTAAGGAAAGGTACAAGTAAGCTTGAGAATTTGTCACATAATTCTTAGCTCTACTTGCACTGCCTTCCTCGATCTTACCCAATTGATGAGCTTAGAATATAAGTTCTTTAAATAATTTAATGATTCATTAGGCTTCTTTTTAGAAAAAATAATTTAGACTTTATTCAATTTAAGCATTCATTCCAACATTCATAATAAATAATAAGAACATCTTTTCATTCATTTAAACAAATTCATTACAACACCATTATACCCTTACAATTTCATACAAGTACATCTCAACCTTCTCCAAAGGGATTTGAGCCTTCCATTACTAAATAAGCACAAGCACAAATACAATGGAAGGTGAATCTTGACATCAGTTCACAGCATAAGGAATTCAAAGAAGGTTAAAAAGAAATACTAGGATTCACCTGAAGGTTTTCTGGGGTTCTCTTGGATTCCTCCTTCACTTCTTCTTGATTGCTCTGCCCTTTTCCCTTTGCAGTCTTCTTCTCCTCACTGTTCTTGGTAAGCCTTCTTCCCCTTGGAGAGTTTTCCTTTCTCCTCCACCTGCAGCTTTTCCTTATGGGCACTTGAATGTCAAAAATTGGAACTCTCTCTCAATCTTTAAGTCTCCCTCTTATAGATTTCTTTCACCTATTTAAAATTTAATTCAGCAAATAAATCATATTTAGAAATTTGTGCTTTTATTAAATAATTTTTCATTTATTTCTTTAGTAATGAAGGGATTTAGGCTCTTTGCATTTATGTTTTATTGTGCAAATAATTAAATTAGCCTCTTGCTCTTCCCCATGATGGCTTAAACATGTGCTTTTTAGAATGATTTTTATAATAAAGATTCCTCAGTTTTTATTGTATCCACCCCTTCCATCATCCTCATAATTTTAATTTATTTCTTTATGAATTATTCCTTGAGAATGAGAAGTTTAAATTAAATTGATATTAATTTCAGGTATGGGAAGGGGAAGAACTTAATTCTTTGGCCTTCCCTATGCTGCCTTGAATGCTTATTCTTAGCAAAAACTGCGACGGGCGCGAGACGCGCGACAGCGCACTGCTACGCGCTGTGGTATCTGAATTTCAAATCGACCCCCAAGTGTAGCGCACTATGGCAGATCAAATAAATCTAAATTTGATATTCATTCCACCGCAGCGCGTTGTAGCGATCGAGTTTCGATTTTGGTTCGCTATAACACGCTGTGGCGGCTCAATTAAATTTTATTTCCTTTGCCTAAGTTCCACAAATATCGCCTTGGCACGTTGGGGGGCGCTGCGGCGCGCTGGGGCGCGCTACATCGGGTTCATTCCAGAATTGTAGAATTGCTCCAAGATTTGCAAGCTGCTCTTATGCTGCTAGGGCGCGCCGTGGCGTGCTGGGGCGCGCCGCTCTTATGCCGCTAGGGCGCGCCGTGGCGTGCTGGGGCGCGCCACGACGGTTTTCTCCTAAAATTGCATATTTCAGCCAAATTTCATTTGCTCATCTTTTATCCTAAAAAGCAGTAAAAGCACATTAAAATATATAATTTTAAACTAAAAATTGTTTATTTTTATTAATTTATGTTACTATAAATCTTGGAGTTATCACACCCTATACTTAAATTCTGGCTCGTCCTTGAGTAAGCTCAAAAATAAACTTTTCTAATTTTATATATTGCAAAAATCAATTGGATATGTGTGAAGTGTTTTTGCAATTTCATGTATTACTTGACAAGGGTGATTAGAAGGATTCAAATTCTAACAAGTCTCATACTAGTATTTTGTTTTCTTTTGACTATTTGAGTTTCCAATTTCTAAATATACGATACGCAACTCATAATTCCTGGGGGAGCTTCTATGATTGCTTACTTAGAAAAGTTAGATTCACTTTGTAAGATTCTCGCGCCATTTGTGCTTCTTCTTCTAAATCGCAATGAATATTTCTTTTCAGGAGAGATATTTTTCTACATCTTATTTTTCTCAATTCCTTATTTTGGGAGAGATATTTCTCCTTATCCCTAGATTTTATTTTGCATTCAGTTCAAGGGAGAGATATTTTTTTTCATCCTCATCTATTTTTCCTTGTGTTCAGTAAGTCCTACAGAAGCCTAGTACATTCTTGTTTCACCATTTCTCACATCTCTACATTAAGTTCCTTGACCCCACCCCCACACTTAGATTTAGAGCATTATACATTTTTGATGTAGGAGACTTATAATAAAATAAGTGTAAAATGATTTAACATGAAAAATCTTAGAACTGTATGTTTTGCTTGAGCACCTCTTATTAAGAAAATTAGAATAAAGAAAATCTTCACATGCTCATTACAATTAAATTCGACCTATTGAACTTTTCAAAAAAATTGCCTAGTTAATGACTTTCTATTAGCACAAAAATTGAGGGATAATAATTCACTAAGATTTATTTAAACAAAAATTAAAAGTACAAAATTAAAAGCAAATTGAACATACCTTACTAGGAGTAGGAAGGAATGAAATAACATTATATAAATAATAAAAAATTGTCATTGCTGCAATCATGCTCGAGATTTCTCCTGCTCCTTTATCGACACCCAAGTACTACTTAGAATCTGAAAAAGATAAAAAATATAAAATTATTTGTTGGGTTGCCTCCCAACCAGCGCTTAGTTTAAGGTCCTCAGCTTGACCAAAAAAAGTTTATAGCCCTTAAAAATTTCTTTCCATATTTTTATTAACTCCTTAGGCTGAGTATGAGCTAGTTCAATAATTGGGTCATAACATAGTGAGTGTAATTGTGTTGCAAGTTGTTATCAAACTTAATATCATTAATCAATTCAAAAGGGTTGTTGTATTATCATCAGAACTTAAATGTGTTCTCCCACACCACCTACACCAATTTTGATTTTTATTGTGCATGACCATGAGATTTGAGTACTCCATATATGAAAATAAGAACAATAAAATCTAATAGAAAAGTAAATCCAAGATATAAGAGAATATATACGCAAAACTAAGATAATTCTAAATCACTATTTACTTGAAGATTGTATTTAATACAAAACAAAAACTGTTCCCCGACAACGGCGCAAGAACTTGACAAACAAAAAATGCACGTTTGTGTTTGCACGCAAGTGTACGTGGTCTGAAGTAATAAGTGGAAGTTTTAATTCTGGGATTTATCGTCCTCTGGGAACTATGGTTCTGATACCAAATTAGGTTTTCTTTCAATAATGTTTAGATGTTGATTTTTTTATTTATTTTTGATTTCTAAATTAGCGATACAAATTACCTTAAGTTAATATATGATTTGAATAAAAGGAGAGAGTTGAGTTTTTATTGTAATAGTTGCAAGGGCTTAGTGATATAATTTCATAGTTGAATGTATACTTTAAATCTTCATACTTAATTCAATCAAGTGAACACTATTGGAATCAGAGTTACCCTCTAATAACAATATATTCAAATTTAGTGCAGAAATAGAACTCCCATTAGGGTTATTTTTTATCACATAAACTTTCATGAGAACATGATTTGTTAATTAGACTCAATTCCTTACGTTTAGGTTACAAAATGATATCTTTTGTTCCTATTGATCTCACAAACAAGATTTCCATTTGCCATGCATCATGCGCTTCACATGCGGCTTAGCAAGATGGGAGGATGCGTTGGGTCAATGGACTATGTCACATCATCCATTGAGTTTTCCAACATCCTTTCATCCCTTCTACTTTGCTGAGCAGTAGAGCAAAATTAATGGAGAACCTGGTTCACAAGAATCAAATATCTTAATAGAGCCTTTAAGGAAATGTGCAAGTGAGCTTAAGAATTTGTCATATAATTCTCAGCTCTACTTGCACTACCTTCCTTGCTCTTACCCAATTGATGAGCCTGGCATACAAGTTTGTTAAATAAATTAATGATTCATTTGGTTTCTTTTTAGAAAAAATAATTTAGACTTTATTCCATCTAAGCATTCATTCAAGCATTAATAATAAACAATAAGAACATCTTTTTATTCATTCAAGCAAATTCATTACAACACCACCATACCCTTATAATTTCATACAATTACATCTTAACCCTCTCCAAAGGGATTTTAGCCATCCATTACTAAATAAGAACAAGCACACATATAAAGGAAAGTGAACCTTAACATTTATTCACAACCCAAAGAATTCAGAGAAGGTTAGATAGAAATACTTGGAGTTACCCGGAGGTTTTCTGGGATTCTCTTAGATTCCTCCTTCACTTCCTATTGATTGCTCTGCCTTTTTTCCTTTACAGTCTTCTTCTCCTTACTATTCTTGGTAAGCCTTCTTTCCTTTGGAGAGTTCTTCTTTCTCCTCCTCCTGCAGCTTTTCCTTATAGGCACTTGAATGTCAAAAATTGGAACTCTCTCTCAACCTTCAAGTCTCCCTCTTATAGACTTTTTTCACTTATTTAAAATTTAATTCAGCAAATAAATCTCATTTAGAAATTTGTACTTTTATTAAATGATTATTCATTTATTTCTTTGGTATTGAAGGGATTTAGGCTATTTGTATTTATGTTTTATTGTGTAAAATAATTAAATTAGCCTCTTGCTCTTCCCCATGATGGCCTAAACATGTGCTTTTAATAATAATTTTTATAATAAAGATTCCTCAATTTTTAGTGCATCCACCGCTTCCATCTTCATCATAATTTTAATTTACTTCTTTATGAATTATTCCTTGAGAATGAGAAGTTTAAATTAATTTGAAATTAATTTCAGCTATGGAAAGGGGAATAATTCAATTCTTTGGCCTTCCCTGTGCTGCCTTGAATACTTAATTTTAGCAAAAACTGTGTCGAGCGCTACGTCGAGCAACAGCGCGCTGCGGTGCTCTATAGCATCTCAGTTTTGAATTGGCTCCCCATTGTAGCGTGCTATGTCGGATCAAATAAATCTAAATTTGATATTCATTCTGCCGCGGTGCGCTGTAGCGCTCGAGTTTCGATTTTGGTCCACTATAGCGTGCTGTGACGGCTCAATTAAATTTTATTTCTTCTACCTAAGTTCTACAAATGTAGCCTTGGCGCTCCGGGAGCACTGGGGCGCGCTACAGCAGGTTCCTTCTAGAATTGCAAAATTGCCCTAGGATTTGCAAGATGCTCTCATGCCGCTAGGGCGCACCATAGCGCGCTGGGGCACGCCACGACAGTTTTCTCCCAGAATTGCATATTTAAGCCAAATTTTAATTTGCTCATCTTTTATCCTGAAAAGCAGCGAAAGCACATTAAAATATATAATTTTAAACTAAAAAGTGTTTGTTTTTATTAACTTATTTTACTATAAATCTTTGAGTTATCAATTCCCCCAAAAACTTAAAGTAGCTCTTAGATCCAAAATAGGAATCTCGTATGATCCACGACGAGCTGTATTACCTGAGTATCGAACCACAGAGCACCTCAGTATGTCGTGGCTCACCAACATCAAACCACGAGGTGCCATGGGGTGCCATGGCGCACTGCGGTGCCTAGTCATAAGTAGAAAATTTTGTAGGGCGCACTAAAGTGCCTGAATTTCCCTTGACTTGTCTCGGAGCACGTCGGGACTTCCCGAAAGCCCACCGGAGCTCCATTGGCACCTCCACGATAATTTAAATGGTCTCCACATCCCAACACTGTGGAGCTTAGAGATTTTATTAAATTGTTCTTATCGACTCAGATGATCAAGGCTTTGATTTTTAGTCTATGCACAAGTAGTCACTCTTAGTGAACTTATGTCACACCGTTCGTTGCATAGATGCTCTAGGTGCTCAATCTTTAATTGAAGATAATCAATGAGCACAATAAGGTTTTCATGAAATGCAACTACTTATACTAATAATATAATTTTAATTTATCAATAACTATTCATTCAAAAGAATGTAAATGATGATTTAACTCAAATTCATAATGCTCACTAAGATTGAAGTCTCTTACATGCACAAAATTTACTACATTTTACATGCTTTCCACCAAACCCTCCCCAAAAGTGAGGTTTGTGCTGCCATTACAAGGAATAAAATAAGAAAAATACATGAATTTCTTATGGCATATATATTGTTTTACAGGATATAAGATTAATAATAGCATAGGTAAGAAAATAATCTCCTAATCTACTATTAAGCACTACTATAGGTAAATGATCTATTAAATAAGGACATGTAGATGCATTTTTAAGAGTACTAACATGCAGACATACATTTCATTACATTTATCTAGATAAATAAAAGAAAAACATTTGTCATAGAGTTTAATCAATAATACAGTTCAAAATATTTAAACTACAATGTTAATGTATATATGAAAAAAAATTCTCTCATCCTTACATAAAAGTGAAAAGTAAAATGTCTCTAATGAATCTTCAAGCATGACTCTTGTACTCTAGCTCCTCTTCCAGTTCTCCTGCTAGGTCCACTCAAGGCTCATGATTGACCGTGTTTCGTTTATAAAATGATAGGGTACAACTAATAAAATAAAAATAAGTGGTTAGACTAATAAAGTCTAAGCACATTTTGGGGTATTTAACTAATTTAGTTTAAGGATATCATATTAGGTTGAGGAGTAAGGTGCACAATGCAATAAAAAGATAGTAAAGAGCATTTAAATTAATGGTAGTATGTATGCTAAGGTACACTAAGAAACCCTGCAAAAGAAAGGTTAAGCATACATAACTTTTATAAAAGAGCTTAATAAGATAAAGGCTATCATCCTATATGCAAGTAATAGAATAAAAGATAGTTTCTTATAACCACACATTCTCCCTCAAGGATATGTGTGATCTCCTGATCATTCCATAGCTAGCCCTAGCTAAACTGTTTGTATAGACTAATCCACTCTAAGTGAAACCCCTTTTTTATTATAATTATTATTATGTAGTGATATGGTCAATTGGATAAGCTTCAAAGCATGGAAACTGTAACAACCTGAGATTATGACTTAGCCTAATCTTAGTTTAATCACAGCCTAAGTATCATTCTACTGAGTTCATCTAGTCATTAAAACCAATCCTTGAAATTTTGGGGTGATTCAGAGCACAAATGAAAAATTAGAATATATTAATATATTTAATTAATTAGAAAATTGAGATATTTAAATAAACCTCAAAATCAAAATCCAACTTTGTCGTTTCGTTCGTCACCCCCAAATTAGCTAGGGGTGATGTTTTGGACGCGTTTGGAAGTCATCGAAGTTTCGTGAATATTTTAATGTAATTAAATGCACCGGAAAATAGAATAATTAAATAATCGTCAGAATCAAAATCCAACTTCGCCACTGAATTTCTCACCGCCAAATTAGCTAGGGGTGAATTTTTGGGATCCTCAGAGCCTGTTTATTCATCCAAAATTTTTTATAAAATTTGGGTTAATTAGAAAATTGAAATTAATTTATTTCTTAAGACATTTTCTAAATTTCTTAATTCATCCTGTGCTGTGACCCACCTCCCACTCCTCCTTTGCTTATATTCAGCGCCCCCTATCCTGGCACACGCAAAGGGGGAAAATCCCCTCTCTTTTCTCCCATAGGCCGTGCCTCCCACCCCATTTCTCCCCCTTTAAGAAGGAGCTCAGCCCCTCCTCTTCCTTCCTAGGGGTGAATTTTTGGCATGCTACTTTATGTCACTTTATATTCCTATGCTTTCACTATATTAGGGTATATGTTAGAGACCTTTAATAATGTTTGGACACCTTGATTTACTTAATTTGATATTAAACTAAAATTGAACATAAGAACCCTAAGAACTTGATTAAGTAAATGACACTTAATCTAAATCTAAAATTTGCCATCAATAATACACCATTAATGCAATTCTTATTCATTGATTTATAAATCATCGATTTATCTTAATTGGGTAAGGATATGGGTTAAACTCTAACCTATTTGATTAAGGCTTAAACCCTTAATCACTTAATTATATAACTTGATTAAAATTTAACTAACATTATTTCAATAATGAATCTAATTTAATATTGACCTTAAATCATTAAAGTAGAAGTGCTAAGGTTAATAATGAACTTATGTGATTGAAACATCTGAATCTAAGCTTAAGATCCTTGATTTTCTCTTATATAAGTCTCTTGGCATAAAAATGATAATAAAACCATATTGATTTATGGAATGATCTAATCCTAATAATATTCTTGATTTTATCCCATGATTGTAGTATAGGATATGATCAGATGGGTCTAACTATTTGATCTGATCAATTTAATCCAAGCCCAATAAGTGAACCTTCTGAATTTAGTTTAATTATTAGAAGTATAAGATCTTGATGATCTTGCTATAGGAGTATTTGAAATATCCAAAAGGCCTAATTAATGCTAATATATTGAGGTAGGAAAGGCTTATTGTGACATATTGAGGTAGGCACTTAAATGATCATCCTTAACCTTAGAAGTTAATATTAAACCTTGTGGTAGAATTCACCTAAGACATTAGAATGAGATTTATCACATGTGATAGTAACCCATATTGAGTGACCTTTTGGTCACATCCTTGGAGCCTTGAGTAGGACTCACCAAATTAGAGTAAGGATTTATAGTTTTGATAAATTCTTGGTTATTAAATAGAATTGACTGAGCTCGGATTATTAGTTAGTTATGATCATGCATACCCATGGTGCTGAGTAGCTTCAGCAAAATTCAGGTTTGGATGAGTCACTCCAATGTGGACTTATGACTAGGTGCTTTCCTGAGGGATAAGCCAAATATAGTCCCGCTAGAGTAAATCCTCCAAACTTAATAGTGTGAACTAGAATCTTAGTTTGGGAGAATAATAACTACAAATGGGTTTTGCCTTCTATCTTGTGTGTGCCTCGATAAGTGCTATTATAAGCAAACTAAGTGCTAAATTCACTCTCTTGGGAACATACAACCATGTGTATATAACCTTTCCAATTGATTATTTCAAGCAAAAAATTGTAAATAAGAGAAACTAATCATTGAAATTAGAATCTATGAGTCAGAATCCTTCTAGCAGGATTTTGTATAATGGAAAAATTTGAGTCATAATCTAATTTTAAAGCATTTTTAGATTTTCTAGATTTTTAAGTCATGTAGTGTAGAGGTATTAGTATGAGCATAAGCATGATGTATAAGTATCAGTGATGATTTATGAGTTACGGAATGTTACATACATCAATAAAGGAAACTCAAGATGTTCAGATATCATAATAAATTGTATTTCCCAACAGGATATATGTAGATATTGGACCATATAGCTCATAGCATTTCAGTGATAGCTCAGTTACATATCAGTGGAATATAGTATTGTGGCATATTCAGATGCATAATTTCAGTGGCATACAACATAATTTTACATGTTGTTTACTCCATTTTAGATCATACACTATTTTATTTGTTTCAGTATTTAGTATACAGTCAACTTTTCCTTACTTAGTTTTATACATATTTAATTATTTTGTTACTCTTACAATCTTTCTGCAGTTTTGTTTATTTTACTGTTAAATATAAATAATTAGAATTGTTTAGATTAGTTTCAATGTGTTTGACTTATTATCTAACACATGGTACTTTTGGAATCTGACAATTTGCTAAATCTTGAGCAGCATATTGAGCCAGGTCAAGAGGACTCTCAGAAGATTCAGGAGGAGTTCATGGAACCTTAGTGGACCCTTCTTCAGCCTTACCATTTTCTTTTTATGTTTATTTCAGCTTAGTAGTTAGACTTTATTTTAGTACTATTTCAGTAAACAATTTGTAATAACTCTAAATGCATTTACTTTTCTATTCTGAGATGATGTTTATATTCAGTTCTGTGATAAGTGTTCTGGATGTATGCTTAGATTATGCATTTTATTTATATATTACCTATACTTAGTATTATGATGTGATCAGCATATTGGAAATACTGATATTTTATACATATATTGGATTCTTCATGTTGTATTTTAAATCCAATGAATGTATATATCTAATATTTATGATAGGAATACTACTCTTATCTTAAGTATTAGCTCTCGACCCTTCTTTGTGGTTGAGTTAGCAGCCCTTCATTGTGACTTTCCTTCAGATGGGTTTTGTTTAACTTTTCGGAAAGATGGAAAATTCCTTCCCGAGTTGTGCACCGCTCCGCCGCCGAAATTGATTATGATATCTCTTTTGCGGGCAGCGATGGGGCGGGGTGCTACAGAAACATTAATTAGAAATACCATAGTAAACTAAACTGGTGATATTCATTACTTGTTTAATTATAGGTATCATCTACCTTAATAGTTAGGATCAATTGAAGCCTCAATTGATTTAACATATAAGTGTGAAATCAGTTGATGATGATAATGATAATATATATATATATATATCTGTGTGTGTGTGTGTAAGTATATGATTTTGCAGGTTTTGAAAATAATTTAGACTAATAAACACTTAAGACTCTCTATCATAACCCTAAGTTTACCATCCTCAAGATTCATCATTTATACATTAATTAAGCTTCTAAGATGAAATATACAATCTTAAGAAATTCAATACTAATATCTAGGTTCAATCTACCTTAAGAACTAGAGTATGAAACCTCATAGGTAACTACTTCTAAGCTAAGCTCACCTCAACTATAACAATATTTCCAAAACCTAGAAGTCTGCCCAAAGATTCCTAAATGATAAGCTAAAGAACCTAGTGCCAATAAACATAACAATCCATGTATAAATGTCTAAGGTACTTCTGGTCTATCAATCTACTAATAGTATATAGTTTGCCTCAAGTGAAATTCTCAACATAAATATACACCTTAAATATTCTTTTACTCTAAATCTCCATAAATCACCTAAGGGTCCACCACCATTTCTCCCTCTCCTAAGTTGATTTATTGAACTACTTAGGGCTCAAGCTACTCTACTCTAATGTTTAGAGATCGCACTTATAACATATACAGTCACATATTCCAAAATCAATAAAAAATTTGACTCTTAAAAGTTAACTTCTAAATTTAGCATCAAACATGAGAAAACTTAGTATGTACACACTCCCCATAGCATAACATGAACTTAGACAGTTAGTAGGTTCAATTTGGAAGTGAATTGAGAAACTTAGGGTTTTTGACCTAAGTGTTAAAAGTACCAAAATATAATTTTTAAGAATATAATTCAAATTGCAAATCAAATATTATTATAAGATTCTGCACATTTTTGTGAGCAAAATTAGATGCAGTAATTTACTATCTACTTTAAGCAAGTAAAACTAAGAAATATAAATTTGGTTCAGAAGTATGTACCTGACACCACATTGTTCCTCTGCCGCTTTAATAGGGGTAAGAGCATAAACACGTGCGGGGCCGGTAGGCTGCTTGCTGTAGGGTTGCCGGGTAAGTGGCCTCGGAGCATTTGGGTGGGAGGTCTGAGGCATAGGAAGCTGTGCAGCAGTCCATCAGCGGATTGAATATGGTGTTGGAATAAGTAGTGAGGGGCTATGGTAGTTTCAGTGTTTGAGCGATTCTAGAACATTTGAGATTTAATCTCTCCAGTAGAACTGTTAGATGCAACAAGAGTAGAAGATGATTGTTCATGCTTTATTTCATAAACCTGAAAATAACACTTTGGAGATTAGAGAAGGAATTCAAAATGTCATTGAATGTTATTAATCATGAATGAGAGAATATGATATTATTGAGATTTGAAAGACACAATTTAAATTATGCAACAATCTATTATAAAGGATAGAAGACCTATCCTATGCATCTTATAACTAGACCAAGTCTGAAGTTAGTGTATGTAATACTAAAATGTTTTCTTCTACAATTCTAGGGGAGTTTCTAAGAAGTAGTATTCCATTAGTTTATCACTTTATCTTGTAAAGGAGAAGATGTTAATTCAATGGGTACATGATCGGGATATTCAATTTCATTTAAGATTAGTTCTACGTGCTTTTAAGCCATGTTTAATCAAATGAGAAAGAACTAGTATTCTAAAATGGTGTACTAAAGATGTTTGTCTACCACTAAATTTTAAATTTTATATATCTTTGGTCTATTTGATAGTTGAATTCTAAAATCATGCCTTTCATTCTGAGTATTTGATTATGATAATATGGATGTTATTTCAAGTATTCATTTAGTGACTATATAATAGAAGAACAATCCATTAGGAAGAGAGGAATGCAAGTTCCAATATGACACCTTATAGAATTCCTTGATACCAACTGTGGTTGCCCAGTCCCGCCATGGTCCTGTTAACTCTTAAGTTAACATGAGTACGGTGAAGAGGACACCAAATGACAAGATTCTTACTTATGAATAGATTAGGCACACATCCTAACCCATTATGATTAAGGAGTTTGCCATTTATAAGAACTTTTTCATTAAATGAACATTACATGAAAGTAGTATGGTTAACTACAACATATCTAATGTTTATAACTTAAGCAAAAGAGGAAGTAAGCACATATCTCCAACTATAGCTGCAATAAGGTTAGGCATAAAATAAAGACTAATAACAGAAAGAAAAACTCATCCTAAATATGCTTATGATCAATATAAGTTTATGTTCATCAACAAAAAGTAAAAGAGCATGTGAAACATTTAAATAATTGAAAGCAAAACTAACATCATATATATATATATATATATATATATATATATAATCAAGCAGGCAAGAATAGCTTCCTATAGATAAATAAAGCTAGTAAATGCAGTAAGACAGTAAATAAGAAAGTACTGAAATGTAGAAAAGTAAACTAAAAATAGTAATTACAAAACTAAAAACTATCATGGCTACATAAGCCATTCAAACTGAAATTAAATAATCTCACTTAGCCTGATGGGCTAAGGCAGAAGCTCTGAACTGAATATGCACAAAATCACTTAGCCTGATGAGCTAAGGCAGAAATATCTGAACTAAATAAGCACAAAAACACTTAGCCCGATGGGCTAAGGCAGAAATACTGAACTGAATAATGTTGAGTAGAAATGCACCTACCACTAGTACTACCATATCAGAACCTGACTAATAAAGTCATACTGACAAAAAGTCTATTTCTCACCACCCTATGCAGCCAATGCTCAACCAGGCATGGATAGACTTATCGAACACTAGCAGCCGCTGTGCTATGTCGGACCCAAATGAACTGAAGAGGCATACTAGTTAGGTTACAACCTACTGAACTGAAAAACCAAAAAATTAAAAACATCGATAAAAATATAAATAATATTTATGCAAATTTCAAAGTTGACATGAGATACTTATTAAATATCCTATGTCCAATATATGTGACCAAGGTATAATGCTCAATACAAGATAAGCAAATCATCAAATATCAAAGTGAGTAAGAGACTCTACTAGGAAACAGGTGATATCCATTGTTTTTTAATTGATTCATTCTATCTAATCCAAGTTACACAAGTTTAGGATCTCTAATTCTTACTATCGAGTGTAGCTCATAAAATTTATAACCTTATGAGTTGAAAACAATTAGAACTTATCAGGTTCTAATCTAACTAAATTAATGTCAACTATAGAAGTTAAATAAGTAAATCAATCAACCTATTTTGATGATTTAAGCAACCCAAACCTATCTTGATTAAGACCAAATCAAGATGGAAGAATTAAGAATTAAACTCAAAATATTGGGGTTCAATTACTTAATCCAAAGGTGATACTAAAGAACTAGGTTTTTACCACCCAACCTCACAGATTAAAATTTAAGGAAAATCCTATTAAGTGAAATTAAACTAAATAGGATAGATCTCTATTCTTAAATCAAAAGTTAAAAGATCAAATAATCATTAATAAATTATGAAAATCTATAAACTATCAAAATTAAGGCTTCACCTATTGAGTAACCCAATATACTCTATAGATGAAATCTAGCCTAAGTACTAACCCTAACTTCTAAGGAAGATCTTAAGGGACTAAGATGAACACTCAAGCTCCAATCCTAACTAAAATTAAATGAAAGATTGAGGATGGATTAAAGAGGTTCAAACAAGGCTTAATCTACTTAGAATTCTCTTAAGGAAGAATTTAGGGTTTTGATTTAGAAACTTAATTTATGGCTTAAAATTATTTACTTAAATTTAGAATCACTTTATTTACTAATTTTAGAGATTAAAATATGAAACTAAAGCTAAAAAAGCACATAACCCTAAATTTGGGCAAAATGACTATTTTGCCACTCCTTAAGGGTCTAAAAATCTACTTTTTGATTTAAGGCTCTAAATTAAAAATTTTTAATGGCAAATAATTACTTACTATTTAATATAAAGATAAACAGTAAGTACATCAAAATTTGGATAGTTACTAAGCGTTATGAGATAAAATTAAGGATTTTAACTCATAAGGGAAAATTAGTAATTTTACTTAATGGAATTTAGTTTTTTTATTAGTTTATTAAATTTTGCTATCTAAGTGTTCTACAGAAGCTAAAATTACAAAATTTTGATAAGTATTGGTTAAGTTATAGCCAAAATAAATTTAGGGTTAATTATGTGAATTAGGGTTTCATAAATGT
This sequence comes from Gastrodia elata, assembly GCA_016760335.1. Classification (NCBI taxonomy): domain Eukaryota; kingdom Viridiplantae; phylum Streptophyta; class Magnoliopsida; order Asparagales; family Orchidaceae; genus Gastrodia; species Gastrodia elata. Next base: position 22,761,987 of record CM028672.1, on the reverse strand, counting down.
GGTCAAAAACCCAACTTTTCCAATTAATGTTCCAATTCAGCAAACTCAGTGGCTATAACTTTCCTATAACCCACTGACTACTTTAACTAGGAGTAGACCCAAATTAGACATCATTGATTAAGTTATGGCCTAATTAGGGTTTATGTGATTAGTGAGCAATTAGTGAAATTAATTACAGAATCACTAAACTAATTACACTACTAGGTTATATTCTACTCAAGAAGTTATCAAAAATTAAAATTTCTCAATTTGAATTAATAGTTATGCTAAAATTCATTAATCAAGTCTTAGGTTATTAGGGTTGATTAATAGATTTAGCCATTATATCCTAAATATTTTTGTAGATTACTTTTTATTAGGTCTTCTTGATCAAAATAGTATATTGGAAGACCTAATTTGGAGCTCAATTGACTAAGTTATGGCCATTGAAGTTCTAGGGTTAATTTGGGTAATTAGGGTTAGGTCCTAAAAGTAATTAAGCAAATCCTAATCCAAACAGAGAAATGAATACTATAATATTAATCTAGAGGTTTTCTTGATCACTTTAAGATTCATATTGGTTATATTTGGACCAATGTGTGCAAAGTTATGAACCTTGGAAGATTAAGGTTTAGTCCTAAAATTGATTAGTCAATGTATGCTTCAAACAGAGAAATTAACATAACTAAATTATTTTTAAGGTTTTACTGATTAATTTAAGACCCATATTGGGTATGTTTGGGTAAATATACACAAAGTTATGATAGTTTGAAGTTTTGGGATATTTAGGGTTTCATTAGGAGATCCTAAATGTCACTAGGTGAAATAATTATCCAAATAGAGATTTGACAGTTCCATATTAATCCTCTAATTTTACTGATCAAAATGACATATAAGACTAATGTTTTTGGATTCATAAAATTAGAGTTATGAAAGGTTGAATATTGATGTTTAATTAGTTTAATTAAGCTTGTTTTAAATTTTGTAAATTAAAAACTCAATTATCAAAAAAAGCAATCGACCCCATACTCAGACAGAAATTAGTGAGGCCCACCAACTGAGAGGTGGGCTCCACCTCTTCAGCTTCTTCCCCGCACTAATTTTACTCGGCTCCTTCGCGGGCAAAATGATGCCGGTTAAGGCATCAAAGAACTTGTTGGTCCGAAGGTTTTAGAGGACGCTCGATACATTGAGGGATCCCTAACGACGAGCTTTACATGCTGGGTAAAATAATTGATGTTAACGAGTTCAATGTGGCCAACCCTAAATTCAAAGGATTCGGCTAGAGTTTTTTTTTTTAGCACGGTGAAATAAGGCTAAGAATCGAACAAACGATAATTTCATGCTATAAATTAATTGAATGGAACTTAATTAGCTTGATAGTAAAGTAGAATATGTAAGAAAAGGTGAGTACCTGGATAGACAATAAATATTTAGGTAGAGGAAGGAGATCTGTCGAAAACCTCCAGATAGCTACAGATCGCACGATAAGGTTCCACCGTGAATAAGAGCTCTAAAGAGGATTAAATGAGGCTCACAAGAGCGGCGGCTGCCACCAGGCGAGGAGAGCGAGGGTTGCTCTTCAGTGCACTTAACACGCGCCAGGCGTTCGGCTGAGCAGCGCGAAAAAATGAACAGGGTCCGTTGGATCCTTTCGATCGGACGGATCAGAGACTCGATCTGATCAAATGGTATATGCGAGAAAGAGGAACGACGTTAACTATTAAGTTAATGGCTACCGTTAATTAAATTATGTAATATATGATTTTTATTTATTAAAATCTGATTTTTCTTTAATTTAAAATTAAAAATGATTTCTAAAAAATTTCCAATAAATCACTCCTAGCTAATTGCGAGGTGAGAAATGCATCGGCAAAGTCAAATTTTGATTTCGGCAAGTATTTAATTATTCAAATTTTTGGGGTATTTAAATAATATTAAAATATTTGATGAAAATCCAACGACTTCCAAATACCTCCAAAACATCATCTGAAGCTAATTTGGAGGTGGTGAATGCAATGGCAAAGTCTGATTTTTGATTTGAGGTTAAATTTAATAGATCAATTTCTAGGGTTTCTTGAAATTCCCAAAATCAAGATTTGATCCATTTGATTCTTGATTTGTGCTGGTCTTAGTAATGAGTTCTTAATGACTTAATTAGGGTACTGGAACCATAATTAGGACTTAGATTAGTCCTAATTGATCTAAGTACAAACCTGGGTTGTTACATGCACGGCCGAGGGTAGAGGGTGGTTAGGGCTCGCCGATAACAGCTACACCGAGCCCTGAGGTGGCTGCAAGGATCAACCCTAGTTCTTAGGTCTCGGCGGCAAAGATGTAACGGTAAGAACTATACAGGTTTTGCAAAATTTGAACATCCTAGCCTATTAACTTCCAATCCAATGCTAGATTACTTTGATCAATTGCATGGAATAATGTTTTGAGTAGATTCGAATGCAATACGTTGAGAGAATGAGGGAGAGACGAGTACCTAGAACCAATGGCTACGGGAGAATCGAGCTCGAATTATGGGACGAGGGAGCCGAACCAGGACTTGAGGTGGTGACGACGGACTCACTGAGGGCTCAGGGAGCATCGGTTGGCGGACACCTGCGGCGTGGCGACTCGTGGTGGGGTTGCGGAGATTCCGAGGAAGACGACCCAGGGATCGTTCGATCAATCTGATCAGACGGTCTGATCCCGCCATTTGATTGAACGACGAGCTTAACGGTACGCACCGAATTAAATGGCGCAGCAACGACACCGTTAAGTTAGGATTAAAATAATAATATTTTAATTCAAATGAAATTAATATCCTATAAAATTTAACCATTAATCGTAATTAGAAAATTTTCAAATATTCACCTCTAGCTAATTGAGGGGTGAGGAACACAATGTCGAGGTCAGATTTTGATTCCGACGAGTATTTAATTTTCTCATTTTTTGGGGTATTTAAATTTTATTAAAATATTCGACGAAATTTTGACGACTTCTGATTACCTCCAAAACATCACCCCTAGCTAATTTGGGGGCAATGAGCACAATGGTGAAGTCCGATTTTTAATCTGAGGTCAATTTAGATAGGTCAAATTCTAAGGTTTCTGAATTTTCCCAAAATTAGGATTTGATTTATTTGACTCATAATTTGGACAAGGTCTTGGTGATTAACTCCTAATGACCTAATTAGAGTACTAAGACTATGATTAGGACTTCGATTAGTCCTAAATGACTTGGGTAACAACTTAGGTTGTTACAAAAGTAATGCAAAAGAATTGTACCTATTGGCAACCAGATTATTTGGTTTTTCTTTGAGAGAGGTCTTGCGAGTATTGGTTTTAATTGGGCTTTTTGGCTTGGCAAAGGGATCTATCAGCCCATTTTTTTTGTTGGGATGAAGAAATTTCTTTCCAAATAGCTTTTTTTAGGCATCTGTAATGCTAGATAAAAATTGTTTTTTGGATGTAATAGGAGAAAGGATATCATTGAAATTCCTTTCACCATCTTCTTTTTCTTTGGAAGTGTGCTGATTGATAATAGTGACCATCATAAATTTGAAAGGAGAAGCATTGGTGACAATGTTTTCCTTCACCACATTATCTAGCAAAGAACCAGAGACCGAGTTTGGGATAGCAAGAATATCATTTTGCTTGTTGTCAAATTCAGCATTTTGATAATCTCTAATGAAAAAGGTATCACTTAAGTTAGGGACAATATCATTAGTAATAGGATTTTTTGAACATATAATATTATGCATAACAATATCAGCAGTAGGAGCATCAGTTTTTCCAACATTTTGACAACATCAAATGAAAGAGGCATCACTTAAGTCAGGGTCAATATCATTAGTAATAGGATTTTCAGAAACTATAACATTATGAATAACAATATCAACAACATGAGCAACAGTTTTTCCAGCATTAATAGTAATAGAAATATTAGTGCTCGACTCAACATTTTTAGCCAGAGCATTTGGGATGGTAGTGACAGTTATAGATTCACCAATTTTGATTACACCGGCATTGTCATAGACAAATTCACTAGTTTTATAACAAACATGTTTAGGATTAGCAGCAACAACAATTTCAACATTATTATTGTTAACAACCCCAACAGTGGGGTGACCATCAGCTATGCAATTAAAACTAGTAGTGTTAACAATATCATATAAATCACCGACAGCATAATCATTAGTGGTAACAACATTAACATCATCGTTATTACAGGCATTTCCATGGGCGACAGCTTCAAAAATGTTAGTGTTAAATATGCCAACAATAATGTTATCATAGACAGTGGTATTACAAGCTATAGTGTTATCAACAGTAGTGCTACCACTTGCAGGAGTATTACACGTAGTGTTTAGATAAGTATCAACCACAATACCATTATCACTAGTGTTGACAACAACAAAGGCAACCTCCATGCTATTTGAAGTACGAAACTCGAAAGGGGCTAAAGTTTCATCAGCTAAAGTATTATTGATGATCCCATTTGGGAAGTGTTGGCATTAGCCTCATTACCATTAGTAATAGCAAGTTGTGTGACATTTCCAAGAATCCCCATCTGTCGAATGGCCACAGGGGAGGGAGAGAGAGTAGTAGCATTATAGAATGAGCAATTATCAGTATTATGATGAAGGGTACAACACCAACTGCAAAAAAAAGGAAGGTTTTCATATCAAATCTCTTGCTAATAGCCATTTTCTTTAGAACCAAGCCAAATGGTCATAGGGGGGGACGCTATATTGATTTCGGTAAGCAACTGCGAAGCAGTAATGTTTCGTAATATGGCCGTATTTTTGTCCTATTGTAACGGTTTGTAAATTTATTTACTGATGTGAAATATAATATCTTTTGTTATGATATGGAGACGAAGTTCAGGCAAATTAACCCAAATCGTGACTATAGGAAAGTCATGTTTAAGATCAGTGAACAGATTCTATTTGCAGAAATGCATTGTGTTTCCTTTCAAATAGTAAGAGCCTTTAGAAAAAACCCTTGCGTAATCCAAGTCAGAGTCAAAAGAGAAAAAAACCTCTGGGAATTGAAAGATCTAAGCATCACAGGGGCAACTAATTTTAGCCCTTTTATAAAACCATCGATTAACCAATAGTTGGGTTTGATTCTAGTAAATTTTTTGACAAGGGTAAGAGCATGGGGTGAAGCTAAAGAATATACCTCTTCATTAGAGAAAAATAGGGTGGGAGCACCTTTGAAAGATGAAATGTTTTGAGAAACAGACTGTTTCGAGTTGTTGACAACATCTCGGAAGGAGCGAATGGATGGAGGGGGGACCTCCATTAAGGTAGCATGAACTAGTAAACAAAGGATAAGAGAGATCGATTACAAAGAAAACAACATCACCTAACAGGATCCACAAGAAAAAGCAAATCTCCCGTTCATTGGCAGAGCCGACGGAAGGAGAAGACAAAGCTTTGGCTTGCCGCTCGAGAGCCGCCTCAGAACCTTAGAAGGAGAGCATTGTCATATATATATATATATATATATATATATATATATTAATTGATAAAGAAAGAAATGCTTCGATGCTCAATTCATAGCTCAAGCATTTTTTATTTTTTGGCAACTTAATACCTTTAGTATAATTATAACTATATTTTTTGTTATGGTTTTATTGATTATCTTTTCATTAGTAGCTTTATTATTAATGGTAAAGTTGTTATGGTCTCCATTAGAAAATCTTTTTATTATTGATGTGTTTTCTTGACTGCATATTTTTATTATGAGTTGGACTATATTTCTTTCTACATTGTGACTAATGAATGTTAGATTTTATTTGCTTCTGCACACTGTATTTCTTGTATGTGCATTTAGTGAAAGTCTCAATTCAGGTATGTGGCATATCCTTAAGTTATCAGTGGAATAGGGTGAAAACCTAATCTAACTATAAAATGGGGATTTGTCGTGGTGACCACTCCATCGTATTCATGTTAACATATGTGTTAACAAGACCATGACGGGGGTGGGGCTCCACATCAAGCTTATTCAGAACAAAGTCAGAAAGTTCAGTCTCGGCATAAGGCACCACAGCACGTTGTGGTGTGTTGTAGTGCTCCATGGTGCCCAACACCCGAGAGGGAGGCGTCGTAGTGCACTATGGTGGCAGCAGACCAAGACAAGGGCACTGCAATGTGCCATGGTTGATGTAGTCTGGTGACTAGGGTGATGTAGGGCTTCTCAGCGAAAGCAGACAGAAACTGAGGCATTGCAGCGCACCCCAGCGGTAAGCATCTGAGAGCAACATGCTACAGCACGTTGTAGCACGCCACAGTGGTTGTGCGCTTAAGAGCAGGGTGCTACGGTGTGCTCTGGTGGATGCTACCTGAGGCTAGGTCACTACGGTGTGTCGTAGCACCTGGCAGATTTCTGCTTCGCTCCAGTTTCACTTTAAGCTATTTGAGGGGAATGTTGTACAATTTAGGGTCCAGAATATAGTTGTCTACTTAAGAGAATATGTTGGAGATAATTCTTAGGTTGGCATTTCAGTTTGTAAAGGCTTTTGCAATTGTTGGAGGAGATTCTAAGGAGGAACCCTAAGAAAGTGTTATTGTGCAAGGGAGCTCTTCCATATTGGAGAAGACACCCAATGGTGGCTACTACTTCTCCCCTTCATCCTAGAGTAAGACCTAGTGTTCCTTAAGGAGGTTAAGCTCTTTGTAACTCTGTACCTTTTATTTTACCTAGTGGAAATTTCTATGTGGTGTGGCTCCGTGAGTTTTCCTATTTTTGAGTTTTCCACATAAAATGTGTTATTTGGATGTGCTTGTGGTTGTGTTGCATACATATGTTGTGATTCTATTTATTGTTGTTTTGTGATCTTGCATTTTGCTTGGTAACCATCAACATAATCCCAGTCCTTGTCAATGCAATCTCAGTCCTCGTTTAACACAAATCGCTTCCACTATGGTGTACTTAGTGAAGGTACAACAAGTGGTATCAGAGGGATGTTTCTTATTAGTTCTAGAGTTTACTGTTTGAGTGGAAACAATGGCCGATGAGATGAGACACAACATTAATAAGTTTAGCAGCATGAACTTTGCATTCTAGAAAATGAAATTGTAGGATTTGCTTTATCAGAAGAAGTTGTATCAACCATTGAGTGGAGCCGACTAAAAACTAGCGCCTAAGTCAGATAAAGAATGGGAGGTTCTTGATAGACCTGCATTGGGTTTTATTTATTTATCATTGTCTTCTTCTATTGCATTTAACATTATTGATGGGAAAACTATTGTAGATCTCATGAATACATTGACAAAGATGTATGAGAAGCCCTCAGCTTATAACAAAGAATTTCTGATGAAGATACTGTTCAATATAAAGATGATGGATGGTTGTTCAGTGACTGAACATCTCAATGGGATCAGCACAGTGATGAGCCATTTGCGTTTAATCAGCATCAAGTTTGATGATGATGTACAAGCTCTATTATTGTTCTCATCATTGCCAGACAGTTGGGATGGGCTGGTTACAACCATCAGTAATTCAACAGGGAATGTGTAGCTAAAATTTGATGATATTGTTGAACTAGTGCTAAATGAAGAGGTGCAAAAAAGATCCCATGGAGAGGCATCAATTCTAGCGTTGAATGACAAAATCCGAAGAAGAGGCATAAATAGGAGGCATAATAGAAATAGGTCTATGTCAAGATGAGGTAAATCAAGACCTAGAAAAGCAAAGCTGAATTGCTAGAATTGTAGGAAGGTAGGTCAATTTAAGAAGGACTGTCCTACCCTAAAAAAGCCAATTGGTGAAGGCAAGGTTATGTGCGCCACAGTAAATACTTTAGTTGAAGAGGATCGGGATGCGTTCATCCTCTAACTTATCAACACGGAGTCCTGGGTGATGAACCCAGGCACATTCTTTCATGCCACTCCTACTTAGGGTGCTTTTATGACTTACACCAAGGGTAACTTGGGTAAGGTATATCTTAGTGATGATAAGGCATGAGATATCATTGGCAGAGGTGATGTGGATGTTCAGCTACTAGGCAGTGGAGTTTTAAAGCTCAAAGATGTTATACATGTATCATGTCTAAGGAGAAATCTAATATCTATTAGCCAGTTATGGAGGGATAAAATGCATGTTTTATAGGAGACTCATGGAAGATCACCAAGGGTGCAGTCATTATTATATTGGGTAATATGGAAGGTACACCTTACCTGATCAATAAAGTGTCTGAGTCTATTATTGCTGTAGAACATAATACATGGGTCTATGGCACCGAGCCTTGGCCATATGAGTGAGAGGGGTTTGAAATCCCTATAGTCAAAGGGGAAGCTCTAAGTATTGAAGTCATTAGGCTTGGATTTATGTGAATATTGTGTGTTGGAATAGTAAAAAAAAGTTTTAATCTCTAAATTTGGAAGAGAGCTGAAAGACAAGGAAGTTGAGTTGGTGCATAATGTAACAATCTTAGTTGTTATCCTAGCTAAATCTAGATTAATTTAGCTAAATCAAGTCTTGATTTTGATTTCATTGGATTCAATGGGTCATTTAAACCTAACCCTAGAAGTTTGAAATTAATCGGAGCTAAAATGGAAATTGTTATATTTTTGGCTAATTTTAAGCCCTAGAAAATACCTAAATTAAATTGATCTCCAAAACAAAATCTAACTTCATTTTCAAATTCCCCAGCCCCAAATTAGCTAAGGGTGAAATTTTTAGAATTTTTGGAGGTCATTTAGGCGCATTTTGGATATAATTTAAATTGGTTCAATTGCAATTTAGGGTTTTAAAGATTTCAAATCGCGGGCGCCAACTGGGCTATCCATTCTGTGGATCTGATCCAACGCCTGCGCTTTAGATTAAGGCCCGTCTCATCTCGACCATTCTGTGGTTTTGAGATCCTAATCCGACGACATCTAGCTATCCGCCATAAGTACCCTCGATCAACCGTTAAATCACCTGATTTGATCCAACGACCGAACCCTTATCCACGATCGTTCATTAAATGTTGGGAGATCAGGGCCATCCCGCTTCGATGGATGATCAATCAGATGGCCCAAAGCACCCGAGTACTTTGGATCATCCCCTTCCCCTCATCCCATCTGCATCTGGTCCCCCCCGATATCCACGATCCTCTGTGATGGCCCTGCCCCACCGTGGTCCTGTTAACTCTTAAGTTAACAGGATAACGGTGGAGGGATCTTCTAAATGACAAGGTCCCCACTAAGAATTGGATTAGACACATATTCTAATCCAACTTAAATAAGGACTTTGCCATTTCTCCAACGAAAAATATCACTAAATGCTCGTACAAGTAAATAGAGTGCGGAAGCATAAAATACAACATCCATTCATCATAATAAAAAAGGAACTAAGCATCCTACTCAGAATAAGTAAAGCAATAAAAGTAAAGATAACCTGTATTATTACAAACCTTAAACAATTTAAATGAGCTGAAAAGTAAAACACTCATCCTCACAAATGCAGAAAAAAAACTAAGTCTGCAAATCTTCTGGTACAGACTCCTCCAATGGCAAGCCCTCCATTGGATCTACTGCTCCAAGAAACTCAGAACCTATCATTATCAGTTTCATAATGATAGGGCCCCAACCAACAGAAAAAAAATCTTAGTTAGACTATTGTCTAAGTACATTTTAAGCTGCAAGTTTATTATGTTATTTAGATATCACCATAATTAATTATAAACGCATAACAAGAGCAAGAAAGCGTAAGAAAGAACAAGACATAGCTATAAATAAATAATTTATAACTTAACAACTAGGAAGTAAACACATACCTCCTCCAAAGCAACTGCAACAACGTCAAGTGAGTATAAATTAAGTGACTAGAAATAAAATACATCCTAAACATGCTTATGATCAATACAATTATATGCTAATCGACATAAAGTAAGAAAACATGTGAACAAAACTAGCATCCTATATAAATAACAACAAGTAAATCTAGCATCCTATGCGCAAGACTATAAAATGCAGTAAGGACTATAAGTAACATAAATACATGAAAGTAAACTAAAAGCAGTAAACTCAAACTATACTGGCTACTCAGGCTAACCAATTGAAAGAAATAACAACTCTCTTAGCCTGATGGGCTAAGGCAGAAGAATACAAGTAGAATTATACCTTAAACTAGTATTGCCATATCAGAACAAATGACTCCTCAAGTCACAAATCCAAAATATTATTCTCTTTATTTGATAACTAGTAAATGAAATACTAGATGGCTTCACCTACAAACTAGTCTTTCATTCTACTAGGTTGAATCAATCCATTATCTCTCTCCGACAAACTAGTAAGTGAAACACTAGGTGGCTTCACCAACAAACTTGTGTTTCTGCTACTAGGCCGAACTAATCCATTGTCTCTCTCCGACAAACTAGTAAGTGAGACACTAGGTGGCTTCACTAACAAACTAATGTCTCCACTACTAGGCTAAAGCAACTGAAGAGGCAGCCTAATTAGGTCACAAAATGCCAATGAAATGAAAATAATATTTATGCAGGTCAAAGTTGTCACAAGATACTCATCAAATATCATATGTACACAATATATGTCCAAGGTATAAAGCTCAATTACAAGGTATGCGAAGCATCAAATCAAAGTGAGCAAAAGACTCGACTAGGACACAAGTGATATCTATTGTTGTCTACTTTATTCGTTCTATCTTCTCTAAGTTACATAAGTTTCAGAATCATCAATTCTTACACAGTCTGTAACTTATAATCACGAACCTAAAAGTTGAAGATAATTAGGACTGGACAAGTCCTAATTATATATAAATCAAAAGACAACTATTTGATTTAAATAATCAAATCATCGACCTAATTTAATAATTTAAACCATCCCAAGCCATCTTGATTAGCCAAATCAAGATGGAAGGATTAAGAATTAGACTCCAGATTATGGGGTCTAATCACTCAATCCAAAGTTATATCTAAAAGTCTAAGGTTTAGAACCCAAATCTCATTGATTAAGTTAAAGCAAATCCTAATGATAAATCAACTCATTAGGATAGATCTCTATTCATAGTTCTAAAGTTTAAAGATCAAATAATAATTAAAAAAACTAAGAACATCTATAAACTATGAAACTCAAGGTTTCACCTATTGAGTAACCTAATTTACTCAATAGATGAACTCTAACCTAAGATCTAGCCTTAAGCTTAGGAATTAAAGTTTTTAATTACTAAGAATATCTCTCATGAAATACATCCTAACTAGTGTTATAAAACCTATAGGAAGATCTAAGAATGGATTAAAGAATAAAGGATCACTCAAATTTTACTCAGGGTTTTCTTTAAGGGTTTAAGATTGAAGTTTTAATCAAAATCTAACTAAGACTTAAACTTACTTAATTTCTATTCTAAATCATTCCATTTACTGAATAAATCATTTAGAAAGTGATTCTGGGGTTTTAAAAATACTAAACCTTAAATTTGGGCAAAATGACTATTTTGCCCGTGCCTAAGGGTTAAAATATCAAATTTTGATCTAGGGTTCCAATTATAAAATTTTCTTATTGCAAGGTGTTTCTTACTGTCTAATATAAGATTAGACAGTACTTACACTAAATATGGGTGATTATTAAGCCTTATGAGGTCAAATTAGTAAATTTGACTCATAGGGGTATTTTGGTAATTTGGCTAAGTGAAACCTAAATTTTATTTTGGTTTACTATTATTTGCTGTCTAAGCTTTCCATTGAACCTAATTTAGTTGAGTTCTGATAAGTATTGGCCAAGTTATGGCCATTACAAGATTAGGGTTAAAAGGGGGTAATTAAGGGATTCTTAATTAAGGGTCAAAATCCTAACATTGTCAATTAAGATCCAAATTGAGCAAAATCAGTGTCTATGGTTTACAAATTGTCCACTGATCACAATGACATGTGGTAGACTCAATTTGGACCGAATTTGGCTAAGTTATGACCTAATTAAGGTTTAGGGTGATTAGTGAGTGATTAGTAAAATTAATCACCCAATCACTAATTTAACCCTACAATTAGGTTCTAATAAACTCTATGAGTTCTCTAAAACTTAAATTGTTCAATTTGGACCATTAAATTTGGAAATATTCACTAATCAAATTTTAGAGTAATTAGGAGTGATTAGCAATTCTAATCGTTGGATCTAAAATATTTTTTATAGATTACTGTAAATTAGGTTTTCTTGATCTAAATTGATATTAGGATCACCTTATTTGGAGTTCAATTGACCAACTTATGGTCAATTGAAGTTCTAGGGTTTATTAAGCTAATTAGGGTTAGGTCCTAAATGTGATTAATCAAATCAAATCTAAACAGCAAGATTAACCCTAATAAAATGTTCCGTAGGATTTTGTGAGTATTTTAAGACCCATATTGGGTGTGTTTGGATTATCACACACAAAGTTATAATCTAATGAAATTTTGTAACAATTATTTGAAAAATTTAATGTCCTAAGTATCACTATGTTAAATAATGGTCCTACAGCAAAATCCAGGGTGTCATTAAATTCCTTATATATTTCTGATAAATTTTATATATTTGTTTGCCTAATTTGGACTCATATTTATTAAGATATGGCTCTTTAAAGTTTTATTAAATACATATATATATATATATATACACATTCATTTTTAGTTTAATTAATTAATCATTTTTGCTTATTTAATAAATCTGTTAACATTATTCTAATATATTATTTATCTTAATTTTTAATTTTTTTGTCTTCTGCAGGTGGCGGGCCCCACAGAGTACACGCGGTGACTGCTGGTTCGTCGGGTGGTTCAGATGGGCCCATGGCCATCTTAAATCTAACGGGTCTGACGTGGCTGGTCGGGTGTAGGTCCCACCACGGATATGCAACCGTTGGATGCAAGCCACGTGTACTCCTAATGCACGGACCGCGAACACACGGGTCCGGCTCGGGTTTACCCGGCCTGACCCGATCCCTTCATCTTCTTGTGCTAGGACACCGAAGGGATCTCCGCTGGTGCTTGATTTTCCAGCAACCTCCGACGACTGCACAACTCGATTTGCCCATAAGTCGCTAGGACGTGATGAGACCTACCCGTAGGTGGTCTAAACGCAGCCGGAGATGGACTAGAACGGCCGGTGAATCGAACCCTAGGTCGGCTTATACGTCTCTAACGGTTTGTACTGTCGCTTCTACCATAAATTACTTCGATCCATACACTTAATTGATGATCAGATCCGTTAAATTAACAATCAAAGATGTGAAATAAGGGTTTAAAATAATTTATTAAGGATCAAAGCAGTGTATAATAGGATAGGAGGTACCTTTGATTTAACGGCTAAAGAGAGTCGAGGTTTGATCTCATGGTCCTGGACTTCAGGGTTGAAAACCGAGCAACCCAGAACTTCAGAGGTCTTAAAGTCGATCTTAAACGGTGGCTGCGAGCGATGGGAGCTATCTGGAGTGAGACGCGCGCCGCGTAGCTCGCCTGCAGACACGCGGAGGCCTCCCGTCTTCGATCGGGGAAGACGAACCTCCGCCGTCTGATTGAAGAGATCGGACGAATCAGATCCTTCGCCTGATCTAACGGCGGAACCACACGACGTGGATGTCGTTAGGCGGGGCTGTTAAGTACTGAATATTATTTTATTATTTAAATATTTTAAAACTTATTTTATTAATTATAATTAATCAATTAAATGTGTTCCAAAAATTTTCAATAAATCACCCCTAGCTAATTGAGGGGTGAGGAATGCAATGGCGTACTCAGATTTTTGATCCGATGAGTATTTAATTATTTGATTTTTCAGGGTATTTAAATATTATTAAAATATTTGACGAAAATCCAATGACTTCCAAATGTATCCAAAACTTCACCCCTAGCTAATTTGGGGGTGGTGAACGCAATGATGAAGTCAGATTTTTGATTCGGGGTTAAAATAAAAAGTCAATTTCTAAGGTTTTGGGATTTTCTAGAAATCCAAATTTGATCAAATTGATTTTAGATTTGACCTAGATCTTAAAGATAAATTCTAAATTACTTAATTAGTGAACTAGAACCTCAATTAAGACTAAGATCCAGAGTAACAACTTGGGTTGTTACAGACTCCCCCACTTAAGAACGATGTTGTCCTCGACATCACTCAAGTGGAAAATAAAATAGAGTAGAATATTAAAATACTAGAATTTGATAAGTATGATCGCAAGAGTTTAAATGAATGTAGAATAGTCTAGTAAAGGTGGAAGAAACATCAAGGCTCATAATCAGATCTTAGAACTCAGATCAAATAATCAATTTTGATCATTGTTCAGGATTTTTCAAAGGTATTATATCAAGCGATAGTTTTGGTTGAATTCTCACTAGAGACAGGAAGATATAGATCGTGAAAGTATTAAGTTACTCTCATTTTGGAATTAAAAAGGTAGAAGAGATTTGTAGGCACTTAAGGTCCTACAAAAATGAATTGTAGTTATGGTACATCAACAATAATTATGCCTTAGATGAATGAATTGCTTTTAGGGATTGAAGATCTGATTGTTGATTACAAAATGTATTAACGCGAGTCATAAATTTTGATATGAAAATGGCAAGGAACTCACTTATTCATATGGATAAGTATTAGGAAGCTTAATAAGGCTTAAGGTTATAACCATAAGTCATATCCTATGACTTATGCCAACAATTATAGAACTAGATGTTAACATTTAAATCACCAAATGTGAGTTAAATCATTATGACTCTAAGGTTAAACTTAACTTAGCTTGAAGGAGTGCTTATTCCAAGGGAATGATTAATAAAGGCTTAAGTTGCATTATAAACTAGGCACACATCTACTGGTTGAACTTAAACTATTTGGGAGATGAGACTTTCTTAAAGAGAATCAGATTTTCTACAAATAGGTTATTCACTTAAGTGACAATTATCACTTAATGAAGATTATAGTAAAGATAATAAAATTTCTCATCTAATCTAGGTGGACAAGAGAAATCACAGATTCCACATACTAGTTATCATAAGTAACTTAACTAAAAGGAGTTTTCAAGGAATATTTATAAATTCTAATTTCAGAAATTAGAATTCAATATGTTTTGCAACTTAAAGGAAAATCTATATATATATATATATATATTTTTAACAAGGACAAAAGTTCTTTGACTTAGAATGGGTTCTATGAAATAAAACATCCTCATTAGGCTAGGATTAATATTTGAAGTCACTGTGGTGACTTATTCAATAGTAGATTTAGGAATCTGAATTAATTTAATCTAAGGAATGAGAACTTATTCACCCAAATTGGGTAAGTCACTTCTTAGAAATATTTATTTCTATAAGTCACAAACATATGATTTTGCCAAGATAATCTAAGGTTTGATTGGATTAAGTTAAGAAAGAATTAATGGTTAAATTAAGAACAAAACATATTGAATCACCAGATTACATCTATATGCAAAATTTGATTCAAATGATGACCATAATTAAGTCATCACCATTTAAACTTGTATGAAGTAAAAATAAATTTTAAGACTGCAAGAATAATAAAATTGAATAAATGTACCTGGGACAATACTATTATTAGTTCCTTCTATTCCCATATGATTGTGTTCTTGGAGTTTATGAGCAACTATTTTCTCCCTGCTAGTTGGACACTCTCTCTTAGGCGGTGGTGATGTTAGAATTGACTTTGATTCCAAATCTTTAGGTGAGGTGTCATGGCATGTTTTATTCTGATGAGAACGATGGATTATATCTCCATCGACTGTTTTGAAAGCACAACATTCCAAATATCCGTGGCCTTGATGACCACATGTAAAATAGCCTCTACCAAAATGATAATACCCTCCATAAAAATGTGGTCTAGTGAA
This sequence comes from Gastrodia elata, assembly GCA_016760335.1. NCBI lineage: Eukaryota > Viridiplantae > Streptophyta > Magnoliopsida > Asparagales > Orchidaceae > Gastrodia > Gastrodia elata. Next base: position 22,746,205 of record CM028672.1, on the reverse strand, counting down.
CTCTTGGATTGATTCCTTTGATATGCTAGATCCCTCTTGGTGAGATTTATGCTTATGATTATTTTTGGTTGTCTTAGGCTGAGTTTCAGCATCTGTATTTGTAGTACTAGGAACAGACACTAGTTTCTGGATAGTCATTACTTGTTGTAATTGATTCTCTAACATGATAGTCACCATGTTCCTGAGTGACGTGACTTCATTGGTGTTGCTATTTGATGAATCATCCATGTTGAGGGAAGAAGTTTTAGGATTCATGCTGAAATAATTATGATTAATGTTAGTCTTTAGAAGAAGAGTTACTATACTTCTTGGGTTATCATTATTCAAAGAATAATTTAATACAATAGAAAGGATACTAAGTGTGTTTCAACAATTTGAATTGATAAAGATTCTATCACAGGTGTTTAGCATCTAAACAAAGATCAAAGTTAATGTTTATAATACCAAAATATTTTATTTATCATTCACAGGATTTTCCTAAGAATTACCTTTTCATCAAGCTCTTACATCATCTTAGATAAGAGAAATTACAAGTATAACTAAGATGTGATTGGAATACTTATTTTCATTTGAGATAGATTCAATACGATTTTGGTTCTTATTAAATCAATAAGGAAGATCCAATCTTTTATAGATAATGTGTTGTACTAAAGAGGTTCATTTAACATACAAGTTCTGAATTTTCTACGCCTTTAATCTATTATGATAGTTTGAATTTCCTAATTATAACTTAATCTCTTAGTCTAAAACCCAAGGTTTAATATTTCAATTTCTTTAATCATAGAGATCTACAAGTATTTGTTACTAAGCTTTTAATGACTTTAAAGTTAAGTCCATACTAAGGTTTTATTATGGAAGTGTTTTCCTTACTTCCTACTTCTTATTCTGAGTTGTACTCATAATGACATGGATGTTGTCTTAAGTATTCATTTAATAATCAAGTAGCAGAAGAACAACCCATTAGGTAGAGAGGAATACAATTTCCAATCTGACAGCTTATGGTATTCTCTGATACTAATTGTGATGGCCCTGCCCCGCCGTGGTCCTGTTAACTCTTAAGTTAACATGATTATGGTGGAGGGGTCATCTAAATGACAAGGTCCCCACTTAGAATTGGATTAGACACATATTCTAATCCAACTTAACTAAGGACTTTGCCATTTCTCCAACAAAAAATATCACTAAATGCTCATACAAGTAAACAAAGTGCAGAAGCATAAAATATAACATCCATTCATCATAATGAAAAAGGAATTAAGCATCCTACTCAGAATAAGTAAAGCAATAAAAGTAAAGATAACCTGTATTATTACAAACTTTAAACAATTTAAATGAGCTGAAAAGTAAAACACTCATCCTCACAAATGCAGAAAGAAAACTAAGTCTACAAATCTTCTGGTACAGACTCCTCCTCCAATGGCAAGCCCTCCACTCGATATACTGCTCCAAGAAACTCATAACCTATCATTATCGCTTTCATAATGATAGGGCCCAGCCAACAAAATAAAAATCTTAGTTAGACTATTATTTAAGTACATTTTAGGTTGCAGGTTTATTATGTTATTTAAATATCACCATAATTAATTATAAACGTATAATAGGAGCAAGAAAGCGTAAGAAAGAACAAGACATAGCTATAAACAAATAGTTTATAACTTAACAACTAGGAAGTAAGTACATACCTCCTCCAAAGCAACTGCAACAAGGTCAAGTGAATATAAAGCAAATGACTATAAACAAAATACATCATAAACATGCTTATGATTAATACAATTATATGCTAATCGACATAAAGTAAGAAAACATGTGAACAAAACTAGCATCCTATATAAATAACAACAAGTAAATCTAGCATCCTATGCGCAAGACTAGAAAATGCAGTAAGGACTATAAGTATCATAAATGTAGGAAAGTAAACTAAAAGCAGTAAACTAAAACTATACTGGCTACTCAGGCTAACCAACTGAAAGAAATAACAACTCTCTTAGCCTGATGGGCTAAGGCAGAAGAATATAAGTAAACGTATACCTAAAACTAGTACTGCCATATCAGAACAAATGACTCCTCAAGTCATAAATCCAAAATATTATTCTATTTATTCAACAACTAGTAAATGAAATACTAGTGGCTTCACCTACAAACTAGTCTTTCATTCTACTAGGTTGAATCAATCCATTATCTCTCTCTGACAAACTAGTAAGTGAAACGCTAGGTGGCTTCACCAACAAACTAATGTTTCTGCTACTAGGCCGAACCAATCCATTGTCTCTCTCCAACAAACTAGTAAGTGAGACATTAGGTGGCTTCACCAACAAACTAGTGTCTCCACTACTAGGCTGAACCAACTGAAGAGGCAGACCAATTAGGTCACAAAATTCCAATGAAATGAAAATGATATTTATGCAGGTCAAAGTTGATATAAGATACTCATCAAATATCTTATGTACACAATATATGTATAAGGTATAAAGCTCAATTACAAGGTATGTGAAGCATCAAATCAAAGTGAGCAAAAGACTCGACTAGGACACAAGTGATATCCATTGTTGTCTACTTTATTAGTTCTATCTACTCTAAGTTACATAAGTTTCAGAATCATCAATTCTTACATAGTTTGTAACTTAGAATTACGAACCTATAAGTTGAAGATAATAGGGACTGGCCAAATCCTAATTATATATAAATTAAATATTTGATTTAAATAATCAAATCATCGACCTAATTTAATAATTTAAACCATCTCAAGCCATCTTGATTAGCCAAATCAAGATGGAAGGATTAAGAATTAGACTCCAGAATATGGGGTCTAATCACTCAATCCAAAGTTATATCTAAAAATCTAAGGTTTAGAACCCAAATCTCACTGATTAAGTTAAAGCAAATCCTAATGATAAATCAACTCATTAGGATAGATCTCTATTCTTAGTTCTAAGATTTAAAGATCAAATAATCATTAAATAATCTAAGAAAATCTATAAACTATGAAACTCAAGGTTTCACCTATTAAGTAACCTAATTTACTCAACAGATGAACTCTAACCTAAGATCTAGCCCTAATATTTGGAATTAAAGTTCTTAATTACTAAGAATATCTCTCATGAAACACATCCTAACTAGTGTTATAAAACCTATAGGAAGATCTATGAATGGATTAAAGAATAAAGGATCACTCAAATTTTACTTAGGGTTTTCTTTAAGGGTTTAAGATTGAAGTTTTAATCAAAATCTAACTAAGACTTAAACATACTTAATTTCTATTCTAAATCATTCCATTTACTGAATTAATCATTTAGAAAGATATTTTGGGGTTTTAAAGATACTAAACCCTAAATTTGGGCAAAATGACCATTTTGCCCCTACCTAAGGGTTCAAAGATCAAATTTTGATCTAGGGTTCCAATTATGAAATTTTTTATTGCAAGTATTTCTTACTGTTTAATATAAGATTAGACAATACCTACACTAAATTTGGGTGATTATTGAGCCTTATGAGGTCAAATTAGTGAATTTAACTTATAGGAGTATTTTGGTAATTTGGCTAAGTAAAACCTAAATTTTATTTAGGTTTATTATTATGTACTGTCTAAGCTTACCATAGAACCTAATTTTGCTGAGTTCTAATAAGTATTGGCCAAGTTATAGCCATTACAAGATTAAAGTTAAAAGGGGGTAATTAAGGGATTCTTAATTAAGGGTCAAAATCCTAACTTTATTAATTAGGATACAAATTGAGAAAAATTAGTGGCTATGGTTTACAAATGGTCCATTGATCATAATGACATGTGGTAGACTCAATTTGGGCCTAATTTGGCTAAGTTATGACCTAATTAAGATTTAGGGTGATTAATGAGTGATTAGTGAAATTAATCACCCAATCATTAATCCAACCTTACAATTAGGTTTTAATAAACTCTATGAGTTCTTTAAAACTTAAATTATTCAACTTGGACCATTAGATTTGCTAATATTCACTATTCAAATTTTAGAGTAATCATGGGTGATTAGCAAATCTAACCATTGGATCTAAAATATTTTTACAGATTACTGTAAATTAGGTTTTCCTGATCTAAATTGATATTTGGATCACCTAATTTGGAGTTCAATTGACCAACTTATGGTCAATTGAAGTTCTAGAGTTAATTAAGCTAATTAGAGTTAGGTCCTAAATGTGATTAATCTAAATCTAATCCAAACAGAAAGATTAACCTTACTAAAATATTCCTTAGGATTTTATGAGTATTTTAAGACCCATATTGGGTGTATTTGGATTATCACACACAAAGTTATAATCTAATGAAATTTTGTAATAATTATTTGAAAGCTTTAACATCCTAAGTGTCACTATGTAAAATAATGGTCCTACAGCAAAATTTATGGTGTCATTAAATTCCTTATATTTTTTTGATAAATTTGATATATTTGTTTGCCTAATTTGGACTAATATTTATTAAGATATGGCTCTTTAAAGTTTTATTAAATACATATATTTATATACATTCATTTTTAGTTTAATTAATTAATCCTTTTTGCTTATTTAATAAATCTATTAACATTATTCTAATATATTATTTATCTTAATTTTTAATTTTTTTGTCTTCTGCAGGTGGCGGGCCCCACAGAGTACACGCGGCGACTATTGGTTCATAGGGTGGTTCAGATGGGCCCACGGCCGTCTTAAATCTGACGGGTCTGACGCGGCTGGTCGGGTGTGGGTCCCACCACGGATATGCAACCGTTGGATGCAAGCCATGTGTACTCCTAATGCACGGACCTCGAACACGCGGGTCTGGCTCGGGTCGACCCGGCCCGACCTGATCCCTTCATCTTCTTGCGCTAGGACACCGAAGGGATCTCCGCTAGGGCTTGATTTTCCGGCAACCTCCGATGACTGCACAACTTGATTCGCCTATAAGTCGCTAGGACGTGACGAGACCTACCCGTAGGTGGTCTAAATGCAGCCGGAGATGGACTAGAACGGCCGGTGAATCGAACCCTAGGTCGGCTTATACGGCTCTAACGGTTTGTACTGTCGCTTCTACCATAAATTACTTCGATCCAATCACTTAATTGATGATCAGATCCGTTAAATTAAAAATCAAAGATGTGAAATAAGGGTTCAAAATAATTGATTAAGGATCAAAGCAGTGTATAATAGGATAGGAGGTACCTTTGATTTAACGGCTGAAGAGAGTCGATGTTTGATCTTAAGGTCCTGGACTTCAGGGTTGAAAACCGAGCAACCCAGAACTTCAAAGGTCTTAAACTCGATCTTAAACGGTGGCTATGAGCGATGGGAGCCATCTGGAGCGAGACGCGCGCTGTGTAGCTCGCCTGCAGACACGCGGAGGCCTTCCATCTTCTATCGGGGAAGACGAACCTCCGCCGTCTGATTGAAGAGATCGGACGGATTAGATCCTTCACCCAATCTAACAGCGGAACCAGACGGCGTGGATTGCGTTAGGTGGGGCTGTTAAGTACTTAATATTATTTTATTATTTTAATATTTTAAAACCTATTTTATTAATTATAATTAATCAATTAAAGGTATTTCAAAAATTTTCAATAAATTACCCCTTACTAATTGAGGGGTGAGGAATGCAACGACGCACTCAGATTTTTAATCCGACGAGTATTTAATTATTTGATTTTTTAGGGTATTTAAATATTATTAAAATATTTGATGAAAATCCAATGACTTCCAAATGCATCCAAAACTTCTCCCCTAGCTAATTTGGGGGTGTGAACGTAATGGCGAAGTCAGATTTTCGATTCGGGGTCAAAATAAAAAGTCAATTTCTAGGGTTTTGGGATTTTCCAGAAATCCAGATTGGATCAAATTAATTTCAGATTTGACCTAGATCTTAATGATAAGTTATAAATTACTTAATTAGTGAACTAAAACATCCAATAAGACTAAGATTAGTCTTAATTAACCAGAGTAACAACTTGGGTTGTCATATCATCCCAGCCCCGTGGTAGTACGGGAAATGACCCACTCTTCCTCTCCTACCCTTGGCGCGTTCGTCTTGCCGGCTGCCCTCTCCCCAAATTTCCCATGACCGTTAGAACCCAGCCTCTCCTTCGGCCCGAGCCCTGGTCTCCACTCCTAGGACTCCCTAGAGCCTATAAGTACCCTCAAGACTTCACAGTGAGTCCCTTTGCTCATTGTGAATCCCCAATTGCTTAGCTGGAGGTCTGTGAATTCCCGTCATCTCGGCAAATTCCCGGCATTTTCTGGAGTTTAGAACGGCTGATAGAGGGTCCATCTGGTGTTCAGACCCCCTGTGAACCTTCGTCGATCATCCAGGAAGTTTGGAGGCACTTCAATTTCCCTCGGCCAAGCCTGCAACCCGTCCTCAGGTATAGGCTTCTGCCATTTAATTATGTTGATTTAATTCTCCCTTCTATCTCTGAAGTGAGCCTCTAGATGTTGTCTAGCTAGCCGTAGCCACTTAGGGAACTAGTCGTGATTGTCGCCTGGGGCTAAGCAGCTGATCCATGGCTGAGTCCAAGTAAGGAACCAGCGATGGGCTGCACCCCGGGTTATGAAACTATGGGGGTTCGACTCGCCTTCCCTCACTGAAGGTGTAGGCATTGAGCCCCGAACAATTAATGGATTATGTGAGGAGAATTATCTCCTCACAGTGAACCCTAATTACGTGTATTAAGGAGCCTCGACCGAGTATTATCCCATTGATCTAGAAGGACACAGATATGGGTTCTTACTTTAATCGATGCGTTTGAGCCTCCTGACAGTGTAGCCGTCGAGGGCTAGGTGTGGCATGGCCGGAGCGTGGAGAACTTCGGCGTGGAAGTTCCACTAGGGCGGAGCTCGTTGAGAGGAGGAAGATGAAGTCCTGGTCGGGCCGACCCGTGACCCGCGCATTTTGAATTTGGGCCAGCAGATAATATTAGAATTTTTGGATTTAATTTCCTTAAGAAAATTAATTTAGAAATTAAATCCTATGATTTCTATTTAAATAAAATACAGAATAAATTAACTTAATAACTTTAGCTATACTAATCCAAATGGTATGATCCAATATACCATTTGAATCAGAAAAGTATAAAGAATCTAAATCTAAAATAAAATCACAAATCCAATGGTTAGATTTTAAATAATTGCCAAATCCTTTTCTATTTTTAATTAAATCCTAATAAATTCAATTTATATCCAATTATGTTAATTAAGGTCTCTGATTACTCTGGAGACCATAAGGAACCTATGTAGATCATTAAAAGTAATTTAGGAACCCTAATTTTGTTAATCATCCCTTAATCACCCTAATTAGGGATTAGTGAACTAAGTCATGATTAAGGCTCTGATTTTGGGGCAAGTTAATTCCTAATGCTATCTTAAGTATATTAGAACCTATGGGTAAGGTTGGATTGCCCTAGAATGCCCTAAATTCCTTAATCACCCTAATTAGCTTAAATAATTGATTAGTGCTAATTAGCTTAATTAAGTTGTCAAAACCTAATTTAAGTGTGTTTCCCACTTTATTAACTAATATGAAACACATTAAAATAGATTAGAAGTAATTTGGATAATTAAATCCTAAAATCCCATATTTAGCCTTAAGAGGGGTATTTTGGTCATTTTGACCAAAATGTGTTTAAGTGCCACTTCAACTTTGAAAATTTTAATAGATTATCCCTAGTTAGATTATCAGCATCTCTTTGAATTCTTAAGTTAAAAATATTCATGTTAAGTTAAGAAATCTTCATTTAGCCTTAATTAAGATATTTAGATCTTAAGCGATCATAAAAAGGATCACTTTGCCTTAATAATTGAATCTAATAATTTTAGATGTTAAATCTCAAATTAATAAGTTCAATTAAGTTAGCTTATGAGCTTAAATTATAAAAGAAACACATTTAGAAAGTCTAAGTTGAAAACCTAAATTAAGTCTAAAGTGATCAAACCTTAGATCTTAGATCTTTGATCTTAGACTTTAGATCTTCTACTTGAATTAAACTATCTCCAATTGCAATTCTCTAGATGATTTATTGTTTAACTATGAAACCTTCCATGTGGTTATAGGATTGATTCAATCTTTAGGATAATGATATTATCCTAAAATATTAAATATAGATCTTAAATTCTCAAGTTCTTAATTGATTATTTTATCTTATAATCAGTAGATTAGGTTTTTACTAAGTTCTTAGTCCTGGATCCTTCAGCTTATATGATTCCTTATCCTTAACTTGGGAATTAAGTATGAACCATAGATCCTTATTAGGACATCACCTTGGATTTAGGATTTAAACACCAAGGTGAAAATTAAGTCCAAAATCCTTAAATCTTGATTTACTTAATCAAGATTTGGGTAAGAGAGATAAGTATTAATAATTAGGTCGTAATTTATTTGTTTAAATCTTATAGTCATCATATGATTTGGGATAAGAACTTGTTAAGTTCTAATATTAACTTTAAGATCGTAAATCTGAAATTTTACTCAATAGCTGGATATTGGAGATCCTAAACTTGTATCTTCTCAGAATAGTTAGATTGGACAAATTAGACAATAACAAATATCACATAAGTCTAGATTGAATCTCTTGCTTACTTTGACTTGATAGCTTGGCATACCTTGGATATTGAGCCTTAATTCTTGAGCATAATAGGAGAACTTAGGATATGGATGATGCATCCTAAGTTAGTATTTGTAAAGCATATCATTCATCTAGTTCTTGTAGTGCTTTTAGTTAGTAGAATATGTCCTAGCTTAGTCTGCCTCTTCAGTTCTTATATTGTTATAGAATAGTCTCAGGCCTAGTGTATTGAATGTCTAGGATGGTTATAGACTTATTATATGATTTCAACTCAGGCCTAGCGTATTAGATGTCTAGGATGGTTATAGTTGAACTCTCAGTTCAGAGGCCCTGTATGGCCTATTGTCTAGTATGGTAGTACTATGTCTTAGGCTTACTGCTACTCTAGTCTAATTTTCAGTTTTGCTTGCTGTGCCACATGTTTCACTGGTCTTTCTTACAGTACTTGCTTGCTTTGCCGCATGTCTCAGTGGCTTTACGGTGCTTTGATTGTCTTGCTCTTTACCACATGTCTCAGTGGTCTTTCATTTTCATATATTATCTGCATGTTACATGTATACTCTTATGAATTTACTATATATATTGGCATGTTTAAGATGCTAGAATTGTATGTTATTTTTAGCACTTGTGTTCTCTTATACTCAGCATATTTTAATGTGAACGTAAGCATGTTAGGATCAAATTTATCACAGTAGTTGCAGTTACTTTTGCTTTTAGCCTCACCTTGCATACTTTCATATTTTGTATATTATTTCACATACTTGTTGATTGCTATAAATGGATAGTTTATAGTTACCCCGATTCTTGTATGGCTTGTTGCACCCCATAAATGCTTGCATGTTAGATTAATCAAATGTGATATCTTTAATTAATCAGTTCATTTAAAATAGCCTAAAATATACTTAGACAATTGTCTAACTGTAACCCTTTTTATTTTGTTAGCTGGGGCCCTGGCATTTGTGATATCGACAAATGTCAGATTCAGACTTGTTCGTGGGCAGTGCTGCAGGAGAGGAGCCAGTTCAGGAGAAGGATCGTGCTGCAGCTTAGATAGATTCCTTACATTTCTCTTTCAATGAGATTTAGAGACTTTTATATTTTCATTTAGTTCAGTTTGTAATAATTAAATTATAGATGTATTTTACTTTTCCGCTCTTGTGATGAGTTACTGTTTTGTTCCTTTCTCTTCTACTGTGTCGTGCTTGTGGATGTTACTTTACACTTTTATGCTTCTGCCATTTTGATATACATATGTATTTATGGATGTTTATAGTATTCAGGTGACAAGTCCTGAGCTTAAGGCAAGTTGGGTTTTATCTGACTTTATTTAAGTTGGGGATTTGCTATATATTGAGTACCGTACTCCCTACTGTCAGTACGAGGGACCCCACACATACATATGTATGGGGACCAGCTCTCATTTCTTTTATAGGTGGAGTCACATATTTCATCACCTTCATTAGTGACCATATGAGGAAGCTATGAGTTTACTTTTTAAACATAAAACTAGCGTAATGTACTTTTCATGGCCCCATTAAATTTGCTTTGATGAGAGCACCCCATCCCAAATGCTGCCCTTGAAATAGTCGTGTTTGTTAAATATAAAACTATATTTCACTGAGGTTAACAGTTGACCCTTTTACCATGTGAATTTTTTCCACAATATTCTCTCCTACTTCCTCTCTAATGAAACCAAAAGTCTCAACGCGCTTGCTACTAAGTAATTCTGTGGTACATATCTTTCTAAGTTGTGACCAATATTTGCCATATGGTTAAAAGCCAATATCCGTGCTATCATAGAGAATGATTTTGGTGGCAACTAATTCTGGTCGCGAAGCAAAATTGATGTCATGGGTCATCATGACTTCATGAGTATATATTGGCAATGTAATGATCATACAATCTACCTCTCCAAGTTTGAGGTGAAACAGAATAAGCGTTTAATAAATAGAGGTTGATTGCATAAATAAAATTTTCGATGCGGGTGTTCTCCGACAAGATGATGCAAACTTCCTATGAAGGGGAGTTTTGATGGGCCTGGAGGGAGCTTAATGGCGGGAAAAGATTTTAGGTTCCTAATATTCCGTAATAAAAGAGCAAACAGTGTAGAGAACAAGAGTAGCAAGGAAGTTGTCATTGTTGTTTCCATAATTTTCAGTAGGCTTGATTTTAGATTGAGTTAAATTCAATAGAAATTATTTAGATCAAATAAAAAAGAATATTAGATGCGAATCTATTGTATAGTGCTAAAATACAATATGTCAGCATGTTATTTAAAGATATAAATGATTTTTTTTTTTCAATTATTAATTGATAAAGGAAAGAAATGCTTGGACGCTCATTTCATAGCTCAAGCGTTTTTTTTGGCAATTTAATACCTAATCTTCTTTAATTTAAGATTGAGTTGTTAATGTCGATTTATATTGATTGTGATCAAATAGAAAAGAATATTAGATGCGAATCCAGTGCTTTATAGGGAAGTGCCAAAATACAATATGTAAATGACATTTTTGTTTACTTATTCCTTTCTACGAGTTAGATAAGCTCATCAACTTTATTCAAATATAGAGTTTATGTTACACATAATACACGTCGGATGAATTTATATATATATATATATATACATGTTTTTATTTTTTTTTTAACAAAAACCTGTTAGTTTTATTAGAATAAAAGTCAAGGTTATAAAAAAAGGTTGGGTGGTTACAATTAAAACCTAAATCTAAAAATTCAAAAACGAACCCAAAAAAAGATGGTCCCAGGGAAGATTCTAAAATGACCACCAAAAAAGAAAATACAAATAACATAGATTCATAGTTGGGAACATCACCAAGGAAGCAACCAGCTACCTCAAGCCGGCCAAGCTAAGTATGAAAAAGGACCTCAAGCAATCAGGACAACACAGCTGCTTGAAAGACGAGATACCAGCAAGATGCCAAATAAACAGGCCCCTAGCGGGCAAAGGCTGCAGCAGGCAGCCGAGAGGATTGTAACCCACGACACCAAACTTCCGCAAGGCAAGATCAACAAGATTAAAAGGCAGAAAGGTATGCTGCAATTCCGGGAAAAGATGAAAACTTCATGAAGATAAAACAGTAGCAGAATACAAATAATGCAAACCGGGATAAAGGAGGGGCCATTGAGTGCAGGTAAACGCAGCATCATACTTCAAAGCTATTGTGCCAATTTCAGTAGTATTCTGGAAAGGAGTAAATGCACCAATCAAACACAACCTCCAAAAAAAGCTAAAACTCCAAACAACATAGGCGAGAATAATGAAATCTCTCATTAACCAATATCTCAAACCAACGAGAGCGAAAGAGATAATATATCCGTTAGGATTGGAGCGGTCATAATACATTTGAGACAATAAAACTATGGTGAACACGTTAGCAGTGCAAATGCCGTTCCAAATGGAGAGCCCGATAACAGCTAAAAGGAAGGATATTTATAAAAACATCTCTCTAATCGAATAAAAGATCACATTAGATTCATGAAGAGAAATATATTTTTTCATAATAATTTGTAAAGAATTCAATTTAATCAAGCAGGTCCCAGCCAAAAAATCCTTAGCATCAACACTGATGAAACAAAGAACCAAACAGAGCTTAACCTTCCCATAATTGGCAGCCAGACCCAAGAAACAACCTACGGCTCTGCCAACAAACAGCCAATACACCAGCAGACCTCTTAGCAGAGACTGCAACACCGACTTGATAACTAGCCATAGTATTGATAATAGGATAGACAACATTCAATAAACCATCAGACAGGATAACCCTCTTCACCATAACCCCACAGCAAAGCATAACATAAGAAACAATAAAAGTGCCGATTCCAGATTTCAACATAACTGCTTGAATTTGATACCCATCCAGCAACCGCGCCCAAAGGAAGATGGCCACAATATTACCCCACTTTATTTCAATCTTGAGAACACGATAAGAAGGCCACTTAGAAAGACCCTTAGCCCAGTCGAAGACACTGCCGCCGAGAAGCCGGTCTCCCACCAGCACTCGTATTATGTCATAACATCTCAGCGAGAGCTGCGGCCCACCGGACAACTGACGAGCAATAGCGATGACGGGCCGACAGGGCAGAGATCCGACGAAAGAACGAATACAAACCTTCAAATAAGTCATGCGGAAAATCATAATTGAGAAAGAGGAATTGTATAGCCAGATAAAATAACACACAATCAGCCAGCCAGTGAAACATAAACTATTAAGGAACTCCAACATTAAATAAATCGGCAAAAACATTTTTATTGATGTTATTCCAGCAGATCGACTTCTTAGGAAATATGTTAATGATTGTATTGATATCGTTTATAATATTTAGTTTCAATTTAAGGCAATTCCATTCAACATCGTGATATTTTTTCCGATTTTGGGCCACCCAAATGTTCCATAAAATGTAAGCATCAATTAAGTTCGAAAGCTGCAACTTCTTCAATTTCGCAATCCTAGCATTCCAAAGGGAAATAAGGGAAGGCAGATCATACACAAGTTGGTTGAGGATTTTGATGCTGTTGAAAGTGGACCATAAAGATTGAGCAGAAGAGTTGGTGAAAAACAGATGGCTAAGACTTTCAGAGCTCGCAGCAGATAATTGGCAGCAGTGGCATTTAAGGGGCAGGCTAAATCCTCTAGACGCAAGAATTTCATCAACACTTATAAAGTCGTGATGAAGCCTCCAGAAGAATAGGCTAATGAGCATAGGGATGTTGGGATGCCAAAACCAATGTTTAAAATTAGTTATCTTATATTTTCTATGTGTGTTCCAAGCTATCTTGAGATTAAATTTATCATTGATGGTAATGTCAGCAGTAGCGTGCTTCTCGGCCATCAAAATTGGCTTGGAGTTCAAAATGAGGTTCTGAAAGTTGGAAGGAATGATGGATTTAATGAGATTGGTGTTCCAAGAATTGTCGCTATTGTAACAATCCCCATGAGTAAGCTTAGGAATAATCGGATTGCAGATTAAATGAAGGGGACCAAGATCACTCCAAGCATCACACTAGAAAGAGGAAGAGGAGTCAATATTGGTCCAAACCATTAAATGTTCCATGAGGTTTCTTGAATCCAACATCCTCTTCCAAGTTACAGAGTCCGTAAGCTTCCTAGAGATAAGGACTGGATGAATTGTGGAACAATATTTAGCTTTAGTGATATCCAGCCAAATGTTTTTTCTGGTTTGAAAGTTCCACCACAATTTGGTAGAAAACGCGTTGTGAATGGCTTCAAGATTTCTTATGCCAAGGCCCCCTTCCTTAATGGGGAAAGAAAGATTTTCCCATTTGGTCCAAATAAAATTAGAGTCCTTGCTGCTCTTCCAAAGGAATTTGTTAAAAATGATATTAATTTTTGCCATCACTGATTTGGTAGGAGAGGTAACTTCGAGCCAATATAGCGGAATTGTGTTAAGGATGTATTTGATTAGAATAAGCCTACCGCCTTGAGAAAGGTAAGTTTTTCCCAACTCCAAATTCTTTTGAGGATATGATCAATTAGCCCTTTGTATATTATGCTTTTATTCAGGCCTTTAAAAATAGGAATACCGAGATAATTACAAGGAAGTTTGCCTTCTTTAAAACCAAGTTTATTAGAGATAAAATCTTTTAGATTAGAAGTGACTTTGTTGTTAGTGAAGAAGTTAGATTTAGAGCCATTAATTTTAAGCCCAGAATCCCTTTCAAGGGTGCTGAGTAACAATTTGATCTTTATGATGTTTCTTTTATCGGCATTAGTGAAAATGATAATACACGTCGGATGAATTTATATATATATACCTCAGCTTTATTCAAATTCAAATTTTATGGTACCTAAGTGAGCTTCTCTTAGGGTTCTAGAGTCATCCCTGTGGGTGATTCCTTCGATGGCTTGCTTCTCTTTCCGTCGGCTTTGCTGACGGACCGACCCACCCTCTTTATCGGCTGGTTTTGGCTTCCCCTGCCAGGAAGTCTTTATCGGCTGGGTTTGGCTTCCCTCTTTTGTCTCCCTTGCTGGTGCTCTTTTTATTTATGTTTGTCTCTTTTTTTCTTTGCTTTGTGTTGATCTTCGATGGTGCGTAATGGCTGATTTCCCCATTGCAAGATCTTTCCGTGAGGGGTTGGAAGGACCTCCTTCCAACACTTTGCCGCCTAAACCTATTTCTTCTCATAAGGGATGCCTTACCATTTTCTACTATGATGCCAAAATTGCTTTTCTTGCGGCTCCTTTTGATCTAACTCTGGTCGGTAAATTTTCTCGTACGAAACCTAGTTTCGCTCTTGTGTAAAGTTTCATCGCTCGTCTGAAGCTTTTAGCCCCGGTGTCTATTAGGTCTTATGACTCCTTCCGTACTTTCCTTAAATTTTTGTTGGATTTGGATTATGCTAGATATTTTTCGAAGGGTTCCTATGACATCAATGGCCACACAATGAAACTTTTTAAATGGAGTCCTCATATGGACATTCAGTTTGATGTTCCGATTGTGCCTGTTTGGATCAATTTTCCAGGTTTACGCTTACAATTTACGTCGAAAGAGGTTCTTTTTAATATCGCCAAAGCTTTTGGAAAACCATTACATCTTGACAAGAATACAGCTTTGCACCGAAATTTTGCGGCTCCACGAATTTTAGTGGAGATTAATTTTGAACTTCCCCCCTTGACAAAATCTGGCTTGGGTCTGAATCAAAAGGCTATTTCCAAAAGGTCTCATTTGAAAACTTGTCATCCTATTGTGCTCACTGTAATACTATTGGTCATAAGCATTCGGTGTGCCCTCACTTATATGATAATCCCAACGATAACATTTTGAATAGGAGTGATATTGATCTTTCCTCTGATATTGTTGTGGGCGTCAATATGATAGGGAATGTCGATGCCAATGTTTATTATCTTAATGCTATCATTAATGTTTACTATAATCAGGTTTTTATCAATCAAGGTGTCTTGAGTTTTGCTGCTGCTGATTCTCCAAACTAGGTAAGACCTCCTGAAACTAATCTTACTAATGCTCCTAAGACAGGTACTTCTAATAATAATATTGTTGAGGCCCTTGATACAGGTATTTTGGTTAATGATGTGATTAATGGTGTTTTAGAGTATAATAATGACTTCAAATGCTATGGCTATCACTCCAGGTTGTGCTGATAATAATGTTGAACCTAATGATGATTTGCTAGAAATTAAGGGTCAAGGTTCTGATGAAAATGAGGTGCTTAATCCTAGTGTGTTAGAGTATAATAATGCTGAGATTTTGAATGATGTGGCTTTTGTTGAAAATGTTGAGCCTAATGAGGATTTGCTAGAGATTAATAAGGTTGCAATTTCAAATAAGTTTCTTTCTTGCAATGTTTCTTTTTCTAAAGCTGCTACTGATAATGCTAAATTGATATTTTCCAGCGCTGATGCTTTTATTGCAGCTGCTGTTGTTGATAGCTTTAATGAAAAGTGTTTTAATTTAGTTGATGTTGGTAACACTGATGTTGATGAGTCATATACTGATGCAAATACTGTCAATTGTGATATTGTGGTAGATATTCCTAATCAATTTCCTACTGCTAGTTTTGATCCTATTTTTGATATTGCTGTAATTGCTAAGTCTGATGTCATTGAAAATGCGGAAGTTGCAAGTTGCTCGATTCTTAACAATGAAAGATCTGCTATTATTGAGATCTTTGATAATTGTTTTAATGTTTCAAAGGAAAATTCTAGTTCAGTTGGAAAAAATTATGTTTGTAAAAAAAAAAGTTGTTCCGGTTTCCTCTAATATAATCTCCGATCATCGGCTATCTTATTCTGTTCTAGAAAATCCCCTAAGTGCTTCCCTTGATATTTCTAATCCATTAATTGTTGATTCTGGCCCTGACTTAAAAGTTGTTTCTTCTGTTAAAAATGCAGTGCCTCAAGTAATTGTTGTTTCTGATTTTGAGGTTCTTGCTGAAACTACTGAAAATCTAGACCAGGTTCCTGATGGGGTCATAATTAGTAAATCTATATTCGATATCAATGCCCCCTCCCCGGTTTGTTTCAGTGGCCCTAAAATTGGGTTAGCTGTGGCACAACCATCTCTGCCCGCTGAGCCGATTTACAATTTCCTTATAGTTGGACAAGTTAACTGCTCCAAATCCCCCTTAAAAATTGACCAAGACTTCCACAATCTCATTTTTAAAGAGCTCTCATCCCTCATTAGTAATAATAAATTCAATCCCTTAGTTTGTTTAAATATTCAATTTGGATTAACTAAAATGAAAAGCTTAGATCAAATTACAAAAAAACTTCCAACAGTTAATCTCTCTAATCAGAAGGTTCATCCCAAACCTTCTTCAGTTGATCAATAAATATTCTCTCTTGGAATATTAGATGTTTGGGTAATCCCTCCTCTAAGAGTCACCTCAAACACTTAATTTTGGAACACAAAATTGACATCACAGCAATTTTCGAACTGGAACTTCAACCCAAGGACTATCCCAAATTATGAAATTTCTTAATTATGAAAATTTCTCTACCTCTCTTTCAAATAAAATCTGGATTTTTTGGATTAATTCGTAGAATTTGGATATAATTAACCAATGTGATCAAGAAATTAACTTAAAAGGGTCAAATCAAAGTTTTTCCTGCTTAACTACTTTTGTGCATGCAAATAATCTTAGAAGCGATAGACTCTGCCTTTGGAGCTTTCTCAAAACCTGTCCAATTGATAACCTTCCATGGTTTGTGGGGGTGACTTTAACGCGAACCTCAACCCTAATGAATACAAAGGCTCTACTCTTAATCACTCGGCCTCAACTTTCGACTTTAATTCAGCCCTCATTGAATGTGGTCTAGATGACTTTAATTACACAAGAGCTGCGTTCACTTGGTCCAATGGCAGGAAATTTGCCCGCCTGGATAGATTTCTTATGAATAATGCGTGGTGTAATCACTTCCAAGATATAAAAAATTTCTCTTAAAATTCTTCCAACTCGGACCACAAATCGATCTTTCTTTGCTCTAGTAATCCCCCTACTAGAATAAACAAATATTTTAGGTTTCAAATGTTTTGGTTAAATATCCCGGACTTTTTAAAGGTGGTTCATTCTTCTTGGAATGCAAATTGTGGTTCTTATGGCCTCCATAGACTAGTTGAAAAGTTCAAACATCTCCGTAAAGATCTAAATTCTTGGAATCACAATGTGGTAGGTAACATTTTTACTAAAGCTTCCCGCCTTGAAAATCTCGTTAGCAACTTAGAAAATATTTTCGAAGCTCAACCTACCATGGAGAATAAAGTCAATTTTTCTAAATCTAGAGTGGAGTTTATTCAATGTCACAACAATATTGAATATTATTGGAAACAAAAATGTAGCATCCAATGGAAACTCCATGGTGAAAAAAACACCAAATTTTATCACAGTTGGGTGAATAAATGGCGTTCTAAAAGTAAAATTCATTCAATCACCAATCCAGAGGGTTTAACTTTATATAAGGTGGAAGACATTCAAGACTCAGTCATTAATTATTTTTCAAACATCCTTTCAAATGAGGATAATCTTAGCAATACCTTAACTTTGTGCTCTCCTGAATCTATTATCTCTCAGTCTGATAATCAATCTCTTAATGCCATTCCCTCGAATGATGAAATTTGGATGGTTATTAAAAATCTTAACCAAAACTCTTGCCCCGGCCCTGATGGTTTTCTAATAGAATTTTTTATAAAAGCTTGGGACATTATTGGGGAAGACATTTGCAATGGAATAAAAGAATTTTTTTGTAATGTTCTGCTACCAAAAATTTTCATCCACTCCACCATCACCTTAATTCCAAAAGTCAATGCCCCCGTTTGGTGGAACCAATTCAAACCGATCAGCCTTTGCTCTACTTTAAATAAAATAATATCCAAACTAATTGCTAATCGTCTAAAAGATTTTCTCCCTAAGTTAATCGAGCAAAATCAAAGTGGGTTTATCACCGGAAGACATATTCAAGATAACATCCTTGCCACACAAGAATTATTTCACTGCATTAATAAAAAAAGTAGAGGGCATAATCTTATTTTCAAATTAGACATTGAAAAAGTGTTTGATAAGCTTGATTGGGACTTTCTTCTAAAAATGCTTCAAGCATATGGTTTCAATAGATCTTTCATCTCCAAAATCAAAAATCTGATCTCAAACATTTGGTTCTCTATTTTAATTAATGGGGCTCTTGCCGATTTTTTCAACTCCACTCGTGGGCTTAGACAAGGTGACCCTTTATCTCCCATCTTGTTTAATCTTGCCATCAATTATTGGTCCATAAATATAAATAAATATTTTCGTTTGGATAACAACCTCCACTTCAAAGTTGGAAACAATTTTTTGATCTCTCATCTGGCGTATGCTGACGATATGATCATCTTCTCTAATGCCAACAAAAGAAACATCTTAAAGATTAAAACTTTACTGAACACTCTAGAGACAGACTCTAGGCTTAAAATCAACTGCTCCAAATCTAACTTCTTTATTAATAGCAAAGCCACTCCAACTCTTAAAAAATTCATTTTTTCCAAACTTGGGTTTAAAGAAGGCAAACTTCCTTGTAAATACTTGGGCATTCCTATCTTTAAGGGTACAAATAAAAAAATTCTTTATCATGGACTAATTGATCAAATCCTCAAAAGAATTAGGAGCTGGGAAAACATATACTTTTCTCAAGGGGGTAGGTTTACTTTAATTAAATATATCCTCAATATAATTCCTCCTTACTGGCTTGAGGTCACCTCTTCTCCCAAATTGATTATGTCAAAAATTAATACCATTTTTAATAAATTCCTTTGGGTAAGCAACAAGGGCTCCAAATTAATTTGGACCAAATGGGAAAACCTCACTTTCCCTCTCAAGGAAGGTGGTCTTGGTATTAGGAACCTTGAAGCCATTTACAATGCATATTCTACCAAATTGTGGTGGAACATTAGAACCAAAAATAACATTTGGGTGGATGTTCTTATAGCTAAATATTGCTCCACTACTCATCTGGTTCTTGTCACTAGGAAGATCACAGATTCTATAACTTGGAAGAGAATGTTAGAGTGTAGAAGTCTTATAGAAAATTTAATTGTTTGGAACAATTTGGACACTTCGTCTTCCTTCTGGTGTGATTCTTGGAGTGACCTTAGTCCACTTCATTTAATCTGTCCCCCAACACTTCCTAAGCTCACTCTTGGTGAATATTTAAACAATGACAGCTCTTGGAACATTAATTTTATTAATTCTATCATGGATCCTAGCATCCATAACTCTATTTTGAACTACAAACCTATTTTGCTTGCTGAAAAGTATGCAACAGCTGACATTATCTTCAAAGACAAATTTAATCTTCATATAGCTTGGAACATCCATAGAAAACACAAGTCTATTAATTTCAAACTGTGGTTTTGGCATAACAATTTACCCACCCTCTTAAGCCTTTTCATTTGGAGGCTTCATCTTGATTATGTTAGTGTGGATGAAGTCCTTATCTTAAGGGGTTTCAACCTTCCCTCTAAATGCCATTGCTACCATTTGTCTAATGCGAGTACGGAAAGCTTTAATCATGTGTTCTTTAACAGCTTCTTTGCTCACTCTCTTTGGCACTATTTCAATAGCATTAAAAAGTTCAGTCAGTTGATTATGGATCTCCCTTCTTTAATTGTTAGTTGAAATGATGGCCACTCCAACTTGAAGAAGCTGCATCTTGTTAACTTAATTGATGCTTTTATTATGTGGAACATTTGGTCTGCGCGCAATCTCAAAAAATACCAGGCTGTTGATTTGAGTCTGCACAAATCCTAACTAATTATTATTGCTAAAATCAACGCAATCATTAAAAGTTTTTTGAAGAATTCACTCAGTCGAAATAACATTAATAAAAATGCTTTTGATGGAATATTTAATGCTAGAGATCCTTAAAAGTTTGCTGATCAGGGTTCCGTTGGTTGTTGTCTTTCTTAGCAGGGTAATTGAGACATTATTTTCAATTTGGCTGGTTGGTGTGTTTAGTTTACATTTTAATCATTGTAACATGAAAGTTTGGGGTGATTATGATATCTGGCCCTTGTTTGATGTCTTTGTCGACCTCCTTGCTGGCATTTGGGAAAGTTTCGGGTCTATGTATAAGTTTTGTTTCTTGCTGCAAGGTTTATGAGATTTACTTTTTATATGAATTTGCTTATCTTTAGCTTTATTTGAAAGATTCTGTAGGCTTTTTTCTGTATGCTCTAATGATTGCTGGTTTTGTTAATTTGAATCTATTTCAAGCTATGTCTCAAATGCATTATCAAGCGATTCTTGGTTGCCCTGATACCCTGTTATTTTATGTTCTTGATGATATTTTAAATATTTCGAAGCGCTATTTTTGGGGTAGTTGTTATCTTGATTGAAGAATTTGAGACCTTTCGTGGGTGTTATATGCATTTTGGTTTAAGATTGAGAAGCTCTGCTTATCTTTTGGAACTCGATTTACTGACTTGCTGATTTTCTTCTCTTCTAACTGCACTATTGCCGATGCTGTCGGTCTCATTTGGTATTCCAAAATTTGGATGTGCTACGTGGCCGGCTGGTATATGGGTCGATACGTGTCAGTTTGTTTGGATTGGAATATTAGTAAGAAGGATTGGGCTACTTATCTTATTTTAGGCTCTCAAGTTGTTTGGTTTGGCTGTTCTTCTCGCTTATCGATTATTTCCGTTGTGGACTGGGTTTGTGTCTCGATAATCCTGGACAAACTTTTCAATATCTATTGGCTTTGTCACCTTATGGCGAACCTAAGACATACATTTATGGCTGGCTACAATGTTAACTGCTTCTCCTATTCGAATTTCTCATCGGACATTGAGGGAGCTCTTGATGTTGGTTTACGTATTAATGGCTTCTATGTTGTGATTTTTCCTGCACACATCTTCTGCGATTGCATATTTTTTGGTAGGTGGACTGAGCTTATTGCTGGTCAAATGGCTAGGAGGGAACTTTTCTAGCCATCTGGTGAGTGTTCACTCTTAATTCTATACTTCCATTTTCTATGTGAACCTTATTTTGCAGGCACTATTTTTGACTAGCTGGCTACTGATGCTGATGGTTTGCTTCCTAGTTATGTGAATTTCCTTTTTGATTTTTGGCATGCCCAGGTTTTTTTTGTTCTGGTTGGACCTTTTAGGATTCTCCCTGGGTCTATCTGTTTTTGGGTTGGCTTTTGGATTTTTTAGTTTTCAGGATCTCTTTTGTATCCACGCAACCCTGTTTTGTGTATCTTTGTTTTTTGTCTTAATAAAATATACAATTTTTTATTAATATATATATGTATATATATATATATATTTTTTTTTTGGGAAAGTCTCGACACATTTTTACCTCATATCACAAATCAGACTTTGCCATTGCGCTCATTGCCCCCAAATTAGATAGGGGTTATGTTTTGGTGGCAATCAGAAATTGTCAAAATTTCATCAAATATTTTAATAATATTTAATTAATGAAAAATTGAGATATTTAATTTGACATCGAAATTAAAATCTGACTTCACCGTTGCGATCGTTAACCCCAAATTAACTTGGGGTAATGTTTTGAACTAATTTCGAAGACGTCAGATTTTATCAAATATTTTAATGTAATGAAATACCCCGAAAAATAAAAAAATTAAATACTCGTTGGAATCAAAATCTGACTTCGTCGTTGCGTTCCTCACGCTTGAATTAGCTAGGGATGAATTTTTAGGATTTTTTGGAGCACATTTATAAAATCTAATTTTTCTTATTTTAAAGCACTAATTAATTAAATTAAAATAATCAAATAAATCCATTTTCCAACTTCTTCCCCTCTAGCTGATCCCTATGCTGCTCCTTCCTCCTTCCCAGCACCTTCCTCCCCATACCTTACACTCAAGTGGGCTGCTGCTGTGGCGCCCCACCCCTTAATCCACAAGATTAAGCTAAGGGTGTTGGGTCACTCTGGCTAACCCTTCTCTTATCATTGGATTAGGATGAAATCCACAATCCACCTAATAAGGGAAGGAGTGAGCACAGAATTAATATAATCAGTCACTATCTACTAAAAATATAGAGAGTGTGGAAGCAATTTACAAATGAGAAACATCCAAGCATCACAGTATAAATAGCAAAAAATAACTCATAATAAAAGCATAGTAATCCAAACACATAGTCAAGGGTACCTGTATTATTACATCAATTTAAAACATAAGTAATTCAAAATGAAAATACTCTCATCCTCACTTAAAATAAAATTATGCAGCTTCTTCTAAGGGTTCCTCTTCTGGATAAGGCTCCACTCCTAGCTCCTGATCGTCTAACTGAAGGGGATCTGCCATTGTCGGTTTCACAATGTAGGGCCCCAGCCAAGAAAAGAAAAATATTGTTTTAGACAATTGTTTAAGTACTTTTAAGCTGATACATTTTATTTATTTTGTAATGTCACCATTTTACATTCTCTAAGCAATAATTGTATCAAAAATAGGGAGCAGCTCCTATCAATATAATAAGAAAGGGAAAATCTATAAATAATCATTTATAACTTAAGCAAAAAATGAGGCTAAGACATGCCTCACATGCAAACTAAACAAGGCAAGGCATATATAAATAACTAAACAAGTGCTGAAAGAAAATACTACACCCTAAACATGATGGTGATCAAAGGAAATATGCAAATTAAATAACATAACTCAGTAATAATACATATAATAGTAGCAAAGTTCTAACATCCTAATATATATATATATATATATATATATATATATGCAGGACAAAGGAATAGTTGACTGAATAAAAATACTGAAAAATAAACAAAACATCAAAACTGACTATATATAAACATCTGTGTACTAATTGCTATACAGAAAAGAGCTAATCTACCCCACTGAATATCAAAAGGATCCTAGTGTCATCAAGGAGACTAGGCACAAACTATATAACCCAAGTGTCATTCAAGGAGACTAGGCAGATGTATAGGGTTTTCTCCTAGTATCATCAAGGAGACTAGGCAAAGAAAACACAACAAATCGTCTCTTAGTGTCAACAAAGAGACTAAGCAAAGAATATATAAACAAGGTCTTCTCCTAGTATCAACAAGGAGACTAGGCAAAGAAGACATGACTAAGAGGCAGCTCTAACACATATAATTATTATCTTTAATCAATCACTTTAATATTTTCACAAGGAATCTAAGGAGTCTCCATATTTCACTAATATTTTACTTATGCATCAAAAATTTTATATGATATGCTCAAGGAAATATGGCACAAAAATCAAGGAATGCGTAGCAACAATCATCGAAAGTAAGCAAGGGACTCTACTAAACATGGTGATATCATTTATTTTCTACTTAACCATTCTAACTATTCCAAGTCACACAAGTTCAGGATCACCATTTTCCTACTATCGAGTGTAACTAAGAAATTTTTCCTTATAAGTTAAAAGGATTAGAACTGATCAGGTTCTAATATAGTTCTATTTAAGATCATACGTCCTAATTTTTGGTGAATTTAGACGTTCTATTTAAGATCTAATCAAGATTTTCTAAACCTATAGATTATGGATTAAACACCACGAGATTGGGCTTAGTCACATAATCCAAAGGATAAGACATAAGATATAGGTTTTATTCTAAAAGTGATCTACTAATTAAGGCGAATCCTATTAAATAATCAAACTTACTAGGATGAATATCCTATCCTAAAACTAAGTTAAAAGACAAAATAATCAGAATAAGTTATAAAATTCTAGAAACTAATAAAACTAAGGTTTCATTTATTGAATAACCCATTTACCCAATAAATGAAATCTAACCTAGGATCTAGTCTTAGTCTCAAGAGTAGTCCTTAAGTGATATGTAATATCCTAAGGAAAAAGGACTTAGAGAAATTTTAGGGATTTTGATGAATTGACCTAAATATTTATTTTTACTCACTTAAATGATTATAATATAGTTCTAATATTGATTTTAGTGAATTAGAAAGCTAATTAGAGGTTAAGGATATTTATAATATAGTTCTAAAAAGTCAACTTTTGATTTAAGGCTCTAAATTGAGATTTCTTACTTGTTAAATGATTCCTTACTGTCTAAAATAGAGATAGACAATAAGTATACTAAATTTGGATAAAAAATGAGTTCTATAGGTCCAAACTAAAGTTTTTAACCTAAGAAGTATTTTGGTAAGTTGTACTTAATGAAATCTAAATTTGTATATAGTTTACTATTGGTTGATGTTCAAGGACTTCATAGAGTTTAAGAGCACTAAATTTTGAGATCTAATGAATTATTTATAGTCATTTGAATTCCTAAGGGTAGATTGGTAAATTTTCTAAGTTAAGAGGGTCAAAGAGGCATAACTCTTTCATTTTGTGTCCAAATTCAGTAAACTCAATAGCCATAGTCTCCCTATATCACAGTGAATATTTTGACTAGTGGTAGGCTCAAATTGGACTTCAATTGACTAAGTTATGCCCTAATTATGGTTATGGGTATTTTGGTCATTTTTAACTTTTCTAGAGTTTAAAACCTAAATATTTTCTATTATTATTGTAGGCACTAAAATTCTAAGCCATCTAGCACTTTAAATTTTTGAATTTGGAGTTCAAATGACAAATTATGATCAATTTAATTTTCTGGCCGCTGCGGCGCGCTATAGCGGCCAAAAACTTTATTTTTAAGCGCCAGGGTGCGCTACAGCGGTCCCTATTCGAAATGGGGGCGCTGGAGCGCACTGTAGCGGGCAAAAATAAAATTTTCGGCGCTATGGCGCGCTGTAGCGGACCCGGATTCAAACTTGAGGCGTTGCAGCGCGCTATAGCGGATTTTGCGATGCAGCACGCTGTAGCGGACCCAAAATCGCAACTCTGGGCGCTGCAGCGCGCTGGAGCGTCAGACGATGATTTTGCTTGAGCGTAAACAGTGATTGATCAACTTTCGGGCTTGATTACTCTCAACCTAGAGCACTTAATGTACGGTATCATATACAGTTGGAAAGCTCTTTCCGAGACCTTTCCATTGGTACCCAAAACAGTCCCAAAAGGTTAAGTTAACAATACAAATAGTGGGGTTAAACAATTGGGTATGCAGAATGGAGGAGAAACATATTTGCTTTATCTTCCTAAAATTGCAGCCTTAATGAGCTCTAATGAACTCCATAGCTTAAATACAGATTTCTAAGGATGCAAACTAAGCATAAGAGTGAAATGTAGTAGCCATTGAATACATTCAATGGGAGAAAGGAAGTACCTCAGTGTTGATAATGACAGAGTTCCTAGGAGAGGCTTGAGAGCTTGAGAGGTCATTTCTTCTTCTCCTTCTGCTACTAGTAAGAAGAGGAATGGGCTAAGGCTTTCTCTAACAGCAGGTATAGCAATAATGGGAAGTAGGGGGAGAGCTTCAACTGGCCAAAATAAGGGGTTGGAGAGTTTGAGAGCCGAAGGCTCTCTTAATGGGGGAGAGGACAGCCAATAAATGATTTTTTTTTTTCAATTATTAATTGATAAAGGAAAGAAATGCTTCGATGCTCATTTCATAGCTCAAGCATTTTTTTTTGGCAATTTAATACCTAATCTTCTTTAATAAAAGAACAAAGAGTAGGCTTAATTTAAGATTGAGTTGTTAATGTCGATTTATATTGATTGAGATCAAATAAAAAAAAAATATTAGATGCGAATCCAGTGCTTTATAGGGAAGTGCCAAAATACAATATGTAAATGACATTTTTGTTTACTTATTCTTTTCTACGAGTTAGATAAAATCATCAACACACGTCGGATGAATTTATATATATATATATATATATATATATTAACAAAAACCTGTTAGTTTTATTAGAATAAAAGTCAAGGTTACAAAAAGGGTTGGGTGGTTACAATTAAAACCTAAATCTAAAAATTCAAAAATGAACTCAAAAAAAGGTGATCCCAAGGAAGATTCTAAAATGACCACCAAAAAAGAAAATACAAATAACATAGATTCATAGTTGGGAAGATCACCAAGGAAGTAACCAGCTACCTCAAGCCATCCAAGCCAAGTATGAAAAAGGACCTCAAGCAATCAGGACAACACAACGGCTTGAAAGACGAGATACCAGCAAGATGTCAAATAGACAAGCCCCTAGCGGGCAAAGGCTGCAGCAGGCGGCCGAGATGATTGTCACCCACGACACCAAACATCCGCAAGGCGAGATCAGCGAGATTAAAAGGCAAAAAGGTATGCTGCGATTCCGGGAAAAGATGAAAACTTCCTGAAGATAAAACAGTAGCAGAATACAAATAATGCAAACCGGGATAAAGGAGGGGCCACCGAGAGCAGGTAAACGCAGCATCATACTTCAAAGCCATTGTGCCAACTTCAGTAGTATTCAGGAAAGGAGTAAATGCACCAATCAAACACAACCTCCAAAAAAAGCTAAAACTCCAAACAACATAGGCGAGAATAATGAAATCTCTCATTAACCAATATGGCAAACCAACGAGAGAGAAAGAGATAATATATCCATTAGGATTCGAGTGGTCATAATACATTTGAGACAATAAAACTATGGTGAGCACGATAGCAACGCAAATGCCGTCCCAAATGGAGAACCCGATAACTGCTAAAAGGAAGGACATATATAAAAACATCTCTCTAATCGAATAAAAGATCACATTAGATTCATGATGAGAAATCTATTTTTTCATAATAATATGTAAGGAATTCAATTTAATCAAGCAGGTCCCAGCCAAAAAATCCTTAGCATCAACACTGATGAAACAAAGAACAAAATAGAGCTTAACCCTCCCATAATTGGCAGCCAGACCCAAGAAACAACCTACGGCTCTGCCAACAAATAGCCAATATACCAGCAGACCTCTTAGGAGAGACTGCAACACACCGACTCGATAACAAGCCATAGTATTGATAATAGGATAGACAACATTCAATAAACCATCAGACAAGATAACCCTCTTCACCGTAACCCCACAACAAAGCATAACATAAGAAACAATTAAAGTGCAGATTCCAGATTTCAACATAACCGCTTGAATTTGATACCCTGTAGCGCCCCTCATCGCCGCCGCACGCAAAGAGGTAAAAATCATAATTCTACTCGGGGAGGAATATCCCGTCTCCACGAATAGCTGAAAACACCAAACCCATCTGAAGGGCTGTGGGGTCCCCCGTACTAACGATTGACTTAGCACTGTACTCCAACTGTGGCAAATCCTTAACTTAAGGAAAGCTGGACAAATCCCAGCTCCCTTAAATCAAGGACTTGTCACCTGGATACTAAAAATCATACATCAATATACATACATAGATCAAAGTGCGGAAGCATAATATGAAACAACATCCATACACAACATAATAGGGAAAAGAACTCAAGAGTAACTCAGAATAATATGTAGAAAGTAAAGTACATCCAGAAAGTTAATTATTACAGACTGAAATAAAACAGCATATAAAAGACTCTCGTCCTCACTAAATAAAATGCAAGTCTAGCTATGCAGCTATAGAAAGATCCTCCTCCTGGGCTGACTCCTCTCTAATGGTGCTGCCAACGAACAAGTCTGAACCTGACATTGTCGGTATCACAAGTGCCAGGGCCCCAGCCAAAAAGAGAAAAGGCTACAGTTAGACAATTGTCTAAGTACATTTTAGGCTAATTTAATGATCTGAATATTAAAGATATCACATTTAATTATTTTAACATGCGAGCATTTATAAGGTGCAACAAGTTGTACAAGAAAATGAATACTATAAACTATACATCTATAGTAGTCAACAGGTATGTGACAGGACATGCAAAGCATCAAAATAACCAAGGTAAAGCTAGAAGCAAAAGTGACTGCAACTACAAAAGTAAATCTGATCATAATATGCTTATGATCACATTAAACATGCTGATTATAAAAGAACATAAGTACTGAACAAATCTAGAAAATCTATCATCCTAAACATGCCATTTATGCTTACATAATTCAGAACCACATACATACAACATGCAGATTGATATAAAAGAAAGGTCACTGAGACGTGTGACAAAAGCAATTAAATCTAAAAATAGAAAACCACTGAAACATGTGGTAAAGCCAACTGAACTGCAAGTAAAGCCACTAAAACATGTGGCAAATCATACAATTTGTAACTGAATTAAACTAGAGTAGCAAAGTCTAAGATATAGCACTGCCATCCCAGCTCGAAAATCATCAAAATACCCAGCCATAAGGCCATCCCTGTTCCTCTCTGAGGCTTGGGTAACTTCCATATTGTACTGAATACTGGAGGTGGCAACACTATACTTAGAACCTATCCTACTAACTGAAAACACTGTAAAAACTTGATGAAATGATATATGCTTTACAAATTTTAACTTAAGATGTATCATCCATATCCTAAGTGTCCCTATTATGCTCAAGGAATAAAGCTCAAAATCCAAGGTGTGCAAAGCAATCTAGTCAAAGTAGGCTAGAGACTCAATCTAGACTTATGTGATATCCATTATTATCTAATTCATCTAGCTAGCTAGTCTTAGACATTTACTAGCTTAGGATCTCCAATATCCAGCTCTCAAGTAAATTCTCAGTCTTACGACCTTAAGATTAAAAAGTATAGCTTAACAAGTTCTACACTCAAATCATTAGATGACTATATAGATTATATAAACAAATCAATGATCTAATTAGTATTGATTTTACTCTCTTATCCCAAGTATTGATTTAAGTAAATCAAGATTCAAGAATCTTGAGTTTGAACTCCATGTGAGTTCAAGACTTAGGATTCTTGATGGTCTTCTAATAAGGGACCTAAGGTTCAATCACAATTGCCCAAATATTCAAGATAAAGAACCCTAGAAGCTGAAAGATTTAAGAATTACGATCTTAATAAAAGGTTATTCTAATGATTTTAAGATAAAATAATCAATTAGGAACTTGAGAATCTAAGATCTATATTTAACCTTTCAAGATGATTTAATTATCTTTAAGGATTAAATCAAACCTAAGCCCACATGGAAGGCTTCAAAAGAAATTAGACAATCAATCATTTAAGGAATTTCAATTGGAGAGAATTCAATTCAAATTGAAGATCTAAATCTAAGATCTAAGATCTAAGGATCTGAGATTTGATCACTTTAGACTTTAATCTAAATGTTTAACTTAAGAGCTTCCATTTATGCTTCTTTTAGAATCTGATCTTATAATTAAACTATATGAAGCTTATTAAGGTTGAGATTGATAATCTGAAGTATTAGACTATACATCTGTGGCGACCCTCACCCTTAACCCTCAATAGGTTTAGATTAAGGGTGGAGTGTCACTCTGGTTAACCCCTCACTTAGCATTGGATTAGGATAAACTCCACAATCCACCTGATTAGAGAAAGGTTAACTCAGAATCAATCAAGCAGTCACTATATAAGTAAAAATACAGAGTGCGGAAGCGATAAATAAATGACATCCAAGCATCATAATGTATATAAGAAGAGAAATATAACTCAGAAAAGTAGCATAGTGAAATCTGAACACAGTCACAGGTACCTGTATTATTACATTAATTAAAATTTAACAAAATAAATGTTCAAAATCCACTCATCCTCACAAGTAGTAAATGACTAAATATCTTCTGGCCCCAACTGCTGCACCTCCTCTAAGTAAGGCTTCTCCTCGGGTGCAGGCTCCTCAAACTGCTCTAAGCCTGACATTGTCGGTTTCACAATGTAGGGCCCCAGCTAAAAAAAAAAAAATCTGGTTAGACAATTGTCTAAGTACATTTTAAGCTGAATTTTTAATAAGGTTATATAATATTACCATTTTACCATTTACTCCTAAGCATGATGTGTAAATACAGGAGCAGTAAGCAACACAAGTAAAAAGGCAAACTATAGACTATGCTCTATAGTATAAACAAGACAAAGAAATGAGGCTGAAGCATGCCTCGCATAACAAGTAATCAAGGAAAGGCATATAAGTGTAAATATAATTGAATAAATGCTGGAAGAAAAATTCTACATCCTAAACATGCTGGTGATCAATAAAAATAACATGCTAATTAAAAATGAATAACTCAGCAGTGATATATACATATAGCAGCAAGATTCTACATCCTAGATATATATAAAGCAGTACAAGGAAATAGCTGACTGAAAAAGAATATACTGAAACAACCACAACTACATATAAAACTATAATACATCAACTGCCATACAAAAAAGAGCTACACTAGCTCGCCAAAAGAAACAGAAGCTCTTAGCACGATACGGCTAGGGCTACTCCTAGCTCGATACGACTAAGCCAACAACAGTCACATATATGACCCTAACACGATACAACTAGGGCTACTCCTAACTCGATACAGTTAGGTCACCAACTATCATACCGAAATATCCTAGCACAGTATGGCTAGGGCAACTCCTAGCATGATACGGCTAGGGCAACATTCGGTATGATCAAAAGAACACTGAGAGGCAGCTCAATCACATCAATTCATTATTATTTCACTTATTTACTTTAATATTTTCATAAGGAATCTAAGGAGTCTCCATAATTTCCTAACATTTTATTTATGCATCAAATGTCTTATATGATATGTTCAAAAAAAATATAAGGCACAAAATTACAAGGTATGCGTAGCAACAAATAATAAGTAAGCAAGAGACTCGACTACATATAGTGATATCATTTGTTTTCTACTTAACCAGCTAACTATTCCAAGTTACACAAGTTCAGGATCACCATTTTCCTACTATCGAGTGTAACTCAGAAATTCATCCTTATAAGTTAAAAAGGATTGGAACTGATCAGGTTCCAATCTACTTCAATCAGATAGACGACTATGAATTAAACAAATAAATCATACGTCCTAATTTTGTGAATTTAGACGTTCTAACTAAGATCTGATCAAGATCTTCTACACCTATAGATTATGGATTAAACACTACGATATTTTAGGTTTAATCACATAATCCAAACTAGATAAGACCTAAGTTCTAGGTTTTATACTATAAGTGATCTACTAGTTAAGGCAGATCCTATTAAGTAATCAAACTTAATAGGATGAATCTCCTATCTTAAATCTAAAGTTAAAAGATAAACTAATTAGAATGGGTTATAAAACAAAAAAGTATCTAGAAACTACTAAAACCAAGGTTTCACCCATAGGATAACCCAATTTACCCAATGAATAAACACTAACCTATGATCTAGTCCTACTCTCAGGAAAGGTCCTTAAGGTGGGATGCTTAAGACTTAGGAAAAATTATTGGAATTCAATTTAATGACTTGTTTTATTTACTTATGTGGTACTAATATGATTACATTATTAATCCTAGTATTCTAAGATTTTAATTAAGGGCTAAAGTTGCGCATTTCCAATTATAAGGTAAAATGACTATTTTGCCCCTACTTTACGGGTCAATCAACTTTTGATTTAGGGGTCCAAACTGAGTTTTCTCTTCTCCAATTAATTCTTTACTGTCTAACTTAAAGATAGACAGTAAGTACGTCTAATTTGGACGAGAAATACCGAGTTATGGCTAAAATAAGGCTAGGAGTATTTTTGTCATTTTCCTAAATTTTAGGGTTCAAATCCTAAATATTATTTATGTGAAAATGATGACATTGAAATTCTAAACTAGGTAGCTTCTTGAATTTTTGGATTTGGAGTTAAATTGACCAAGTTATGGCTATTTGAAGTCCAAGGACATTTTAGTCACTTTTCACTACAGTCAACTCTAAATTCTAGAGTTGACTTTTTGTCCTGATGTCCAAATTGGAAAACTAATACTACCACGGTGATGGGGCCGCTCTCCTGAGCATTTTAAGACCCATATTGACTATGTTTCGATAATCGGGTAAAAAGTTATGGGGTCTTAAAGAGGCTCTAAAATGCTACCTCGTTATGCGTACCCCGAAACGAAATTTTACATTACGCCATTTGATCCTAAATATTTTTCTGAGTATTTTAAGACCCATATTGGCTATGTTTGGATCATCCTACAAAAAGTTATTAAACTTTTAAGATTTACTATTCAAAAATAATAATTTGAATTAATTTACTATTCATTTATTCAAATTGAATGATTTTACTGTTCATTCCTAAAGTTTTTATTTAATTAATCACTGTTTAATTATTAATTAATTAATTAATTAATTTTACTGTAGTAAAGTAATTAGTACTAATTACTGTTTAATTAATCTTAATTAATCTCTAATTATATTTAATTATTTAAATTTACTGTTCATTCCTAAAGTTTTTATTTAATTAATCACTGTTTAATTATTAATTAATTAATTAAATAATTTTACTGTAGTAAAGTAATTAGTGCTAATTATTGTTTAATTAATATTAATTAATCTCTAATTATATTTAATTATTTAAATTTCTGTTCATTCCTAAAGTTTTTATTTAATTAATCACTATTTAATTATTAATTAATTAATTAAATAATTTTACTGTAGTAAAGTAATTAGTACTAATTACTGTTTAATTAGTCTTAATTAATCTCTAATATATTTAATTATTTAAATTTACTGTTCAAAAGTAATTAATTATCCTAATTACTGTTTAAGATTTAATTAATAGTTAATTAATCCTTAATTAATCTTTAATTATAATTATTTAATTAAAGTTACTGTTTAAAAGTAATTAGTACTAATCCTAACTTAATTAACCACTAACAGTAATTAATTAGGGCTAAACAGTAATTAATTAACACTAACATTAATTTAATTTATTTCTAATTAACTGACAGTGGGCCCCACTGACATGTGGCATTTCCAGAGGCTGCCACCTGGCACAGTGGGTCCCACGGGCTGCTGACTCAGCCCGGCTGACTGGACAGTGGGCCCACCTGACACGTGGCACTGCCGGAGGCTGCCACGTGGCACTGTGGGTCCCACGGGCTGCTGACTCAACCCGGCTGACTGGACAGTGGGCCCACCTGACAGGTGGCACTGCCAGAGGCTGCCACGTGGCACTGCCAGAGGCTGCCACGTGGCACTGTGGGTCCCACGGCTGTTGACTCAGCCTGGCTAACGGGGCTGTGGGCCCCCACTTGACACGTGGCGGGCCCGTAGGCCGCCACGTGGCTGGGTGGCCCCACCCGCGCTAATGCGGTCCCGGTCGGGTCGGCCCGGCCTGACCCGAAGGCGTGACCCTTCGCCTTCCGGGGGTTCGGCGGACCGAACCCAGTCCACTTCGGGGACCTGGTGCGCCCGATCGGGTGGGTTTTAGCTCGATCGGAACGGTGGATGTGAAGAGGACATGTTGATCTACCTATCCTACAATTTTTGCAACGATCAAACGGTAAACGAGGGAGGTCGGGTACCTGAAGTTCGGATCGGCGAAGGATTCGGCGGAAAAGAAAGGCTGACTTCCGAGCTTGATTCCGGCTCGATCCGGGCTCCGATCGGTGAAAACTCGGAGCCTAGGGGTAGGTCGAGGTTTTATAGACTGGACGGCGACCTCGCCGAGGCCCGGATGCGGCCGGATTGGCCAGAAATGGCGACGGGCCGCCGCGTGTCACGCGGGAGGAGTCATCGAGGAAGACGACTCCGCAGCCGTTGGATCTGGGCCGATCCAGCGGCTGAGATGGCGCCGTCCAGATTGACGGCGCCGTCAGCTACAGTGACGGGTCCGTTAAGTACTTAACGGCACGCCGTTAGCTACAGTAAAAAAAAATATATATATTTTTTTAATGTTTTTTTTGAAAAAATTTCAGAATATTTTGAACATGTTTTTCCTAGCTAATCTGGGGTCAAGGAATTCAATGGCACAGTCGGATTTTTGATCCGACGAGTATTTTGATACCTCGATTTCCGTGATATTTTTATTATTAAAATATTCGTCGAAATTTCGACGACTTCCGATTGACACGAAAACTTCACCCCAAGCTAATTTGGGTTCAAGGAATTCAATGACGCGGTCGGATTTTTGATCCGATGAGTATTTTGATACCTCGATTTCCGTGATATTTTTATTATTAAAATATTCGTTGAAATTTTGACGACTTCCGATTGACACGAAAACTTCACCCCAAGCTAATTTGGGGTCAAGGAACGCAATGGCGGTGTCCGTTTTTCGATCGGAGATCAATTTAAATAGGTATTTCTAGGGTTTCCGGATTTCTAGAAATCAGGATTCAATCCAATTGACTCCTTATTTGTGCTAGGTTTAGGAGATTGACTCCATTAACCTAATTAGCACATCTAATTATGTTTAAGACTTAGGGTTAACCCTAATTATCTAAAGTAACAACTCAGGTTATTACAACATCAACTCATATTGATCTTTTTGGCTACTTAAGATCTAAGGATCTTAATTAAGACTAAATTGAAGAGTTCATAATTTTAATATGAATTTTATTCATATCATTAGTCTAATGGTTCAGAGAACTTTTAAAAAGTTAATTAAGGGAATTTTACTGAATTGTCCAAGGTTTTAGGGCACTTAAGTACCTTTTGGTCAAAATGACCAAAATGCCCCTCTTAATGGTAAAATTAGGATTTTAGGGTTTAGTTACCCAAGTTAGTTCTAATCTATTTTAATGTGTTTCATATTGATTACTGAAGTGGGAAACACCCTCATCTTAGGTTTTGATGACTTAAATAATCTTAATTAGCACTAATCACTTATTTAAGCCAATTAAGGTGATTAGTAAAATTAGGGCACTCTAGGGCAATCCAACCTTACACTTAGGTTAAAATAGACCTAGTATGACATTAGGAACAATCCCCATCCAAATCAGAGGCTAAATTAGGTTTTAGTTCACTAATCCTTAATTAAGGTGATTAAGGAGTGATTAAAAAAAATTAATATCCAAAACTAGACTTAAGGGTCTGATCTTATTCCTTAGGGTACAAGGAGCAATCAGAGCCTTTACTCTCATTAATTAGATATTTATATTATTTTATATGATTTAATTAATGACAACAAGGAGTTTGGCAATTATTTTTAAATCCAACTATTGGATCTGAGGTTTTATTTTATATTTAAATTCAAAGAATTTTTCTGATTCAAATGGTATATTGGATCATACTATTTGGATTTATATAACTAAAATTATTCAAATAATTTAATCTGAATGTTTATTTAAATTGGAATCATAGGTTTTAATTAATTTAATTCACAACCATAGAAAATGTCATCCATTAATTATTTAATTACCGCGGCCCAAAATCAAAAGGCGCGGGCCGGGGGCCAGCCCGACCCAAGGCCCACGACTTCATCTTTTTCCTCTCGACGGGTCCCAACCCAGCTGAACTTCGGTGCTGAAATTCTCGGCGCGCAGACGACGATGGCGGCTCGGCTTGATCCCTACACGTTCCCTGAGTCAAGACGCGTCGATTGGACCAAGAACCCCCATCTGGATCCCTCTGGATCGATGGGGTGCTACTCAACCGAGACATCTTCCATTAAGGCATCTCAGGTCGACTGTGAGGGGACAATTCTCCTCACAGAGGCCTCGATTCGACCGGGGCTCAATCGCTACACGTTCAGGGAAGTGAGGCGAGTCAAATCCCCAACCTATCTTAACTTGGGGTGCAGCCAATCGCTGGGTCCTTGGTCAAACGCAACCATTTGGCTCGGCTGCTAGCTCAGCGGGCCCGCTGCGGCGCGCTGTAGCGGTTCAATTTGCAAAAATTACTGTTCAATATTTTATTTTGACATTTCCTAAGGTTTTCCAAAAATTCCGCTATAGCCCGCTGCAGCGCGCTACAGCGTGTTGTAGCAGTACATTTTGCATTTTTACAGTTTAATAACTTTTATTAAATATTTTTGTATGTTTTTGCCGAAATCCAGCTGCAGCGCCTGACGGTGATTTTCGCCGGGACGAAAACTGTATGGCCTATTTTCAAGCTCAATTACTACCAATCCAGAGGGTTCCATGAGTAGTGCCATATATCAATGGAAAGGTTTTGTCAATACCTTTCCATTGACACTAAAATCGGCACAAACAAAGCATCCTAACTATATGAGAAATGATGATGAATGCAAGGGGTGCAGGATACAAGAGAAACAGAGCAGTTTTCTATGAAGCTTTTAAGAGTCTTAATGACTTTCATACATATTTATGGACTTCCAAAGGTGCATTCAAGCATTATAGTATCATGAAAGAGATAAGGAGAGGAACAAATGTGTACCTTTTTGTTCTTGGAAGGAGAGGAAGAAGAGGACCTTTACTTTCTTCAAGACCTTGGGGAGGAGCCTTCTTCTTCAGCACAAGGACTTAGCAATGAAGGGGGAGGAGATGAGAAAATTTCATCAAGGAGAAGAAGATGGGTTGAGCTCCCCTTTTAAAGGAGGAGAGGGAGAGTAGGGAGCCAGGCTAGGATGTGAAGAGCCATCCTACTTGCCTAGGGAGGGCATGGCTAAGAGAAGAGGGGAGGGATGGCCTCAAGTGACTTGCATGGGGGAAACATGGCCAGCCAAAAATTAAGGGAGGAAAGGGGGATTAAATGCAAATTAAAGAATAATTAATTATTATTCCTAATTTTTAGTTTATTAAAAATTCTGATTAAATAAATGTGCTTCGAAAAATCCCAAAAATTCACCCCTAGCTAATTTAGGGGTGAGGAATTCAACGGCGAAGTCAAACTTCGATTCGACGATTATTTAATTATGCTAATTTTTGGGGTATCTAATTATATTAAAATATTTGCGAAAATCCGACGACTTCCAAGTACGTCAAAAACATCACCCCTAGCTAATTTGGGGGTGACGATCGCAACAGATTTCGATTTTGAGGTCAAAATAAATACATCAATTTTCTAATTAATTAAATATTAAAATATTCCAAAATATTGGATTTAGCTCTGAATCGCTCCAAACCTTCCAGGTTTGGTTCTAAAGGTTAGATGAAATTAACAGAATAATAATT
The DNA here is from genome assembly GCA_016760335.1 of Gastrodia elata. Classification (NCBI taxonomy): domain Eukaryota; kingdom Viridiplantae; phylum Streptophyta; class Magnoliopsida; order Asparagales; family Orchidaceae; genus Gastrodia; species Gastrodia elata. The sequence continues at coordinate 22,708,828 of CM028672.1, read as the reverse complement.
AAGATATGACTATGCTCAAATTAAGCTGGTAACAACCTTGGGTTATTACATACCCATCCAGCAACCGCGCCCAAAGGAAGATGGCCACAATATTACCCCACTTTATTTCAATCTTGAGAACACGATAAGAAGACCACTTAGAAAGACCCTTATCCCAATCGAAGACACTGCTGCCGAGAAGCCGGTCTCCCACCAGCACTCGTATTATGTCATGACATCTCAACGAGAGGTGCGGCTCACCGGACAACTGACGAGTAGTAACGACGACGGGCTGACAGGGCAGAGATCCGATGAAAGAACGAATACAAACCTTCAAATAAGTCATGCGGAAAAGTATAATTGAGAAAGAGGAATTGTATAGCCAGATAAAATAACACCCAATCAGTCAGCTAATGAAACATAAACTATTAAGGAACTCAACATTACATAAATTGGTAAAAACATTTTATTGATGTTATTATAACAGATCGAGTTCTTAGGGAAAATGTTAATGATTGTATTGATATCATTTGTAATATTTAGTTTCAATTTAAGGCAATTCCAGTCAACATCGTGATAACTTGTCCGATTTCGGGCCACCCAAATGTTCCATAAAATGTAAGCATCAATTAAGTTTGAAAGCTGCAACTTCTTCAATTTCGCAATCCTAGCATTTTAAAGGGAAATAAGGGAAGGAAGTTCATACACAAGCTGGTTGAGGATTTTGATGCTGTTGAAAGTAGACCATAAAGATTGAGCAGAAGAGTTGGTGAAAAATAGATGGCTAATACTTTCGGATCTCGCAGCAGATAATTGGCAGCAGTGCCAATTAGAGGGCAGGTTAAATCCTCTAGACGTAAGAATTTCATCAACACTTATAAAGTCGTGATGGAGCCTCCAGATAAATAGGTTAATGAGCGTAGGGACGTTGGGATGCCAAAACCAAGGTTTAAAATTAGTTATCTTATATTTTTTATGTATGTTCCAAGTTATCTTGAGATTAAATTTATCGTTGATGATAATGTCAGCAGTAGCGTGCTTCTCGGCCATCAAAATTGGCTTGGAGTTCAAAATGAGGTTCTGAAAGTTGAAAGGAATGATGGATTTAATGAGATTGGTGTTCCAAATTTAGCCTACTACTAGTCAATATAATCAGTGGATCATTTGTGAACCATAGCCACTAATTTTGCTCAATTTGGGCACCAATTGGAGAAGTTAGGATTTTGACCCTTAATTAATAAATCCTAAATTACCTTTTTACCCCTTAGCTTGTATTGGCTATAACTTAGCCAATACTTATTCAATGATCTTTGGTTCTATGGAAACCTTAGATAATAAGCAACAATAAACTGATAAAAAATTTATATTTTATTAGGACAAATTACCAAAATGCCCATATGAGTTAAATTCATTAATTTGATCTCATGAAGCTTAATAATTACTCAAAATTAGAGTAATTGCTGTCTAATCTTTTATTAGACAGTAAGAAACACTTTGCCCCTAAAAAATTCAGACTTGGAACCCTTGATCAAAATTTGATCTTTTAGACCCTTAAGTAGGGGCAAATGACCATTTTGCCCAAATTTAGGGTTTAGCGATTTAAAGCCCTAGAGTCATATTGTAAATAATATAAATAGTAAGAATAGTGATTTAGATCATAATTTAAGTGATAATAAGGCTTATTATGAACTTTGATTAAAATCTCATTTTTAAGTCCTTAAGAAAATCCTAAGTAAAACCATGAGTTTTCCTTCCTTCCTTAACCTTCTTAGATCCTTCAATATATCTTAATAACATTAGTTAGGGTGTGTGTTTAAGAGATACTCTTAGTAATTAAGAACCTTAATTTCTAGGATTAGGAATAGATCTTAGGCTAGAGTTCATCTGTTAAGTAAACTTGGTTACTCATAGGTGAAGCCTTGAGTTTTCTAATTTATAAATTTTCTTAGTTTATTAAATATTTATTTGATCCTTAAATCTTAGATCTAAGGGTTGAGATCTATCTTAATGAGTTAATTTCTCATTAGGACTTGCCTTAACCTAGTCTGTGAGACTTGGGTTCTAAACCTTAGGCCCTTAGATATACCTTTGGATTGAATGATTAAACCTCAATATTTGGAGTTAAATCCTCAATCCTTACATCTTGATTTGATTAATCAAGATGGGTTGGGACTATGATAAAATATCAAAATAGGTTGATTGATTTATTAATTAACTTGTATAGTCGACATTGATTTAATAAGATTGGAACTTGATCAATTCAAATTGTTTTCAATCTATAAGGTCGTGAATCTGAGTTACACTTGATAGTAGGACTTGGAGATCCTGAACTTGTGTAACTTAGAGTAGATTGAATGAATAAATTAGACAACAATGGATATCACCTGTGTCTTAGTAGAGTCTCTTGCTCACATTGATATTTGATGCTATGCTTACCTTGTAATTGAACTTTATACCTTTAACATACATTGTATACATATAATATTTGATGACTATCCCATGTCAATTTTGAAAATTCATAAGTAGCATTTGCTCTTTTACTCGTATTTTTAGTAGAATGTAGTTTAATTAGTATACCTCTTCATTTGTTTCGTTGGGATTGGCTAGACCTTAGACTTAGTCTGATAGTCTATGCCATGCCTAGTCCGCGGGATAGGATGGGTCGTATGTAGACTCTTGCCCTACTGACTGATTAGTCGAATTTGATATGGTAATACTAATTTAAGTACACTTATACTTGATGTTTCTGTTTTAGCTTACCAGGCGATGTGAATTCAGTAATATTCAGTTCAGTATTTCTATCTTAGCCCATCAGGCTAAGTGATTTTAGTGCATACAATTTAGAGCTTCTGTCTTAGCCCATCAAGCTATGTGATACTATGTTTAATTCCAATTTGAATGGCTTGAGTAGCCAAGACAGCTTTCAGTTTTGGATTTATTATTTTACTTTACTCTTTTCTGCATTTTTAGCATTATTTTTACTTACAGCCTTTACTGCATTTCTATCTTTGTTTACATATAGGGTGCTAGCCGTACTCCTTGCTTATACACTTGTAGGATGTTAGTCTTACTTGTTGTTCACCCATATATAGGATGTTAGCTTTGTTTTCAGTTTTATAATGTGTTATACGTTCATTTACTTTTATGTCAATTAGCATAATTCTATATTGATCATAAGCATGTCTAGGATATTTTTTCTTTATAATCACTTGCTTTAGTCTTTCCTTACTTACTTGACCTTGTGCAGTTGCTATGGAGGAGGTATGTACTTACTTCCAAGTTGTTTATAGCTTTACCTTGTCCTTTCTTACGCATTTTTTCTTCTACTTATATGCTTGTGTAATTAAAGTTAATGGTGATATCTAATGAACAGAATAAATTAATTATCCTTAAAATGTACTTAGACATTTTGTCTAATTAAGATTTTTCTTTTGTTGGCTGGGGCCCTATCATTATGAAATCGATAATGGTAGGTTCAGAGTTATTTGGAGTAGTTGATCCAGTGGAAGACTTACCATTGGACGAGGAGCATGTACCTGAAGATCTTTAGACTTAGCTTCTTTAATTCCCTGCATTGTGAGGCTGAGTGCTATTTTTCAGTTCTTATAAAATGCTTTAATGTTGTAAGAATACAGGTTAAACTTTATTTTCTGCACTTTACTTATTCTGAGATGTTGTATTTATATATGATAGATGGATGTTTGTATTTATGCTTCCACACTCTGTTCTTTTTGTATTTATATTTAGTGATGATCTCTTTGGATAATGATAAAGTCTTTGATTATAACGGGTTAGTATTAGTCACTAACCTAATCATAAGCAAGGACCTTGTCATTTGGTGACTGCCTCACTGTAACATGTTAACTTAAGAGTTAACAGGACCATGGCGGGAAGCGGGACACCACAAATCTAGATCCTTATTTTAGTTGAATAAAAATAATAAAAAATAGAGCATATTGAGAGGATCCTACTGTGAAAATTTGAGTATTATTGGGATCCCAGATCGTCATAAAGTAATTCATGAAGTTTTAACTTCAGAAACTGATAATAAATAAAATATACATCAAAATTTAGAGATTTGTGTATTCTTAAATCATGCATCAAATGAAGATGGTATGTTTCATGTTTCACTAATTTTTGAGCTCTGGATTGATCGTAGTGAGTTTTCAAAGTTTTTCACTTAAAAATTAATATTTGGCTGCACATTGATGCATGATTTAAGAACAAGATTTATGCAAAACTGATCAAGTGTACATTTATTGAATATGGTGCGGGCGAGTTTGATTACAGATTTTGTAACAACCAGAACTAGAAGGCAATCAAAAGCAGGGATGTCACGTTCAATGAAAGTGAAATATGTAAAGATTGTATCAGAGTCTGGACTGATTCCAATGATGCTTTAAACGGTGAGCCCCAACACATAGAGATTGATGACAGAATTGAGCCAAATATGCTAGTGCAAAAAGATACTCAAGAGGGTGTTAATGTTGAACCACAAACACTCATATTACAAAGATCTACAAGAGTCACTGGACCCATATTAAGAGAATATCTATATATATGGGGCTTATTAGTGCACAGGTTCTATGGCGCCCCACCCCTAATCCACAAGGATTAAGTTAAGGGGTGGTGTGTCACTCTGGCTAACCCCTCACTTATCATTGGATTAGGATGAAATCCATAATCCACCTAATAAGGGAAGGAGTTAGCATAGAATCAAATATCAGTCACTATCTACTAAATCATACAGAGTGCGGAAGCAATTTAATAAATGATATCCAAGCATCATAATATAATATAATAAAATGCAACTCATAATATAAGCATAAAATCTAAATGCACAGTCACAATTACCTGTATTATTACATCAATTTAAGTTCCAAATAATGAAGATAAAGTGCACTCATCCTCACTTATAAAGGAAAGACTAAATAACTGCTTCTTCCACGGGCTCCTCCTCTGGATATGGCTCCACACCAAGATCTTGGTCGTCCAACTGAAGAGGATCTGCCAATATCAATTTCACAATGTAGGGCCCCAGCCAAAGAAAAGAAAAATCTTGTGTTAGACAATTGTCTAAGTACATTTTAGGCTATTAATTTTTCATGTGTTCTATAATATCACCATTTACAACTTATGAACAACAAAGTAACTAAGCAGTAGGTGCAGTAAGCGTATAAGGAAAACAGGGACATAACAACAAATGAGGCAAAAGTACAATAGCTAAGCAAGGAACGGGCATATGACATAATAAGAAAAAATACTGAAAGTAAAGACTAATCCTAGACATGCGGATGATCATGCGGCATATGCAAATTAATTGACAGAAATCTGAACATGGTACGTATAATAAGCAGTAAAGTCTTGCATTCTATAAATATGTACATATAAGCGGGGAAGTAAGGAAAAATAGCTAACTGAAACATGCATCTGAACACTGTACACAATAAGCTGAAAAATTAAAATAGATATGTAAAGACTGCCATATCAGAAAGTTGGCCATTAGGCCAGTAAAAACCCCAAGCCTTTCAGGGCTTGAGCAGACAGAAATTCCCATAGCCTTTTAGGGCTAGGTCAGACAGAATCCAGCAGCAGAATTGAGGAGGCAGTAATCACACATGCAAAATCTTTTAGTTATTTTACTTTGTTTCTGTAGACACGTTTTAGAAACAGCTGAGGAGTTATGATCGTCTGCAAGACTACGCGGGTTCCATACTTAACACACTCTCCTCACTCAGTAATGTTAAGCCTCCTTATTACTCCTTACCCCGTCCAATAGGGTAAATGTGCACCAGAATCCTCCCAGAGACTGAACCCAGAGGCAATTGTTATCCTAATTATTCTAAGTTTTTATTTTCATGCACAAAGTTCTCTTATATAAAATGTCCAAGGAAGTAAGCTCAAATATACAAGGAATGCATAGCGCAAAGTATCAAAATAAGCAAGGGACTCTACTAATATGGTGATATCATTTGTTTTCTATTATTTGTTCTAGCTATTCCAAGTTACACAAGTTCAGGATTACCATTTTCCTACTATCAAGTATAACTCAGAAACTCGTCCTTATAAATTACAAAATATTAGGACTAGCTAGGTCATAATATACTGAATCAAAGTCGACTATAAGAGTTAAATAATAAATTATTACGACCTAATTAATGATTTTAGACGTCCTATACTAAGTTCTAATTAAAACTACTAAATTATAGATTATGGATTAAATACCATGAGATTGGGCTTAATCTCATAATCTAAAAAGGATGAGACCTAAGATCTAGGTTTCATTCTAAAGTGATCTACTAGTTAAGGCAAATCCTATTAAGTAATCAAACTTAATATGATGAATCTCCTATCTTAATTCTAAGGTTAAAAGACCAAATAATCAAAATAAATTGTAAAATCTAGAAACTAATAAAACCAAAGATTCATTCATTGAAAAAAATCCCATTTTTCAATGAATAAAATTAAACCTATGAACTAGTCCTAGTCTCAGGAACGATCCTTAAGGTGTAGTGTTAAAGACTTATGAAAATTCTGGAATCTGACCTAATGGTTGATTTTACTCACTTAAATATCACTAATACAATTATAACATTACTTTTAAGGTCTTGAGAAGTTAATTAAAGGTTAAGAGTACTTAATCCAATCTTAGGGCAAAATGACTATTTTGCTCATACTTAAGGGTCTTAAAAATCAACTTTTGATTTAAGTGACTAAATTGAAGTTTTTTAATTCCAAATGATTCCTTACTATCTAACTTGAAGATAGACCGTAAGTACGCTCAATTTGGACGAGAAACGGATACTACAGGTCCAAATTAAGGTTTTCGACCTAAGGGTATTTCAGAAATTTTCACTCTTCTGCAACTTTAAATTTTTATGCAGTTTATTGTTGGTTACTGTTCATAGATTTCATAGAGTCCAAGAATACTAGATTCTGAGTTCAAATTACAGGCGTTTTAATTTCGAGAGTAATTAAGTTCTCTATATTATTAATTTAACTTAATTATTACTCGGGGCTATACTTAATCAATTATTTATCATGTATATTTATATGTTCTTTTAATCTATTTAAGTTGTACATTAATTAATTATTATTATCTATCTAATATTTATTTTACTGCCTCTAATAAATTATTTTAGTGCTATTCAATATCTAATTAATAATCTTTATACTCTAATAGTTAGATTTATTAATACTATGGACGTACCTAATTAAATTAATCTCACATACTATTGGAGTAATTAACTTAAGTTTGTTTCATATGACCAAATTAATTGCGCAACGTTCATTGATTAATTATTTTAATAATATTTATTTATCGAAATTGCCACCTTTTTAATATTTTAATTTATCAATTAGTTTATTCTTAATAGTTTTAATTCAATTTTATTAACTTAGGTTATTAGTATTAATAGCACGCTAGATTAGTTGGTTACTGGTTAATATATTAATATAGTTATAATACTTAAATTTTAAATAGCTGATATTTATATATATATTTATAAGTTTCTACCTATATGTATATAATTATATTAACGTTTCTGTTGAGTATTAACCTAATATTACTATTAATTTATTAATTATATTTAATTATTTAACTGACTAAATATTCTCATTTATTCATTACTCTACTTAATTAAATAACCTTTAATTTTCTTTTTAAATTTCCAACTCGTTCATTAATTAAGCTTACCTTAAATATTCTATTACTATATACACACACACATATATATATATATATATATATGATCAAAATTCATACATTTTTTTAGGGCGCTCTCGTTTTCGGGCGCTCGTTTTGGCGATTCTGATAAGCTTCTGGTTTCCTCTCGGCGTCCGGCCGCTGGCCGTCGTTGCTGGCTTCGGGTGACATTTTTTTTTTCCCTGTTATTTTGTTTTTCCTGGTTCTACTAGCCTTTTACGCCTTCTCCTGGGTCTGCTCGGCTGGAGAACTTAATTGATTTCCCCAGCATCCCTAAGCTGGATCCCGGTTTTCTGGCTTGTAGTTCTCGGCCGATGTTTTGCTCTTATTTGTATTTTGTTCCTCGCTTTATGTGGAAATGGACCCTTCTGTGCGCTCCTTCCGTGATATAGTTGCTCAAAGTTCTACCTCGATCACTAATCCTGTTAGCTCTCACAAAGGCATTCCGGCCCTCCTTTTCACCGACGAGGAGGTTTTACAACTTGCTACCCCTCATTCCCTAACCCTTGTAGGAAAGTTTGCGCGGATTAAACCTAACTTTGGTTTGATTCTAGGTTTTATTGAAAGCCTTAAATTGATTGCTCTGGTTAATATCCGATCTTTTGATGCTCATCGTGTTTTTTTTACCTTTCAATCTGACTTAGACTACGCTCGTGTTTTTTCTAAAGGATCTTATGATTTAAAAGGTAACACGATAAAACTGTGCAAATGGGATCCGTTCTCCGACGTGACCCATGATGTCCCAATTGTTCCGATTTGGGTAAATTTTCCAGGTCTGCGTTTACAATACACGGCTAAAGACACGCTTTTTAATATAGGTCATGCAATTGGTTCGCCTCTGCAACTTGATCGTAACACGGCTTTGAATAGAAATATTGCAGCACCACACATTCTTAAAGAAACAAATATATCTTCTCCCCCTCCCACAAAGATTTGGTTACGTTCCTTAGAGAAAGGATACTCTCAAGAAATTTATTATGAGAACATGTCTTCTTATTGCAATTGGTGCTTCACTTTAGGTCATAACATGGGTTCTTGCTTGCACAAGAACCAAAACTCCCCCCCTCCACCTTCACGAATGTTATCTCAGATTAACGGACCAATTCTTAATGAAAACAATAATCAGCTTTGCAGTTCTCCCTTGCCCCTCGATGACCCTCTAATTTCATCTCCTTTGGGTACTGAAAATGTTGGTGGTTTGGCTTTGGCTATCGCTGCTGGGAATACTAGTGTAATCCCAAACCATCGTGAAAACCTTTATCTTCCCGACGATCATATTTCTGGTTCTTATTTAAACGTTACAATCGCTAATTCTCTTGCTGAACATGAACTGGCTGTTACTAATGGAATTGCTGCTTCTAATGAAACTGCAACTACTTATGAAACTGCGGTTATTACCGATATTGTTGCTCCTAATGAAATTGCTACTAATAATGAAATTGTTGTTACTAATGAAATTACTGAACAGGAAATTGATGTTACAAATGAAATTGCTGCTGATGTTATTGGTTTGGGAAAATTTGTTGGCACCGAACTGGCAGTTAGTCTCAATTGTGTTCTTGTTAATTCTAATGTGGATACCGCTGTGGTCTCAACGGAACACTATTTGACTTCTGCCTTAATTGATAACATTACTGATACTTGTCATGAGCAGGTCTACTCTAATGTTTTAAATTCAACCCCACTCAATGTTGAAACTCCTGATAGCCAGGTGGTTGTTCTTCCAGATCTAGATGTTTCCTTTTTGCCTGCAGAGGTGGATAACGAGGTTGCTTCTAAACCATTTTTATACAGTGTTGACATGAACTCGAATGTTACTCAAGTTATAAATTTATCTGCTTTAAATATTAAGTCCCCAATTATGAATGCTGATGGTTCAGGTGCTGCTGTCAATCAGCACACTGAATATGGTTTGAACACTGCCTCTGGGTTAGAAGTTTTGAGTGCTGATGCAGAGGAAATGCTGCAATCTGTTCCTGCTGGAAAATCCATAGTCGAAAAACCTGATGTTGATCTTAATAATGCTTTTATCTCAAATGATGCTAATTCTGTTTTGCAGTCGGCCTATGGTCTCTTGACATCTGTTGATACTGGTAAGGATATGTTAAATACTTCTGATGCTTTTCTAGCTTCTGATGTTTTACTTGAAAATATTGCTGTGAATACTAGAAAAAAATGTGATAATATAGATACTTTTGCCAAGCCCAAAACTCCTTTGAAAAACAAGAAAGTCCAATTTAGCTCTAATACAATGCCTACTTCTAATAGATACAAATCGCTTGCTTCTCTTACTAATTCTGAAGCTATTGTTTCTGATCAAGTTTCTAATTATAAGGCGGAAAACTTAGATTCGCAATTTGAAAAGACGCAGTTGATCCAAAATGGATCATCTTCTATTTCTCAATGAATATTCTTTGTTGGAATATTAGAGGTATTGGTAATGCCTCTTCTAAAAATAGACTTAAACATTTAGTGATTGAAAAAAAAATTGCAATTGCGGCTATTTTTGAACCAAAATTAAAAATTGAGGATATTAGGGCTGTGGGTCACTTTTGTAAGTTGGAAAATATTTGTTGTTCAGATTCGAATAGAATTTGGATTATGTGGAACAATCTTTGGGAGGCTGAGGTGATTGCCCAATGTCATCAAGCGATTCATATGCGTTTCTTCAATAAAGATCACAATTGCCAAATTACTTTTATGCATGCTAATAATCTTAGAATGAATCGTATAGCTCTTTGGAATTTTCTAAGAGATTGTAATTCTTCTTCCCTTCCTTGGGCCGTGGGAGGCGACTTTAATGCTATCCTTAAAAACTCCGAATACAAAGGTTACTCGAGAGATCATTCCAAATCTTCCATTGATTTCAACTCCGCCATTCTTGATTGTGGTCTTGAAGATTTCAAGTATTCTGGCTCTCCCTTTACTTGGAACTCTGGTAGAAAATTTGCCAGGCTCGATAGATTTCTAGTCAACAGTATTTGGTGCAACTTCTTTACTAATACTGAAGCCTCCTCGTTAAACTCAACCGTTTCGGATCATAAGCCAATTACGCTTTCTTTTTGGAATCAAATCAATAACACTCCTAAATCCTTTAGGTTTCAACATTTTTGGCTTGATAGACTGGATTTCTCTCATCTTGTTCAATCTAATTGGAATGAACAATGTGGTTCTTTTGGTCTTATCCATCGTGCTGAAAAATTTAAGAGGCTTAGAAAAGAAATTTGCATTTGGAATAAAAATGTGGTGGGTAACATTTTCCAAAATGCTACTCAACTGGAAAATAAGGTGAATAATTTAGAGAACATCTTTGATCTTAACCCATCGGATTCCAACAGGATTGCGGTTTCTAAAGCTAAAGCTTCTCTTATTCAAATCTACAACGACATAGAAATCTTTTGGAAACAAAAATATAGCATCACTGGACCCTCCAAGGGGAAAGAAATACCTCATTCTATCACAACTGGGTTAATAAAAGAAGAAGATTAAATCATATATCCCAAATTATCCCTCCTAACAAACCCCCTATTAAGGAAACTCAAAATATTCAAAATTCCGCTATTTCCTTTTTTAGTGAAGCTTGCCAAGCTCCCACCCCCAATCTTCTTCCCCTTGAGACAAATTTACCCTCTTTTTGTTTATCAGAAGAAGATAATGATGTCCTAAATGCTTTGCCCATGGATGAAGAAATTTGGGAAGTGGTGTCCAAAATGAAAAAAAACACTTGTCCGGGCTCGGATGGTTTCCCATGTGAATTCTTTTGTAAATTTTGGGATGTTCTCAAAAAGGATGTTTGTAATGGCATAAAAGAATTCTTCTGTCAAACCTGTATTCCAAAAATTTTCACCCACACCATGATTTCCTTAATTCCTAAAACAGATAAAGCTTCTTGGTGGTCTCAATTCCTTCCCATAAGCCTTTGCACCACCATAAACAAAATCATCTCCAAAATTCTTGCAAACAGGCTTAAAAAACTTCTAATCACTCTTATAGCTCCTAATCAATCTGGTTTCGTTCCAGGTAGGCAAATCCAGAATAATATCTTAGCCACCCAAGAACCTTTCCATAGTTTAAAAAACTAGAATAAATTCCACAATCTCATATTAAAATATGACCTTGAAAAAGCATTTGATAAAATTGATTGGCATTTCTTAATAAAAATGCTAAAGTTCTATGGCTTCAATGAGAATTTCATCACCAAAATCAAGAACCTCATTCAATATAATTACTTTTCTGTTCTCATTAACAGCAAGGCTAGCGGGTATTTCAAATCTGAAAGAGGTCTTCGTCAAGGTGATCCCATATCTCCTTTACTTTTCATCCTAGCATTCAATTATTGGTCCCTTTGTATTAATGAGGTTTCCAAAAGTGACCCCACAATGCATTTCTTGATTCGTGGAAAATTTTTGGTCACCCACTTTGCCTATGCAGATGATATAATAATTTTCTATAATTCCAATAGTAAAACAGTGGAAAAAATTCAAAATCTTATTAATTATCTTGAAAACATATCCGGGCTGAAAGTTAACAAGCAAAAATCTTTTTTTTTCGTAAGCCCTAAAGCCTCTACCAGATTGATCACAAGGCTATCTGATACTTTGCAATCAATCAAGGTAAGCTCCCTTTCAAGTATTTGGGCATCCCCATTGCCACAGGTCATAACAAAAACAAAAACTATCTCAACCTCATTGATTCTATCTTCAACAAACTCCAAGGTTGGGAATTAAACTCTCTCTCCCAAGGGGGTCGCTTAACTCTTATTAAACTTGTCCTAAACACCATTCCTCTCTATTGGCTAGAAGTCACCTCCCCTACCAAATTCATCCAAAGCAAGCTTAAAATTATTTTTAACAAATTTCTTTGGGAGCACCCTAATTGTAGTAAAATGATATGGTGCTCTTGGGATAATATCTCTTTCCCTACCACTGAAGGTGGCCTTGGATTTCGTTGTTTAAACTCTTTACATAAGGCCTTTTCTCTTAAACTTTGGTGGAAATTTTGTACTTCCAATACGATTTGGTCTGAAATTCTTCAAGCCGAGTACTGTGCTCGTACCCACCCTTCACAAACCACCCCAAAAATTACTGACTCTACTAATTGGTCTAGAATGCTTAATTATAGAGATCTTATTGAAGAAAATATAACTTGGGATGCCATCGATAACTCAAATTCTTTTTGGTATGATTGCTGGAATAATACTGAAAATTTGGCCAAATCTGTCCAAAATATTAAAAATGAAAAACTAACTATAGCTGATTGCCTTAACACTGCTAAGGATTGGAATGTTGAGTTGCTGCAGTCTTTGTTGAATCCTGAATTATTTGAAAACATCATTAAAAGGACCCCTACTCTTGAGCTCCGGAAATTAGCAAACTCAAACTTCTGCTACAATGATAAACTCCTTCTTTTTTCTCTTTGGCAGGTTTGTAGAATGCATAACCTCCCTATTTTTCCTTACTGGATATGGAATAATTGCATTCCTACCCTTCTGGGTCTCTTTCTTTGGAGGTTATATCACAAATGTATCAGTGTTGATGATATTTTGCAAGCTAAAGGTTATAATATTACTTCTAGATGTCATTGTTGTCAAAATAGTAATGAAAATATTAACCACCTCTTCCTCAATAACCTGACAGTTAAATTAGTTTGGTCCTCTTTAAATATTAAGACCAGCGATAGACATTTTTCTGCTGAAATTAATGATATATTCACTCGCTGGCCTATCAAAAAAAAATTTCATATAGGCCAACTTATTGACTATCATACTATCTGGCAAATCTGGACTGCTAGAAACAATGCCAAGCATAATCGAACGCCTTTTTCTCGGAAAAAATTGTCAAAGCAATTAAAAAAGATGTTACTCATTCAATCAATGCTTTTAAAGATTCTGCTTTCAGCCAGAAAAATATCAATATTGACTATGCCAAACATGTTCTCAACTAATTTTGCTTTATTTTGGACCTTTAAAAATTGTTGGAAAGCTGTTGATTCTTTATTATGGCTTAATCTGCTAAAGAGTCTTTATAAGAGGCATCTTAAGGTTTTTACGTACGTGTTGAAGCTGAGGCACACTCGTTTATTGAAGCTTTATAATCGGTTTATTGTGGTTTGCGGGCTCCTTTTAAATTTTCATTGCACATTTCTGTTTCCGATTTGTGGGCTGCATTCGATTCGGAGGTGGTTTCCCTTGTGGGTTTGGTAGTGGTCTTTGGTTTCTAATCGGTTTTGGAATGTTTGGTCCTTGATTACCAGCCGGTTTGCATGTAATTGGCTCTTTCAGTTTTCTGTCATCCTGTCTGGTAGGCTGTACTGGGCTTGTCCTTCTTTAATGTTGAATCAGTTTACTCTTTTATTTGGGTTTACGCAGCTGGTGCTGCCTCTTTGGCTCCACCGTGTCCTTTCGGGTATGGCTTCTGAGATTGTGTTTGGCATTATTTCCTGCTGTTTTTGCAAGTTGGAAGGTGGCGTTTTAATCTTTATCGGGCTTGAATTTAGATTATGTATGGGCCGGATTTTGCAGTATTATTCTTGCTCTGTTTTGGCTACCTGGCTCATCGCTATTTGGCTGTTGGTGGATTGGTTGTCCCGGTATCATGTGGTTTTCTGGATGCATGATTTTGGTCGTTACCTATTCGCAACGCTCTCTAAGCTGCTCCTTTGTTTGGTTGGCTTCTTTTTTATTGCAGGTGCTTGTTGGTGGAGGCGATTCGTTGTTGGGGTTGTGGTTTCCAAGGCGGCTCACTGGACCTTTTCTCTGTTGCGTTTGGGGGTGGTGTTCATGTTTTGGTATTGTAGGTTTGATGTAAAACTTAATGCTTGCAATTTTTCTTTTTGAGTCGGGAGACCTTTTAGGATATATACCCTGGGTCTTCATTTTTTGGGACTGGATTCTGATTTATAGATTCTAGGTTTTTATTGTATCCTCCCAGTCCCGGTCCTGTACTTTTGCTTTTGATGAAATAAAATATCCGCCGAGATGGCTTTACACAAAAAAAAAATAATAAAAAAAAAAAAAAAAAATATATATATATATATATATATATATATATAATATATGTCTATCAATACATATTCAATTTAACTATTGATTAATATTTTAATTATTCCTACAGAACTAAGCGCCTACATTTAAAAGTTAATTTTAACTAGTTTTGATCCACTAGTAGCACTTGATTTCTAGCTGTACAATGGCTCTTATATAAATATAGATGTATATATATATATATATATATATATATATATAAATAAAGACTGATTAAGAGCAAAACTATCCTATTAATCTTTCTTAGTTAACCACTAATTTTAGTTACCCCTTATTAAGAATTGTTTAATTATACTCATTGTGAATTAATTCTAAAATCAGCCTAGATATATTCATAATCATTTTAGTGGTATTATATAAATGCATTTATGTGTTACATATAACTATATATAATGTTTATTCGTGCAGGGAAAGGACGACAGTGGGACCCTTCAGGTACACGTGCCTGCCAGAGGCTGGTCGGCGGGGACGACAACAGATCCTAACCCAAGAGCGAACTCCTACACGACGGGGAAGGGCGGAGAGGCAAATTTGAAGTTGCAGAAATAATGCTCAATCGGCGTATCGATTGATTGATCCTATTCGATCTACACAATCCAATTGCCATACATTGCTAGATTATCAAGTGCGTTAAGGAAACAAAAAAAAATTCGGGAGGACTAGGAGGATTTTGATGTTATGAAAATTGACTCAATATGATCCGAACCAAAATCAAGGTCCACAACGAACTTAGTGAAATTAAAATACTTAGATTTTTACCATAAACAAGTAAATGTGATGTTTTCCTATAACTATCCATGTATTATATATAGCAATTTCATTTAAACAAGTAATTAAGAACTATTACTGTTTCTATATTAAAAGCTTAGTGGGATTGTTGTGCTCCTTTTGATTAACTCTACCATATCATTCCGTGAAGAGAACAATGCAGTCGATGCCGCAGCAGCACGGATGGGAGTCGATATAGCCTAAAGATTTACTATTTGGGGTACCTCAAAAACAAGCGAGCCAAAAACTTTGTTATCTTTGTGATTATGAAATGAAACAAATGAAAAGGGTACAAAGACAAGATTGAAATACGGGAAAGCACTTGCAAATATAAACTAAGGCTGCGCTAGTTTGAAGATCAAGCTCATACAAAAACAAAAATAGCTTTGATGATGCGGGATCAAATTCATTGAGTCAACTATTGAGCCAATTTGACTCGGATTAGACATGAATTGAGCTACCACAACCGATCAAATAAATTTGCTATTGTAGGAAGACAAAGGAACTCTTGGACCATTTTATTTGCTCCCGCTTCAACACCAAAGCAACTTTACAAGATACTTAAAAGAGGAATTTTATTTTGTTCCTAAACAAGAAAAAAAACTGCTTGCCATTATGGATGCATTGAATGAAACATAGATAGTTAAATGGGTGGCTTATAAGGTGCAGTTCCATCTCAATTTCTTTCTATCACATGCAGCAACTTCTCCACAGCTTCATACACAATGATAAAATAAAATTTTCAGTATTGTCAACCAAATTTTAAAGCTACAAACCATCTCGAGCTACAGGATTTACATCTAACCATTGACTATAAGCCACAGTAGCCATCAGCTACTACAAAAGCCTATTATTATGAGAGAATGGCAATATTCATTTATAGGAACCAAGATTTACATTAACATGTGCCTGTTACAGGAACCAACTAATGCTCCAGACGCAATTGCCATATAAATCAGCCAAGCGAATGTTGTAAACCATCATTATGACTCAAACACATACAAACTGCAATTGGACTGAACTAGAGAAGAAGAAGAAAAATTAGAGATAATCTTGGCGTGCTCCCAGCTATTCGAAAAATATATATTAATTCGGCAATATCAAAGGAGAAGCTCAGAAAAAGAGTTGGAGATGAAGAGTACCTTGCCGATGATGAAGGAGCAAGGGGGGTGGCGGCGATTGGAGGATTCGGCCGAGGAAGAAGATGCAGCCGGCGGCGAGGGAGCAAGGAGGAACCGAACCGCGAAGCCTAAAGCCTTCAGCTTTTAATGGGTTTGAAGGCGGAGGTTGCGAGGAGAAGAGGCGACTCATGCCGAGTGAGGGAGAGGAGAGGCTGGCTTGGCTTGCCGAGGAGGGCCTAAAGCATTCGGCTTTTAGGGGTTATGGAGGCGGAGGTTGCGAGGAGAGACGATGGAAACTCCGCTACGGAAACTCCTAGGCGGAGGAGGCACGTGTCGCACGAAGGAAGAGGCGAGCGTGCGAGCGAGCCGGCCGATCGTATGAGGAGGGGTCGCACGATTAGGGTTTGCTGGTGATTTAGGCGGAAGGAAATATGAAGAAAAGAAGAAAGAAAAGATAATGAGTAAAAAAAAAGGAATATATAAATATGTTTATTTATATTTAATTAATATAAATCATAATTTTTCTAATTAAAAATACATAGTTTAATGTTTTCCAAAAAATTTCAGAAAAACACTCCTAGCTAATTGAGGGGTGAGGAACTCAACGGCGAAGTCGAATTTTAATTCCGGCGAGTATTTTATTTTCTCGATTTGCGGGGTATTTAAATATTCGTCGAAATTTCGACAACTCCCGATTGGCACGAAAACATCACCCCTAGCTAATTTAGGGGCAATAAGTATCAAAAGTTATATCATAAAAATTTGGTCGAATGTGACTTAAGAAAATATTATTATTCTGACTTAAGTCAAGAAAATATTATTGTTCTATTAATTTTTCCCTCTTGATATGTATTCAACTTGTAAGAAATTCAGAAACTTACATCTCAATTGTATCTCTTGGCCATCCCTTCTTTATGCCCATATTTACAAACTCAAAATTGAATAGGATTTTGATAGTTGAGTTACATTTTACTCTATTCAAATATGGATACATAATTATATGAATATTCTTAATAACGCATTGGAAGGAATAAAACATTAAGAAAAGTTTTCTTATAAAAACATATAACTCAAATAGATATACAAGATCAAGTTAGAATATTTATAAAAGTTCTCAGGAATATCTTCATCATCAGTAGCACAACTTATTTCATTGGAGGAGAATGTTTATGCGGAGTGGAAAGCACTAATAAGTTATTTTTCCTTGAAAGTGTTAAACCAAAAAGTTCATCCATATCTAATTCTTCAGGCATCTTGCCATCAGGGAGGTTCCAATCAAAGTGAAAAAGTAATTGTGCAAGCCAACACTCTATGCCTAATATTGCAAAAGTTATGCATGGACACATTCTACGTTAAGAACCAAAAGGAATATATTCAAATTTGAACCCCTTAAAATCGAATGTTGCCTCATCAAAACGCTCGGGTCGAAACCTCTCTGGATCAACTCAATATGTTGGGTCCCTCATGATTTCCCATGCATTTATTAAAATTCATGTTCTGACTGGTATTGTTTAATCCCCAATTTCAACTGTGTTATGAGATATTCTTGGAATTAAGAAAGGAACTATCCGGTGCAATCTCAAGGTTTCTTTAACAATTTGAGTCAAGCATGATAGCTTGCTAACCTCTCTCATTTCAAACTTTTGTTTTCCTTTGAAAACTTTTCTTACTTCCGATTGAACCTTTTGCATAATATCAGGATGTCGAATGAGCTCTGACATAGCTCACTCCATTGTCGAAGTTGTTGTATCAATTCCTCCCATAAATATATCCTAGAAGAAGAGAAATGTAACCAAAAATGCAATTTTTAGTAAAAGTGACTAACCATTGCAGTATAGAGGGCTTTTAATTCTTCAAAATAGGTGGATGTACAATTTAAACCAACTTTTTTGTACGAAGCATTTGTAAGCAGTTATAACATTTGTTTGCTTTTATGATGTAGTTAAGAGATTTCACAAATTAGATATTAAGTAAATGTTTTACAAATTTAAACATTATGAACAAATCTATCTAATATTTAATAATAATAATAATAATAATAATAATTAGCATATATTCTCAAAATTTATGTAAAAGTGTATGTTAATTTATAACATCTTATATTTTCAAAGTATTATCATTGGCATATAGAAGATTGAAAAATAAAATTGGTATTTACCAGTATAATCGCTTTAGTATTTTTAGTTGTAAGTGAAATATTCAACTCCCCGTGATTTTTGAGTTTGAACAAAATATCTCCATTAAGGTTCTTAGCGTGTGATCATCAAATATCTCATTTAAGATCTTATCCAAGTGTTGTGCACACTCTCCAACTGAGCTCGAAAGCCACTTTGATCACCAAGAATACTCAGTGATGAATAAAAATCAATAAAATAAAATCCTGACAAATATCGTAATGTATTTTTCATGGCCCCAAATGCTGCCCTTGAAATAGTCATATTTGTTAAATATAAAATTATATTTCATTGTGGTTAATGTGAATTTTTTCCACAATATTCTCTCCTACTTCCTCTCTAATGAAACCAAAAGACTCAACGCGCTTGCTACCAAGTAATTCCGTAGTGCATATCTTTCTAAGTTGTGACCAATATTCGCCATATGGTGAAAAGCCAATATCTGTGCTATCATAGAGAATGATTTTGGTGGCAACTAATTCTGGTCGCGAAGAAAAATTGATGTCATGGGTCATCATGACTTCATGAGCATATATTGGCAATGTAATGACCATACAATCCACCTCTCAAGTTTGAGGTGAAACAGAATAAGCGTTTAATAAATAGAGGTTGATTGCATAAATAAAATCTTCGATGCGGGTGTTCTCCGACAAGATGATGCAAACTTCCTATGAAGGGGAGTTTTGATGGGCCTGGAGGGAGCTTAATGGCGGGAAAAGATTTTAGGTTCCTAATATTCCGTAATAAAAGAGCAAACAGTGTAGAGAACAAGAGTAGCAAGGAAGCTGTCATTGTTGTTTCCATAATTTTCAGTATGCTTGATTTTAGATTGAGTTGCCAATGGTCGATTTATATTGATCGAAAGGAGATGTTAAATTCAAAAGAAATTATTTAGATCAAATAAAAAAGAATATTAGATGCGAATCTATTGTATAGTGCTAAAATACAATGTCAGCATGTTATTTAAAGATAGAGATGACTTGACATAAATGATTTTTTTTTTCAATTATTAATTGATAAAGGAAAGAAATGCTTCGATGCTCATTTCATAGCTCAAGCGTTTTCTTTGGCAATTTAATACCTAATCTTCTTTAATCTTCTTATTATTGATTACCGTCTCATTAGTAGCTAAATTATCTAATGGTAAACTTGTTATGGTCTCCATTAGAAATTTTTTTGTTTACCGTACTTGCAAGGTTCTTATAATATTGGACTCATTCCAGAATAAAATAGAGCTGTTTTTTTTTTCAAAACTTCAATGATGATGATGATGATAATGGTGATGGTAATAACAATAATTATGATAATAATAATAATTAGTAATATTAAAATTAATTAATTAATCATGATGCTATATGGACTCAGTTAAGGTTGGCAAATTTACCCGAAATTCAAAACTCGCTCAAAAATTGCTCGAATTTCAAATCGAATCAAACTAGACTCAAAATTTTCATGTCGATTCTCGAGTTGAATATCTGGACTAGGACTTGGTTCAAGTTGAGTTCGAGTTAGGCTCGACTCGACTCGAATTAGTTCGAGTCCATTCGAAATATATAGACCAGTAATATATAAAATATATGAAGACGCATTTACTTATTAAAGATATACCGCAGCACAATCGGGTGCAACGCTCGTTCACTCTAATATCCTCAGCACGGTCACTTTGTCAGAGACTTCGATATCATTTCACCGTTCACAGCCGCAAAGGTCGATTCCTCTCGAGTCTCTCCTTCTTCTCTTCTCGCTTCTCACCTTCAGCTCGTTTCTCGCATTCTCCTGGCTGTTGGATCCTTCCCTTCTGAGTTCTGAATCTGATCACGCTGGCTTTTTGTTCTTGGCTTCTTCACGTGTTTCAGAAATCTAATGAGGTTTTGTAAGTTGTTTAATTTTGTTAGGGTTTTAAGCTTGCATAAGTTATTTGCATATTTTATGGTTAAAGATGTAAGCATAAAATGATGCTGTGAATCTATTTATATTCTGTACTTATATTTAATTTTAGAATTTTTAAACATGCAATATTTTATGAGCTTATAAATCTAATTTTAAGATTAAACTGTGAGTTGGAATTGTGTTTTTACAATTACAGTCTTACAGACATATAGTCTAATAATTTATTTAATATTTTTTCATATTATTTTTGTGTTCATTTAGGGTTTTTTGTGTGGCAATGTGTTGATTGCATGTTTTATGGTTTAAGCTGCAAGTGCAAGCTGATGATGTGATTTTGTTTGCATTTTGTTCTTCTATTTAAATTTAGGGTTCTTAGACATGCAATATTTTATGAGTCTACAACTCTATTTTTAAAATTAAGCTATGAGTTGGGATTGTATTTTTACAGTTACTATCTTACAGACTTATAGTCTAATAATTTAATTAATATTTTATTATATTATTTTTTGTTTTTTAAGAGTTTTTAGTCTTGTAGTAAGTTATTTGCATATTTTATGGTTCAAGCAATAAGTGCAAGAGGATGTTGTGTATTTGTTTACATTCTGTACTTTTATTCAATTTTATGATTTTTAGACATGCAATATTTTATGAGCATGTAACTCTACTTTTAGGGTTAAGTTGTGAGCTGGAATTGTTTTCTTATAGTTACAGTCTTACAGACTTACAATCTAATAATTTGTTTAATATTTTGTTATTTTTTTGTTTTTTTAGAGTTTTCAGTCTTGTGATAAGTTGTTTGTATATTTTATGATTCAAGCTGCAAGTGCAAAATGATGTTGTGAATCTATTTTCAATTTATATTTCTATTTAATTTTAGGGTTCTTAGATATACAATATTTTATAAGCATGTTAGTCTATTTTTAGAGTTAAGCTATAAGTTGAAATTGTATTTTTATAGTTGCAGTCTTACAAACTTATAGTCTAATAATTTATTTAACATTTTATCATATTATTTTGTGTTCTCTTAGGGTTTTAAATCTTGTAGTAAGTTGTTTGCATATTTTAAGATTCAAGCTGCAAGTATAAGCTGCAAGTGCAAGCTGATACTGTAAATTGGTAAATTTTAGGATTTTCATACATGCAATATTTTATGAGCATGTAAGTCTATTTTAAGGGTTAAGCTATGAGTTGAAATTATATTTTTATAGTGACATTCTTACAAACTTACAATCTAAGAATTTATTTAATATTTTGTAATATTATTTTTGTGTTCTTTTAGGATTTTCAGTCTTGCAGTAAGTTGTTTGTATATTTTAGGGTTCAAACTACAAGTGCAAGCTGATGTTGTGGATCTATTTATATTTCATACTTATGTTTAATTTTAAGGTTCTTAGACATGTAATACTTTATGAGCCTATAACTCTATTTTAAGAGTTAAGATGTTAGTTGGAATTATATTTTTACAGTTATAGTCTCACAAATTTATAGTCTAACAATTTGTTAAATATTTTGTCATATTATTTTTATGTTATTTTAGGGTTTTCAGTCTTGTTGTTAGTTATTTGTACGTTTTAAGGTTCAAGATGTAAGTGCAGGTTGATGTTGAGAATTTATTTACATTCTATATTTATATTTAATATTTTAACTAAATAGAAGATATAAGTAATTCCTTTGAGATAAAATTTGATAAATCAGGAGGTGAATAAAATATTGTATTTGAGTCAAAAAGTGAGGCATCAAGTGCCTATCCTATTATTATTTAATCCCAATCATGTGAAACAAACAAGACTATTTCAAATGTTACGATATTAAAAAAAGAAGTGCAATTTAAGATCATTTTAAAATAATAAAATCTAAATATAACAAGGGTAATGCATGTGGCACCCTGTCCCTCCCATGGTCATGTTAACACTAATATTCACATGATTACGGTAGTTCCTAATTATAGTTGAATTAGGTTTTCATGCTATTCTACCAATAACTACAGAATATGCCACCTATATTTGTAATTCATTCATCAAATATGCATTTATAAGAATAGAGTACAGAAGCAAAGCATATAACATCTATTTATATACTGTAGAAAGAAAAAAATATTAGCTCAACTCAATATAAAAGTGCAAACAAGTAAAAGCATCAGATAACTCCAAGTTTTATAGTAAAATGAGTTAGTAAAAATAAACACTTTTCAGTTTAATATTATATATTTTGATGTAATTTCGCTGCTTTTCAAGATAAAAGATGAGAAAATTAAAATTTGGCTTAAATATGCAATTTTGGGAGAAAATCGCATGGCGCACCCTAGCGCGCCACAGCGCGCCCTAGCAACATGAGAGCAACTTGCAAATCTTGGAGCAATTCTGCAATTCTGGAATGAACCCGCAATAGCGCGCCCCAGCGCGTCGCAGCACGCCAAGGCGACATTTGTGGAAGTTAGGCAGAGGAAATAAAATTTAATTGAGCCGCCACAGCGCGCTATAGCGGATCAAATTCGAAACTCGATCGCTTCAGCGCGCCGCAACAGAATGAATATCAAATTGAGATTTATTTGATCTGCCAAAGCGTGCCACAGCGGGGACTGATTCAAAACTGAGATGCTACAGCGCGCCGCAGCGCGCTGTAGCGCCCGATAGCATAGGGAAGGCCAAAGAATTAAATTCTTCCCCTTCCTATAGCTGAAATTAATATCAAATTAATTTAATCTTCTCATTCTCAAGGAATAATTCATAAAGAAATAAATTAAAAATATGAGGAAAATGAAAGGGGTGGCTACAACAAAAATTGAGGAATCTTTATAAAAAGCAAATGCTGAAGCCATTATGGGGAAGAGCAAGAGGCTGATTTAAAATCTTACATAATAAAATATAAATGTAACAACATAAATCCCTTTATTACCAAGGGAATAAATGAATAAACATTTAATAAAAGCACAAATTTCTAAATGAGATTTATTTGTTGAATTAAATTTTAAGTAGGTGAAAAAAAGTCTATAAAAGGGAGACTTGAAGATTGAGAAAGGGTTCTAAATTCTAATATTCAAAAGTCTAAAAAGAAGGCTACAACAAAGAAAAGGAGGAGAACTCTCCAAGGGGCCAACAGTGATCTATAAAGAGTGAATAGAAGTAGACAGCAAGGGAGAATGAGGAGAAGTCAAGCACAAGTGCTGGGGGAAGGTCAAGAGAACCCTAAAAAACTTCTGGGTGCTTCCTAGTATTTTTCCTAAACTTGCTTTTAATTAATTTCTACTGTAAACCGATGTTAAGGTTTACTTTCTTTAGCATGGGTGCTCATATTTATTTTGTAATGGAAAGCTAAACCCTTTTGGAGAGGGTTGGTATGTAGTTATAGGAAGATGTAAGGATAATATGGTGTTGTAATGGAAATGGTTTTAAAAATGAAAATAATTTCTATGTCAACCATTTATGATTATAAATATGAATGGAATGCCTGTATGAACTCTTGTCAATATATTTTGCTAAAACTAAAACTGTAATGAATTATTAATTAAAGAACTTGAGTTCTGAGCTCATCAATTGGATAAGAGCAAGGGAAGGTAGTGCAAGTAGAGTTGAGATCTATGTGACAAGTTCTCCATGCTCCCTTGCACCTTTTCTTAAGAGCTCTACCAAGAGATTTGATGCTTGTGAACTATGTTCCCATCAACTCATGCTCTGTGGCTCAGCATAATAGAAGGGATGAGAGGATGCTGGAAACCCAATGGATGATGTGACTCATTATTGATGAAAATCATGTTTGTGAGATCTAACAAGTAAAAAAAAATATTTGGTAACCTAGATGTAGGAAATCAAAGGTAAATCAAATCATGATCTTATAAAGGTTTAGGCATCGAGGTAGAACCTTAAGGGGAGTTCTCCTTATTGTACTAAATCTGAACCTATTATAATTGGAGGATTGATCTAATTCTAATAGTGATCACATGATTTAATTAACATAAGTAAATCAATTTATACATTTAAACAAAGAAGTAACAATACTAAGTCCTTACAAGTACTATAATGAAACCCCAACTCTCTCTCTTTAAATAAATCGTATCTTATTTTAAGGTCATTTGCATTAATAATTTAGGAACCAAATCAAACAAAAAATCAATCTTCTAAACATTATTGAAAGATTATATATCTTAATATCAAACCACCATTTCCAGAGGACGATAAATCTCGGAATTAACTTCTACTTATTACTTCAGACCATGTGCACTTACGTGCAAGCACAGACGTGTATTTTTGTCTGTCAGCATCCAAAATCTAAATTATTTCAATATTTAATTAATGTTTAAAAGAAAGGAACACTCATACTCACAAGCAAAAAATAAAAGTTAGCTAAGCCTCAGCAACAACAGAAAGGTCCTCCTTGTAGCTAAGTTCCTCACCTGAAGCTACCTCCACGAACAACTCTGAATTTCACATTGTCACTTTCACAATTGTAAGGCCCCAGCCAAGAAAAGAAAACTTATGTTAGATAATTTTTTGAGTACATTTTTGGCTGATTTTAATGAAATATACATTTTTAAGATATCACATTTAGTAAACATTTAAGCATCTGCAATGATGCAATAAGCAACAAGGAAAAATTGAATAGTTATAAATAATGCATTTATAACTTAACAAAATGAAGTATGTAAGAAAGCATACCTTAACCAAAAGTTGCAATAAGATTAGGCAATATGCATTATATAATATTGAAAATAATTGAAAGAAAATCCTAAACATGCATATGATTATCTGAAGTTTGCTAAGTTAATAGAATAAATCTGAATTGATGTAAAATAGAATTTGAGTGAAATATATAATCAAATCTAGCATCCTATAGGCAGTACTAAAAGCATGTGGAACAAAATGTAACAAGTAAAAATTCCACACAGAAGATTTTCTAATAAAGCAATTGAAACTATACTAAAATTAAAAGAAATAGTGAAATTAGACGTGCGCCTAGATTAGTACTACCATGACAGAAATGGGCATAACATAGCCATTGAACAGAAAAGTTTATGATGTATCATCTAGACCACTCATGGCTAGATCTAGGCCGGACTATGGAATCAGACATGTATTATGCAAACCCTCTCATGGTTGGATCTGAGTAAATTCTATTACAAAAGAACTGAACTGCAAAGGCATACTAACTAGGACACACTCTACTAAATTGATAAATGAAAGTACTGAAAATAATAATTTTAACTAATAATATTTATGCATTTCAAAACTGATATAGAATACTAATTGAGTATTCTATATTTAACTAATTATGCCCAAGGTACAAGGCTCAAAAGCAAGGTGTGTAGAGTTACAAAGTTAAAGTAAGCAAGATTCTACTAAAATACATGTGATATCTGTTATTATCTAATTTAATCATTCTATATATTCTAAGAGAATACAAGTTCAAGATCTCCAATATTCTGTTACCAAGTAAAATCTCAAATTCACGACCTTGAAGGTTAAACATTAGAACTTAACAAATTCAAATTCAAAATTAGGAATATCACATACAAAAGTTAAACAATTAATCAACGACTGAATTGATGTATTTTATTAATTCTTAACCAATCTTGATTAAGATAATCAATATTTAGTAATTTAAACTTAAACTCCAAAATTGGGGTTTAAGCTCTAACCCAAGGTGCTAACATATAAGGATCTAGAGTTACACACATTTCAGCTTAAAGATGGAGAATTATAAGGATTGAAGATTTATTAAGATGAAAGAATTCTAATCTTAGGAAGGTTGAAAGTCCAAAGTTGTAAGACAAAATACTCAGACTTAACTTATAAATCTAGAACTATATTAATTTATTGAGTAATTTCATAACTCAATAAAATTGAATTTACTAAAGACTATAAAAGAAGCCTATGGAATTTAACACCTACAAATTTCTAAGAATTTTAGGAATAGAATTTAATTCTAAATGAGATGAGGATTACAAATCTCTTAAGAAAGGCTCAATCTTTTGAGAACAATTCATTTCTCAATATAATTGAAGTACTAAGATATGAGACTAAAATGTCAAAGCTAAGTATTTAGGATATTAATTATGAATTTCTAAAAAACTTACTCAAGATAAATACTTAGGATAAAATTCAAGAATAGTCTATTAATCATCAAAATTGTTATTACTGATTTTAAACAATAATTCAATATTATAATAATTGAAATTCTAAATGATCTTACTTTTCTGCACTTTTATATAGAGTTGAGCTACTATTATTTTCTTCCAGCATTATGGAAATGGATATTATATTCTTTGCTTCCGCACTTTATTCTTTTAAGGCATGTTTGATGAATAAATTACAAATACAAGTGGATCATTCTACAGTTATCAGTGGATTAGGATGAAAATTGAATTCGACTAAAATTGGGAATCTGTCGCACGGCAAGCGCTCAACCGTAATATTGTTAATATTAGTGTTAACATGACAACGGGAGGGATGGGGCACCATAGTTCGTACTAGAGGACTCCATAAGGTGTTAGATTGGAACTTATATTCTTATCTACCTAATGGGTTTTTCTTCTGTAATGTAGTCTTAAATATAACATCCATAGTTGCCATATCGCAACAACTCAGTATAAAAGCATGAATTGGGAATATCCATATAAAATGTTTAAATCACTCCATAAGAAACTTAAAATGATTTAGGAATTCTTATAATTGTTCATAGGATGATGGAATTTGGAATGTTAGAACTTGACTAAGACACTGCAAGATTTGAAACCATTTGGTAATTTAACTTCCAGCTTGGTCAAATTAGAGGTAGAGTCATGGTAGGAGTGTCAACCATTGATGTTTTAGTACTTGACAAGCTGCTCTACTATCCAACTTTTTGAGGACTTTGTTGGAAAATTGAAGAAACCTTCCAGCACCAAGAACACTCTACGCAATGGAAGAAGTTTGATTACTGCACTCGATTGAGGATCGGGGTTCTGTTGATGATACCAAGCAAATCCAAAATCACAGATCCAAAAGAAAAGGATCAGGACACATGCATGCAAAACAAACTCAAGCATAAAAACATCTAAACATAGAAAATTACATAGAAAACCTAAGAATAGGAAAAACCATAGAGCCACACCACAGAAATTATCCACTAAGAATCTTGAAGAGTTTAGAATTACAAAGTACTTGTATAACAACCCTAGGTTGTTACTTAACCTAATATCATCTTAATTGTAGCATGATTATCATTCCATTAGGTTCATTTAGTCATCAAATTCAATTCCTTAAGATTTGGGGCGATTTGAAGCTCAATCGAATATTTGAATTATTTTAATAATATTTAATTAATAGAAAATTGAGATATTTAATTTGATCTTGAAATTGAAATCTAACTTTGCCATTTTTCTCTTGTCACCTGGAAATTAGTTAGGGGTGATGTTCTGAAAGTATTTGGAAGTCGTCAGATTTTTGCCAATATTTTAATGTATTTAAATACCCCCAAAATTAGGATATTTAAATTGAGCACCAAATTAAAATTCGACTTCTCCATTGAATTCCTCACCCCCAAATTAGCTAAGGGTGAATTGTTTGGGATTTTTTGGAGCCTGTTTTGCATCCAATTTTAATTAAAAACTTTGGGTTTTTTTAGAAATAGAAATTAATTAGTTAATTTCTTAAATCCATTTTCCTTATTTTCTCCTGCACTAGGACCCGCCTGCCTTCTCATTCTTTCCATGCATTTTCTTCCCCACTTTCTGCATAAGGAAGCTTCCTCCCCATGATGTTTATGGGAGAGGGCCTGCTGCTCCATGAATTCTGCCCTGCCATCCCCTCTCCTAGCCCATGCCTTCTCCTTCCCCTTAAAGAAAGCTCCCTCACCTCTCCTCCCTCCATTTTGCTAATTGCTAAAGCTTCTTCCTCCCAACCCTCAATCCTCTTTTCTCCTTTGCTGGCAATAGAAGAAGAAGAAGCTTCATCCCTCAAACCATGAAGAAAACAGCAGAACCTCCATTCTTATAAGCTAAGGTACCAATTTGCTGTAACTTTCCTTATACATCTTTCTTGCATCCTCCATGTGTTACTCTTTCCATTAGTTTAATAAAAGCATTTATGAAATAATATCACAAGTAGCTATTGTATGGAATACTATTTGATTGTTGAGCCTCAATAGGACTCGAACGAGTCCGAACAAAGCTCATTTTATCCTTTAAGAAATATTGTTTCTGCAAGTAAGCTTTTTGAATACCTAGACCTTTAGCATCACTATTTTCTCATTAGAATAATTCTTTCATTTTGATTTTGGTATCAATGGAAAAGTCTCAAAAAGGCATTTTCATTAATATATGGCACCGCACTTGAGGTGTCAGAAATCAAGAGTATTTGAGTGAAAAAGGGAACATGTGCCGTTTTCGACCAGGAAAAAACACCGTCGAGCACTACAACATGCCGTAGTGCTTGGTTCTCAGCCAGGAAGTGCTCCAACACACCGCAGCGCCCGCATCTCAGAAATTCTGGTGCCGTAGCACGCTGTAGTGCGCAGTAGCGCTCGAGTCTCGGGAAACATGGCGCCATAGTGCACCGCAATGCCTGAAAGCGCCGTCGCGCATTGTAGCTCCTAGGCCTCGGGTTGGCTAGCACTATAGCGCCTGGCTCTCTGCTAGAAGGTGCTACAGTGCATCGTAGCACGCAAAACTATCCAGTTTTGCCTAAATTTGATATTTTGTATTTTGATGACTCCGGAAGCTTCTAACATCAAAATATAGCACAATGAAAACTGGATTTAGTAAAAATATGCATTTTGCAATTATCTATAGGATTTTTGAATGTGGAACTTTATTTCTTAACCATTTTGCATGAATTAAGTTAACATTTTTGATATGGATATTTGATCTTAGAAATTGTAAAGTAGAACTATTAGATCTTGTGATTTATGCATTTTTGAAACTTATGACTGGATCTTAGCTAAGATTTGATGTTTGAATGATTTAAACAACAACTTTCTCTTATGAATTGTTTGATGATTTACTACTCAATAATCACATAATGATTTTCATAAGTGATTTGCCCTCAATCAAGTGATTATACATTGAACTTGCATAAGAATCTATTGGATTAAACTTTATGGACACCTTTGATTGAATTTGTTGATCTTTAGACTATTAGAAGTCTTAAGCTTAGACAAGTTAAGATAGAATCTTATGATTAAGGTAAGATGGAAAATATTCCTTATATAAGAATACTTTTAAGGTAGGAAGAATCTTGTTGATTATTTTGAGGTAGAAACCATAGATGAACCATCTAACCTTAGATAAATTGAACTCATATCCTTGAGATTAGTACACCTATGAAAACTATAATGGAGCATATTGAGGTAGAATCCCTATTAATTGAGTGACTCTTAAAGTCACATTCCTTGTCAGCCCTGTTTAGAACCTCAAATGGAGAAAAGGTTTCATCTAGCATGCAAAAGCCTTGGTTATTAAACTAGTTAGTTTAGAAATGATAATATTAGTATTATCATGTGGAGATTTTAGTGCATGTCCATATGACTGATTCAATTCAGTAGGACATGAAATTGGTTGATTTGTCCTAAATAAGATTTTAAAAGGGTTTCATCCCCTTATTCTTGTGCGCATCGATAAGTGCAGTTTTATTTAGGACAAACATCCCACTTTATAGTATGTTTAATTGTAGTATTAAAACTCTTAGTTTGAGAAAATAAATGGTAAAATGGTTTCATCCTCTTATCTTTATGTGCATTGATAAGTACAGTTAAACAAACTAAGTAATCTATGTTACCTTTCTTAGAACGTACTCAAAGTAATGTATCAATTCGGGTATCGAATATCTTAGTTTGAAAGAATAAACTATAAAAGGGTTTTGTCCCCTTTTCTTTGTGCGCATTGATAAGTACAGTTAGACAAACTAAGAAATTCAAGTATACCTTCTTAACTACTTATTTCATATGTACATGTACTCTACACATGTGAAAAATTAGGAATATATAATTGGAATTGTGGTAGATTCTGAATTCAGCAGATACAAGCATGAGTGCTTGTTAGGATGAGTATGAGAATCAAGAATTATGATAAAATAATTGTTTTCTTAAAATAGATTTCTGCTTTCTGATGTTTTTATGAATCATATTAAATTGAAATCATTGACATAATTGCATAAGCATAAGCATAAAAGCATTACAAAATATGGGATGCAGCATGCATAAATGTTAGTAGGACCTATGGGATGTAGCATGCATCATGGATCTTAAGACTCTTTGGGGTGCATGAGGCACCGAATGCATAATGACAACTTAAATTAATGGCATAATTAGATGCATATTCAGTGACATGCAACACAGTCTTATTTTAGCTTTTATTCAGTATCAGCTTCCTTACTATTTTCTATTTTCAATACTTAGTCTTTCAGCTACTATTTTACCTTATTTTCAATTTTGTACAATTTTACACTTTTCAACTATTTTAGTGCTATTTTCTATAATTTTGTTAAATTGCTGATATCTTAAACCTTAGATAATTATAACTGTTTAAAGTAGTTTTTGATGTGTTAGACTCAATGTCTAACACATGGTACTTTTGGGATCTGACAATTTGCTAGATCCAAAGCAGCTTGTGGAGCCAGATCAGAAGCTTTCACAGGAGATTCAGGAGGAGTTCGTGGAGCATTAGAGGACTCTTCACAAGCCTTGCTAAATGACCCATGCAATGCTTGGCACGCCCTCATCTCCAACAAAATAGTTTTAACTGGACATTTAAGTTAGGTAACTTAGGCTAGGGCCATTCTCATCTGTGCCCTCAAATGACCGGGAGATAATCATATCTCCGAGGTTATACTTGAGCTTCCCTAGCAAGCCCCAATCGGGCCTTGCGCAGCCTTATTATTTGGATCTATATTTTCTGGAATCTGCCTTGACCATGGTGTTAAAGTAAATATTAATGAACTAGTGATTCCTCTTCGTGCTCCTCTAACCTGTAGAAATCTGCACTCTCGTTTCCACGAGGGAAAGAGGAGCAAGAAGAGAAGGCAGGGGAGTAAGGTGAGGTATCATAGGCCTTAAACCCTTAACTTAAGAATATTCAAAAAGAAATTACTAGCTTGAAGGTGCAACACAAGCATACTAAGAATTGTGTGGAGGAAGACATGAAGTATTGCAAACCTGTCATTTACCAACAATGTAGATACAACCAAGACTTTCACATAACTATTAGGGAAATGCTTATAAATAGGAATCAGCATGATGGGTCCCGGAGAATACGTTTTCCCACAACCCGTTGCTTGAACATCCTCCAAAAATACCTTGGCCTAATTTTGAAGAAGAGTATGAAGAAGAAGAAAATGAGGAAGAAGATGAAGAAAAATAATAAACATGTTGTAAGATTTTCATTTTGTTTTATAGTTTTTATTTTATAATTTTCTTAGTTTTAAGGTAATCCTTCACTGCTTTAACTCAAGCTTGTACTTTTATAAACATCAATTGTAGTACTTTTATGAGTTAATTAATAATCTTAAGATTTTTTTTTGATTTTGTCATTTAATATTTGTGACTGTCATATGTTAATATATTTTTAACAAAACTTGCTCGAGTCATTACCTCATGTTCCCTTATCAAAAACCAATGATACTTTGAACCAAGTGTGGGGGAAAATAAGGTTAGTATGAGATAAACATAAGAGTGGTGAACTAAAGGAATGCGCTAGGCTTCTGTAGGACTTATTAACTGCAATGTATGAAAAATGGGATGATGAAAACTATCTCTCCCTTAGAAAAAAAAATATCAAAAGGAAGGAATCGGGATAAAGAAAAATGTCTCTCCTAAGCAAAAAAAGAAAAATCGGGATGAAGAAAAATTTCTCTTTCGAAGAATGACACACATTACAGTTCAAAAGAAGAAGCACATATTACACACCAATTTCTAGAGACACCAACTTAGGCATATGCACAAATAAGCCTAAACGTCCCCCCTAAAATATCGATTCATGTATTCACACCTTGTTTTAAACCAAGGGAGAAAGAGTAGTGAAATGAGTGGATTAATGCTGAATCAAATACAAATGTGAGACTAGCCTTGTCAAATATCACATTATTGAATAAGCCTTAAATTACAAAGAAGAATTTAATGACTATTTAATTCAGAGCAAGATTGTGTAACCAAATATTCAAAGAGTTATTCCGTGCTTACTTGAGGATGAACAAAAAGTTAAGTGTGGGGGTGTGATGAACTCAATAAAAAGTTACTTTAGCATTAATTGTAGTGCTTCCATTTAGTGTAATTTAATGTGTGTTTCTGCGGCATTTCAGAACAAAAGAGCTAAAATTAATGTCAATGAAGAAATCTGGAATAAGAAAGGTTCTACGACGTGCCATAGCGCGCACTAGCGCGCTATGGTGGATTGAACCCGAGAGGACTGAGTTAAAGCCTGCTGAAGCATCCATTAAATAGAAGGCTGAGCGCTACAGCATGTTGTAGCCCCCAACCAACAAAGAGCTTGGCACTATAGCGCAATAACATATACAAATAGAAAGCTAGGCGCTACAGCGTGCCTCAGAAATTCATCCAATTAGAAGGCCAAACGCTACAGCACATTACAGTGCATTATGGCACCATAACTTATTGTAGTGCATGTTATACAGAAAACTTGGCACACAACTTGCAATAGTGCCCTTCAAGTAGAAAGCTTAGCACTGCAGCACGTCATAGAGTGCCTCAAACAGAAAGTGTGAAGCTATGGTGCGCAGTAGCGCCCATCAAATAGATACCCCAGAGCTACAGTGCACCGTAGCGTGTGACTGATAGAGGGCTTGGCGCCATAACGCACTATAGCGCCTGCCTAATTTCTAGATTTTTTTCACCTTTTTCAAATCTGCATTGAAAAGAAAAACGAACTTCAATTCTTTCCCTTCCTACAACAAGAATTAAATGGAAGATTAACCAGAATCTCATTTCCAATGGAATAAGGAAATAAAGCATTAATATAGTTCAGTTTCCAAATAAAGAGAGAGGGAAGCTAAGTAATTGCTAAGGGAATGTGGGATGGAGCTATAAAAGACAGCATCAAAGACAAAAGAAATGCTGCCAATTTCCAGTCCAGAGTTCTTATCCTCAAAACTGCTGGTAGGAGGTAAAGAAAATTAGAACCCCACCCAAGGAAGAAGGAGACTGAAACCAAAGAAGGAGTAGTGCATAAAGCAAAAAACTAGAGTATAACCAAGGAAGAGAGATCCGAGCGAACGCTGTGACTGTTCCTTAGTATTATACCCTTTCTTACTCCTTTGGTTTTCTTGTAAAAGCTATGCAAAGGCTTAATATTTCTTATTGCTTTCCTTGTGTAGCCTAAACCTTCCTTGGGGATGGTTGAGCATAATGAATGTGAAGATATAAGGATGTAATAATGTGTACTCTCCTTTATCAATGAACATCATTTAGTACTTTTGAGTGAATGCATATGAACAAATAATTTGGAAATAAAGTTTGTAATATTAAAAATATAAGAATAATGCTTTAATAAGAACAACTCCATTGAACTCATAGATCACTGAGAAGTAGGGTTGTGCATGCCTGAGCGTTTACACCACGAAAGTTCGTGACAACATTCACTGTGCAGAAATAGCCCATGCACAATTCTAGACTTAAATCAATCAATTGAGCCATGGAAATCATTAATGTTCTCTGAGCTCCATTACTCACTCTAAGTTACACGAGGATATTGTGCATGTTAAGCATAGGGCTAAGTGACAAACCTTCTGAGTGTCGTAGCATGTTACCTTATCTTAGTTAATATGTTGATTCATGTGAGCCAAGGGCCACTAATTGAGCCCCATGGCTCATTTTAGATTTATAAAAGGTTAGAGAGTGTTAAATGTAACAACTCAATTTGTTACCTAGGTCAATTAGGACTAAATCAAGTCCTGATTTTGATTTCCATCACCCTATTTAAATTATTAGGAGTTCACTACAATGACCAAGTCTAAATCAAGAGTCAAATAGATCAAAACCTGAGTTTGGGAATTCCAAAAATCTTAGAATTTAATCTACTTAAATTGACCTCAAATCAACAATAAGTGATGGATTTTCCAATCCATCAGTTTTGAGTGAATGTATTTGATCTACTTAAATTGACCTCAAATCAACAATAAGTGTTTGGATCAAGACCGCTACTTAAATTACACCTTAATCTAATAATAAGTGATGGATTTTCCAGCATGGTACACCGCCCCTTGATCTAATCTTGTGAATTGGGGGTGGGGTGCCACAGTTAAAGAGCTGAAACATAATTCCTACCCTGGATTAGTTGGGTTTCCAGGGGAATTCTTTATTAAAGCTTGGGACATTATGGAAGAAGACCTTTACAATGGGATTAAAGATTTTTTTTGTAACATCCCCCTACCTAAATTCTTTACCCATTTCACTATCACTCTTATTCCAAAAGTTAATTTTCCTACCTGGTGAAATCAATTTAGACCCATTAGCCTCTGTTCCTCGATTAATAAAGTCATATCTAAAATAATTGCTAATCATTTAAAAGATTTAATCCCCAATTTAATTGAAAAAAATTAATCCAATTTATCCCTGGGAGGCACATCCATGATAATATACTTGCAATAAAGGAAATGTTCCATAGTCTTAATAAGATGGTAGAGGGCATAACTTTATTTAGAAATGCCGTCGTGGAGCACTGTCGCGGTCTTGATCAAAAAACTGTTCCGCCGTGGCGCGGTGCAGCATCCAAAGTTCAAATACTGTTTTGTTGTATATTTTGATGGTTTCCTTGAGGTCGCCACCCATCCGCTATGGTGCGCTAAAGGTGCACTACTGCGGTTTAATTTTTGAAAAGGCAAAAAAGTAACTGTTTCATTAAATCCTATATGATTGCATAAATAATCAAAAATGCCGCTGCGGCGTGCTATGGTGCGCGGTGGTGGTTGAAATTTTGAAAATGCAGAATATTGACTGTTCAATTAGTTAACATAAAGTTTGCATAAATAATCAGAAATATCGCCACGGCGCGCGGTGGTGGCAAACTTTCGTGAACTCAGAATTGTGACTATTCAATTAGTTCACATGAAGTTCTTAATGATTAATTAAATATGTCGTCGAGGCGCGCGAGGGCGCGCCGCGGCGAGCTGGGGCGCGCCGCGGTGAGCTGTGGCGCGCCGCGGCGAGCTGTAAAGGTTTTGTTCTAGGTCAGTGTAAATCCTTATGGGACATAGCGCGCTGTGGAGCTCTTGGAGTACGCTGTAGCAGTTAATTTACGAGAAAGCGGATTGGCACTATTCAATTATTCTGCACAAGGTTCTAATTTTTTTCCCAGGAAATGAGATTGTGGCCCACTGTGGCATGCTTCCTTCCAGGTCCTCAGGTATACTTCTAAGTGAGGGAATTTTATGGGCCGCCATGGCACGCTGCAGTGGTTTTTACCTAGAATTAAGTGATTCAGCTCATACTTCCCATTTTTTCATTTTTCCTACAAAAGTATAATTTCCACTCAAAGTATATAGATATATATGATGACTTGAATGCTAAAGCACTACATTTTTGCTATAAATTTCGGATATATCACATTCTTTCACAATAATAATAATAGACAGTTAAATAGAAATCAATTTAATTCATTAAACATCTCCGTTACAACACCAATACAGCTTTACATTTTCCTACAACTATATCCCAACCCTCTTCAAGGGGATTTTATTTTTCATTTTTGAATAAATAAAAGTATACATGCAAAAGAAAGTAAACCTTGACATCAATTTACAGCAGAAAATAATCTAATAGAATTTAGAAAAAGTACTAGGAAACACCCAGAGGTTTCTTAGGGTTCTCTTAGTCTTCCTCCTACACTTTTACTTGACTTCTCTTCCTTTTCTTTGATGTCTTCTTCTCTTTAATCTTCACGGTCTACTGTTTGCCCCTTGGAGAGTTCTCATTTTTGTTCTTCCTGCAGCCTCTCCTTTTAGTCTTTTAAATATTGAAATTTGGAACCCTTCTTTGGTCTGCAATAGGCCTTTAAATAAAGGAGTTTTTAGCCCCCAAGCATTAATCACAAATGACCCTTCATCTCCTTCTACTTCAATATAAACAATTTATTTTACTCTGCTTAGTCTCTTTAGATTCATCAGAGTTATTGTTTAACGCATATTTCAAGAGGCAAGGGAAAGCCAAAGGTCTAAATTTGTGGCCTTCCCTATGTTGCATTCAATGCAAATTCTGGAGATTTTTGTTGAGGGCGCTATGGCGCACAACAGCATGCAATAGTGGCCTTGATTGAAACACTATTCCGCTGTGGAACGCTACAGCAGTTGAAGTTCAGATATTGTTCTACTTTATATTTTAATAGCTTACCTTGAAGTTGCTGCTTATCCATTGTGGCGCGCTAAAGGCGCGCTGCGATGGTTAGACTTTCATGAAAGCAGAATAGTAACTATTCAATTAACTCACATAAGGTTTTCATAAATAATCAAAACTGTGGCACACTACGGCGGTTAGACTGTCATAAACGCGCAATAATAATTGTTCAATTAGTTCACATAAGGTTTTTCATTATTAATTATATATGCTGTTGTGGCGCGCTGCAGCGCGCTGCAGCAATTTTGTCTCAGGTCAGTATTAATCCTTAGAGGGCATAGCGCATTGTGGCGTGCTTGGAGCGCGTTGTGGCATGCTTGGAGCGCACCACAGTGGTTATTCTTTTGGGGAAGTGGATTGGCACTGCTCAATTATTTCATGTAACATTTTAATATTGCTCCCAGGAAATGACATTGTGGCCCGCTGTGGCGCCCTGGGGTGCGCTGCAGTGGTCTTCCTTCCAGGCATTCAGGTACGCTTCTAGGTGAGGGAATTAGTGGACCGCCATGGCGCGCTGCAGCGCGCCATAGTGGTTTTCATCCAGAATTCCTTAATTCAGCTCAGGCTTGCCTTTTTCTTCATTCTTCCTAAAAATGTAAAAATTCTACTCAAAGTATACTGGTTTATATGATATTTTAAATATTTTTTACATTTAATTTTGCTATAAATTTCGGATATATCACACCCCCACTCTTAAATTCTTACTTGTCCTCGAGTAAGCTCACAAATGGTTTTCTAAATTTTTTAGTAATGCATTCAATGTAGGATGTTAATGTGAAATATTTTAGTCACTAAGTACTGCTCTAAATTAAGGTGACTTCAAATTTCCAACCT
Organism: Gastrodia elata; assembly: GCA_016760335.1. Lineage (NCBI taxonomy): Eukaryota > Viridiplantae > Streptophyta > Magnoliopsida > Asparagales > Orchidaceae > Gastrodia > Gastrodia elata. Next base: position 22,671,004 of record CM028672.1, on the reverse strand, counting down.
CTACTACTCTCCTCAATCAAGCTCTAAATTCTAGTTACAATCTAGTTATAATCTCAAATGTTCATACTTATGTCTTTATTATGGGGGGGTAGTTACCTTAGGAACTTCAAACCTTAGTTAAGTACTTGGTGAGTGATATGAGTGTTGTGCCATGTGTGCCCCTTCTCATGATTCACAAGGAACTTTTTTAAATTTTAGGAGAGACATTTTTCTTCATCCTAAGTTCTTAATTTTTAAACTTGAGAGAGATATCTTTTATCATCCCTATTTTTCTCTTTTTGAAAATTCAGCTTAAGGGAGAGATATTTTTCTTCATCCCTTTATTTAGTTCCTTGTTGTCATTAAGTTCTACAAGAACCTAGCACACTCATTTGTTCACTCACACCTTGCCATCTTAGTTTTAATTCCTCAGGTTTCCTCACCCCCACACTTAAACCTAAGCACATGATTAATTCAATTTGTTGGAAACTAAATCTCACTAGAGCGTTGAACTTAATTAAGAGGTGCAGGATTAAAGTGTTGATTTATCACCTTGATTTTAAGCATACTAGTATCTTTAATATTATATAATTGAATTTAGTATTGAATCCAGAAAATAAATATGTTCAAAAAATTTAACTCTTAAACACAATCACAATAATGATGAGGGTGCCAAAGATCTGAAATTTATTTTATTAAATTAGAAAATAAAATAAAAGAACAGAAATAAAAAAGAAAAACTGAAATAGAAAATAATAAAACCAAAACAGTACAACCTTATTGGAATGGGTTGCCTCCCACCAAGCGCTTGTTTTTACATCTCAACCTAACGCCATTAGAGTCTACTACGTGATTCCATCCCTAGGAAGGTCCTGCAATGTCCATTCTTCTTTCTCATGCAAGTCAAGTTTATCTAAATAAGGTTTTAGATGATGTCCATTTACCTTTAGTGTCCCCTCAGATGAAGTGATATCAAGATTCCCATGAGGATATATTTTCTCTTTTGTGAATGGGCCCATCCATCTTAACTTCAATTTCCCTAGAAACAACTTCAATTTGGAGTAAAATAACAGCACTGTCAGCCCAAGTTCAAAGTGCTTTGGTTTTATTAGTTTATCATGCCATTTCTTTGTTCGCTCTTTGTACAGCTTGGCACTCTCTTAAGCACTCAACCTAAATTCATCTATTTTATTCAGTTACAGAATTATTTTTTCTCCAGCTTGCTTGAAATCAAAATTTAGCTTCTTAATTGCCCAAAAGGCCCAGTGTTCCCGCTCAACTGGCAAGTGACAAGACTTCCCATACTCTAGCTTGTAGGGAGACATTCCTAAAGGGGGTTTGAAAGCTATCGTATAAGCCCAAAGTGCATCATTCAGTTTCATTGACCTGTCCCTTCTATTTTTACTAACTGTTTTCTCAAGAGTTTGCTTTAATTCACGGTTAGATACATCTATTTGACCACTAGTTTGAGGAGGGTAAGCTGTGCCCACCTTATGCTTTACCCCATACCCTTTCAAAAGGGTTTCTAGTTGTCTATTACAAGAGTATTTTCCTCCATCACTTATTAAGATACGGGGTGTACCAAGTATAGATAGTACATGATCTTTCAGAAATTTAATTACAATTTTTGCATCATTATTTGCACATGCCACAGCTTCAACCCATTTAGAAACATACTCAACTCCCACTAATATGTAATTGCATAATTTAAAAGCAAGGAATGGTCCCAAAAAGTCAATACCCCAAACGTCAAATAGCTCTACTTCAAAAATTCCATTCAGAGGTAACTCATCTCTCTTACCTAAATTCCTAGTTCTTTGACATTAGTCACACCTTTTTACAAATTCAGCAACATCCCTAAATAATTTTGGCCAGTAAAACCCAGATTGCAGCACCTTTGCCGCTGTGCAATCTATCCCATGATGCCCTCCATAAAAAGATGTTTGGCAATGATATAGGATGTTGTTTGCTTTAGACTCAAATACACATCTTGTAATAGCCCAAACTCTTAAGCACCAAGGTATTGTTCGCTTTGGCCAGAAAGGCCTCACAGTTTTGCCCTCAGAAGATAACTTTCCAGCAGGTCACCTATCCTGAGAGTACTCCCACCTGAGCACGCTTAACTTTGGAGTTCTTATCAGGAACTCCACCGTTATCTGAAAAGATGCCTCGATGTTTAAGAGTTTCACTTATTACTACTTAAGTGGGTCATCACAATCTCCCCAACTTAAGTAACTGATGTCCTCGTCAGTATCCACACACAGATCCAAGAACCATACACTGGGTAGATAGGACTAGAGGTGACCCCTACATGTGCAAGAGGTACCCATAACCAAGTAGCACCTTAACCATTATGGGTTCAAGAGGCTGCTCACATGAAGTGATACTTTGCCCTGTTTGGTACTTAGCTCCTATCTGACACCCTATAGTTTGCTCTGATACCATTTGTAACAGCCCAAACTCTTAAGCACCAAGGTATTATTCGCTTTGGCCAGAAAGGCCTCATGATTTTGCCCTCAGAAGATAACTCTCCTGCAGGTCACCCATCCTGGGAGTGCTCCCACCTGAGCACGCTTAACTTTGGAGTTCTTATCAGGAACTCCACCGTTATCTGGAAAGGCGCCTCGATGTTTAAGAGTTTCACTTATTACTACTTAAGTGGGTCATCACACATCTCCTTAGGAGTTGATCGGTCATACCAAAAGTAGTTCTTAATGTCAATAAATAATTTTTTTCTTTGTTGAAAATTGAACTCTTTTAGGATCACCTCCCTGGAAGATAGTTAGCATAATTAGTGAGCCTAGGAGGGTTACTTGCTACAACAGTGTAAAGCTGCTTGTCGGGAAAAGTCTCACATATTTCTTCACCTTCCTTATGAGTTAGATGGGTAAATCTTGGTGATCTGCCACCACATTACCACATCCCTTTTTGTCATGGATCTCTAAATCAAATTCTTATACAAGCAAAACCAAATGTATGAGACATGGTTTTGCTTCTTTCTTTTGGAGAAGATATCCGATTGCAGCATGATCTGTGTATACATTTATTTTTGACCCAATAAGATATGGCTTGAATTTGTTGAATGTAAACACAATTGCTAATAGTTATTTTTCTGTGGTGGCATAGTTCATTTGGGCTTCGTCCATTAATTTACCCGCATAATAAATGGAATAGAAAGTTCTCTCCTTTCGCTGTCCTAAGACTGCTCCCATAGCAAGATCACTAGCATCACACATTATTTTAAAAGGTTGATCCCAGCTAGGTGTAGAAATTATAGGGGCTGAGGTTAGAGCAGATTTTATTGTATTGAATCCCTTTATGCAGCTTTCATTAAATTCAAATTCTACATCCTTTCCTAGAAGTCTGCACAATGGTAAACTAACTTTGAGAAATCCTTAATGAACCTTCTATAGAATCCCATGTGCTCAAAAAACTTCTAACTCCCTTCACATTGGTAGGTGGTGGCAACTTTTCAATCACCTCAATCTTGGCTTTGTCAACCTCAATTCCCTTCCTAGATATAAGGTGACCTAATATAATCCCCTCTTCTACCATAAAATGACATTTTTCTCAATTCAAAATAAGGCTAGTTTCCTTGCAGTTCTTAAGAACCTTACTTAGATTTGTCAAATATTTCTCAAAATATTTACCCACTACTAAAAAATCATCCTTAAAGATTTCAAAAAATTCTCCAATCATATCTGAAAATATTCCACCATACACCTTTGAAAAGTCGCAAGGGCATTACATAACCCAAAGGGCATCCTTCTGAATGCAAATGTTCCATATGGGCAAGTAAAAGTTGTATTCTCTTGGTCTTCCAGGGCTATCAAAATCTGATTCTACCCCGAATAACTATCGAGAAGACAGAAGTATGGATTTCTTGCCAACCTATCTAGCATTTGATCAATGAATGGGAGAGGATACTGATCCTTCCGGGTTGCTTTGTTTAGTCTCCTATAGTCAATACTGAATCTCCACCCCGTCACTTTTCTGGTTGGAATTAATTTATTGTTTTCTTTAAGGATCACAGTTATCCCACTCTTCTTGGGGACCACATGAATTGAACTTACCCAAGGGCTATTAAAAATTGGAAAAATAATCTCAGCATCCAGGAGCTTAATAATTTCCTTATGCACCATTTCCTTTATGTTTGGGTTTAATCTCCTTTAAGGTTCTATGGATAGTTTAGAGTTGTCTTCAAACAGGATGCAGTGCATACATAAGGTGGGGCTAATTCCTTTCAAATCAGCAATGCTCCATCCATTCGCCCTCTTATATTCTCTCAATAGCTCACACAATTTAATCTCTTGGGCTAGGCTTAATAAAGCAGAAATGATTACAGGTAGTGATGTTTCCTCCCCTAGATAAACATATTTTAGGGGATTAGGCAAAGGTTTTAGTTCCAATTTAGGAGGTTCATCAATAAAAAACTGTATTTTCTTCTTTTCCTGAATTAATTCATCAATCTTGTTTACCTCATAATCTATAGCTCCCTCTCCTTCCTCTAAATCAAATTCCCCAACATCTCCTGAAATTAGCACCTTTTCCATCACATTCACTTTCTAATATTCTTCATTTGGCTTAACAGGGTGCCTCATCAAAACTTTTATATTAAGCCTTACCTCCTCTCCCTTACAGCGAAGACTCAATTCCCCCTTATCAACATTTATCATAATTTTGCCAGTAGCAAGGAATGGTCTTCCCATTATTATAAGAATCTATTGGTTTTCTTCTTCCATTTCTAAAACAATAAAATCAGCAGGAAAATAAACTTATCAACCTTGACTAGAACATTTTCCAAGATTCCCATGGGAGTTTTCACGGATCTATCGGCTAGTTGAAGAAGGACTGATGGAGGTTTTAAGATGTAGAATGCCATAAAATTTATTGAAGCCCAGCCTTTTGAAAAGAGTGATTTCCTATAGTGCAAGGAATTATGAAACTCCCTGGATCTTTCCTTTTGATGGGGATTTTTTACTGAAGAATGACACTATATTCCTCAGTCAAGGCAACCATTTTTTTCTCATTCATATTCCTTTTCTTTGATAAGATGTCCTTCATGAATTTGGCATAGCTGGGCATTTGCTATAAGGCTTCAGCAAAAGGAATGCTTATATGAAGGGTTTTAAATATTTCTAGAAATTTTTGAAATTGCATGTCTAATTTTTCGCTTGCCATTCTTTGCGGGTAAGGATGTGAGGGGTGTATTCAGATTGCTTAGTTAACTGCGTTTCAGCTCCCTCCCTCACTTCCTTCTCTATTTCATTATTAATATTCTTTTCCTCCATTGATTCCTCTCTCAAAGCCTTAGATGTATTTTCATATTTTTTAAACACAACAGGTTTCGTAGCTTTCTCACTTTTTAATGTTATAAACATTCTTGATTCATTCCCACAGTCCCTTATTGCTCCAACTAGGACATGTTTATTTAATTGGCTCATAATTTCCTTTAATTTCCGCTCAATTATTTTAACGGTTTCCTCTTGACACAAGAGAGTGTGTTCATGCCAATTTAATGTTGCATCGATTTTGTTCATGAAATCGATCATGGAAGTTCTAAACTCTCTAAAGGAGTGCTCTAATCCTTTTCTATCCTCACCTTACTTATTCTTATAGTTTAGGACATCATTGACACCTTCTGTTTCACTATTATGAAATAAATTTAGTTGCATACTCTCAAGTCTTTGGTTTAACTGGGAAACTAGATTTTTTTAATTTAGAAATTTGGTTAACTTCCCCTTGCAGGGAGGCTAATTGATTTGTCTCATTTAGGTTATTTACCTCCATTTTATTGGAAGTAAGCCGCTCAGTCGGTCATTGATATGCATTATTCGCCATTTCCTCAAGGAGAGCAATGGCCTCCTCTAGGGTCTTTCTACTCAAAGAAACACCCATAGCTGCATCAATAAGTGTCCTTATAGGTGTTTTCAATTCATTATAAAAAATCTGCACTTGAATCCACAAGGGGAACCCATGATGCGAGCAACGCCTTAAGCAGTCCTTAAAGTGTTCCCAGTCGTCATACAAGTTTTCTCCATTTTGTTAAGAGAAATTAGAAATCTCATTTCTCAGCCTAGCAGTCTTAGCAGGTGGGAAATACTTAGCTAGGAATTTCCTATCCAAGTCATCCCAAGTCCTAATGGACTCGCTAGATAGAGAGTTGAGCCAAACTTTCGCTCTATTTCTCAGCAAAAATTTGAACAAACTTAACTTAAGGGCATCATCGAATACTCCATTGAATCTAAAAGTGTCGCATATTTCCAGAAAATTTAAAATATACACATTAGGGCCATCCAATGCTAGACCACTCAATTGGTTGTTTTGGATCATATTTAAAGTTAATGGTTTGATCTCAAAATTGTTCGCCTGAATTGGAGGTCTAACTATAGCATTTGGGACTCCTTCTACGGTTGGAAGCACATATTCTCTAAGGAGTCTTCTACTAGCATTTACTAATGGCTCTACAAGATTGACCTCTATATCTTCCATTTGTGCTTGTTGTTGGTTTAGGATTACTTGTTCTCTTCTAGCTCTAAGATAGGTTCTATCTATTTCAGGGTCAAAAAAGATTTCAAAAAGGTTTCTCCAAGTCATGCAGTTTAAAGATTATAACTAGTAAGAACAAGTCACAGCAATCAGGTTAGTATAAAAAATGATCAGCAGATAAAATTCAGCAAACAGTAAGATGCATTATATTTCAACATAGTTTTTAGGAATTTTCAATTTTTCTAGCAGTAAATAAAAACTAAGGAAAATCTAAATTTACACTAAAGTTAGCACATATATAATTACAACAACTAAAGATTATATGCAAAGCTAAGTAAGATCTAAATCACTATTTACTTGAAGATAGTACTTAATACAAAACAAAAACCGTTCCCCAGCAATAGCGCCAAGAACTTGACATACGTAAAATACACGTCTGCGCTTGCAAGCAAATGTACGTGGTCAGAAGTAAAAAGTGGAAGTTTAGTTCCGAGATTTATCATCCTCAGAGAAAGGTGGTTTTGATATTAAGTTATATCTTCTTTCAATAATGTTTAGAAGATTAAATATTGGTTGACTTGGTTCCTAAATAATCAATACAAATTACCTTAGAGTAAGAAACAATTTATTTCAAAAGGAGAAAGTTGGGGTTTCATCGTAGTACTTGTAACGACCTGGTGTTGTTAGTTCATTATTTAAATGTTTAAATCAGGTTGTCCTTGCCTTATTCAATCAAGTGAACACTGCTAGAATTGGAATTAACCTCCAATTACAACAAGTTCAGATTTAGTGCAACAATGAGAACTTTCGTTAAGGTTCTACCTCAGCACCTAAACCTTTATGAGATTATGGTTTAAATTTATCTTTGATTTCCTTCATCTAGATTACCAAATAAGTTTTTTTAATTATTAGATTTCACAAACATAATTTCCATCAACATTGCAGCATGCGCTTACACATGCGGTTTAGCTAGATGAGAGGATGCATTAGGTTAATGGACTATGTTTTATCATCCATTAGATTTCCAACGTCCTCTCATCCTTTCTACTTTGCTGAGCAGCTATGGGGTCTCATACCCCCCCCTCCCCCCCGCGGTCATGCTAATACTAATATTAACATAATCATGAGGAGTACGGTGCTCCAACTGTGGCAAATCCCCAACCTAAGTAGAGTCAGTATAACTCAACTCACCTTAAGCGAAGACTTGTCACCTGAAATTGAAAAAACATATCAACATATCAAAGTAGAGGAAGCAGAAAATAATATAATATAACATCCACATCACAGCATAGTATAGAAAGGTAAATGCAATAGTAACTCAGCTCAAAGTGCAAAAAGTAAATACATCTAGATTAAGAATTATTATAGATTGAATATTTAAATGAAAAGAAAAGAGCTCTTAATCTCATATCAGGGAATGAAATATAACTAAGCAACAAGAGGAAGATGCTCCTTCTATACAAGCTCCTCTCCAGTAGAAGCACCAACAAATTACTCCGAATATCACATTTATCAATATTACAAATGCTAGGGCTCCAGCTAACAAAAGAAAAAGGTTACAGTTAGACAAATTGTCTAATTCTAGGCTGATTAAGTGAACTGAATATTTAAAGATATCACATTATTACTTTAAGCATGCAAGTAGTATAAAGTGCAACAAGCTACAAGGAACAAGATAGTTATAAAATAACATTTTTATAACTAAACAACCAAATATGCAAATGACATACCAAACATAAAGCTGAATAAGGTGAGGCTATAATATATAATTAACTGCAAGGTACTGAAATTAAAACTCATCCTAATATGCTTATGATCATATGAATACATGTTGATTTCATAAAAGAAAGCTGTACTGAAATGAGCTGAGCTAAGTATATAAAACTAGCATCCTAAACATATTAATACTTAATAAATATTGAACTGGAATAAATATACAAGTATGCAGAATTAATAAGTAAAAGCCACTGAAATATGTGGCAAAGCAAGCTAAAGTACTGAAATAAAGTAACAGTAGAGCCACTGAATCATGTGGCCAAGCAAACCAAAATACTAGAACCGAACTGAAGTAGAAGCATGTCTAAACCTAGTACTGCCATAACAAAAATATGCCATACTGGGCTTCTGAACAGAAAGTTAAATATGTATCCATCCTAGACATCAAAAGAGCTAGGCCTGAGTTGAACTTACAAAATAAGATATGTATCCATCCTAGCTAAGCACATAGCTAGGTCCGAGTCTATTCTATATCAAAACTAGAACTGAAGAGGTAGATTAAGCTAGGACACACCATACTGTCCTAAATGCACTGAAAGAACTAAATGAATATTTATGCTTTTCAAATACTAACTTAGGATACATTATCATTATCCTGAGTTCACCTATTATGTCCAAGGAAAAAGGCAACAATAGTTAAAATAAGCAAGAGACTCAACTAGACTCATGTGATATCCATTGTTGTCTAATTTATTTACTCTAACTATTCTAAGAAAATACAAGTTTAGGATCTCCAATATCCTGCTATCGAGTATAATCCCAGATTCACAACCTTAATATTAACATCAGAACTTAACAAGTTCTAATTCATAATTAAGTGATGATTATAAGGGATTAAAGTAAATAATTTAATGACTTAATTATTATATTTTTCTCACTTAACCCAAATCTTGATCAAACTAATTAAGATTAGAGATTCTAAACTTAAACTCCACACTTGGGATTCAAATCCTAAATCCAAGGTGCTATCCTACTGAGGATCTATGGTCCACACTCAACCAAAATCTAAAGGTATAAAATCTTATAAGTTGAAAGATTATGGAACTAAGATTTTAATGAAAGGTCATTCTATTATCATAAGACAAAATAATCAATCAAGAACATATGAAACTAAGATCTATATTCAACCCATAGAATAATCACATTATTCTTTAGATTGAATCAATCCTACACCAATAAAGAGGTTTCAAAAGAATTAGATAATTAATCAAGTAGGGAATTCCAAATGAGATGATATAAATTAATAAAATGATCAAAGGATCTAAGATCTAAGATTTGATCACTTAAGATTTAAACTAAAGGTTAGAGTTAAGTTTTGCATACCATTCCTTTTAATCTATAGTTCATAAATGTTATTAATAAGACAGTTAAACTTGAATTTGAATGCTAGTACTAATTAAATTATTCTCAAATGGGGAGTTTTAGATCACTCTTAACATTTTAAGATCTCATTCAGGAAATTTAAGACCTATTCAATTAGACCAAATTCATTAAACTTGAAGTTATAGAAAATGTGCTAATGAATTAATTAGAAGCATGTCACTGAAATTCTAGGGTTTAGGGGTGGTTAAATAATATTTTGGTTAAAATGGCCAAAATATCCTTCTTAAGACTAAATTGGAAATTTAAGATTTAAACATTCAATTTGATTCAAATCAGTTCTAATGAACATGATATTGACTAATGAGTAAATAAAACACTTAGCGTAAGATTTGACATCATAATTTGCCTAATTAGCACTAATCATATTTTAGGACTAATTAAGGTGATTAAGAAAATGATGGCACATTAAGATGATCCAAACATATTTATAGAATCTAATGCACTTAAGAAGACGATTGAAACCTAAATCATCAAAATTAGAAGGTTAATTAAGGCTTAATTCACTAATCAAGTTTTAAGGTAATTAAGAGGTGATTAGTAATTCTTGGACTTCTAAATTATTTCTAATGGCCTAAATAGGTTTTACTCTGTCTCATGAACAATTAAAAACTAAAATCATAATTTTAGGACATTAATTGAATTAATTATGAATTAATTAAGATTAGAGAAGGATTAGGAGATTTTGTAAAATCTAACTATTGGATCTTCAATTTTATTTAATATAATTATTCCTTGCATTTTCTTGATTTAAATGATATATTGGATCATATCATTTCGATAAGTATAGTCAAAGTTATTTCATTAACTTAATTTGAATGTTTTTCATTAATCAAATAATAGTATTTTAATTAATTCTATTTATCCTTTATTATTCAGAAGGAAAATAAATCCATATTCATTTAATTAACCATACCTAAACTTGAAAACACCCGGGTCAGATTGGGGCCCAACTGGGAAGACACTGTCGCACCATGCAGGCCTGGGCTGGCCTAGCCCGAGGCGACAGTGTCCCCACTACCCCTCTCACAGACAGTTGCTAGAGGGTAACTTGGACCGCCAAATTTGCCGCTGATACTCCACGATACGGCCAACATTCAATCGCCACAGCTTCACGAAGTCAAGGCGCACTGATTGAACCTAGAAGCCATAACTGGGACGGACTAGAATGCTGGATGGCAATTCCACCAAAATGTCCCAATTTCAAACAATTAGGGTTTACAGTGAGGGGATAATTCTCCTCACAGAAGCCACCAAAAAATGGGGCTCGATCCTAACACCATCAGTGAGGTGAGGCGAGTCAAACCCCAAGGTTTTTCATCCTGGGGTGCAGCCAATCGCTGGGTCCTTACTCGGACTCAGCCATGGCACGGCTGCTAGCTCCATTGATCTATACGATCGATTAGAGTTTGCTTAGACCCTGGAAAATATCAAGGTAGGTTCCTAAGGGGATAAGGAAAATAGACGACATCCAAAGGCTCATTCTAGAATGAAGAACAGAACTCACATAGTTCAGTGGGAAGAAGTTGTACCTATAACTAGTTATTATAGGCACAGTCGTGGCGATTTGAGTCAAGCTGGAGCTTCCAAAAGATCACAGCAACCTAGCAGGGGGTTTGAACTTCAGACATGCACCCTCTATCAACAGTACGCAGCTCCAAAGATGCCAAAATTTGCCAGGATAACGGAGAGCTCCAAAGGACTTTTGCTGGACAATTAGGAGATCATAGTGAGCAAATGGACTCATTGTGATGTCCCAAGGGTATATATATAGGCAAGGGGGAAGTCTAGGGTGGCTACCGTGGTCGGGAGCCATGGCATAGGCTCGACCCGAGGGTGCGCCCTCAGTTTCCAGAATTGGAGTGGACCTGGCCTCAACCTTGGCTGGGAGTGCTAGGGAGGTGAGGACAAGTTCTCAACGACCTCCTTCACATAATACGGAAGTGACAGATCGGCTTTGGGACATGGTTGTACGAAGGGATTCGGCTGTCGGGCGCGAGCTGAGGAGGAAGATGATCCATGGTCGCAGGGGAATCCAGAGCCGTCTGATTTATCATCAGTTTACGCGAAACGGCTCTGATCTCCCAACATCCAATGATTGAGCGAGGATGCTAGATCAGCCGTTAGATTAGATTGTGAAATCCTACGGCGATCGGGGTTTACTTAAGGCGGATAGCTAGATGCCGTCGGATTAGATCTTGGAACCACGGAATAGTCGAGATGAAACGTATCCGATCGAAGGCACGAGATGTTAAATCAGATCCGCATAAATTTATAGCCCGGATGGCACCCATGGTTTGGGGTCAACTGACCGTTGAAGGGAGGATATATTTGTAATTAGGAATTCTTTAAAATCCTAAATTACAATTGAACCAATTAAAATTAAATTTAAATATGCCTAAATGACCTCCAAAAATTCCCAAAAGTTCACCCTTAACTAATTTGGGGGTGCAGAATTCAAAAATAAACTCAGATTTTAATTTGGAGATCAAATTAATTTTGTTAATTTTTAGGCTCCAATAATAGGCAAAATACTAAAATACTCAATTGATTTCGATTAATTTCAAACTTCTAGGATTAGGTTTAAACGACCCATTGAGTCTAATGGAATCAAGATTAAGGCTTGGTTTAGCTTATTTAATCTGAATTTAGCTAGGGTAACAACTAGGGTTTGTACAGACTCTCCCACTTAAGAATGACGTCATCCCCGACATCACTCAAGTGAAAAAAACACTACGAAAATTGAAATATTAAATGGAATAGAAAGGAAAGGAAAAGGAATGGTACCTGGGCTTGCAAAGAGATGCGGATACTTATTACGCATATCAACTTCTTTTTCCCAAGTAGACTCTTCCAAAGATCGATTCTTTCATTGGACTTTAACCATTAGAATTGAGTGATTTCTTAGTTGCTTTTAGTCACAAGCCAATATTTTCACTGGCTCTTCAGTATACAAAAGATCGGGCTAAATTTCTACTGCTAGAAGCTGAACGAGATTAGAAGGATCTATGAGACATCTTCTAAATGACGATACATGGAACATATTGTGAACGACTACAAAGTCATCAGGAAGATCAAACATGTAGGATGGTGACCCTACTTTGGCTAGTATCTCAAAAGGCCCAACAAAGCGGGGACTGAGTATCCCTGCTGCACCAAATCTATGGACACCCTTCTTCGGACTAAATATTAGATAAACAAAATCTCCAATATTGAATTCTAAAAGATGATGATGAGCATCATGATACTTGCTCTAGCAATCTTGATCAAAATAGATTCTCTACTGAATTAAATGAATCTTCTTATTAGTTTCTTTGACTAACTCAAATCCAAAAGCAGAACACTTCTTATTTCTTACCAAGCTAGTAGAGTACTACATTTTCTGCCATATAAAGCTTCATAAGGAGCCATTTTAATGTTGGCTTGAAAACTATTATTATAGGGAAACTCTAATAGCGAATTGTGATCTTTCCAGGAATTGGAAAAATCAAGAACACAAAGCTTAAGCAAATCCTCCAAAACTAGATTTACTCATTCAGTCTTGACATCCATCTTAGGATGAAAAGCTGTACACATAGCTAGAGTAGTCCCCATATCTTGGTGCATAGCTTACTAAAACTTAGAAGTAAATTTGTTGTCTCTATCGGATACTATCGATATTATAATATTGTGCAGCCTGACAATTTCTTTAATATAGAGCTTTGCTAGCTTCTCAATAGAGTCAGTCTGATGGATAGGAAGGAAGTGCACTGATTTAGTTAATCAGTCTACTATAACCCAGATTGCATGGGCGCCAGACTTTATGCGAGGTAATCTCATAATGAAATCCATTGATATATCAAACCATTTATATTCAAGAATTTCTAATGGATGTAGAAGACCACCAGGTCTTTGGTGCTCTTCCTTTACCAAGTTGCAAGCATGACACTTAGCCACAAAATCGGCTACAGTCTTCTTCATACTGGGCCACCAAAATGATTGCTTTGAGTCCTGGTACATCTTAGTACTGCCTGGATAAATGTGGTATCCAGAATTATGGCCTTCAACCAAAACTTCACGGTGCATGGATTCAAGAATCCACAGATGATTTTCTTAATAAATTATGCCACTACGCATCTACAGATCATGGCAACAACCACCTTCAATAACAACTTTAAATTTCAGATAATCTTTGTCCTTGGTCTGCGAGATGGAGACATCTCTATGGAAAGTGGGTTCCATATTGATATTTACTAGAAGTGAACTTAGCATATCACCACTAACAAGAGAAATTTTGAGCTTATGAAATTTTTGTTATAAATAACTGGAAGCGAGCATGGAAGATAGAGTACCACGACAACTAAGAGCATCGGCCACCACGTTTGCTTTACCCGGATGATACATAATACTTATATCATAATCACTAATGAGCTCTAACCATCTTCTTTGATGGCAATTCAATTCTATTTGAGTGAAGATATACTTTAAGCTTTGATGATTAGTAAAAATTGAACACTGAACTCCATATAAATAATGATGCCAAATTTTTAAGGCAAAAATTACAGCAGTAAGTTCAAGATCATGAACTGGATATATTTTCTCATGGGGTTTTAACTGATGAGAGGCATAAGTGATTACCTTACTCTTGCATTAATATGCAACCTAAACCAATTCCAGAGGCATCTGTATACACCTGATAGTTCAAACCTTCCTTGGGCAAAACAAGCACCGGAGCGGTAGAGAGTGTGTCCTTCAGGGTTTGAAATGCTTCTTCGCATTCAAGACTCCAAAGAAATGGAATGGCTTTTTGAGTTAACTTATTCAGAGGTGTGGTGATCTGGGAAAAGCCCTTGACAAACTTTTTATAATATCCAGCTAATCCCAGAAAACTTCTGATATCAGTGACTGACTTAGGCTGAACCTATTCTTGAATACCCTGGGCATCGACTACATGCCCCAAGAATGCAATGGATTTAAGCCAAAATTCACATTTGGATAACTTGGCATAAAACGTCTAATACTATCCTTTATGGTTCGAGAATAGAAAAGGATATCATCGATAAAGACGATTATGAACTTGTCTAAATATAGCTTAAGAACTCGCTGCATCAATCCATGAAGATTGATGGCGCATTAGTGAGTCCAAAAGACATCACTAAGAATTAGAAATGGCCGTAACGAGTACGAAAAGTGGTCTATCCTACATCTGTTTCTTTTACTCGCAATTGATGATATCCAGACGTTAAGTCAATTTTGGAGAATATAGCAGCTCCAGATAACTGGTCTAACAAATCATCAATTCTAGGCAATAGATATTTATTCTTTATAGTGACCTTATTTAATATGTGGTAGTCTATGCATATTTGCATAGATCCATCTTTTTTATTTATAAAAAAGGGCACTCCCCAAAGAGACATGCTTAGCCTGATAGATGCTTTATTCAAGAGCTCTCGTAACTGTTTGTTAAGCTCTTAAAGTTCCTTAGGTACCATTCTATACAGAACTTTAGATATGGGCTGGGTACCTGGGATCAATTCAATGGAGAACTCTACTTCTCTAGGCAGAGGTACACCAAGAAAATCTTCTGGGAACACATCGATGAATTCTTTAACTACTTTACAATCAGAGAGATGAATACATTCCTTTGCTTCACCCATTAAAGTGACAAGAAAAGCATCACAATCTTTAATGATTAATTGCTCATCTTTGATAGCATTAACTAATGATAATTGCGTATTGACTTTTCTAATGAAAGTTTCAAGCTTGCCCTGGGAATGAAGAGTGACTTTCTTCTTAAGGTAATTTATCATGGCATTATGATCACTGAGCCAATTCATTCCAAGGATGATATCAAAATTTACTAACAGCAGAACAATTAACTTGGAGTCAAACACTTAACCATTTAATGTGATTTTGACATTGCAAAACTTATGAGCAGTGAGTTGGGCTCCAGATGGTAGTTCAACAATTAATGACTTAGCTAATTTGTGTGAGTGCAGCTTAAAATATTGGCAAAATTTTTAGAAATAAAAGAATGACTAGCACTAGTGTCGAATTACATATTGCAAGGTTGGTCATTTAAATATAACGTGCCTAAAATTATTCCTATGGATTGCATTAACTAATTTGTAATATTTAAAGTGCAGGAATGTAAATTTTAAAAGAAAGAGGTTCCGAAATGTGTACCTGAAACCACGTTGTTATCTTTCGCAGCCTCAAGAAGTGTTAAGGCGTAGACTCGAGCAAGACCAGCATGACGATTGTTCACCTGCTTCCTAGGTTTATTCTGAAACTTTGGAGAAAAAGGTTTCTCTCGTGCAGCTTCAGAAACAGGGGCTGGCATTATTGCCAAACCGGGCTCTCTCTTATTTTACGGAGTCGCTTTGAAAACTTGATTTTTTTGTGATTGCTGGATTTGGACTCCATCCATTGTTTTTGTGTACGTGTAATGGTAGAATAGATGGCCTGGACATCCACATGTGTAGCACTTATGGCCAAAGTGATAACACTTGCCATAGGGATGAGGCTGGTTACACCTTTGAATCGATTCAGCAAATGGTGCAGCTTCAATCTAATAGACCTTTGTAGCTTGAGGTCTATGCCTTTTGAAAGCTTCATGATGATGGGAAATTGATTGCAGCTTGCGCTTATGATCCCTCTCAGAATAATGGTGCTCAAGCACCTTGGCTATTTCCACCAGTTCAATGAAACTAGTCAAACGGAGCAGGATGATAAGATCTTTTAACGAATCTCGCAATCCGCTAAGGAAACGATGGCACTTTGCTGATTCATATTGAATCAATTCTAGAGTGAAATGAATAAACCTATGAAATTCTCTTTTGTAATTAGAAATAGAGCGACTTCCTTGCGTCGGCCTTAAGATCATGTCTGTTATAATATTCTGTGTGGACGAATGGATAAATTTAGCCTTGAAAGCTTCTACAAATTTATCCCATAGGATGTCTTCAAGTTCATAGTCGATGAATCTGGTGTTTCAAATGTCATCCCACTAGTACTCTGCTTCAGCATGGCAGATGCGCTGTGAGACGGACGGCTTCAAAATTAGGTATTTTTAAACTGTTCAAATCTTTCTCGTCTACTTTTAACCAGTCTGATGTGTCCATCGGAGACAAGTTCCCACTGAAAGTGGAAGGCCTTTGTCTCAAAAAATTGTGAAGGAGACCATCTACAGAGTGATGGGAAGGAAAGGGTTTTGCTAAATAAGAATAGTTGGAGCAGCAATAGTAGTTGGTACAGAGAGATCGGCAATCAATTTCTGCATAACCAAAGCTTGCTGAGCTTGGTTCTCCAACATGGCCGCCACCATTCCTCGAAGGTGGGTTAGTTTGTCGGTAGAACTACTTGAAGCGACAACAATTTTAATGGGCGTAGCCGTAGGACGAGATCCGAAATTCATTCTGATCGAGCAATATAAATCAAAATTTCAGAACTCTTTTAAGAAACACAATAATTCGAGCTTCAAAAGATGCCAAAAATTCTCATTACTTTGAAATGAAGGCTTACATAAGATTAAGAAAATGCCAAAAATTATAACACTTCTAGAACCATTAAAGTAACAAGGAATGACAATCATGCTAACTAATTCTCAATTACTCTTAACATACTCATCACTAAATGCCAAATGAAAGTCCTCAAATGTCAATTCCTGATGCTTTCTCCTGCGTTTCCTCTCGAGCTTCTTAATGGTAGCGGACCACCATTTCCCTATATAATCTAGCATTTTATATGTCAAAATGTCAACACAGATGGACTCTGGACACTCTATGTGCCTTAAGATTGATTCTACTCGGCTCAACCACTCTTTTGCATAGATTGGAAAGTCAAGCCCCCGGTATGCTGATTGGTGAAGAAGTTTGTCCAAGACATGGACTCCTTTTGCTGAAACTCCTTTGATCTGCCATTTAACTTCTTATCTCCACTTAAAACTTTAGTTCTAAGCCAACTCGAAGGTATGGAGATAATAGCCCAAGTTGGACTCCTCAGGATCCATTTTACTTTATTAGAGAAATTTATTGATTTTAGTTAAACCAAAGGTGACTTAATCATCTAGTATAAGTATTTTCATTCTACATTTTCATGCAGTTACTGATGGTACTGTATTATGGATGTTACATCTTGATGTTTGTACTTCAGAAGAATGGTCCATTAGGTAGAAATAAATCTTAGATCCTATTCTAACACCTTATGGTGTTCTCTGATACGAACTGTGGGGTCCCATACCCTCTACAGTTATGCTAATATGGATATTAACATAATCACAAGGAGTGCATTGCTCCAAGTGTGGCAAATCTCCAACCTAAGTAGAGTCAGGTATAACCCAACTCACCTTAAGCTGAAGACTTTTCGCATAAAATTGAAAGCACACATCAACATATCAAAGTAGCGGAAGCAGAAAATAGTATAACATAACATCCACATCACAGCATAGTATAGAAATTTAAATGCAACAGTCACTCAGCTCAAAGTGCCGAAAGTAAATACATATATATTAAAAATTATTATAGACTGAATATTTAAATAAAAAGAAAAGAGCTCTCATTCTCACAATAAAAAATAAAATCTAACTAGGCACCAATAGGAAGATCCTCCTCTTGTCCAAGCTCTTCTCTAGCAGAACCACCAACGAACAGCTCCAAATCTGACATTTATCGGTATCACAAATGCCAGATCCCCAACCAACAAAAGAAAAAAGTTACAGTTAGAAAAACTGTCCAAGTATATTTTAGGCTGATTAAGTGAACTGAACATTTAATGATAACGCATTAATACTTTAAGTATGCAAGTAGTTTAAGGTGCAACAAGCTACAAGGAACAGGATAGTTATAAAATAACATTTTTATAACTAATTACCAAATATGCAAATGATATACCAAACATGAAGTTGAACAAGGTGAGGCTATAACATATAATTAACTGCAAGGTACTGAAAGTAAAACTCATCCTAACATGCTTATAATCACATGAATACATGCTGATTTCATAAAAGAAAGTTGTACTAAAATGTGCTAAACTAAGTATACAAAACTAGCATCATAAATATGCTAATACTTAATAAATACTGAATTGGAATAAATACACAAGTATGCAGAATTAATAAGTAAAAGCTACTGAAACATGTGGCAGAGCAAGTCAAAGCACTGAAATAAAGTAAAAGTAGAGCTACTAAAATATGTGGCCAAGCAAACCAAAGTACTGGAACTAAATTGAAGTAGAAGCATGCCTAAACCTAGTACTGCCAAAACAAAAATAGGCCATACTGAGCCTCTGGATAGAAAGTTCAATGTGTTTCCATTAGAGACATCAATAGAGCTAGGTCTGAGTTGAACTTATATAATAATACATGTATCCATCTTAGCCAACCACAGAGCTAGGTCTGAGTCTATTCTATAACAAAACTAGAACTGAAGAGGCTGACTAAGCTAGGACACACCCTACTGAACTGTATGTACTGAAAGAACTAAATGAATTTTTATGCTTTTCAAATACTAACTTAAGATACATTATCATTATCCTAAATTCAACTATTAAGTCTAAGGAAAAAGGCTCAATATACAAGGTGTGTAGAACAACAATAGTCAAAGTTAACAAGAGACTCAACTAGACTCAAGTGATATCCATTATTATCTAATTTATTTTCTCTAACTATTCTAACAAAATACAAGTTTAGGCTCTCCAATATCTAGCTATCGAGTATAATCCCAAATTCACAACCTTTATGTTAACATTAGAACTTAACAAGTTATAATTTATAATCAAGTGATGACTTTAAAGTAAATAATTCAATGACTTAATTATTATATTTTTCTCACTTAACCCAAATCCTGATCATACTAATCAAGATTGGAGATTCTGGACTTAAACTCCACACAGGGGGTTCAAATCCTGAATCCAAGGTGCAGTACTACTGAGGATCTATGGTCCACACTCAACCATAATCTAAAGGTACAGAATCTTATAAATTGAAAGATTAAGGAATTAAGATCTTAATGAAAGGTCATTTTATTATCATAAGATAGAATAATCAATCAAGAATATATGATTCTAAGATTTATATTCAACCCATAGAATAATCACATCATTCTATGGATTGAATCAATCCTACACTCACAAGAAGGTTTCAAAAGAACTAGATAATTAATCAAGTAGGGAGTCCCAAATGAGAAGATATAAAATAATGAAATGATCAGAGGATCTAAGATCTAAGATCTAAGGTTTGATCATTTAAGAAGATGATTGAAACCTAAATCATCACAATGAGAAGGTTAATTAAGGCTTAATTCACTAATCAAGGTTTAGGATAATTAAGAAGTGATTAACAATTCTTGGACTCCTAAATTATTTTTAATAGTCTTAATAGGTTCTACTCTGTCTCATGAACAATAATAGACTAAAATAATAATTTTTGGACATTAATTGAATTAATTATGAATTAATTAAGATCAGAGAAGGATTAGGCAATTTTGTAAAATCTAACCATTGGATCTTCAATTTTATTTAATTTTATTATTCCTTACATTTTTCTAATTCAAATGGTATATTGGATCATGCCATTTGGATAAGTAGAGCCAAAGTTATTTCATTACTTTAATTTAAATAATTTTCATTAATCAAATCATAGGATTTTAATAAATTCTATTTATCCTTTATTTTTCCAAAGGAAAATAAATCCATATACATTTAATTAACCTGACCTTAAATCGAAAACATGTGAGTCAGATTAAGGCCTGACTGGGTCGGCACTGTCGCACCGTGCGGGCCTGGGTTGGCTTGGCCCAAGGCGACAGTGTCGTCGTCCTCGCTACCCCTCTCACCGACAGCCCGTAAGAGGGTAACTTTGACCGCTAAATTTGCCGCCGATACTCCGCGATAAAGCCAGCATTCAATCGCCACGCCTTCAGAAAGTCAAGGCGCACCGATTGTACCTAGAATCCTTAACTGGGATGGATTAGAACACTGAATGATAGTTCCACCGAAATGTCCCAATTTCAGTTGATAAGGGTTTATTGTGAGTAGATAATTCTCCTCACAGAAGCCACCCAAAGAACAGGACTCGATACCAACACCATCAGTGAGGTGAGGTGAGTCGAACCCTAAAGGTTTCGTAACCTGGGGTGCAGCCGATTGCTAGGTCCTTACTCGGACTCAGCCATGGCTCAGCTGTTAGCTCAATAGATTGATACGATCGATCAAAGCTAGCTCAACCCTGGAAATAATCAGGGTAAGTTTCTAAAAGGCTAAGGCAACTAGATGACATCCAGTGGCTCAATCTAAAAGCTTAAATGAAGAACTGAACTCACACAATTCAGTGGGAAGAGGCTGTATCTGTAATTGATTATTGTAGGCACGACCGAGAGGAATTGAGGCAAGCTGGAGCTTCCAGAGGATCACATCAACCTAGTAGGGGGTCTAAACTCCAGACATTCACCCTTTATAAGAAGCACGCAGCTCCAGGGATGCCAAAATTTGTCGGGATGACAGAAAGCTCCATAGGACTTCAGCTAGACAACTGGGGGATCACAGTGAGCAAAGTGATTGACTGTGATGTCCCAAGGGTATATATAGGCAGGGGGAGGTCTAGGGTGGCTGCTAAGGTTAGAAGCCATGGCATAAGCTTGGCCCAAGGGTGCACCCTCAGTTTCCAGAATTAGAGTGGACTAGGTCTTAACCTTAGCTCGGAGTAATAGGGAGGCGAGGGCAAGGTCGCAACGGCCTCCCTGATATGGCACGAGAGTGGCAGACTAGCTTGAGGATGTGGCTATATGAAGGGATTTAGCTATCGGGTGAGACCTGAAGAGGAAGACGATCCATAATTGGGGGGACTCCAGAGCCATCTGATTGATCATCAGTTGATGCGGAACAGCTCTGATCTCTTGTCATCTAATGGTCGAGCGAGGATGCTAGATCAGCCGTCAGATTAGATTGAGAGATCCTATGGTGATCAGGGGTTACTTAAGACGGATAGCTAGATGCCATCGAATTAGATCTCGGAACTGCTAAACAGTCGAGATGAGACAGATTCGATCAAAAGTGCAGGCCATTATATTAGATCCGAAGAAATCAAGGGCTTGGATGGCACTTGTGTTTAAGGTTAGCCGACCATTGAAGGGAGAATATATTTTTAATTAGGAATTATTTAAAACCTTAAATTACAATTGAACCCATTTAAATTAAATCCAAAATAGACTTAATTGACCTCCAAAAATTCCCAAAAATTAACCCTTAGCTAATTTGGGGGAGAGAAATTCAATAATGAATTTAGATTTTAATTTGGAGATCAAATTAATTTAGGTAATTATTGGGCTCCAAAAATAAGCAAAATACTAAAATACTCAGTTGAGCTCCGATTGATTTCAAACTTCTAGGGTTAGGACCCATTGAGTCTAATGGAATCAAAATTAAAGCTTAGTTTAGTTAATTAATTTGAATTTAGCTAGGGTAACAACTAGGGTTGTTACAATAACAGAGCAAAATTAATGGGCACTTGGTTCACAAGCATCAAATCTCTTGGCATAGCTCTTAAGAAAAGGTACAAGTGAGCTTTAAGAACTTGTCACATAGTTCTTAGCTCTACTTGCACTACTTTCCTTGCTCTTATCCAATACAGCCTTACATTTTCCTATAACTATATCCAAACCCTCTCTTAGGGGATTTTGCTTTCCATTACTGAATAAATAAAAGCATACATGCAAAAGGAAGTAAGCCTTGACATCGGTTTACAACAAAAAATAATCTAATAGAGTTTACAACACGTAGAGGTTTTCTATGGTTCTCTTATTCTTTCTTCTATACTTCTACTTGACTTCTCCTCATTTCATTTGTTGTCTTCTTCTCTTTACTCTTGACGATCTACTGCTGCCCCTTGGAGAGTTCTCCTTTTTATTCTTCCTGCAGCCTCTCCCTTTAGTCTTTTGATTATTGAAATTTGGAACCCTTCTTTGGTCTGAAATTGGCTTTTAAATAAAAAAGTTTTTAGCTCCTATGCATTAATCACTAATGACCCTTCATCTTCTTCTGATTCAATGCAAGCAATTTAGGACTTAAGAGATTTTTAAGTGAATTTTAGGGTTTTTCATAAAATGATAATTTTAATGAGTTGAAACATCCTAAATTGATTTCAAATCAATCATAATACTAATTTTAGAGATTATATTATGAGTTTAAGGTTAAAGGATACTTAAACTTAAATTTGGGCAAAATGACCCTTTATACCCTACTTAAGGGTCTAAAATTCAACTTTATAAATTAAGGCTCTAAATCAAAATTTAGTAATGACAAATGATTACTTACTGTCTAATATGAAGATAGACAGTAAGTACACAAAATTTGAATAATTTAAGGATAATAATGTAAAATAGGGTTTTCTAAAACAAATCAAAAACCTAACTTTTCCATTTGAAGTTCAAACTTATCAAACTCAGTGGCTATAGTTTCCCTATAACCCATTGAGTACTTTAACTGGGAGTAGACCCAATTTAGATCTCATTTGGTTAAGTTATGGCTTAATTAGGGTTAAGATTGATTAGTAAAATTAGTCACAGAATTACTGAACCAACCACTCTACAAGGTTCTAATATACTCTAGGAGATATCAAAAAGTTGAATTACTTAATTTATATTACTAATTATGTTAATATTCACTAATCAAGTTTTGTAGTAATTAGGGTTGATTAAGAGATCTAGCCATCAAATCCTAAATATTTTTGCAGTTTACTAATTATTAGGTCTTCCTGATCAAAATGGTATATTGGAAGACTTAATTTGGAGCTCAATTGACCAAGTTATGGTCAATTGAAGTTCTAGGGTAATTAGAGAAATTAGGGTTAGGTCCTAAGAGTAATTAAACAAACCCTAATCCAAATAGAGAAATTGACAACAGGTCCCACTCGATGAGATGGACAGATGCAGACTAGGGGGGACCCATGCCCTTAATTTAATGCAGGCGGGCCACACCAACAGGACAGCATTGCGCAAATTGAGGGCCCCACCCGCTGCATCAGCAGCCAGTAGACGAAGGTGCGGGTCAGGTCCGACCCAAGCCAACCCTGGACTATTCTTCTTCTTCTCTAGAGAAGAAGATTAGGGTTGGCGATCTCGACAGCCTCAGTAACAATCCTAGGTTGTTACCCTGATAATATATAGCTTAATTACTCATTAATTTCAATATCATTGTTGTTCAAATATCAAATTGAACCTATCTAGAAAATTTGAAGTCCATTGGATTTCTCTAAGTCAAAAATGGCATTTTGATCAGTCTAGATGACCTAGATTAGACCTAAAATATTTTGATCTCAGAATAAAAATCTGATTGCATTTTTGAATTCCTCACCTCCAAATTAGCTAGAGATAAAAGTTTGGTGTAATTTGAAAATCATTTAGGCAATAACTCACATTTAATTAAAATGGTCTATTTACATTTAAGGGTTCCTAATTTTTCTAAATTACAAATATACCTTTAAACCATATTAACAGCCAATATCTGTTGTGCAGACCGTGGGCGATCCGCTGCGGAGCCCGGGTCATGCGACAGCGGAGTCCCGCAGATCTAACCATCGCGCTTATCTAATGGACGGCTAGGATTAGATCCAATGGAACCACAGATCTATCGTTGGATGCGTCCCGTGAATCCTACGATGCGAATTCAATTGGATCCTACCGTTAGGATCCGGTGGATCAGGACCGTTGCGTCTTTTTGATCGATCAATCAGATAGCTATGGACCCTCCCGCGATTGTGGAGCTTCGTCTTCCTCTCACCCGCGCCCGACAAAAATGATTCCCCGCACTTCCAGCTGCCCAGCCTATCCCCCACCCCCGCATCCACCTCAGTAGGTCGTTATGACCTCCCCTGTTTTGGCAAGGAACCCAATTGGGGCGTCGTGGCCCGGTCGAGCTCGAAATGGAATTTTGAGAGCTCGACCATGGCCCGACCTCTCGGGTCCTCCCCAGCCCAATTCAACCCTCTGGAACCTTCCCCACACTTACCTAAGGCTATAAATAGCCTCAGCACTCCTCCATTTGATCATTGCTGATCAATCAAACACACTAACCCTCTTCTACCATTGTCGTCTGTTCGAGCTTGCGTAGGCGATCCCAAGAGTTCTCGAACCACTGATAGTAGGGTCTCCTGGTGTTCAGGATCCTTTGCAGCATCTGGAACCTCAGCTAAGGCCAGCCAAACCCTCAGTCGATCGTCCCGAGCTCTCCCGTCAAACTAGGTACCTCTCTTGCTGGTTTCGTGCCAATAAGGCTCGAACCTCCCTTCCTTTGATACGTATAGATGCGTATTGTAGTTTTGAACTCACAACTATCTTAATTAAGTTCTAAGCTAGATCCGATCAGTTGAATCGATCAATTGGGCTAAGTCCCTTAAGGAATACCTAGGGTGAGTAAGGTCCCAGCGTTCCAGCCCACCTCAGGTCCTTAGACCAGGGGGCTTCAATCTGTCTCACTTCTCTAAAGGTGTAGGGATCAAGCCTTGGGTCTGGCATGGCCTCTGTGGGAAGAATTGCCTCCCCACAATAGCTCCACTAAGGGAGCCCTTGGGTGCGTAAGGTCCGGCCGATCCGGACCACCTCACAGTGGGTTTCAACTGTCTATCAGTGCATCTCGGCTAGGGGATTGATTCTCGATTGACCCAAGGCCAAGGCGTGCGCTCTAGACAAAGAATTTCTTCATTTAGGGTTTCCCGGATCAATTCTATCGAGAGGAGTCGGGGCAGGGACGAAGACCCTGTGCGGGTCGGGTCAACTCGTGAATAGCGCGGTGTGACAGTCCCAGGTCTTTGGGCCCCGATCGACCCACGCGGTTCGGCTAATGGGTCGAGCCCGGTTAATTAAATCTGATTAATTGGATTTATTTTCTTTAAGGAAAATATTCCAATTGAGCAAGTGCTATCCCGAGGGATTAGACGAATATAGTCCCGTTAGAGTAAATCTCCCATGACTAAGAGTGTATTAAATAGGGACTCATTCCTTAGTTTGATTGAAATACAAATTGTCAACGGGCGATGCCTCCTAGCAAAGACCGCTTCAATAGGTGTGGCTCAAGCAAACTAAGTAATTAGAATCACCTTGTTTAAGACACTGAGTGTGATTGTGAGTTAGGCATCTTAATAACTTAGCTTGAGATACAAATTGCCAATGGGCGATGCCTCCTATCGAAGATCGCTTTATTAGGGTGGCATAATCAAACTAAGTGATAAGAATCACCTTTCTTGCAATCGTGCCAAATATATTTATACAATTATCCCTTCTAATGATCTTTAAATAAACCTTCAAATTTAACCAATTATTATTCTAGAAGCAAGGAGTCATAATCCTTTTAGCAGGCTTCTGCACAGTGGAGACCTGTAATTCATTATCGGAGTTCAAAGTTTTGTGGATTTCTGGATTTTTCCTCATATAGCATAGGAGCATGGGCATAAACATGAGCATGAGCATAATGAATGATTCAGTGGTAATGTATGAGTATCCATGACGAATTATGGGTTACA
Organism: Gastrodia elata; assembly: GCA_016760335.1. Classification (NCBI taxonomy): domain Eukaryota; kingdom Viridiplantae; phylum Streptophyta; class Magnoliopsida; order Asparagales; family Orchidaceae; genus Gastrodia; species Gastrodia elata. The sequence continues at coordinate 22,644,891 of CM028672.1, read as the reverse complement.
TAATATTGCATACATTGACTAAGGAAGTTCAGGATGCATCGGCATCACCGTACAGTTTTCCCAACTGGGTGTATGTATACATTGGACTGTATAACTCATAGCCTTTCAGTAATGGTTATGTTATTTACTGTGGCATACTGTGTTGTGGCATATTTGGGTGCATCATTTCGGTGACATATAGTACAGCATTGGACATCTTTCATATTGATTTCTGAGCATTTAATATTTTTGTTTACTTTCAGTATTCAATTTCGATGCAGTTTTAACTTGCTTAGTCTTTACAGTTTTAGCTACATAGTGCCTTTACTATTATGTCTACAGTTGTGTTTACCTTAATGTCTATTGCATTTACTTTAGAACTATTTAGTTAGTTGTGATGTGTTAGACTTCTTGTCTAACATGGGGTACTTTTGGGATCTAGAAATTTGCTAGATCCTGAGCAGCTTGTGGAGACAGGGTAGGAGGACCTACAGGGGATCCAGGAGGAATACGTGGAGATTTAGCGGATCAGTCTTCCACCTTCTTCTTTTTTTCTTCTTACTGCTTTATTTTCAGTACTTCAGATAGACTTTACTTTTTATCTTTTAAATCAGTTTGTAATAATTTTGGATATATTTTACTTTTCTTTTCTGAGACGAATGTTTACTACTGCTCTGCGATGAATATATCCTGGATATTTTTCTTTAGCTTCCGCACTCTATTATACTATTATACTTAGTATTGTGATGTGATCAGCATACTGGAAATGCTGATATATTGATAACGTATAGTGAATTCATATTTACCTCTTTAAATCTAATAAATGTTTTAGTCTAATACTTAAGACAAGTATTCTACTCTTATCTTAAGTATTGACTCTCGATCTTACTCATAGGTTCGAGTCAGCAGCCTTTAGTGTGGCTCAGTCTTTTAGACTATTTGGGGAGATGTTCATTTCCCCGAGGAGCGCACCGCTCCGCCACCGATCTGATATTTAAGTTTTACCTTTTTGCGCGCGGTGACGGGGCGGGGCATTACAGTTGGTATCAGAGAAGTATCATAAAGTGTCAGATAAGAAATTTTGTTCCTATCTACTTTATGGTTTGTTCTCTGTATCAGGTTAAGGTCACAAGTTACTAAGTGTAATGAAAAGCAAACATCCAAATATTCATTAAATTACCTCAAAAAGGAAAGGATGGACTATGTCTAGAATAATGATATCCTGGGAATTTAACGCACATAATAACTTGATTTAAACTAAGCCTATTCTTAATATCAAAAACTGACATCTTAGGATTTGAACGAACTTGAAGGTAATGATAAAATGAAATACTTATAAATTGAGTTATTTTAGGGATGTAATACTCGCAGTCAGCATTTTGGTTCTACCTTAGGAGATTTGACAACTACTAGATAGATGACCTCCGAGATGGCCAGATCTACGGAAGGGCCATCGATGGAGTGTCACCTCGAGGAGTTGAGGTGCTAGATAAAATCCTTATCAAATCATCTTTTGGAGGCACTAGTCTTTCAGCACTCGCTAGAGAGTGGTTGGATCGCATTACTACCTAACTTTGAGAGACAGTCTGTCCGGAGGAGTATCGTTTGGAAATCATAGAGATCTGACTGAGGGGATCAGCAAGTCATTGTTAGTATTAGGTATATAAAAGATTAGCTCAGAGGAGCTACATAGTCACATATGATGACTTCTGTGCTGCCTTTTGGATAGAATATTGTAACTAGATTTTAGAGATCTTATTATGTCATTTTATTTCATCTCAGTTATGTGTTTTGTGGATCCATGTATCTTCTATTTTGAGAAAGAAATGAATGAATGAAATTATAGTAAAATTTTATGTTCTAAGTTCATACTTGTATTTGCAGTCATGAATCCTGACTCTCCATCTACTCCTACTCCAATTAAGAATGCGATCGCATCATCAGGTGGACCTGAGGAGTCCAACCCTATGGCTAGTTTTTTGGAGGCCCTAACAGATAGCAATGTGCAACAGGTGCAAGAGACACGTGCTCTGATCCTCTTGGTTAGACAGCAATCTGCACCCCCATCAGGATTCTCATCGTCTTCACATTATACGGGCGACAGAATCCTACACAGTTTCCTTCATCTCCTGACTCCTACGTTCAATGGAGCACTGAATCCTATGGACACAGTGAATTAGCTTAAGATGGCCAAAAAGAACATGACCAGTATCAAGTGCCCTAACTCTGAAGCCATCTGCCTAGTAACTTATTTATTTCAAGAAGAAGCTGAGTACTGGTGGGAGAATGAGTGGAATAACAAATTTGCCAATTATGAAGTAGAGGAAATTCCTTGGGATATGTTCTTGGAAGAGTTTTTTATGAAGCATTCATACTAGCGTCAGCTCAAGCAATTTTGGAGGATGAACTCCTCCATCTCACACAAGGCAATAATTCAGTATTCGACTATGAGCAGGAATTTCAAAGATTGTCACGTTTTGTTTCGGATCCAGTTAGAAAGGAAGCATCTAGATGCCACCATTTTTTGAAGGGTCTGAGAGACTCAATTAAGGCCCACTTAGTATCTCGTCAGATCAAGACCCTGACTGAATTAATCGAGGCTGCCCATCTATAGGAAGGATTCCGAGGTCAACTGGACCGAAAAGGGAAGGCAATAGTTATGCAGCCGAGGAAGGATTGTTTTGGCTATCATAAAGTGGCAAAAGTCTATAACATGGAAACTACACAACCCCAGCCTCCAAACTTTGAATGCAAATGATTGCATCTGTACAGAAAATGCTACCACTTTGGTGGTGTATGTTTTACTTGTGGTCATAACGGCCACCGCTATTATGAATGTAATGAGAAGAACACAATCTATGGAGTGCTCATCAATCACTCCCGTCATAAGCAAGCATTCTGTGCACAACCAAGGAATAGCCGAGAGTCTGCTCCTGCTATAATGCTAGCTACTACTTTGAACTCTAAAGCAATTGTACATATACAAAAGCTGAACTATGATCGGCAGGGTCAAAGGCCTCACAACAAACAACCCTCAGCACTGGCAAGGGTATATATGTTAACTCCTGCCTCTGCTCCTGAGGACAACGAAGTGGTTTCAATTACGCCTTAAATTAATTTTATTAAGTTCTTAGTATTCTTGTAATCAGTCTTTAACATTTCAGTACTTTTAAATGTTTGAATAGTCATTCTTATTAAGTTATCTTAATCATAGGCACCTTATCAATAAATGATAAATCTTGTAGCATCCTTTTTGATACAGGAGCAAGTCATTCCTTCGTATAGGAAAATTGGGCTAAAACTCTTAAGCTACCAACCTATCGATTAGCTAATTCATTGAGCATCAGGTTGCCTTCCGGAGCCCGTATGCAGTGGAAGTAAATCAAAATCGTTCGTTGGAAGATTTAGCACCCAAGCATCATTGATCAATAAAATAACAACAAAAAGGTTAGTCAGGAAGGGATGCGATGCGTATCTCATAATAATGTTGGGAGAGAAGAAAGAAGTCGTGCCTATTTCTGAGAACCATATAGTTTGTGAATTTTCTGATATTTTCCCTGAAGACCTACCCGATCTTCCTCCAGTTAGAGAAGTAGAGTTTGCAATTGAATTAATTCCGGAAACTCAACTGCTATCAAAAGTTCTGTATCGTATGGGGCCAAAAGAACTTCAAGAATTGAACAAGAACTTCAAGAACTGTTGGAGAAAGGTCTTATTCGTCCAAGTTCATCTCCTTGGGGAGTGCCAGTTTTGTTCGTAAAGAAGAAAGATGGATCGATGAGAATGTGCAGTGATTATAGGGAATTAAATAAGGTAGCCATCAAGAATAAGTATCCTCTACCTCATATCGATGACTTATTCGATCAGTTATCTAGAGCTAAAGTTTTCTCAAAAATAGACTTGTGATCTGGATATCATCAATTGCGAGTTAAATATCCAGATGTGGGGAAAATAGTGTTTAGAACCTAATATGGAAATTATGAATTTTTGGTAATGTCCTTTGGCTTAACAAATCCGCAATCCATTTTTATGGATTTAATGCAGCGCATGTTGAAAGGGTATTTAGATAAATTCGTCATCGTCTTCATCGACGATATTCTGATTTATTCAAAAAGTTAAACGGATCATGAGAACTATCTGTAATTAGTACTAGAAGAGCTCCGAAGCCATGAGGTATATGCTAAGTATTCCAAATGCAAATTTTGGCTTAACTCAAGTGAGCGCAGTTCAAGATTGGTCACAACCAAAATTCATTATCGATATCAAGAGTTTCTTAGGACTAGTAGGGTACTATAGAAAATTTGTTAAGATCTTCTCACAAATTGCATCTCCTCTCACAAAGTAGACGTAGAAAGCTGTACCATTTATTTAGAGTCCAGAATGTGAGAAAGCGTTTCAATCATTAAAAGATGCTCTTTCTTCTACACCAGTTGTAGCCTTACCTAAAGAAGGTCTTAACTACCAAGTTTATACTAATGCATCTGGCATAGGTTTGGGATGTGTGCTGATGCAGTTAGGAAAAGTTATAGCATATGCATCTTGTCAGTTAAAACCACATGAAAAGAACTATCCTGTTCATGATCTTGAATTAGCAACCGTAGTTTTTGCTCTAAATATCTGGCATCATTATCTTTGTAGCATCCAGTGTTCCATATTCACTGATTATCAGAGTTTAAAGTACATTTTCACCGATCATGAGCTAAACTGCCGACAACGAAGATGGCTAGAGCTAATAAGTGATTATGATTTAAGCATCCAGTATCATCCAGGAAAAGCAAACATCGTAGCAGATGCACTCAATCATCATGCTACTCTATCTTTAATGATATTATCTAGCTCTTTAGAAGAAGAATTCTGAAAGCTTGAAATCAAGCCAGTGCGTGGTGCTATGCTAAGCGTACTGATCTCCATGAGTTCAGTTGAATCTACATTTCATCGCGATGTCTCTATCTCTCAAACCAAGGATGATGAATATCTGAAGTTTAAGGTAGACATCGAAAGTGGTCATCGCTTTGATCTTCAGCTACGAGGTAAGGTAAACTATCAAGTGAATTGACTATGGATTCCTAAATCTATGCATCAAGAGATTCTAGTATAAGGTCACAATTCTAGTTACCAAGTACATCCTGGCAGTATCAAGATGTATCAAGATCTGAAGAAATCATTTTGGTGGCTTGGAATGAAAAAAAAGTGTGGTCGAATTCGTAGCAAAATGTCATGCTTATAACTTAGTTAAAGCCAAACACCAAAAGCTTGGAGGATTTCTTCATCCTCTAGCAATTCCTGAATGGAAGTGGTTCGATATTTCTATGGATTTTGTTATGGATTTACCCAAATCAAAATCTGGTGCCGATTCAATCTGGGTCATTGTCGATTGACTGACCAAATCAACACATTTCATTCCTATGCGTCAAATTGATTATGTGGAGAAATTAGCAAAGTTGTATATCATAGAAATTATCAGACTCCATGGAATTCCCAGATCTATCGTATCTAATCAAGATAGTTGTTTTACTTCTAAATTTTGGCAAGCAGTGCATCAAGACTTGGGTAGTACTCTAGCCATGAGCACCACTTTTCACCCTCATACAGATGGTCAAACGGAAAGAGTCAATCAAGTCTTGTAAGATCTTCTTCATCTCTGTATTCTGGATTTTGGAGGTTTTTGGGAAGACCATATTCCTCTGGTGGAGTTCGCATACAATAATAGTTTTCAGGAAAGTATCGGCATGGCTCCATATGAAGCCCTGTATGGCAAAAAATGCAGTACTCTGTTAGCATGGTCTGAAACAGGCAGTGTTCAGCTGTATGGTTCTGATTTAGTTGGAGAAATGATCCGCAAGATTCAAACTGATTTAGCAAAGAATCAAAGCCGCTCAAGATTACTAGAGTAAGTATCATGATGCTCATCATCGTACTCTAGAATTTGATGTTGGAAATTTTGCTTATCTTAAAGTTAGTCTGATGAAAGGCATGTATCGTTTTAGTGAAGCTGGGAAGATAAGTCCCCGCTACGTCGGACCATTTGAAATCCTAGAGAAGATTGGTTCTGCAGCTTATAGATTGAAGCTTCCCAAAGATTTCTCTGTTGTCCATAATGTATTCCATATCTCCTCTCTACGGAGATGTCTTCATAACGCATCTCATCAATTCAACTTCTAGCGGTGTCTCTCCAGCCGGATCTTTCTTATGCGGAGGAGCCAATTAAGATCTTAGCTTATGATCAAAAGTAGCTAAGAAATCACTCGATCCTAATGGTAAAGGTTCAATGGAGAAATCACTCTTTAGAAGAATCTACTTCGGAGAAAGAGGTGGATATGAAAAAGAAGTATCCCAGTCTCTTTGAGAATCCAGGTACCCTTTAACTTTCTGAGTTTTTTTTCTATTCTTCAAAATTTTGCACGTTTGTCTTCTCTCTTGAGATGATGTTGAGGATGACATCATTCTTAAGTGGGAAAGTCTGTAACAACCTTAGGTTGTTACCCTAATAATATGTAACTTAGTTACTCATTAATTTCAGTACCATTATTATTAGAACATCTAACTGAGCTTATCTAGAAAATTTGATGTTCATTAGACTTCTCTAAGTTCAAGATGGCATTTTGATCAGTTTAGATGCCCAAGATTAGACCTAAAATATTTTGATCTCAGAATTCAAATCTAATTGCATTTTTGAAATTTCTCACCCCCAAATTAGCTAGGGGTGAAAGTTTGGTGCAATTTGGAAATCATTTAGGCCATAATTCACATTTAATTAAAATAGTCTAATTGCATTTAAGGGTTCCTAATTTTTCTAAATTACCAATATACCTTTAAACTAAATTAACAACCAGGATCCACTATGCAGACCATGGGTAATCCACTGCAGAGCCCGGGTTGCATGACAATGGAGTCCCGTAGATCTAATCGTCCCGCTTATCTAATAGACGGCTAGGATTAGATCCAGTAGAACCACAGATCTGTCGTTGGATGCATCCCGTGAACTACAGCTCAGATTCAATCGGATCTAGCCATTATGATCCAGCGGATCAGGACCGTCGCGTCTTCTTGATCGATCAATCAGACGGCTCAGGACCCTCCCGCGACTATAGAACTTTGTCTTCCTCTCACCCGTGCCCAACCGAAAGGATTCCCCGTACTGCTAGTTGCCCAGCCTGTCTCCCACCCCCACATCCATCTCAGCAGGTCGTTACGACCTCCCCCGTTTCGACAAGGAACCCAATTGGGCCCTCGTGGCCCGGCCGAGCTCGAATGGGAATTTCGAGAGCTCGGCCATGGCCTGACCTCTCGGGTCCTCCCCAGCCCAATTCAACACTTGGGAACCTTCCCCGCACTCACCCGAGGCTATAAATAGCCTTAGCACTTCTCCATTTGATCCTTGTTGATCAACCAAACACACTTACCCTCTTTCGCCATTGTCGTCTGTCCGAGCTTGCGTAGGCGATCTTAAGAGCTCTCGAACTATTGATTGTAGGCTCTCCTAGTGTTCAGGATTCTTTGCAGCATCTGGAACCTCAGCTAAGGCTAGCTAAACCCTCAGTCGATCGTCCCGAGCTCCCCCGTCAAACCAGGTACCCCTATTGCTGGTTTCGAGCCAATAAGGCTCGGACCTCCCTTCCTTTGATGTGTATAGATGCGTATTGTAGTTTGTAACTCACAGCTATCTTAGTTGAGTCCTAAGCTAGACCCGATCAGTCGAATCGATCGTTCAGGCTAAGTCCCTTAAGGAATGCCTCAGGTGAGTAAGGTCTCGGCAGGTGCTATCCCGAGGGATTAGATGAATACAGTCCCGTTAGAGTAAATCTCCCAAGACTAAGAGTGTATTGAACAGGGACTCATTCTTAGTTTGATTGAAATACAAATCGTCAACGAACGATGCCTTCTAGTGAAGACCACTTAAATAGGTGTGGCTCAAACAAACTAAGTAATTAGAATCACCTTCCTTGAGACACCGAGTGTAATTGTAAGTTAGGCATCTTAATAACTTAGCTTGAGATGAAATTACCAATGGGCAATGCCTCCTATCAAAGATCGCTTCGTTAGGGTGGCTTAATCAAACTAAGTGATAAGAATCACCTTTCTTGTAATTATGCTAAATATGTGTATACAATCATCCCTTCTAATGATCTTTAAGTAAATCTTCAACTTTAACCAATTATTATTCTAGAAGCAAGGAGTCAAAATCATTTTAGCAAGATTCTGCACAGTGGAGACCTGGAATTCATTATCGATGTTCAAAGTCTTGTGGATTTCTGGATTTTTCCTCATATAGCATAGAAGCATGGCATAAACATGAGCATGAGCATAATGAATGATTCAGTGATGACGTATGAGTATTAGTGACAAATTATGGGTTACGGAATGTTGCATACATTGATTGAGAAAGTTCAGGATGCATCGGCATCGTCGTACTGTTTTCCCAACTAGGTGTATGTATGCATTGGACCATACGACTCATAGCCTTTCAGTAATGGTTCTGTTACATACCCTGGCATACCGTGTTGTGGCATATTTGGGTGCATCATTTAGGTGACATATAGTACAGTATTGGACATCTTTCACATTGATTTTTGAGCATTTGATATTTTTGTTTACTTTCAATATTTAGTTTCAAAGTAGTTTTACCTTGTTTAGTCTTTACAGTTTCAGCTACATAGTGCCTTTACTATTATGTTCTACAATTGTGTTTACCTTACTATTGAATGCATTTACCTTAGAACTTCTTAGTTAGTTGCAATATGTTAGACTTCTTGTCTAACACGGGGTACTTTTGGGATCCGACAATTTGCTAGATCCCGAGCAGCTTGTGGAGACAAGGCAGGAGTACCTACTGTGGATCTAGGAGGAGTACGTGGAGCTTTAGTGGATCAGTCTTCCACCTTTTTTATTTCTTCTTACTGCTTTATTTTTAGTACTTCAGATAGACTTTACTTTTCATCTTTTAAATTAATTTGTAATAATTCTGGATGTAATTTACTTTTCTTTTTTGAGACAAATGTTTACTACTACTCTGTGATGAATGTATCATAGATATTTTGCTTTAGCTTCCGCACTCTGTTATACTATTATACTTAGTATGGAATGAACACTATGGGTCTTATGGTCTTACCCATCTAGTTAAGAATTTTTAAGAACTTAGGAAAGCCTGTAGCTTTTGGAATAAAAAAGAGATAAGTAGCATTCTTAACAATGCTTCTCAGCAAGAAAATAAGGTTACTTATTTAGAAACTATTTTTGAGTTAGACCCTACGTGAACTTAATCGAATAGAAGTTTCTAAAGCTAAGGCTTCTCTTATTCAAATTCACAATAATACTGAAACTTTTTGAAAATAAAAATGTAGTATTAACTTTCAAGAAATTTTCCATAGCCTTAATTCCAATTATATACCTCTCAATTTAGAGTTACCTACTTCCCAAATTTCTGTTGATGATAATATCCCCCTTAACTTGATGCCTAGTGAAGAAGAAATATGCGAGGTTGTAAAAAACCTCAAGAAAAATAGCTATCCCGGCTCTGATGGCTTTCCTGATGAGTTTTTTTGCAAATTTTGTCATATCATAAAGTGGGATGTCTGCAATGTGATTAAGGAATTATTTTCTGACATTAGTGATGAATTCATAAATTATATCTAAAATAAAGAAAAAATTTCATTCATTTCTGATCTTTAAACTGCTCCTTAATCAAATTTTGTCTATCTTTTTAGGAAACTGGCTTATCCAAAAGAGTTCTGAGACTTTTATGCAAATTTCCAAAAATTTTCAAAGGAAACTGCTGCCGCGCGCTACAGCGGGTCATTTTGCAAAAATCGAGCGCTGACGCGCGCTGCAGTGGGTCATTTTGCAAAAACCTAGCGCTGACGCTCGCTGCAGTGGGTCATTTTGCAAAAACCTAGCGATGACGCGTGCTGCAGTGGGTCAAGCTACGAACCGCAGATGCGGTCGCACGCTACAGCGGTGCATTTTGCAAATTGAACCGCTACCACGCGTTGCAGCAGAGCATTTTGTGAAATGCTCATGCTATAGCGTGCTGCAGCGGTATGATTTGCAAATTGCTAGCGCTCCAGCGCGTTGCAGCGAGACATTTGCAAAATATAGACGTGGTAGCGTGCGGTAGCGCGTGGCAGCAGGAGACTTAGCAAATTTTACTCACTCCATTGCACGCCACAGCGTGCCGTAGTGCGATATAGTGCGCTGCAGCAGCCCGCCGTAATTTCCTCTGACAGGAGCATTTATTGCAGCTGGGACAAGACCCCCAACCTACATCTTGTCCTCAGCCATCATTCTCTCTACATCTGCTATGTTTTTAATTGAATATGAGGCTTATGAGATGATGTATTGGCTAAACAAATGAAGATATTGGTCATCTCACTATCAATTGGGATTTTTGCCATCATTGCTCAGAATTTTCAAATGGAAATGCTGGTTTGGATCTTAAGTGGGATAAATGCAGCCCCTCTCCTATAAATATCACTCTTCTTGACTAGAGGAGGGTTCCAATTTTTGCTCAAATCACTTAAGTAAAGAGAAGGGTTGTATAGTGGAAGAGAGGAACTCTCCAAGGGTGGAAGAGCCAATTTACAAAGTAGAAGAAGAAGGAATGCAGCACTAGTGACCTAAGAGAGGAACTTCAAGAAGGAGAAGAAGGATCTGGAGAACTTCTAAGGAATGTTCATAGTATCTTCTAAACTCTTCTTTTGTAATTTCTTTTCTTAATTGATCATGAAAAGGTCTTTATCCATGTATGTGTTCTTTTCCATCTCTTTTGTAATGGATAGCTAAATCTCCCTTGGGGAGGGTTGGGGTAATCCCATGTGTTTGATAGTTACATTTTAACTGTATGAAGTTTTCCTCAAGTATTAATAAAATGTATGAACTCAATGCCTTGCTCAAGAAATGCTTAGTATTACTTTAATCTTGATTGTGCATTAATCAAAATGAACTAATGAACTTAAGAACTAAATTGTCTTGTGCTCCATAGCTCACATTTGGTTAGATGCTAGATTTATGAGTGCATAAAAGCTTAGAACTATGTGAGAAAAGTTCTTGAGCTTAGTGCACCTTAATCTAAGCTCAATTATAGTGTTGATGCGTGTGATGCTAAGACCCACTAAGTGAGCTCCTTAGCTCAACATAATTCATGGAGGGAAAGAAATAGTTGTGTGCTCATGAACGAGGTGACATAGTCATTGAGCCCAACATATTATTCCCTCATTTAAATTATGTGCGATGCGAGTGACGCTCCTAGTGGAATCAATGCTTATAAGATCTTAAAAATTTAATAATCCGCATCTCCTTGATCAAGAGATAAGATTAAAATTACAAACCTAAAATCTTTTAAGAATCTTTGTGCTGAAATAGAACTGATTGTGTGTTCATTTCGTGCTCAACATTTGAACTTGTGAAACCTTGAGATAAAACTTAAGGAGGAACAATATGCACTTGATTTAATTTACAATAAATGAAAGACTACTCTTGAGGAATCATCATGCATTTGTAACTTATCATGACATATGAGATGAACTTAACTCTCCTCTTCCTTTTATTTGAATCAATTTCTACTTAGTGATTATTGTGCTTAGTTCAGAACCAACTCAAACCAATACATCATTGCTTAAACATTAGTGAGAGTATATAAACCTTAGTAACAAGACAACCAATTCTCCGTGGTTTGATAAATCCCGGAAACTAACACTTTCCACTTATTACTTCAGACCACGTACACTTGCGTGGAAATGCAGACATGTATTTACAGTCTATCAAGTTTTTGGTGTCGTTGCCGGGGAATTGGAATTTCTTTCGTATTAAGGATAATCTATAAGCAGCTAGTGATTTAAGTATTTTCTTGCATATACTTTTAGTTTTTGATTTTTGTAATTATAAACATTTACATTTTTGTTTCTGTCCTTTTATTTCTATTAAATTTCTGAACATTATTGCTAAATTTGTTCTTGATAGCAAGATTATTGTAGTGTATGAGTAGAAGAGTTTGCACGAATTATCTGTTTGACCCAGAAATCGAAAGAACCTACTTGCAGGCTAGGAGAAAACAAAACCTTTCAAGCCAATAAGCTATTATGGATAATGTTAATGAAAATCCTGTATAGCCATTAGGAGAGCCAGTAGGAGTGGCTAGGGGGAGAGCACTAAAAGATTATGCACTTCTCACTATTAGGGGAATCCCCCATGCAATTGTTAGGCCTAATATTGGAGCCAAAAACTTTGAGATCAAACCCTCCACACTGAGTATGGTGCAAGATAATCAGTTTGGGGGATTAGCCACTGAAGATCCGAATTCACATATTTCAACTTTTCTTGAAATATGTGACAGCTTCAGGTTTAACGGCATCTCTGAAGACATGGTTAAATTACGGCTTTTCCCATTCTCTTTACGAGACAGAGCCAAGAGTTGGCTCAGCTCTCTTCCAAGCGATTCCATCCGGACGTGGGACGATTTGGCAAATAAATTCTTAGCCAAATATTTCCCTCTAGTGAAAACTGTTCGATTGAGAATTGAGATAACCAACTTTACTCAATTGGAAGGGGAGACACTCAATGATGGATGGGACCAATTTAAAGAATGCTTAAGGCATTTCCCACATCATGGGTTTCCTTTATGGATGCAAGTTCAAACATTTTACAATGGATTGAATGCTCCTACAAGGACACTCATTGATGCACCTATCAGCGGCTCTATTAGCGGTAAAACCCAAGAGGAAGCTTATGACCTCTTGGAAGAAATGGATAACAATGCATATCAGTGGCCTTTTGAAAGGCTAAAAAAGGAAACTATAAAGGTAAACGAGTCCAACCAAATAACGGTATTACAACAACAGATTCACTCCTTGAATGAAAAAATTGAAAGAATGAATGTTAATGTTGTTTCAGAGATACATTATGAATTGTGCAAGGGTAGGCATAACAATGAAAGCTACAATTTAAATAACCTCTTTGTACAAACCAATACCGAACAAGTCAATTATCTAAGAAATAACAACTCTATGAACAACCCTTACTCCAACACCTACAATCCAGGTGAAAAAACTACCGTAATTTCTCTTGGAGTAACAATAATAATGGAAATCAATATGGGGGAAGTTCATCAAATCAACAAGGCATAGATAATAGAAATAATAATAACAATCATCACCCGAACTTAGATGGAGCTTTCAATTCCTTCAAGGCTGAAATGATCCAATTTATGCACCACACCGAAGCGACTATCACGCACCATGACGCCTCTATCCAAGGGATAGAAGCTTCCCTTAGGAATATAGAAACCCAACTGGGCAAATCTCCAAGCAGCTGACCACTCGGCAGCAGGGGGCTCTACCCAGTTCTGCCTAAGTAAACCCTAGGGAGTAGGTTAGTGTTATTCATTTGGAAGAGGTGTTCGGGGGAACTAATACTGAAGCAACGAGTGCAATAGATTATGAGCTAGAGGCATGGGAAGAAGATAGGGGCGATGAAAGTGGGAAGCCTATCGCTCAAAAATGTGAAGACCCCGAGAGGTTGAGAATTCCTTGCATAATTAGGAACGAAGTTTTTAGATCCTTTATGTGATCTTGGTGCTTCGATCAACATTATGCCCTGCCATATTTACAAACAACTGAGGGTAGGAGGAATGGAATACACCTCCATGATTTTAGAGTTTGCCAACCTTGAATTTCTTACCCCTCTCAGTATGGTAAGAAATATTGCAATGGAATTGGGAAGTTTTATTGTTCCCACCGATTTTGTGATTTGTGAGTGGGATCGATGGAATAAGAATTCTACAATCATTTTTGGGAGACCCTTCCTAATGAGTGTAAAAGTTATCATTGATTTAAGCCACGGGATTATGAGTGTGAATGTCAAGAGAAAAACTGAATTAATTGACCTCAAACCGACCATCCTTAAATGAAGAGAAATGGAAAAAGAAGTTAGGAAGAAATTAAGAAAAGAAAGATTATGGGTTGATGATGTTCTTGAAGATCTTATGTTGGAAGAAAGGAATTCTGATCATAGCTCGACTCCTTCCTCGGAAAAGGGGAGCAAGGAAGGAGTAAGAAAAAGGAAACTAGAAGATGAAAAAGGAAGAAGAAGACTCCCACAAAACTTGAATTAGAAGAAGTTGATCCGTTGAGGGAAGTAAGAGATGGCGAGGGTTTGAGCCACCCTGAGGGTTGTGCTCACTCTATCATCTTTAGCTTATGGAAGAAGAAACCTCCGGATCCAATTAGTTGATCATGAGTGAGTCTAGCTAAAGACGTTAAATTAAGTGCTTATTGGGAGGCAACCAACTCAAAAAAAAAAAAAAAAAAAAAAATTCAGCGCTACAGCGCGCTGCAGCAGAATTTCCCCAACAGCGCGCTGCGGCGGGTATACCGCGCCTCTGCGGAAATCTTGCGACAGTGTGATGTAGCGAAATTTCTGCTCCAGCGCACTGCAACGGAAATTCCGGGATAGCGCATTGTAGCAAAAATTTTGCTACCGCGCGCTGCAGCGGTTTGCTCCAGCTACAAAAATTTTCTTTTTTTTTTCTCTGTATTGGAACCATGCAGTCAAAAAGTCATGCAATTTAGGTTCCCCATGCAGTCAAAAAGTGGGACTAAAAAGCTGCCCCCCCCCTTCACATGGATCACCACATTTATGGCATGGGGAAGACCCATTGACCATACTCTCTTATCTTGGATTTCCTAGGGTATATAAGGGAGGCAATGGGGGGGGGTTTACCCTTACACCATTCTTAACTCTCTTACTTCCTCACACTCTTGATCACTCTAGCTCTCATATCTCATCATGTCTTCCGGGAAGAAAGCTATTCCAAGAAGGGAGGCCGAAGCCTCTTCTTCCGGGGGAACCTTTAATAAAAAAAAGGTTCTCTTCCGCTGAAGCTGAGTAGCGATTTTATTCAATCTCTTCTCAGCGGAAATTAATTATGGATGGGAGTTTCAGCCTCGCCTTGCTCATTCTGGTAGAATAAGTCAACCTTTGAGGTTGGAGGGAGATGGTGACTAAGAGATCTCCTATGTATCCTTCTATTGTCCAGGAGATTTATGCAAATGCCATTGATGCGGCCGGACAGTGGGTCTTTTGCCGAGGTAAGGGTGTCACCCTTGGGATTGCTCAAATCAAGCAATTCTATGGGCTCAAGGAGGTACATTCTTGCTCTTACTTGGAACTTTTGGAGTCTCATCAAGACCCCCTTAATCTCGTATCGGAACTCATCCACGAAAATACCGAATGGGAAGGAGGATTAGCCAACATTCCTCGTTCTGAATTAACGGATATAAGTAGTGCTTGGCTAGTCTTTATTTCTAGCTTTGTCATGCCTACGAGTCACTTGACTGAAGTGACCCATGCCAAAGCACTCCTCTTGTGCTCATTGGTTAGGCCAGGCGAGATTCACATCTCAAGTATTATTTTTGAGTAGCTTTGGAAAGCTCTCAAGGGTCCCTACGTTGCATTAGCCTTTGGGTATTTGATATCAGGGATTTGCAAGACCCAAGACATCAAAATCCTCTTCTCTGACACCATCATTCCCCCCGGTTGCGCCCTTAATCCGTCAAATCTAAATGCCCGGGCAAGTGAACGGAAGCTGCCCAAGAAAAGAAGGGGCGTGCACGGGGAAACATCGACACCGTCCGGTCAAAACCTCACCAATAAGCATTTGCTGCATCTCCACAATCAGCAAGCGGATCTTAGCAAGGCCCTGGCCACCAACATGGGGTTCTTTAAGCAAGAACTCATCCAGCAGCGCCAGTTTCACTCCGACTTTCATGAAGCCCTTGGGATGATGTTTGAGGATTGGAGCTTGCAGGGTGGACTGAATTCCTCCGTATTGCCAAGGCCAACTGTTGGTGCCCCCATTCTGGAGACGCGCTACCCTTGCGAAATTGCGTACGTGGAGGAGGTGGAGGAAGAGGAGGAAACGAAAAATTAAATATGTTGTATTTTTTTCTTTTAGTTGTATTTTTATTTGTTTTCTTTGTATTTTTATTTTGTGTGTTTTATTTTGAGATCCTAATTTATGAATTTTCATATTCCCGCATTTTTCTGGTATTCTAAAATGACATATTTTTTCTGAATATCTTAAAGAAATGAAAGTCACAAAACATCAATAAGGAATTTGATATAAAATAAAAGAGTGCTTAACAGAAAGATGATCAAATACATTATGAGCATTAAAATGTTTTAACTAAGGAATGAATGGAGGATAATCATCTCCAAAAATTTAAATTAATGCCATGAAGTAAGTGTGGGGAAGGCATTGGACTAATGATTAGAGATTATGGTGAGTACTCTAAAGAGTGTGCTAGGCTCCCATAGGACTTCATGATCACAAAGATATGTATTGGGGATGAAGAAAAGTATCTCTCCCTAAGAATGAAAAGAAAAAAGAAAAAAGTATTAAAAAGGGATGATGAAAATTATCTCTCCCAAATGATCAAAATGAGAAATGATAAAGAAAAATATCTCTCCTTTAATCTTTTAATCTTTGAGATTCATAAGAATGAGCACATATGGTACAAAACTCTTGAGTCTTTTACTACCTCTCTAGTCCAGGTTTCCCAAGGAACTTTACCCATCACCTAGTGCCATGTATGAAAATCAAATTCTTTGAGATTAATTGAATAACCTTATTTCATATCTAAGGTTAGAACATCTAAATGCCAAATCTTTTGGATCATTTCTATTACGCACATGCTTTGACTTACAATTATTCTCAATTGATATCTTTTGTTTATCATGCCGACAAAACAGAAAAAATACTATTTTGAGCTTACTCGAGGACGAGCAAGAATTTAAGTGTGGGGGTGTGTGATGAATCAATAAATTATAACTAAAACAAAGGAAAATTTCATTCATTTCTGATCTTTAAACTACTCCTTAATTAAATTTGTCAATCTTTTCAAGAAAATGACTTATCCAAAAGAGTTCTGAGACTTTTATGCAAATTTCCAAAAAGTTTCAAAGGAAACCGCTACCGCGCGCTGCAGCGGGTCATTTTGCAAAAATCTAGCACTAACGCGCGCTGCAGCAGTTCATTTTGCAAGAATCTAGCACTGACGCGCACTGCAGCGGGTCAAGCTGCGAACTGCGAACGCGATCGCATGCTGCAGTGGTGCATTTTGCAAAATGAACCGCTATTGTGCGCTACAGCGAAGCATTTTGCGAAATGCTCCTGCTCCAGCGCCCTGCAGCAGTACAATTTGCAAATTGCTAGCGCTACAGCCCGCTGCAGCGGGACACTTTGCAAAATATAGATGCGGTAGCGCGCAGAAGCGGGAGACTTAGCAGATTTTACTCGCTCCATTGCACGCCGCAGCGTGCTGCGATGGCCCACCGCAATTTCCTCTGGCATGAGCATTTATTGCGGCTGGGATAAGACCCTCAAGTTGTGTCTTGTCCTCAGCCATCATTCCCTCTATAGCTGCTATGTTTTTAATTGAATATGAGGCTTATGAGGTGATGTATTGGCTAAACAAATGAAGATATTGGTCACCTCACTATCAATTGGGATTTTCTCCATCATTGCTTAAAATTTTCAAATGTAAATGCTGGTTTGGATCTCAAGTGGGATGAATGAAGCCCCTCTCCTATAAATATCACTCCTCTTGACTAGAAGAGGGTTCCAATTTTTGCTCAAATCACTTAAATATTGAAAAGGGTTGCATAGTGGAAGAGAGGAAATCCCGAAGGGTGGAAGAGCCAATTTACAAAGGAGAAGAAGAAGGAAGGCAGTACTAGCGACTTAAGAGAGGAACTTCAAGAAGGAGAAGAAGGATCTGGAGAACTTCTAAGGAATGTTCCTAGTATCTTCTAAACTCTTCTTTTATAATTTCTTTTCTTAGTTGATTATGAAAGGGTCTTTATCCGTGTATGTGTTCTTTTCATCTCTTTTGTAATGGATAGCTAAATTTCCCTTAGAAAGGGTTGGGGTAATCCCATATATTTGATAGTTACATTTTAATTGTATGAAGTTTTCCTCAAGTATTAATAAAATGTATAAACTCAATGCCTTGCTCAAGAAATGCTTAGTATTACTTTAGTATTGATTGTGAATTAAAGGAAATGAACTAATGAACTCAAGAACTAAATTGTCTTGTTCTCCATAGCTCACATTTGGTTAGATACTAGATTTATGAGTGCATAAAAGCTTAGAACTATGTGAGAAAAGTTATTGAGCTTAGTGCACCATAATCTAAGCTCAAATATAGTGTAGATGCGTGTGATGCTAAGACCCACTAAGTGAGCTCCTTAGCTCAACATAATTGAGGGAGGGAAAGAAATAGTAGTATGCTCATGAATGAGGTGATAGTTATTGAGCCCAACATATTATTCCCTCATTTAAATTATGTGCAATGCGAGTGACGCTCTTAGTGGAATCAATGCTTATAAGATCTTAAAAATTTAATTATCCTCATCTCCTTGATCAAGAGATAAGATGAAAATTACAAACCTAAGATCTTATAAGAATCTTTATGCCAAAATAGAACCGACTGTGTATTCATTTCGTGCACAAGATTTGAACTTGTGAAACCTTGAGATAAATCTCATGGAGGAACAATGTGCACTTTATTTAATTTACAGTAAATGAAAGACTACACTTGAGGAATCATCATGCATTTGTAACTTATCATGACATATGGGATGAACCTAACTCTCCTCTTCCTTTTATCTGAATTAATTTCTACTTAGTGATTATTATGCTTAGTTCAGAACCAACTCAAACTAAGACATCATAGCTTAAACATTAGTGAGAATAGATAAACCTTAGTAACAAAATAACCAATTCTCTGTGGTTCATTAAATCCGGGAAACTAACACTTTCAACTTATTACTTCAGACCACGTACACTTGCGTGCAAATGCAGACGTGTATTTACAGTCTGTCAATTAGGTTACCTAATCTTTTCTCTCATACTATGCTTTACTTAATTCCTAAATCTAAAAAGCCTCCTGGTGGACCCAATTTAGGCATATAAGCCTCTGTACTGCTATAAGCAAAATTAGTTTCAAAGGTTGCAAAAGCACCTCCCCTTCCTCATTCAATTAGGCTAATCTAGTTTCCTCCATGAGAGGAAAATTCAAGATAACATATTAGCTACTCAAGAGCTTTTCCATAGCCTCAAAATGAAATATTGGGGGCATAACCTTATGATGAAAGTTGATCTTGAAAAAGCCTTTGATAGAATAGACTAGAATTTTATTATAAAAATGTTGAGTATTAATGGGTTTAATGCTAGCTTTATCCAAAAAATCAAGAACCTTATTCAACATAGATATTTCTCTATTCTCATTATCAGGTTTCTTCAAATCTAAAAGAGGTCTCTGACAAGGAGGTCCTCTATCTCCTATCTTTTTCATTCTTGCCTTCAACTATTGGTCCATTAGCATAAACTCTTAGTTTAAAAGTGATCCTAGCCTTCACTACAATGTTGGCAGCAAAATCTTGGTTACTCACCTTGACTATGCTATTGGCCTTATCATTTTCAGTAATGCTAGTACAAAATGAGTCAACAAAATCAAAAATTTGACCACTTATCTTGAATAGCTATCTGAACTCAAAATCAACCTCTTAAATCCCAATTTTCCATTAGTAACAAAACTCCTATTAATAATATAAATATAATCATCAATACCTTATTCATTAAACAAGAAAAACTACCCATTCATTATCTTGGCATCTCAACTGCTTCATGACATAACAAAAATAGCAATTTCTTTAGACTCTTTGATTCTATTTATAGAAAGCTTCAAGGATGGGAACTTAAATACATTTCTCAAGGTGGGAGGTTGATCCTTCTCAAGTATGACGTAAGCACTATCACTATTTACTGGCTTGAGGTAACCTCCCCAATCAATTACATCCTTAATACCTCTAGACCCATCCGCTACGGTTAATACTTTGGCTCTTAGTAATCTTGATCACAGTAGTAACACTGCTTCTGAAAATGTTTCTTTGTAAGGCAATGCAAATGTTTCTGAAAATGTTCTCAAAGATGTTTCTTTATATGGAAACACAAATGCTCTTAATATTTCTACTACTGAAATTGCTCTTAATAATATTGTCTCATTTGAAAATGTGTTACAAATGATAATATAGCTGATGGAAATATTATTGTTACTGATGCTGGTAATACTGCTGCCAACAATAATGAAAATGCTAAAAATATTGCACTTATAGATAACTCTGCAAATGGAAAAGTTTTTAGTTTTGTTGAGGAGGAAGTGGTTGAAAATGCACTTGAAAGTGTTGACAAGAATTTTAATTATGTTGTTCATTTTGTCAATGTTGGAAATTCTGCTATTCAATTGGTCAACTCTAACATTATCATAGTTGAAGCCCCAAATACTAAGAAAAATATGTGTGACACTCCAGTTAATAGTGTAGGTATTAAGGTAGATTTTGCTAAAGCTTATAATGCTACTATTTATGCTAATGTTAATGAAGATTCTATAGTTCTTAATGATGTGGTTTCTAATGTAAATGTATTTACCAATGATGCTGCCACCCTTGAAATTGTTAATTATATTATTTTAGAAGCTGTCTTTAATGATGCTAATGAGCTATTCTATTTGACACTCTCTATGGATAATGCTATTTTTAAGAATACTTTGGCAGCGACCATCCCCTAGGCTGATGCTATTATGATGGCCAATCCCAATGCCTTTATGGATGAGGCTGCTTTGGATAGCGTTTTTGTTCAAAATGCTATTGATATTGATTCTAATTACATGTTTGCTAAGGTTATTGTAGTTAATAAGGTTACTGCAGTTAATGTAATAAATGATGATCATTTTGATGATGAATTTAATAAGCTTAATAGACACATGGACAATGTAATCAATGCTAGTAATATTCAGGATTCTCACATTGCAAATGTAGAGTCAGCCGAAGCCATATGTCAATTATGCTAAGACCCAGGAGGTATTGCTAAAGGTAAGAAGAAATGTGATAATCAAAAATGCAGTGACCAAGCTATGGAGAAAGGTACTGACAGACGGAAATACACGTCTGCGTTTGCACGCAAGTGTATGCGGTTTGAAGTAATAAGTGGAAAGTTTAGTTTTCAGGATTTATCGAACCTCAGGGAACGGTTGTTTTGATACCAAGTTATATTTTCTTTCACTAATGTCTAGATGCAAATTTGGTTGATTTTTGTTGATTCCTAATTAGCAATACACGAGACTTTGAGTAAACATACGATTTGATTAAAAAGGAGAGAGTTGCAATTTCATTGTAATACATGCAAGGGTTGGTTATATAACTTCATTGTTTGAATATAGACATTCAATTTATTTGCTTTAGTAAATCAAGTGAACACCATTGGAATTGGAGTACCCTCTAATTACATTGGGTTTAAGTTTAGTGCATAAAGAGAACTCATTTTGGGTTCTCCCTTAGCACATAAACTCTTATGAGATAATGATCGATTAGTTAGATTTTGATTCCCTATGTCTAGGTTACCAAATATATCTTTTAATTATGATGGTCTCACAAGCAAGATTCCATTTACCATATGTCATGCACTTCACATTTAGTTTAGCTAGATGGGGTGATGCATTGGGTCAATGGATTATATCACATCATCCATTGAAGTTCCCAATGTCCTCCCATCCCTTCTATTTTGCTGAGCAGCAGAGCATGGTTAATGGAGAACTTGGTTCTCAAGCATCAATCTTTTGGGTGAGCTATTAAGAGAGGGTGCAAGTGAGCCTTGAGAATTATGTCATGTAATTCTCAGCTCTACTCGCACTACCTTCCATGCTCATACCCAATTGATGAGCATAGGAACACAAGCTCTTTTAATTAAATTAATTTAGAATTCAGTTCATCCAAGTATTCATTCAATAATAATTTTAACAACACAAACAGTTTTTCATTTCATTTAAATAATGTCATCATACAACTGATATATCCCTTACATAATCTTACAACTACATCTCAACCCTCTTTAATGGGTTTTAGCCTTCCATTACTAAGCAAGAAATAACATACATGTAAGGAAAAGTGAATATTGCCATCAGTTCACGGAAAGAAATTAATTAAGAGAGTTTAGGAGAAAACAAGGAATTATTCGGAGGTTTTCTGGGGTTCTCTTTACTTTTCCTGTGCTTTCCTCTTGAAGCTCCACCCTTCATTCTTTGATGTCTTCCCCTTCTTCTTGTTCTTGGTCCTCTCTTCCCCTTGGAGAGTTCTCCTTCTTTCTCTTGCTGCAGCCTTTCTTTTAGGTCTTTATTAGCAAAAGTTGGAACCCTTTCAAGGTCTGAAGTTGACCCTTAAATAGGGATGCACTCAGCCTCAAAAGCTTTTAATGTGTGACATTTCCTCTTCCTTGACTTAATTCCCATCCCTTTCAATTTTTCCATCTATTTAAACCTGTTGGGATTCATCAGAGATTTAATGTATCTATTTTCAAGAAGCTAGGGAGACCAAAGGTCATATTTGTGTGGCCTTCCCCATTCTCCTTAATTGCTGTTTCTGGAAATTCTAGGCCGTCTGCGGCGGCGCGTTGTGGTGCACTGCGGCAGCAGCATTTTAAATACTATTTCACTATTGCGCGCTGCGGCAACCGCATTACAAATCCTGTTCCTCTGCGGCGCGCTGTAGCAGCACTGCACCAAATGCTTTTCCTACATGTAAGTTAGTATCTTTTTGATTCGATCGCTGCAGTGTATGCTATGGCGTGTTGCGGCATGCTACAACGTACAAGTTGCGAGATCACTGTTCAATTAGTTTAACTATAGTTTTATAAAATGAAAATTTACCCACTGTGGCGCGTTGTGGTGCGCTATAGCGGATAAATTTTGCAGGATCACTGTTCAATTAGTTCAACAATAGTTTGATAGAATAAAAATTTACTGGCTGTGGCGCGCTGCGGCACACTACATTGGATAAATTTTGCAGGATCACTGTTCAATTAGTTCAAATATAGTTTGATAAATAAAAATTCACCCGCTGCAGCGCGCTGTGGCAAAGAAAGTTGCGAGACACTGTTCAATTACTTGTTTGTAAGGTTTTAACAAATTCATGAGAAATGACGTTGTGGCGCGCTGCGGCGTGCAAACTTACGTATTACTGTTCAATTACCCATTTATATGGTTTTAATTTATCCTTATAGATATGATGCTGCGGGGCGGCAGCGGTCTTGCTCCAGGTCTGTAGTTCTGCTTCCAGGTAAGGCATTTTTAATGGGCCGCCATGGCGCGCTGCAGTGTGTTGTGGCGCATTATTTTTGTCCAGAATTTGGTAAATCAGCCCATGCAGTCTGTTTTCTTCATTTTCCTATTAAAACATCATTTTTTACTCAATGTATAGAGAAATATATAGTGATATGAATGTTTAAATACTATATTTTTTCTACAAATTCTGGCTATATCAAGTACCAATCTATTCTCTTTCAAACCCAAACCTTCGTTGAAAATAAAAAAAGTTCAGTTTAGTATTAATAAAATGCCGACCTCAAACAGGTAAAAATCGCATTCTTTACTTAATAATATAGACAATTTAGAATCAATTTCTCATGATGATATGCTACATAGTATTGATAATATAATTTTATCTAATGATGTGACTCAGTCAATCCCAAGTGGATCTTTGACCGTGAGTTAATGAATATTCTATGCTAGAATATTAAAGGCATCAGCAATGTCTCTTCTAAAAATAAGCTTAAGCATAATATTTAACAAAAGAAAAGTTCTATTATGTTATTTTTGAACCCAAATTTAATTATGATGCTAAAAATTCTATTAGGTGCTTTATAAAATTAGACAATGTTTTTTCTTATTCTTCTAATAGAATTTGGGTCTTGTAACAATCAAGGTTGTTACCCAGCTTAATTTTAGCTCAATCATATCTTAATTATCATTTCATTAGGTTCATCTTGTCATCTGAGCCAATCCTTATAATTTTGGAGCGATTCAGAGCTAAATCAAATATTTGGAATATTTTAATAATATTTAATTAAGAAAAAATTCAGGTATTTAATATGACCTCAAAATAAAAATTCAACTTTACCATTGCGATCGTCACCCCCAAATTAGCTAGGGGTGATGTTTTGGACGCGTTTGGAAGTCATCGAATTTTTGTGAATATTTTAATATAATTAAATACCTCAAAAATTAGCATAATTAAATAATCGTCGAGATCAAAATCCTACTTCACCGTTGGATTTCTCACCCCCAAATTAGCGAGGGGTGAATTTTTTTGGATTTTTTGGAGCGTATTTATTGAATCTGAATTTTAATAAATTAAATTTTAGAAATGAATAATTAATTATTCATTTAATTGCACTTTTTTTTTTTTCATTTTTCCTGCGCATGGACCCCACTGCCTTCCCTAGTTCGGTGCCTCCTTCCTCATATTTTGGCGTAAGCATGGCTGAGGCCATCTCTCCTTCTACATTTTCTTCTCCCTTAGGCCATGCCTACTCCCCCTCCTTCTTCTCCTTTAAAAAGAAGCTCAGCCTCTACTCTCCTTTCTTTCTTTACCCTCAAGCTGAATCTTCTCTTCCTTCCTCTAATGCTGAGCTTTGTGCTAAAGAAGAAGCTTCCTTCCTCCAAGTTTCTGAAGTAAAAAAAATAAAAAAATTAGAGTTTTTTTCTTCCTCTTATAAAGGCTAAAATACTCTTTTGCTTATTCTTCTTTATGCTCTCTTCATTTGATTTATCAAGTGCTATGATTAGCATATTCATTAGCTATTGTATGGGATTTATGTGTGACTATCGAGCTTCAATCGGACCCAAATGAGTCCGATCGAAGCTTGTTATCCATTAGAAAAACTGTCAAAAGTTGTGTAATTTTTGTATACCTATAGCTAGGACATCTATTTTTGCTCGATAGAATAATCCATTCATGCCAATTTTGGTATCAATAGAATGGTCTCAAAAGGCCCTTTCCATCAGTTTATGGCACCACACATGAGGTGCCCAAAATTGGGAGTATTTGGGTGCGAAAGGAGACCCATTACAGTTTTCGCACAGGCGAAATCACCGTCGGGCGCTGCAGCGCCCGAGTTTTGAATTTTGGATCCACCGTAGCGCACCGTAGCGATTGCACTATGAAGAATTAAGCGTCGTAATGCGCCGTAGTGTCTAAAAGCACTACTGCATGCCACAGCACTAAAATCCGCCGCAGCGCCCGAAAGCGCTGTTGCAGCGCCCGAAAGCGCTGTTGCAGCCCCGAAAGCGCTGTCGTGTGCCATAATGCCATAGCACATCGGAGCGCCTGGCTTTCGGCCAGAAGGCGCTATAGCGCGCCATAGTGCCCAAAATTGCCCAAAAGTACCCAGAATTGTCCAGAATGGCCGAAATTTCACAATTTTTACATTTTAAGGACCCTAAGACCCTAATGGGGCCGAAATATAAAAATTTATCCTAAATAGTATGTGCTAAAATCCTTTATGTGTCTTAAATATTTTGTGCCAAATATTGAAGGATAGAATCTTGGATTGCTTGTATTGACCACATAGATCTTAATAATCAAATTGCATAAAATTTAACTATTTTAGATTTGTAATCATGTGCTAATACCGTTAGTTTGATTTAGGATTTGGTTAACCTTAATTACCTTCTATTCTATGTCACTTTACATTCCCATTCTTTCATAATATTAGGGTGTATGTTAGAGAGCTTTATCATTTATTTGGACACCTTGATGTACCTAATTAATATTAAATTATATTTGAACATGAGAATATTAAGATCTTGATTAAGTAAATGATACTTAATATAAATCTAAAATTTGCCATCAATAATATGCCAATAATATATTGATTTGTCATTGATCTATAAATCAACCATCGATCTTAATTTTGGTAAGGCTATGGGTTAAACCCTAACTTGTCTTGATTAAGATCTAAACCTTAATCACCTTAATCAAATATCTATGATTGAAAGATAATTTAACTTACATAATTTCAATAATACATCTGATTTGACATTGAACTTAAATACATTGTATTAGAAGTGCTAAGATTATTAAAAGAATTTATGTGATTAACTATTTGGACTTAAGCTTGAGATCTCTGATTTTCTCTTATATAAGATCCATAGCATGAGAATAATTATAAAATTATAATGATTTACAATATGATCTAATTCAAATAATATTCTTGATTTTATCCCATGATTGTAGTATAGGATATGATCAGATGGGTCTAACCATTTGATCTGATCAAACTAATTAATACTTAATAAATGCAACTTATGATCTTAGTACAAATTATTATGTTAAATGTTAGATGTGCAAGATAAAGGGTCGGAAAGCTCCGGACTCCTCCAGGTAGATCTTGATGATCTTACAATAGGATTTTTATGTAATTGAAAGCCTTAACAAGATGTTAACACATTGAGGTAGAGAGAACTTATTGTTACATCTTAAGGTAGAAACTTAGATGATCCTTCTTAGCCCTAGAAATGATCTTAGATCCTTGTGAGAAAATCACCTAAAGTACTTAGAATGAGATTTTCTCTATTATAGTAGTAACCTATATTGAGTGATCATTTTGATCACATCCTTGGAACCTTGTATAGTATTCACTGCTTGTAGTTTTAATCTCATAGCCTTGGTAATCCTTGTTGATTAAATAGCATTAATTGAACTCAAGTTATTAGTTGAGTTTATTTGTCTATACCCATAGTGCTGGATCACTTCAAAAGTATTCAGAATTTGGTTGATTCATTTTAATATAGGACCATATTTATGTTCTATTCTGCAGGCTTAGTTGGATATAGTCCTATTTAGAATAAATCATCCAACCCTAAGAGTGTTATAATTAGTATTTTAAATCCTTAGTTTGAGATATAAACTGCGACCGGGTTCTGCCTCCTATCGTTGTGCACGTCAATAAGTGCATTTTAAGACAAACTACGTATCTCAAGCCACTCTTCTTAGAACACTATTAGTATGTTGAGATTAGGGAAATTAAATTCTTAGTTTGAGATATAAACTGCGGCCAAGTTCTGCCTCCTATCATCATGCGCATCGGTAAATGCAGTTTAAAGAAAACTAAGTATCTCAAGTCACCCTTCTTAGAACACTCAGTATGCTTGTAGTTAGGGTATTTAACTGCTCAGTTTGAGATATAAACTGCGATCGGGTTCTGCCTCCTATAGTCATGTGCGTCGATAAGTGCATTTCAAAACAAACTAAGTGTTAAAATCACCCTTCTTAAAAACATACAACCATGTATATACAACCTTTCCAACTGATAATTTTAAGTAAGATCCTAAGTAAAACTAATCATGGAAATTATACCTAAGAGTCAGAATCCAATTAGATGGATTTTGCACAATGGAGACATTTGCTTCATTATCTAATTTTAAAACATTTTTTGGATTTTTAGATTTTAAGACATGTAGTCTTAGAGACATGAGCATAAGCATAAGCATG
Organism: Gastrodia elata; assembly: GCA_016760335.1. NCBI lineage: Eukaryota > Viridiplantae > Streptophyta > Magnoliopsida > Asparagales > Orchidaceae > Gastrodia > Gastrodia elata. Next base: position 22,617,534 of record CM028672.1, on the reverse strand, counting down.
GGTATGTGTATCAGTGATTTTATATATGGATTATGGAAAGTTACATATATTAATATGGGAAATTCGAGAAGTTTAGTCATCACAGTAAACTGTATTTCCTAACAGGATGTAAGTAGATAGTAAACTATATATCCATGGCAGCTCAGTGATACTTCAGTTGCATGTCAGTGGCTTACAATATTATGGCATATTCAAAAGAATGAGTTCAGTGACATACAGCATAGTTTTACATGTTATTACCTAATTTTCGATCATTGCTATTTTATTTACTTTCAGTATTCTATTACAGATCAGCTTTAATTTACTTTGCTTCAATTTTGTACAGTTTATTTCTTTCAATTATTTTTAATATTTCTGCAATTTTTTTTACATTATTTAAATATGTAGAGAATAATTAGAACTGTTTAGACTAGTTTCGATGTGTTAAACTTATTATCTAACGCTTGGTACTTTTGGGATCTGATAATTTGCTATATCTAGAGCAATTAGTGAAGCTAGATCAGGTGGATACTCAGGAGATTCAGGAGGAGTTCGTGGAGCACTAGTGAACTGTTAAACAATAGTGACAATTCTTGGAACACCAATCTCATTAAATCCATCATTCCTTCCAACTTTCAGAACCTCATTTTGAACTCCAAACCAATTTTGATGGCCGAGAAGCACGCTACTGCTGACATTATCATCAATGATAAATTTGATCTCAAGATAGCTTGGAACATACATAGAAAATATAAGATAACTAATTTTAAACCTTGGTTTTGGCATCCCAATGTCCCTACGCTCATTAGCCTATTCATCTGGAGGCTTCATCACGACTCTATAAGTGTTGATGAAATTCTTGTGTCTAGAGGATTTAACCTGCCCTCTAAATGCCACTGCTGCCAATTATCTGCTGCGAGCTCTAAAAGTATTAGCCATCTATTTTTCACCAACTCTTCTGCTCAATCTTTATGGTCCACTTTCAACAGCATCAAAATCCTCAACCAGCTTGTGTATGACCTTCCTTCCCTTATTTCCCTTTGGAATGCTAGGATTGCAAAATTGAAGAAGTCGCAGCTTTCGAACTTAATTGATGCTTACATTTTATGGAACATTTGGGTGGCCCGAAATCGAAAAAAATATCATGATGTTGACTGGAATTGCCTTAAATTGAAACTAAATATTTTAAACAATATCAATACAATCATTAACATTTTCCCTAAGAAGTCGATCTGCTGGAATAACATCAATAAAAATGTTTTTGCCGATTTATTTAATGTTGGAGTTCCTTAATAGTTTATGTTTCACTGGCTGGCTGATTGGGTGTTATTTTGTCTGGCTATACAATTCCTCATTCTCAATTATGCTTTTACGCATGACTTATTTGAAGGTTTGTATTCGTTCTTTCATCGGATCTCTACCCTGTCGGCCCGTCGTCGCTATTGCTCGTCAGTTGTCCGATGAGCCGCAGCTCTCGTTGAGATGTTATGACATAATCCGAGTTCTGGTGAGAGACCGGCTTCTCGGTGGCGGTGTCTTTGACTGGGCTAAGGGTCTTTCTAAGTGGTCTTCTTATCATGTTTTTTATGTTATGCTTTGTTGTGGGGTTACGGTGAAGAGGGTTATCCTGTCTGATGGTTTATTGAATGTTATCTATCCTATTATCAATACTATGGCTTGTTATCAAGTCGGTGTGCTGCAGACTCTGCTAAGAGGTCTGCTGATATATTGGCTATTTGTTGGCAGAGCCATAGGTTGTTTCTTGGGTCTGGCTGCCAATTATGGGAGGGTTAAGCTCTATTTGGTTCTTTGCTTCATCAGTGTTGATGCTAAGGATTTTTTGGCTGGGACCTGCTTGATTAAATTGAATTCTTTACATATTATTATGAAAAAATATATTTCTCTTCGTGAATCTAATGTGATCTTTTATTCGATTAGAGTGATGTTTTTATATATGTCCTTCCTTTTAACTGTTATCGGGCTCTCCATTTGGGACGGCATTTGCGCTGTTATCGTGTTCACCATAGTTTTATTGTCTTAAATGTATTATGACCGCTCCAATCCTAACGAATATATTATCTCTTTCGCTCTCGTTGGTTTGCGATATTGGTTAATGAGAGATTTCATTATTATCGCCTATGTTGTTTGGAGTTTTAGCTTTTTTTGGAGGTTGTGTTTGATTGGTGCATTTACTCCTTTCCAGAATACTACTGAAGTTGGCACAATAGCTTTGAAGTATGATGCTGCGTTTACCTGCTCTCGATGGCCCCTCCTTTATCCTGGTTTGCATTATTTGTATTCTGCTACTGTTTTATCTTCAGGAAGTTTTCATCTTTTCCCGGAATCGCAGCATACCTTTCTGCCTTTTAATCTTGCTGATCTCGTCTTGCTGATGTTTGGTGTCGCGGGTGACAATCCTCTCGGCCGCCTGCTGCAGCCTTTGCTCGCTGGGGCGTATCTATTTGGCATCTTGCTGGTATCTCGTCTTTCAAGCAACTGTGTTGTCCTGATTGCTTGAGATCCTTTTTCATACTTGGCTTGGCTGGCTTGAGGTAGCTGGTTGCTTCCTTGGTGATGTTCCCAATTATCAATCTATGTTATTTGTATTTTCTTTTATGGGTGGTCCTTTTAAGATCTTCTCTGGATCACCTTTTTTTGGGTTGGCTTTTGAATTTTTAAATATAGGTTTTAATTGTAACCACCCAACCTTTTTTGTAACCTTGACTTTTATTCTAATAAAACTAACAGGTTTTTGTTAATAAAAAAAAAAGAAACATATATATATATATATATATATATATATATATATATATATATATATATACTACATCAATTCAAGCTGTCAATCAATCTTAAGTTGTCAACCTATTTAATGAATATTTCTCAAATACTTTTTTATATTTTTTTTTTCATAAAAAATTATCATTAAATTTATTTTCTTAGGTGAAAGCTAATGGACTTATATCACCAATGAAATTTTTACCCAAAATATTTCATACGCACTAATAAATTTTTTATAAATTTATTTTAAAATATTTATTTGCTACAAAAATTTTTTATAATTAATTAATATCCATTTAAGTTATTTAGATATATTAATTTATTTTTGTTCTAAGTAAAATTTAAGGAAAATCTTTAATAATAAAATTGAAATAAAAATAATTTATTGAATTAATTGGAAATATATATATATATATATATATATATTTTTTTTTTTTCTTAGCTTGCTTAATTATTTAATTAAATGATTAATTTTAATAATCATAATTCTTAAGATATTTTTAATTATAAGGTTCTTATGTTTTGTTATTCTTAATAATTTTCTTATCATAAAATTTTTTTTTAGCTCTAAGTCTATAAATATTTTTTGTTCTAATGTTGTTCCAATCAATTATCACATCTTTGGGCCTTGAGTGGGCTGTGGGCCAGTGTTGTGGATTTTATGGGCAATGCGTGCAATGCATAATTTTTTTTTTTTTTTGAGAAATTCGAATCGCCCGGTTTTACCAAAATCAGCGGATTTACAGTTTGCCGATTCAATTGTAAAATCAGACAGTTTTAAGCCTAGCACTATTATTTGTTTAATATATATCTATATATATTATCTATACTATATATATATATACATACATATATATATATATATATATATATATATATATATATATATATGAGAGAATATATTGGTTTAAGAATGTGTAGAAATTCATGAAATAGGAATATTTTTTTTTCAAATTTTTGTATTTTTTATTAATGAAAAAACACACAAGGAACTCTTCACCTTCCAGTTCAATGTCTAGACCTATAGCCTCAGCTCTTCTTGCACAAGGTCCGTGGAGTAGTACCGTCTTCGAGAGATTAGAGTTTCATTCTCCAAGCTTGTCTTCGCTGAAGCTCAATTGATTTTGTAATCAAATGCTCTGCGTAATATTTTGTTGATTCAAAGGTTATGAAGTTGAGATTACACCCATGATGAGAAAGATGAACGTAAACGATTGGGCGGAGCGCAAATGCCGAGCCTCACACGCTGCAACAAGTGGAATCAGATGAAGACGGAAGCTTTATGGTGTGGGTTTTTTGAGATTTTTATATCATTATATTTTTATCTTTTATTTGAGAAGTGTATTACAAAAATAAATCCCTGAAATCTAATAACGTTTGATACAATTTCTTGAATTCCCACATCGGCCAAATTGGAATCACTGAAATTCAATAAATTGTAATTGCAATTCTCTTCTTCATCCCTAATTTCTACTCTTTTGCATATTATTTATGATGTTTCATACTTCGCTCATCTTCATTCTAAAGAAGTCAAAGTTGGCAGTGATGAGCTCTTGAATTTCCGAAATGTTGCAACATAAACAAAACGAATGGTTGTACTAATTTCATGAATTAAATAATACATTGGGTATATACTATCATCACTTAACAATCTTTGCCATGTTGTTGTATATAAAATTTATGGATACTGAAAAGATGGTATTTAACTATTGATGCATTTGTGGTGTAAAACTAGAATAAATTCTTGAAGATGTATGTTCACGTTCTACCATTACAATTGTTTGCTTGAATAATTTAACGGCTATGGGTAGCCAAATTTACAAAGGTATATAACTACTTTCTCTTATTTATGACATAAAATAATAATGTGTGTTGTGCATAGCTGAGCAATATTTCTCCACAACTTCTAGGTATGCAAATTTATAAGTATCAAAGCACTCAAATATATACTCAAAAGAAGTTTTAATATCATATAATTCCAACTCATGCTGATATACAAACTTTTTTGTTATAGAAAAAAGTTATTAATTTATATTTGATTAGCTTGAAAATGAAAATCCTTTCCTTAATTAATGTAATATGTTTTAATCTTTTCTATTGTTGGAGATTCTGAGCTGGCACCTATCCGCAAAGTGATAAAGTGGTATATTTGAGTTGTGTGGTTAGAACGGAGTTTTTCTCATCTCAATCTGTTATGTTATCAACCTGGATGTATAATTGTTTTGCTAACAGTGCTTGAAATTAATTATTTTACAATTTATGAATCTATTATGCTCTTTGTATAGTATTAATTTTATGTATAATATGCTATAAACTTTCTAGTGGAGAAGAAGGTTGCAACAAACATTAGATAATTATATATTGTAGTTAAATTTCTCTTTACTCTATTTTTGGCAATTCAATGCTTCTTAATTTTAATTTTTTGGCATAAAAATAATCTTTTTAAGAGTACATTAGGTTAAAGGGTTATATTAGTATTTTTGTGAGTAGAATTGGAGTGTTTTCTCATCTCAATCTATTTCTGTTATCAATTAGAACTGGAGAGGAGAAACCTTATATATATATATATATATATATATATATATAGCTTTAAAATAAATTCATGAATCTTACATCATTCAAAGGGACGTACATTTTAAGATAGTTCATTTACATATAATCTGCAAGTCAACAATTTTGAATTATGTTTTCTTTTTTGATGATGTTTAAGATGTGATTGTTATCAAGCTTCCTCAAATTTTCACAAAATTCAGCTCAATTGCAGGCTTACAAACTAAGTATACGAAATTATTAGTGCAATCCATAGTCTTTGTGAGTACATATACATTTACATCTATTTTAACACTATATTTTTATTTTTCATATGAGAATTTGAAGAAATTATTGGAGATTTCTAAGTATTTGTCAGAAGAAATTATCCCATACACATCTCTTTGATCATTGACAATAATTTATATTTACCTAATATTGATATATTTCCTTTTTTTAATTTAAAAAAAAATTCAAATAAAGAGAGAAAAAATGGATTTGATTCGACAACTTCCATTTAGAAATTCTTCAATTTTATGAAGAGAGAAAAATAAGATCAAATTGGAAGTAATATTATCATGTATTTCAAAATTTAAATATTTTTTTCTTAGCATTAGTTAGATTTGAGATATTTTTTGTAATTGTACCTAATCTACTGGAATATATCACATACTATGTGTTATCTGCTATATGCATAGTTAAGGAGTATATGAAATTGGAATATTTCTTATTTAATGTAGTTTGTAGTCTTTAAAATTTTTTTGCACAGATTAGCACATTCTCATAATGTGAAAGTTTTGTGCTATGAACTTTTATTATTATTATTTTTTTCGGTCATTGTGTTGCCGCCAACTCCGCACATTGTGCGGGGTAATGCTTGTATATATATATATATATATATATAAATTCAACCGAGGTGTATTATGTGTAATATAAACTCTATATTTGAATAAAGTTGATGAGCTTATCTAACTCGTAGAAAAGAATAAGTAAACAAAAATGTCATTTACATATTGTATTTTGGCACTTCCCTATAAAGCACTGGATTCGCATCTAATATTCTTTATTATTTGATCTCAATCAATATAAATCGACATTAACAACTCAATCTTAAATTAAGCATTTCTTTCCTTTATCAATTAATAATTGAAAAAAAAAATCATTTATGTCAAGTCATCTCTATCTTTAAATAACATGCTGACATATTGTATTTTAGCACTATACAATAGATTCGCATCTAATATTCTTTTTTATTTGATCTAAATAATTTCTTTTGAATTTAACATCTCCTTTCGATCAATATAAATCGACCATTGGCAACTCAATCTAAAATCAAGCATACTGAAAATTATGGAAACAACAATGGCAGCTTCCTTGCTACTCTTGTTCTCTACACTGTTTGCTCTTTTATTACGGAATATTAGGAACCTAAAATCTTTTCCCGCCATTAAGCTCCCTCCAGGCCCATCAAAACTCCCCTTCATAGGAAGTTTGCATCATCTTGTCGGAGAACACCCGCATCGAAGATTTTATTTATGCAATCAACCTCTATTTATTAAACGCTTATTCTGTTTCACCTCAAACTTGAGAGGTGGATTGTATGGTCATTACATTGCCAATATATGCTCATGAAGTCATGATGACCCATGACATCAATTTTTCTTCGCGACCAGAATTAGTTGCCACCAAAATCATTCTCTATGATAGCACAAATATTGGCTTTTCACCATATGGCGAATATTGGTCACAACTTAGAAAGATATGCACTACGGAATTACTTGGTAGCAAGCGCGTTGAGTCTTTTGGTTTCATTAGAGAGGAAGTAGGAGAGAATATTGTGGAAAAAATTCACATTAACCACAATGAAATATAATTTTATATTTAACAAATATGACTATTTCAAGGGCAGCATTTGAGGCCATGAAAAATACATTACGATATTTGTCAGGATTTTATTTTATTGATTTTTATTCATCACTGAGTATTCTTGGTGATCAAAGTGGCTTTCGAGCTCAGTTGGAGAGTGTGCACAACACTTGGATAAGATCTTAAATGAGATATTTGATGATCACACGCTAAGAACCTTAATGGAGATATTTTGTTCAAACTCAAAAATCACGGGGAGTTGAATATTTCACTTACAACTAAAAATACTAAAGCGATTATACTGGTAAATACCAATTTTATTTTTCAATCTTCTATATGCCAATGATAATACTTTGAAAATATAAGATGTTATAAATTAACATACACTTTTACATAAATTTTGAGAATATATGCTAATTATTATTATTATTATTATTATTATTAAATATTAGATAGATTTGTTCATAATGTTTAAATTTGTAAAACATTTACTTAATATCTAATTTGTGAAATCTCTTAACTACATCATAAAAGCAAACAAATGTTATAACTGCTTACAAATGCTTCGTACAAAAAAGTTGGTTTCAATTGTACATCCACCTATTTTGAAGAATTAAAAGCCCTCTATACTGCAATGGTTAGTCACTTTTACTAAAAATTGCATTTTTGGTTACATTTCTCTTCTTCTAGGATATATTTATGGGAGGAATTGATACAACAACTTCGACAATGGAGTGAGCTATGTCAGAGCTCATTCGACATCCTGATATTATGCAAAAGGTTCAATCGGAAGTAAGAAAAGTTTTCAAAGGAAAACAAAAGTTTGAAATGAGAGAGGTTAGCAAGCTATCATGCTTGACTCAAATTGTTAAAGAAACCTTGAGATTGCACCGGATAGTTCCTTTCTTAATTCCAAGAATATCTCATAACACAGTTGAAATTGGGGATTAAACAATACCAGTCAGAACATGAATTTTAATAAATGCATGGGAAATCATGAGGGACCCAACATATTGAGTTGATCCAGAGAGGTTTCGACCCGAGCATTTTGATGAGGCAACATTCGATTTTAAGGGGTTCAAATTTGAATATATTCCTTTTGGTTCTTAACGTAGAATGTGTCCATGCATAACTTTTGCAATATTAGGCATAGAGTGTTGGCTTGCACAATTACTTTTTCACTTTGATTGGAACCTCCCTGATGGCAAGATGCCTGAAGAATTAGATATGGATGAACTTTTTGGTTTAACACTTTCAAGGAAAAATAACTTATTAGTGCTTTCCACTCCGCATAAACATTCTCCTCCAATGAAATAAGTTGTGCTACTGATGATGAAGATATTCCTGAGAACTTTTATAAATATTCTAACTTGATCTTGTATATCTATTTGAGTTATATGTTTTTATAAGAAAACTTTTCTTAATGTTTTATTCCTTCCAATGCGTTATTAAGAATATTCATATAATTATGTATCCATATTTGAATAGAGTAAAATGTAACTCAACTATCAAAATCCTATTCAATTTTGAGTTTGTAAATATGGGCATAAAGAAGGGATGGCCAAGAGATACAATTGAGATGTAAGTTTCTGAATTTCTTACAAGTTGAATACATATCAAGAGGGAAAAATTAATAGAACAATAATATTTTCTTGACTTAAGTCAGAATAATAATATTTTCTTAAGTCACATTCGACCAAATTTTTATGATATAACTTTTGATATGTACTCATTCGATACAGCTTCATAAAAATTAACTTACAAAATAGGCTTTAGCTTTATCTTCTAAATTAATTGATGATCTCAATTTAAAGTTACCTCAAATCTAGGGCATGATAACTCATATAAGAAATAAGATGTACCTATAAAATCGATTATCAACTAGACAAGGCTTAATGTTCTAGTTCAAAAGATTTTATATATAGCCAAGTTGTTTGAGAATATTAAAGATTTTATTTTTTGTTTTCTTAATTCAATTATCTTATATGTTTTAGAATTATTTTTTACTCGATAGAGTAATGAGAATTTTAGCTGAAGCTCTTTTGTAAAGTACCTTGAATCCCATTTTTGGCCATATGAACCTATGCACTAATAAGCCCCATATATATAGATATTCTCTTAACATGGGTCCAGTGACTCTTGTAGATCTTCGTAACATGAGTGTTTGTGGTTCAACATTGACACCCTCTTTAGTATCTTTTTACACTCGCATATTTGGCTCAATTCTATCATCAATCTCTATGTGTTGGGGCTCACCGTTTGAAGCATCATTGGAATCAGTCCAGACTCCAATACAATCTTTGCATATTTCACTTTCATTGAACGTGACATCCTAGCTTCTGATAGCCTTCTAGTTATGATTGTCACAAAATCTGTAATCGAACTCGCCTACACCATATTCAATAAATGTACACTTGATTAGTTTTGCATCAATCTTGTTCTTGGATCATGCATCAATGTGCATCCAAATATTAATTTTTAAGTGAAAAACTTTGAAAACTCACTACGATCAAATCGGAGCTCAAAAATTAGTGAAACAAACATATCATCTTCATTATGAATGATTTAAAAATATACAAATCTCTAAATTTTGATTTATAATTATTTATTATTAGCTTATGAAGTTAAAACTTCATGAATTAATTTATGACAATTTGGGATCCCAATAAAGCTCAAATTTTCAAAGTATGATCCCCTCAATATGCTCTATTATTTTATTATTTTTATTCAACTAAAATAAGGATCTAGATTTGTGGTGTCCCACTCCCCGCCGTGGTCCTGTTAACTCTTAAGTTAACATGATTACGGTGAGGCGGTCACCAAATAAAAAGGTCCTTGCTTATGATTAGGTTAGTGACTAATACTAACCCGTTATAATCAAAGACTTTATCATTATCCAAAGAGATCATCACAAAATATAAATATAAAAAGAACAGAGTGTGGAAGCATAAATACAAACATCCATCCATCATATGTAAATACAATATCTCAGAATAAGTAAAGTGCAGAAAATAAAGTTTAACCTGTATTCTTATAGCATTAAAGCATTTTATAAGAACTGAAAAATAGCACTCAGCCTCACAATATAGGGAATAAAAGAAGCTAAGTCTAAAGATCTTTAGGTACATGCTCCTCCTCCAATGGCAAGTCTTCCACGGGATCAACTACTCCAAACAACTCTGAACCTACCATTATCGGTTTCATAATGATAGGGCCCCATCCAACAAAAGAAAAATCTTAAGTAGACAAAATGTATAAGTACATTTTAAGGATAATCAATTTATTATATTCATTAGATATCATCATTAACTTTAATTACACAAGCATATAAGTAGGAGCAAAAATGCATAAGAAAGGACAAGGTAAAGCTATAAACAACTAGTTTATAACTTAAACAACTAGGAAGTAAGCACATATCTCCTCCATAGCAACTCCACAAGGTCAAGTAAGTAAGGAAAGACTAAAGCAATTGACTATAAAGAAAAAATATCATAGACATGCTTATGATCAATATAGAATTATACTATTTGACATAAAAGTAAATGAACATATAAAACATTATAAAACTGAAAACAAAGCTAGCATCCTATGTATGGGTGAACAACAAGTAAGACTAATATCCTACAAGTGTATAAGCAAGGAGTAAGGCTAGCACCTATATGTAAACAAAGCTAGAAATGCAGTAAAGACTGTAAGTAAAAATAGTGCTAAAAATGCAGAAAAGAGTAAGGTAAGACAATAAATCCAAAACTGAAAGCTGTCTTGGATACTCAAGCCATTCAAAGTAGAAGTAAACATAGTATCACATAGCCTGATAGGCTAAGACATAAGCTTTGAATTATATGTACTGAAATCACTTAGCCTGATGGGCTAAGATAAAAATACTGAACTAAATATTACTGAATTCACTTAGCCTGATAGGCTAAAACAAAAACATCAAGTAGAAGTGTACTTAAATTAGTATTACCATATCAAATCCTGACTAATCAGTCAGTAGGGCAAGAGTCTACATACGACCCATCCTATCTCGCAGACTAGGCATGGCATAGACTATCAGACTAAGTCTAAGGTATAGCCGATCCCAACGAAACAAATGAAGATGTATACTAATTAAACTACATTCTACTAAAAATATAAGTAAAAGAGTAAATGCTACTTATGAATTTTCAAAATTGACATGGGATACTCATCAAATATCCTATATACACAATATATGTTTAAGGTATAAAGCTCAATTACAAGGTAAGCACAGTATCAAATATCAATGTGAGCAAGAGACTCTATTAGGACATAGGTAATATCCATTGTTATCTAATTTATTCGTTCAATATACTCTAAGTTACACAAGTTCAGGATCTCCAAGTCCTACTATCAAGTGTAACTCAGATTCACAACCTTATAAATTGAAAATAATTAGAACTGATCAGGTTCTAATCTTATTAAATCAATGTCGACTATACAAGTTAATTAATAAATCAATTGACCTATTTAGATGTTTTATCATAATCCCAACCCATCTTGATTATTCAAATCAAGATGAAACGATTGAGGATTTAACTCCAAAAATTGGGGTTTAGTCATTCAATCCAAAGGTATATCTAAGGGCCTAAGGTTTATAACCCAAGTGTCACATATTAGGTTAAGGCAAGTCCTACTGAGAAATCAACTCATTAAGATAGATTTCAATCCTTAGATCTAAGATTTAAAGATCAAATAAATATTTAATAAACTAAGAAAATCTATAAATTAGTAAACTCAAAGCTTCACCTATTGAGTAACATAGTTTACTCAATAGATGAACTCTTACCTAAGATCTATTCTTAATATTAGAAATTAAGGTTCTTAATTACTAAGAGTATCTCTCAGACACACCCCCTAACTAATGTTATTAAGATATATGGAAGGATATAAGAAGGTTAAGGAAGGAAGGAAAACTCATAGTTTTACTTAGGATTTTCTTAAGGGCTTAAAATGAGATTTTAATCAAAGTTCATAATAAGCCTTATTATCACATAAATTATGATCTAAATCACTATTCTTACTATTTATATTATTTAGAATATGATTCTATGGCTTTCAACTGCTAAACCTCAAATTTGGGCAAAATAGCCATTTTACCTCTACTTAAGGGTCTAAAAGATCAAATTTTGATCAAGTGTTCCAAATCTGATTTTTTTTGGCAAAGTGTTTCCTACTGTCTAATAAAAGATTAGACATTAATTACACTTATTTTGGGTAATTATTAAGCCTCATGAGATCAAATTAATGAATTTGACTAATATGGTCATTTTGGTAATTTGGCATAATAGAATCTAAATTTTCTGTCAGTTTATTGTTGCTTATTATCTGAGTTTTCCATAGAACCAAAGATCATTGAATTCTGATAAGTATTGGCTAAGTTATAGCCAATACAAGCTAAGGAGTAAAGGTAATTTAGGATTTCTTAATTAAGGGTCAAAAATCCTAAGTTCTCCAATTGGTGCCCAAATTGAGCAAAATTAGTGACTATGGCTCACAAATAATCCACTGATTACATTGACTAGTAGTTGGCTAAATTTAGACTCTAATTGGCTAAGTTATGGCCTAATTAGGGTTTAGAGTGATTAGAGAGTGACTAGTAAAATTAATCAACTAATCACTAAACCAACCACACCATTAGGTTCTATTCTACTCTAGGAGTTATCTAAAACTTGAATTATTAAATTTGGATCATTAAATTTGCTAATCTTCACTAATTAAAATTTAGAGTAATTAGGATTGAATAAGAAATCTAACCATTGGATCTTAAATATTTTTGCAGTTTACTATTAGTTAAGTTTTCCTAATTAAAATGGATATATGGATGACCTAATTTGGAGTTTAATTGACCAAGCTATGGTCAATTGAATTTCTAGAGTTAATTAGGGTAATTAAGGATAGATCCTAAAAGTGATTAAGCTAAAATTAATCCAAATAGAGAATTGAACACTACAAGGTTGCTCTAGAGGTTTTACTAATCACTTTAAGACCCATATTAGCTATGTTTGGACTAGTGGTTAAAAAGTTATGGAAGTTATAAGATTATGGTTTGGGTCCAAAAGTGATTCATCAAACTATTACCCAAAAAGCAAAATTAACACTATAGGAACATTCCTAAGGCTTTGCTGATTACTTTGAGACCCATATTAGGTATGTTTGGGTAATCGCACACAAACTTATGGTTAAAAGAAGTTTTGTGGCATTTAGGGCTTAACTTAGGGATCATAAATATCATTATGTTAAATACTTATCCAAATTGAGATTTGATAGTTTCATAATATTCTTCTAATTCTACTGATCATAATGATATATAATATCACTATGTTTGGAGTTGTGGTTTACTAGATATTTATGTCTAAACTTTAGTAATTAATTTGAATTATATTACTTCATTTTACTCCTAAAATATATTATCCATCTGACTTGAATTTTGCAGCGGGTCCCACTTATTAAAACGACGCCGACAGGATGTTGACCGCGGGACACGCGTTCGCATGGGATTTGCTCAAAGGCATGCCGCGGGTCCCGGAAACACTGTGGCGCCGACGGGGCCCACCACTAACTCAAGATAACGAAACGGGCTCTTCTCAACGCGCTCGACCCGAAATGTGGTCTTCTTCCATCGCTCGAAGGCAGCATCGCAGAAATTAGGGCACCAATCAAACGATGGACTGGATACCCATGAGCTAAAGTCACATGCTATCAGTATGCTTGCAACTAGGCCACCCTAGCAAGCTTGAGAACCCATCATAATTCATCACTTTTCGAGCATTAAGACGATGCCCTAAATCCCTAATGGAAACCTGCAAAATAGGGTATACACAATAGGAAACAAATAAATCGAGAGTAAATTGAACATAATTTAATATTTTGAAATTTAACAATCATAGCTAAATGAGATACAATACCATATAACTGGACGATATTAAAATGCTAATTAGAATTTGTTAGATTCAATTAAGTCCTAGAAGAAATTTCAATATTTTGCATTTTGATAAACAAAACTAAGGTCTGTGATTATGATTGAAACCAAATGGAGAATAATTTTAGGATATATTCGTACCTTAATTGAACGGTTTGAGTTCTATGGTTCCGCCGATGGTTCCATCCAATCTCCTTGCTAGGTTGCATCCAAGGCTTTTGGGTTAAGGGAGGTCGAGCAAGAGTTAAGAAGTATAGAAGCGGTTGATAAGTCTCGATTGTACGTGACTTTGGCCATGCGTCCAGGCGACGGTCGCGTGCAGGCGCTCGCTCCACGCAGAGGGCAGAGGGTTCTGACGTTCGATATAATAATCAAACGACTTGGAGAGCCGTTTTATTAACCGACGCTATTTAAAAGGAGGAGACGACGTGAACATAATATGACAGCACCGTTTAATTAATATATTTAAATATTTTTGTTATTTAAATAATTTACATTTATTTTATTAATGCAGTTTAAATAATTAACTATACTTAGAAAAATTCAAATAAATCACCCCTAACTAATTGAGGGGTGCTAGACACAACGGTGTGATCGGATTTTTGATTTGACGAGTATTTAACTACTTGAATTTTTAGGGTATTTAAATAATATTAAAATATTTGACGAAAATCCGACGACTTCTAAATGCCTTCAAAATATCACCACTAGCTAATTTGGGGGTGTTGAGCATAATGGCAAAGTCAGATTTTCAATTTGAGGTCAAAATAAAAAGTCTATTTCTAATATTTTAGGATTTTCCAGAAATCCAAATTTGATCTAGTTGATTCCTGATTTTGACTTAGCTCTTAAAGATGAGTTCTAATGACTTACTTAGTGTACTAGAATCCTAATTAAGACTTAGCTTAGTCTCAATTGAACTAAGTAACAACCTGGGTTGTTACAGACTCCCGCACTTAAGAACGATGTCGTCCTCAACATCACTCAAGTGGAAACATAAAACAGAACAGAATATTAGAATTGAAAATACTAAAATTGAATAAGTACAATTGCAAGAGTTTAAATGAATATGGAATAGCTTGATGGAGATGAAAGAACATCAGGGTTCTCAATTAGTCTTTGGAATTCAGATCAAATAACCAATTTGATCTTTGTCCAGGAATTTGATAGGCCTTTCAATGGGTGATAGTTTTGGTTAAATTCTCACTAGAGACAAGAAGATGAAAATCATGAAAGTATTAAGTTACTCTCATTTAGAATAGAGGATATTTATAGATACATAAGGTCCTATGATAATTAAACTGTAATCACATCACATCACTACTATTATAGTAATACATGCCTTAGTAAAATGAATTGCTTCTAGGGATTGAAGATTTGATTGGTGATTACACACCATAATTATCATGAACTTAAGAATATAACATTGTTCAAATGAGTAAAGACTTAAAGGAACTTGAAGGTTTAAAAATTCTCCCTTTAGGATTCAATCCTCATAATCTTGTCTTATAACTAATGATAGAAAAATTCTATCCAAAATTTTGTGTTTAAGGAACTAACCAACTAAGTGATAACCATCACTTAATAAGGATCTCAATATTAAAAAAAGAGAAGTTAACATTTATCTAAGCTAAATATAAATTTAAAGATCAAATACTTAGCTGTTAAGTCATAATATATGACATGGCAATATAAGATAGTTATAACTTAGTAGGTGACACCACTTGTTAAGCATAGTATGAATTTATGAGTCAATATCTTAAGAGTTTGATATTTAAGTTATATTCACTATCTAGAAAGCTTAAGTAACTAGTTAAGCCTTTACATGATCCAATAGGGATTAAAGAATAAGAATGATTCTAATTCAATGAATTGGAACTCAAGGTTTAGATATCAAAGATAATTGCATTCTTGAAATCTTATTAGAATTTAGGAATTTGTACAAAGATTCATTATTTAGATTTAAATCTTAATAATGAATCCAAATGGTTTGGCTTATAATTTTGTAATTAAAGATAAGATGAGAATGGAATAGCTATATGAATTGGCCCATACTAGGTTTGAACTATTAAAGGGACATTCATCTCTTATTAAAAGGTTCTATTAGGGCAAATAAAGCAATATTCATTTAAGATACTTAGTCTCAAAGTTAAGGAGAAATTTAAGCCATTGAGTCACACATGATGACTTAATACCAAAGGTTTGGAGGTTATAAAAAGGCAAGTCATAAGCTTTGACTTGATAATGGTAAGGAACTCACTTATCCATATGGATAAGTACTCGGAAGATTAATAGGAAACTATGGCTATAATCATAAGCCATAATTTATGGATTATGCCCAAGGTTCTAGAACTAGATGTTAATATCTAAGTCACAAGATGTGACTTAAATCATTAAGAATCTAGGGGTTAAACTAACCTTATCTTGAATGAGAACTCATTCCAAGGGAATGATCAATATATGCTTAAGTCATATCACATCCTAAGCACACATTTAAAGGTTGAACTTAAACTATTTAAGAAAGGAGATTTTCTTATTCAAAGGGAATAGGATTTTCCACAAATAGGCTATTCACTTAAGTGACAGTCATCACTTAATGAAGATTATAGTAAAGGAATTAGGATTCCTATCCAATCAAATTAGGCAGAGGAAAGTACAAGATCAACTCATTAAGTTATCATAAGTAATTTTAATTAAAAAGAGTATCCAAGGGATTATTTATAAATTCTAATCCAAAACTAGAATTCCAAATGCTTTGTAACTTGAATGAAGATTTAATCTTCAAAGAACAAAGATTATTTGACTTAAAATGAGTCCTATTTAAAACTAAATAAAACATCCTCATTATGCTAGGACTAAAAATGAAACTTGGTTCATTATAGCTAATCTTATGAGCATACACATACAGGTTAAAATAATCTAACCATTATGTAATCTCACTTTAAGGAATTTATGGTGAACTAATAATATAATTAATTCACTTTAAGGCTTCTATTATTTAACCAAGAAATAGTACTTGTTTAAAGAATGATATTTAGATAACGAGAGTGATTATTCAACTTGGACACTTAGACTTATGGGAGAGAGAAGTCTATTGCATCCAGTCACATAAGATGACTTGTTATATTAAATTATAAGAGTTAACAAAAATAATCTAAATAGTGGATTGTGTATTAGATAAGATACAATTATAGGTTACTTCTAAGAGTAAAAATTATAATTTACTCAGTCACAATTTCTAAGATATAAATCAATCTATCATAAGGAAATTGAAGTTATTCATCCAAAATGGATAATCTACTTCTTTGAAGAAGAATTATTTCTACAAGTCGCAAAAGTATGCCCTTGCCAAATGAATCTAAGGTTTGATTAACTAAGCTAAGGAAGGGTCAATTGTGAAATTAAGGATAAAACCTATTGAACAAAGATTAGGCTTATATACAAGATACAATTTAAATGATGATCATAATTAAATTATTACAATTTGGATTTATATGAAGTAAAAATAAATTCTAAAGCTAAAAGGAATGATGAAATTTAATATATGTACCTAGGACAATATATTATTAGGTCCCTCTATTCCCAAATGATTGGGTTCTTGAAGTTTAGGAGCAACTTTTTGCTCCCTGTCAGTTGGACACTCTTTCTTAGGCGGTGGTGATGTTAGAATTGACATTGATTCCAAATCTTTAGGTGAGGTGTCATAGAATGATTTGCTCTGATGAGAATGCTTGATTATAACTCCATCAATTGTTTTGATAGCACGACATTTCTGATATCCGTGGCCCCGACGACCACATGTAAAACATCCTCTTTTAAAATGATAACACTTTCTATAGAGGTGTGGTCTAGTGAGGGTCGTCACAAGTGTACTCTTGGATTGGTTCCATTGATATGCTAGATCCCTCTTGGTGAGCTTTACGCTTTCGATCATTTTTGGTTGTCTTAGGCTAAGTCTCAGTATTATTATTCGCAGTACTAAGGGCAGATACTAGTTTCTGGATATTCACTGCTTGTTGTAATTGGTTTTCTAACATGACAGTTACTATACTCCTGAGTGAAGTGAGTTCATCGGTGTTGCTATTTGATGAATCAGCAATGTTGAGGGAAGAAGTTACAGGATTCATTCTGAAATTAATATGATTAATGTTAGTCTCAGAAGAAGAGCCACTATACTTCTTGGGTTTTCATTATTCAAAGGATATTACAATAGAAAAGATACTAAGTATAACATAGCAGCTTAAATTGGTAAAGATTTTATCACAGGTATTTAGTATCTAAGCAGAGACTAAGGTTAGTGTATGTAACACCATAATGCTTTCTTCTACAATTCTAGGGGAGCCCCTAATAAGTAATATTCCCTTAAGTTTTCACATCATCTTTTAAAAGAGAAGTTGTCAAAAATGTGATCGGGATACTCTATTACATTTAAGATAGATCTTAGGTGCTTTAAGTTGTTATTTAGTCACATGAGGAAAATCTGGTCTTCTGTAGATAAACTATTGTAATAAGAAGTTTATTTAACACATAAGTTTTGAGTTTGTTATACCTTTAGTTTATTTTGATAGTTTAAATTACCAATATTGACTTAAATCTCTTAGGCTAAATATTCAAGGTTTAATATTTCTATTTCTATGATCATAGAGATTTGTACAAGTATCTGTTACTAAACTATTTATCACTTTTAAATTAGTCCTTATGAAAGTTTCATTATAAAAGTGTTTTCCTTATTTCTTACCTCTTATTCTGAGTTGATATCATAATGATATGGATGTTGTTTTCAAGAATCCATTTAGTGATGCAGTGGCAGAAGAACAATCCATTAGGTAGAAAGGAATACAAATTCCAATATGACACCTTATGAAATTCTCTGATACTAACTGTGGTGTCCTGCTCACTGCCATGGTCCTGTTAACTCTTAAGTTAACATGATTACGGTGAGGCGATCACCAAATGACAAGGTCCTTGCTTATGATTAGGTTAGTGACTAATGCTAACCCGTTATAATCAAAGATTTTATCATTATCCAAAGAGATCATCACTAAATATAAATACAAAAAGAATAGAGTGCAGAAGCATAAATACAAACATCCATCCATCATATATAAATACAACATCTCATAATAAGAAAAGTGCAGAAAATAAAGTTTAACCTATATTCTTACAATGTTAAAGCATTTTATAAGAACTGAAAAATAGCACTCAGCCTCACAATATAGGGAATAAAAGAAGTTAAGTCTAAAGATCTTCAGGTACACGCTCCTCCTCTAATGGCAAGTCTTCCACTGGATCAACTACTCCAAACAACTCTGAACCTACCATTATCGGTTTCATAATGATAGGGCCCCAGCCAACAAAAGAAAATTCTTAATTAGACAAAATATCTAAGTACATTTTAAGGATAATCAATTTATTATGTTCATTAGATATCACCATTAACTTTAATTACACAAGCATATAAGTAGGAGCAAAAACATGTAAGAAAGGACAAGGTAAAGCTATAAACAATTAGTTTATAACTTAAATAACTAGTTATTAAAATGACGGGTGGATTGGTCAGAGCAAACTTCCATCGAGTGAGATCTTATTCTCCACCCACCCACTCTCTTTCCTTTAGAATTTACGACAACTATAAAGGCTATAGGGTCCGAATGAATCCGCCTTCGTATTCGTAAATCTACCTACCTTCGCTTCGATTCGCTTAGAAGCTCAAAGATTTCAAATTGAAAATTAAACTTTCAAATCTTTCACCCAACAAGTGCTCTCCGAACCAAGCTAGATAGTCTCCTATCACTAGGCTCACCAACCAACCTGGACTTTTCTTCTTCTTCTTCAGAGCCTACTTTGTAGCCTTCACCCGAATAGCAAAATTCGCTAAGCGTTCCCTTCTCCAACCATATTCAGGTTTACCTTACTCCTCTTATCTTAGAACAAAATAAAGTCGGCATCTTTTTCTCCCGATTTGTCAGGTATACTGCGAAGAATGGCATGGATCGGTCTTATAGCGGTCAGGTCTTATGGCTACCGCACTCTTTTTTCTTTGATTTTTATTGAAAAAGCGAGAGACTTGAAAGAATTAGGACCGCTGCGTGCAATCCTTTCATTCGAGCTTTCTTAGGATATACGCTACGCGCCCTCTACTTCGAGTTTAGTAGGTTTTGACCATAGATGAGTGGGCAAAAAGTCACTTTTGAAAACACTCTCCCTACGTAAAACCAGTGAAAAAGGGGGGTTCCTTCTAACAACTCTGACTCCGACGGGAAAAATTAAGCACATACCTCCTCCATAGCAATTGCACAAGGTCAAGTAAGTTAGGAAAGACTAAAGCAAGTGACTATAAAGAAAATATATCCTAGGCATGCTTATGATCAATATAGAATTATGTTAATTGACATAAAAGTAAATGAACGTATAAAATATTATAAAATTGAAAACAAAGCTAACATCATAGGTATGGGTAAACAACAAGTAAGACTAACATCCTACAAGTGTATAAGCAAGGAGTAAGGCTTGCACCCTATATGTAAACAAAGCTCGAAATACAGTAAAGACTGTAAGTAAAAATAGTGCTAAAAATGTAGAAAAGAGTAATATAAAACAATAAATCCAAAATTGAAAGCTATCTTGGCTACTCAAGCCATTCAAACTAGAAGTAAACATAGTATTACATAACCTGATGGGCTAAGACAGAAGCTTTGAATATATGCATTAAAATCACTTAGCCTGATGGGATAAGACTGAAATACTGAACTGAATATTACTGAATTCACTTATCCTTATAAGCTAAAATAGAAACATCAAGTAAAAGTGTACTTAAATTAGTATTACTATATCAAATCTTGACTAATCAGTCAGTAGGGCAAGATTCTACATATGACCCATCCTATCCCTCGGACTAGACATGGCATAGACTATCAGATTAACTCTAAGGTCTAGCCAATCCCAATGAAAGAAATTAAGAGGTATACTAATTAAACTACATTCTACTAAAAATACAAGTAAAAGGGCAAATACTACTTATGAATTTTTAAAATTGACATGGGATACTCATCAAATATCTTATGTACACAATATATGTTCAAGGTAAGCACAGCATCAAATATCAATGTGAGTAAGAGACTCTACTATGACACAAGTGATATCCATTATTATCTAATTTATTCATTATATCTACTCTAAGTTACACAAATTCAGGATCTCCAAGTCCTACTATCTAGTGTAACTCAGATTCATGACCTCATAGATTGAAAACAATTAAAACTGATCAGGTTCTAATCTTATTAAATCAATGTCGACTATATAAGTTAATTAATAAATCAATCAACCTCTTTTGATGTTTAATCATAATCCCAACCCATCTTGATTAATCAAATCAAGATAAAATGATTGAGTATTTAACTCCAAATGTTCAGGTTTAATCATTCAATCCAAAGGTATATCTAATGGCCTAAGATTTAGAACCCAAGTCTCTCAGATTAGGTTAAGGCAAGTCCTAATGAGAAATAAACTCATTAAGATAGATTGTTATCCTTAGATCTAATATTTAAAGATCAAATAAACATTTAATAAACTAAGAAAATCTATAAACTAGTAAACTTAAGGCTTCACCTATTGAGTAACCCAATTTACTCCATAGATGAACTCTAACCTAAGATCTATTTCTAATCCTAGGAATTAAGGTTATTAATTACTAAGAGTATATCTCAGACACACACCCTAACTAATGTTATTAAGACATATGGAATGATCTAAGAAGGTTAAGGAAGGAAGAAAAACTTATGGTTTTACTTGGGATTTTCTTAAGGACTTAAAAATGAGATTTTAATCAAAGTTCATACTAAGCCTTATTATCACATAAGTTATGATCTAAATCACTATTCTTACTATTTATATTATTTAGAATACGATTCTAGGGTTTTAAAATGCTAAACCCTAAATGTGGGCAAAATTACCATTTTGCCCCTACTTAAAGGTCTAAAAGATCAAATTTTGATCTAGGGTTCAAAATCTGAATTTTTTAGTGGAAAAGTGTTTCTTACTATTTAATATAAAATTAGACAGTAATTACACTAATTTGGGTAATTATTAAGCCTCATGAGATCAAATTAATAAATTTGACTCATAGGGGCATTTTGGTAATTTGGCATAATGGAATCTAAATTTTCTATCAATTTATTGTTGCTTATTATCTAAGATTTCCATATAACCAAAGATCATTGAATTTTGATAAGTATTGGCTAAGTTATAGCCAATACAAGCTAAGGGGTAAAAAGGTAATTTATGATTTCTTAATTAATGGTCAAAAATCCTAACTTCTTTAATTGGTGCCCAAATTGAGCAAAATCAGTGGTTACGGATCACAAATTATCCACTGATTACATTGACTAGTAGTAGCCTCAATTTGAACTATAATTGGCTAAGTTATGGCCTAATTAGGGTTTAAGATGATTAGTGAGTGATTAGTAAAATTAATCACCTAATCATTAAACTAACCACCCCATTAGGTTTTATTCTACTTTAGGAGTTATTTGAAACTTGAATTATTCAATTTGGATAATTAAATTTGCTAATCTTTACTAATCAAGATTTAGAGTAATTAGAGTTGATTAAGAAATCTAACTATTGGATCTTAAATATTTTTATAGTTTACTGTTAGTTAAGCTTTCTTGATCAAAATGGATATATGGATGACCTAATTTGAAGTTCAATTGACCAAGTTATAGTTAATTGAAGTTCAAGGTTAATTAGGGTAATTAAGGATAGGTCCTAAAAGTGATTAAGCTCAAATTAATCAAAATAGAGAATTGAACACTACTAAGTTGTTCTAGAAGTTCTACTAATCACTTTAAGACCCATATTGGCTATGTTTAGATGAGTGGTTAAAAAGTTATGGGCTTTACAAGATTAAGATTTGGGTCCAAAGTGATTAGTTGAATTAGTACCCAAACAGTAAAATTAACACTATAGGAACATTCTTGAGGCTTTGCTGATTACTTTGAGACCCATATTGGGTATGTTTGGGTAATCGCACACAAAGTTATGGTTAAAAGAAGTTTTGTGGCATTTAGGGCTTAATTTAGAGTTCATAAATGTCACTATGTTAAATACTTATCCAAACTGAGATTTGATAGTTTCATAATATTCTTCTAATTCTACTTATCACAATGATTTATAATATCACTATGTTTGGAGTTGTGGTTTACTAGATATTTATGTCTAAGCTTTAGTAACTAATTTGATTTAAACTAATTAATTTGAATTATATTACTTCATTTTACTCCTAAAATAATTTATCCATCTTACTTGAATTATGCAGAGGGTCCCACCTATTCAAATGACGCCGACAGGATGCTAACCCGCGGAACACGCGTTCGTGCGGGATTTGCTTAAAGGCAGGCCATGGGTCCCGCAAACATAGTGGCACAGACGGGGCCCGCCACTAATTCAATATAACGGATCGGGCTTTTCACGACCCGCTCGACCCGAAATGCGGTCGTCTTGCATCGCTCGATGGAAGCATCGCAAGAATTAGGGAACCAAAATCGAATGATGGACTGGACACCCATGAGCTCAAGTCACATGCTATCAGTATGCTTGCAACTAGGCCACCCTAGCAAGCTTGAGAACCCATCATAATTCATCTCTTGTCGAGCATTAAGACAATGCCCTAAATCCCTAATGGACACCTGCAAAATAAGGTATACACGACAGGAAACAAATAAATCGAGAATAAATTGAACTTAATTTAATATTTTAAAATTTAACAATCATAGCTAAATGAGATACAATACCATATAACTAGATGATAGTCAAGTGCTAATTAGAATTCGTTAGATTCTATTAAGTCCCAGAAGCAATTTCAATATTTTGCATTTTGATAAACACAACTAAGGTATGTGATTATGATTGAATCCAAATGGAGGATGATTTTAGGATAGATTCGTACCTTAATTGAATGGTTTGAGTTCTAGGGTTTTGCCGATGGTTCGATCTAATCTCCTTGCCAGATTGCATCCAAAGCTTTTGGGTTAAGGGAGGTCGAGCAAGGAATTAAGGAGTATAGAAGCGGTGGATAAGTTCCGACTGTACGCGACTCTGGCCATGCGTCCAGGCGACGGCCACGTGCAGGCGCTCGCTCCACGCGGAGGGTTGAGCGGAGAAGAAGCACTTCTGCCATTCGATCTAATAATCATATGGCTTGGATGAGCCGTTTGATTAATCAGTGCTATTTAGAAGGAGGAGACGGCATGAACATAATGTGACTGTGTCGTTTAATTAATATATTTAAATATTTTTATTATTTAAATATTAACATTTATTTTATTAATGTAGTCTAAATAACTAACTATACTTAGAAAAATTCAAATAAATCACCCCTAACTAATTGAGGGGTGCTGGACGCAACGGCATGATCGAATTTTTGATTTGATGAGTATTTAACTACATGAATTTTTAGGGTGTTTAAATAATATTAAAATATTCGACGAAAATCCAACGACTTGCAAATGCCTTCAAAATGTTACCCTTAGCTAATTTGGGGGTATTGAGCGTAATGGTGAAGTCGGATTTTCGATTTGAGGTCAAAATAAAAAGTTAATTTCTAGGATTTTGGGATTTTCCAAAAATCCAGATTTGATCTAGTTGATTCCTGATTTTGACCTAGCTCTTAGAGATGAGTTCTAATGACTTATTTAGTATACTAGAATCCTAATTAAGGCTTAGCTTAGTCTCAATTGACCTAAGTAACAATCTGGGTTGTTACAAGATTTTTCTCTTTATCTTATCAAGTTTAGGTCTAATGATTTAGTAAAAATCTTTGGTTGTTCCACTCCCTCTCTAGGATATGTGCAGTCCACTGATCTCTCCATAGTCTTTGGGGTTAATTTTGGTCTGCGAGTATACTGGGTTTTAAATCTGTTTTGCTGGGTATTAAGTTTGGATGTTGGGGTTTAAGAATGGTTTGCTGGTTGCCGTCTCTTATAGCATAAAACATGGTTTGATCCTTTTGCTGGCCGATTCCATTGCTGGCAGTTTCTTTTGCTAGAAGTTTCTATTACAGGTTCTTTGGTTGGCTCGATCATAGGTTCTGGTACTGGCAGCTTCTTTCTCTTTGGAGCTGTTCCTGTTTCAGGCATGTGATTTTGTTTGCTTCTAAAGATCTTTTTGTTCTTTATGCGCTGTTGTTTTAATTTTTTTTTCTACTTCTTTTATTTTGTTTTCTTGAGTCAGGAGACCTTATATATACCTGGGTCTTTGTTTTTGGGTCTGGTTTCAAGATTTAGTTTTTGTAGGCTTTTGTACTCCTCCTAGCCATAGTCCTGTTTCTGTTTATTTTGTGAATAAAAATCCTGCTGAAATAAATTTAGCTAATATATATATGGAGCTGTTCGGATGTTGCGGTTTGCTTATTTGACGAGGTCCCTTTTTCAAGTTTTGTTTCTTTTGTATTTTCTTTTTTGGGTTATCCTTTTAGGATAAACATTGGGATCATCATTTTTGGGTTAGCTTATGAATATTTAGATATAGGTTTTTTTTGTAACCTCCCAACCCATTTTTGTATCACTAGTTTTTAGATCAATAAAACATACAGGTTTCTAATATATATATATATATATATATATATATAAGCTTTAATTCATCCGGACATGTATTTTTTGTAATACAAATTCTATATTCAAATAAAGACAAATAAAGTCGATCTCAATCGATATAAATCGACCATTGACAACTCAATCTTAAATTAAGCCTAAAAACAATGTAGACAACAACCATGTTTTGTCTGCTACTCTTGTTCTCTATACTCTTTGTTCTTTTATTAAAGAATATTAGGTATTAATGCCATAATTGAGAGATTTAATTCTATATAAACAAAAAATAATTTCCTTTAATTTTTTGTTAATTAAGAAAATTTAATTTTCTTTAATTTTCTTTTAATTAAGGGAAATTAATTTCCTTTAATTTTCCTTCAATTCTCCACCTCAAGTCTCATGTGCTTCATATGAGAACTGAAACCTTATACTCTCGATCAATGCGGCTGCACTAAGTTGGTTGCCTACGTATCCCCCTCCAAAGGGAATCAAGCCACCCATTGTTCCATTAAAATGAGAAGTTTATTAATGCTTCTCCAAATTCACCAAAGATTTACAATAGATGAATTTTTGAATAGTGAGCACTTTTGTCATTATATCCGCGGTGTTGTCTTTGGTATCGATCTTCTCCAATAAGATCTTACCATCTTCGATAACATCTCAAACGTAATGATGTCGGACATCAATATGCTTTGTGCGAGCATGACAAACCGGATTAGTAGCCAAAAATATAGCACTCTTGTTATCATAATGTACTACTATCACCTTTTGCTCCGCACCCAGATCTTCCAGCAAGCCTTTCCATCCAAATAGCTTCCTTAAATGCCTCAGTAACTGTCATATATTTAGCTTTTGTTGTTGATAGGGCAACTATAAACTGAAAGGTTGACTTCCATCCTACTGGACCTCCTGCAAGTGTGAATACATAACCAGTTGTTGACCTTCTTCGATCCAAATCTCCAGCATAGTCGGAGTCCACATATCCCATGCACAAGTCAGCTATTGAAGACTGCTTTTGAAATAATAATCCAACACCAGTTGTACCTTTCAAGTACTTGAAGATTCCTATCACTGCTTGCCAGTAATCCTTCCCCGGATTATGCATGTAGCGGCTCACAACTCCAACAACTTGTGCCAAATCAGGTCTAGTGCAAACCATGGCATACATCAAGCTCCTAACTGCATTAGCATACGACACTATGTGCATTTCTTCTTTTTCAAAATCTGACTTTAGGCATTGCTCTGCAGATAGGCAAAAATAAGGTGCTAGAGGTATACTTATAGAGTTTGTATTTTCATCAATCCTAAACTTCTCTAACACTCTCTCCAAATACCCTTTCTGGGCTAACCAAACATTCACTGCAATTTTGTCTCTACAGATTTCCATTCCTAATATTTTCTTTGCCTCTCCCAAATTCTTAATTTCAAAATTCTTTGACAATTGATCCTTCATATGATTCATTTCTGACTAATCCGAAGTAGCTATCAACATGTCATCGACATAAAATAACAAATAAATGAAGTTACCTTGAGGTAGCCTCTTGAAATACACACAATAGTTGTCTTTCATGAAATACACGCAATGGTCAAACTGGCTTCTGCAGTACTCCTCTTTTTGCATAAACTAATCAATTTTTTTGTACATTTACCTCGGTGATTGCTTTAGCCCATAGAGAGACTTGTCCAGTTTACATACCAAGTCTCCCTTTCCTAGCTCACTGTATCATAGGGGCTACATCATATAGATATCCTCTTCTAGTTTTCTGTGCAAGAATGCTATCTTTACATTAAACTGCTCAAGCAGCAAGTCAAAATGTGCCACCAAAGCTAAAAGCACATGGATCGAGGAGTGTTTGACAACTGGGAAAAACACCTCATCATAATCGACCCCTTCCTTCAGAGCAAAGCCCTTTGCCACAAGTCTAGCTTTATAGCGCACATCAGCTTCTGAGGAACCTTCTTTCTTCATATACACCAATTTGCACCCAATAGCTTTCCTTCCTGGAGAGAGTTTCTCCAACTTCCATACCTCATTTTTGTGAAGAGACTCCATCTCTTCATCCATAGCCTACTTCCATAAATTTCCTCCAACCTCCATACCTCATCCACCGCTTCTTTGAAATGAGAGGGAACATCCTCCTCCACTACAAAAAATGAAAATGTGACATAGTCTCTGAGCCAGGCTGGCTATTGAGGTGCATTTCTTTTTTAGCAATTGACTCCTGAGTTGGAGCCTCACTATAAATATCAGTTTGCTCTTCATCATCACCAATATGGTCCTCTTCTGTAGGAGTATCTTCAATGTGACATTAACTCTTTCGTAGAACAAATGGGGTGGTATCAAACCCCACTCTTTGCCTTCTTGTACGAGTCTCAGTATTATCCTCCACTTAATGAGAACTCCTCTATTTCAAGAAATACTTTTCATCAAAGGTGACATCCCTGCTCACCACGATCCTCTTGTCAAATTGAGCATACATTTTGTAGCCCTTCACACCGTGCCTGAAGCCCATGAAAATTGCTTTCCTAGCCCGTGGTTCAAGCTTATCATTTTTAACATGGTAGTAAGCTAGGCTACCAAAGATCTTCAGCTGATCATAATCTGTGGCAGGATGTCCAGACCACAACTCAATTGGAGTTTTCTTGCTAAGTGCGCCAGATGGCAGACGGTTCACCAAGTAGCAAGCATAGTCTAGGGCTTCCGCCCAATAGACTCTCTCCAACCGAGCATTGGACAACATACACCGCACCTTTCCAACAAGGTACAGTTCATTTGCTATGCTACCCCTGTAACAACCCTAGGTTGTTACCCTAGCTAAAACTAGATTAATTAAGTTAAACGAAGGTTTGATTTTGATTCCATTGGATTCAATGGATCATTTAAACCTAAACTTAGAAGTTTGAAATCAATCGGAGCAAAATTGGAAAAATTAGTATTTTTGGCTATTTTTAAGCCCTGAAAATATCTAAATTATTTTGATCTCCAAATTAAAATCTGATTTTATTTTTGAATTCCTCATACCCTAATTAGCTAAGGGTGAATTTTTGGGAATTTTTGGAGCTCATTTGATCCTAAATTGATTTTGGGAAATTTTAGAATAATTAAGAATTAATTTAAATAGTTTTAATTAATTAAAATTAAATTTTATTTAATTTTTAATTCCTGGGATTCGCTGTCGGGACTGTGGCAGATCTGCTGTGGGGTCCCGACAGCGGCGCACGGCTTTGCGCCCATAGGATCGCTAGCACGCATCTCAGCGCGTTTCGATCCACCGGCTTGAGCCTTCGACCAGATCCGTTAGATCTCGACTGTTCCGCGGTTCTGAGAACTGATCCGACGGCTCTTAATCCATCTGCCTAAGTAAACCTGATCGCCCGTTAGATCTATAGGATCCAATCCGATGGTCGATCTTATCCCCGCGATCAGTCGTTATTGGTCGGATGATCAGGACCGTTCCAACGTAACTAAAAATCCATCAGACGGTCGCGCCCCTATTAGCCGCAGTTCACCTTCGTCCCCGAGAGATCTTGGCCCGACAGAGGCAATTTCGCCCATTGCACCACGTCATTTTGTCTACCACTCCCCATTGCCAGGTCACATAGGCCGTTTTCTCCTTTCCAATTGTGGCCGAGCCTCCTAAGGCGAACCGGAGGATGGGAGAATCCCATTTGAGGGAGCTGGAGGTACCTCCTCGGCCCGAGCCTAATGCTCAAGCCTCAGCCATGGTTCCACCTTCCCTAAACTCCCTCGTCCTATAAATAGCAGTTCCCCTGTCCAGTGAGCTCGTTTGCTCACTGAAATCCTCTGGTGACTCTTTTCGTCCCTCTCGGCGATCCCCAGCTTCTTCCAGGTGCTTCTAGTGCTTAGGACTGCTGATAGTGGGTGCAGTTTCGTGTTCAAAACCCCCAGGAACTTGAATTGAGCTCATCTTCCCCACCGTCTTCCATCGCGCTAGACTCACCATCTCCTCAGGTACAGCCTCTTCCATTTTCAGACGAGCTGGTTCTCAGCTCGTCTCGCTCTTTATTAAGCTTAGGTGCTGTGATAGGATCCCTCCCCAATTCTATAGCGACCTCTTGGACCTTCTGGAAAGGTCTGGCAATGGGCCAGACGGCGAAAACGCCGTCTGTGTGCATACTACCAGTCAGTCTTGAGTTCGCCTATTGTGCGCTTCCCAGGAACAATTGGCCACTCCTCACTGCATTAGAACCCTTCGCGCATAATTGTCGAATCGTATCAAAGTTTGGATCGATCGAGATTGAGTGATTCGACTGAACCCAATTGGTCCAGTTGAAGCTCTCGATGGTTGAAAATGCCTAGTAGCACCCCGGCGATCCAGCCCACCTCAGAGCTCCTCGTTTCGCCCTATCACTTCCTCGTCGATCCCTGAACGTGTAGGGATCGAGATCGTGGCGACTCGTGGACTCAATGAGGAGAATTATCTCCTCATAGGTGCGCCAGCTGGAGGATCTCGACTAAGTAGGCATCCAGCGATCCAGAGCTTCCCAGTTAGGGCTTCTTAGTTTAATCGACGCGTCTAAGATCAAGGAACGTGTAGCCATTGAGATCAGGGCCTGGCGTGGTCTGTGCGTGGCAAATTTTGCGGTGGGAGCTAGCCATAGGGCGCACAGTGTCGGGCACGAGCGGAAGGAGGAAGATAAAGGCTTTGGGCCGGGCCAAGCCCCGGCCCGCGTCTTTTTAATTTGGGCCGCGGTTATTAACAAATTTTTGAACGACATTTTTAATGGTTTTGAATTAATTTAATTAAAACCTAAAGTTCTAATTTAAATAAAAATGCATAATAAATTAATTAAATAATTTTAGTTATACAGATCCAAATGGTATGATTTAAAAATATAAAATAAAATATTAATTTTGGATTTAAATATACCATTTGAATCAGAAAAATTCAAGGAACCTAAATATAAAATAAAACATTAGATCCAATGGTTGGATTTAAAAATATTGGCCAAACCTTCTCTGTTCTTAAATAAATCATATAAATTATCTAAATATCCAATTTATAAGTTTAAGGACTCTGATTGCTCCTCGTACCCTAAGGAATAATTCCAGACCTTTAAAATTAATTTTGGATAATTAATTTTCTTAATCACTCCTTAATTCCCCCTAATCAAGGATTAGTGAATTAAACCCTAATTAAACCTCTGATTTGAGTGGGGATGGTTCCTAATATCATATTAGACCTGGTATAACCTAAGTGTAAGATTGGATTGCCCTAATTGCCTTAATTTCACTAATCACCCTAAGTGGCTTAATTAAGTGATTAGTGCTAATTAAGATCATTTAGGTCATCAAAACCTAAGTTAGGGGTGTTTCCCACTTCATTAAGTAATATGAAACATATTAGAACAGACTAGAGCAAATTCGGTTAGTTAAACCCTAAAATCCCAATTTTATGGGGCATTTGGTCATTTTTGACCAAATTGTGATTTAGTGTTCTTTAAAAGATTGAAATTTCAGTAAACCACTGTAAAGTAGATTGGAAATGTTCTCTGAAATCCTAGAACAATAATAATCATTAATCCATAAGATCTCATTAATTCCTTAATTAAGATTCTTAGATCTTAAGTTACTTATAAAGATCATATGGCATTAAACCTTAAATCTAATAATTGAAATGGTCAATTAGCTCATTAATAAGTTTAGTTAAGATGACTTAAGAATTAAGGGTTAAAAGAAATGAAACTGAAAATGTCTAAGTAAAATTCTTAGCTTAAGATCTAAAGTGATCAAAACTCAGACCCTTAGATCTTAAGTGACCTAAGAAGGTCAAAATGGGTTTAATGTTAATATAATACTTGGAATTGTCAATTTTTAACCTTGATAAGCTCCTTATAGTTAATTATGAAATTAGATTCTAAAGAAAATCACAAATGAAATCTCTTAAGTCAAAACTCTAATTAGAAGTCTAAAGTGATCAAACTTCAAATCTTTAGATCTTAGATCTTAGACTTAGATCTTCAATTTAAATCAAACCACCTCCAATTGAAATTCTTTAACGATTGATTGTTTAATCTTTTGAAACCTTCCATGTGGGTATAGGATGATTCAGTCAATAAGATAATGAAATTATCTTAAAGATTGAATATAGATCTTAGATTCTCAAGTTCTTAATTGATTATTTTATCTTATAATCAGTAGAATAGCCTTTCACTAAGATCTTGGTTCCTGAATCTTTCAACTTATAGGATTCTTTACCTTTAAATTGGGAATACGTGAGCAACCTAGATCCTATTTTGAATAGCACCTATGATTTGGGACTTGAACTCAACATAGGGTTTAAGTTCTAAATTCTTAAATCTTGATTTATTTAATCAAAACTTGGGTAAGAGAGTAAAATATTCATAAAATTAGGTCATTGATTTGCTTACTTAAACTATAAAGTTGTCACATGATTATTAAATTAGAACTTGTTAAGTTCTAATAATTAACTTTAAGGACGTAAATCTGAGATTTTACTCGATAGCTGGATATTGGAGATCCTAAGTTTGTACCTTCTTAGAGTAGATAGATTTGGTAATTAGACAATAACAGATATCACATAAGTCTAGATTGTGTCTCTTGCTTATTTTGACTAGATTGCTTTGCATACCTTGGATTTTGAGCTTTAACCCTTGAGCATAATAGGAAAAACTTAGGATATGGACGATACATCCTAAGCTAGTATTAAAATTGCATACCATTCAGTTTTGTTTTGCTTGTAGTTAGTAGAATATGTCCTAGCTTAGTCTGCCTCTTCAGTAGTAGTATTTTATAGACTGGACTCAGACCTAGCATATTTGGATGGCTGGGCTGGGGATTGATTGATGGATATTGGAGGCCCTGAATGGCCTATTGGCTATTATGGCAGTACTATGTCCTAGGCTTATTGCTACTTTAGCTGAATTGTATTTTTTCTGATTTGCTTTACCACATACTTTAATGGCCTTATTTTCAATATTTGCTTGCTTTCCAAATGCTTCAGTGGCCTTATTTTCAGTATTTGCTCGCTTTGCCACATGCCTCAATGGCTTTACATGTCATATATTGCTTTGCTTTTGCCACATGTCTCAGTGGCCTTTCTTTTCATATTAATCTGCATGTTGTATGTATACTTTTATGGCTTAGATATACGTATGAATGGCATGTTTAGGATGCTAGAATTTTATCGTATTCAGTACTTGTGTTCTTTTATACTCAGCATGTTTTACTTCAATCATAATCATGTTAGGATCATGTTTATTCAGTAGTTGCAGTTATTTTTGCTTTTAGCCTCACCTTGCTTGTTTAATGTTTTGTATGTTACTTCACATACATGTTGCTTGCTATAAATGGATAATTTACAGTATTCTATTTCTTTCATAGCTTGTTGCACCTTTACTGCTTGCATGTGTAGTTAAATTAAAATGTGATATCTTTAAATGCTCAGTTCATTAAAATAGCCTAAAATGTAATTAGACAATTGTCTAACTGTAACCTTTTTATTTTGTTGGCTGGGGCCCTAGCATTTGTGATACCGACAAATGTCAGATTCAGACGTGTTCGTGGGCAGTATCGCAGAAGAGGAGCCAGTTCAGGAAGAGGACCTTCTAACTGCTGTTTAGATAGTTTTGTATTGTTTATTTCAGTGAGGATGAGAGTCTTTCATTTTTCAGTTATTCATTTCAGTTTGTAATAATTAACTTTCTAGATGTACTCTACTTTCTGCATTATGATGAGTTACTTTATTGCATTTTCTTTTTCCTTACTATGTATGTGTGGCGGCCCTGCCCCGCCGTGGTCCTGTTAACCCTTAAGTTAACATGATTACGGTGAAGGGGTCACCAAATGACAAGGTCCCCACTTAAGATTGGATTAGACACACATTCTAATCCAGTTTAACTAAGGACTTTGTCATTCACTCCAGAATTTATCACTAAATGATCATACATGAACTCAGAGTGCGGAAGCAATAAAAAATATAACATCCATCCAATATAGTATAAATACAACATTACAGAATAAGTAAAGTGCTGAAAGAGAAATATAAACCTGTATTATTACATCTTTTAATAAGTTTAAAAAGAACTGAAAGAAACTCTCAATCTCACTGAAAAATAGAAACTAAGGCTACAGATCTTCAAGAACGGGCTCCTCCTCCAATGGTAAGCTCTCCACTGGATCTACTGCTCCAACAAACTCAGAACCTATCATTATCAGTTTCATAATGGTAAGGCCCCAGCCAACAAAAGAAAACTGGTTAGACAATTTGTCTAAGTACATTTTAGGGCAAAAGTTTATTTAAGTTAACTGAATATCACCATAAAAATAGAACTGAGCAAAATAGGTGCAGAAAAGCGTACAAAAGAACAAAATAAGTTATAAACCACAGTTTATAACTAAATAAATAGGAAGTAATACATACCTCCTCCAAGCAATTGCAACAAACACAGGTAAGCAATAGATTAAACTAAACTGTAAGAAAAGGTACAACCTAAACATGTTTATGATCAAACAGAATATGCTAGGTGACGTACATAACAATATGAAACTGAAAGCAACTAACAACCTAAGTAAGCATAAGACAACAGTAAGCAAAACTAGCATCCTATATATAACATGTACAGAAAAACTGAAAGTAAAACAGTACTGAAATGTAGAATATGCTAGCAACACAGTAACTGTAAGTTGAAACTGCAGTGACTGTCTAAGTCCTCCAAACTGAACACATATACAGCAAATCTTAGCCTGATGAGCTAAGAAACTCTGAACTGATCATCACTGAAACTCTTAGCCTGATGAGCTAAGACAGAACTGAATGTAAGTGTACTTGAATTAGTATAACCATATCAAAATCCTGACTTTATAGTCAGTAGGGCAAGAGTCTATCCATCCTATCCCATGAACTAGGGATGGCATAGACTATCAGACTGAAACCCCCTACATGAAGCCGACCCCGAACGAGTTGATCGAAGAGGTATACTAATCAAGCTACACCTTACAAACCACTTGTGAAACAAAAATACAATGCTATTTATGAATTTTCAAAATTGACATAAGATATTTATCAAATATCTTAAGTACATAATATATGTTCAAGGTATAAGGCTCAAAATCAAGGAATGCGAAGCATCAAAGTCAAAGTGCAAGAAAAACTCTATCTAAAACACAGGTGATATCCGTTGTTATTTACTTTATTCGTTCTATCTATTCTAAGTTACATAAGTTTCAGAATTATCAATTCTTACACATTCTGTAACTTAGAATCACGAATCCTACTTGTTGAAGATAATTAGGACTGGCCAAGTCTTAATTATAACTTAATCAAAAGATGACTATTTGGTTAAAATGAATAAATCATCGACCTAGTTTTGTAATTTAATTCATCCCAACCTCATCTTGATTAGCCAAATCAAAATGAATAGATTAAGAATTAGACTCCAGATGATGGGGTCTAATCACTTAATCTAAAGGTATAATCTAGGGGTCTAAATTTAGAACCCAAAACTCATAGATTAGGTTAAGGCAAATCCTAATGATAAAACAAATTCATTAGGATAGATCTCTATTCTTAGTTCTAATGTTTAAAGATCAAATAATCATTTAATAAACTAAGAAAAATCTAGAAACTAGTAAACTCAAGGTTTCATCTAATTGAGTAACCCAATTTACTCAATAGATGAATTCTAACTTAAGATCTATTCCTAATCTTAGGAAATAAGGCTCTTAATTACTAAGAGTATCTCTCAAGACACACATCCTAACTAATATTATAAGACCTAAGGATGGTTCTAAGAATAATTAATGAAGAAGAACTTCACTTAGGACTTCGGAATTTTCCTTAAGAAACTAAGATTAAGATTTTAATCAAAGTCTAATTTAAACTTGGATTTGATTAATTTCAACTATGAATCATTCTATTTATTGATTTTAGTGATTAGAAACTGAATTTAGGGCTTTTAAAGGCTAAACCCTAAATTTGGGCAAAATGACCATTTTACCCTTCCTTAAGGGTTCAAAAGATCAAATTTTGATCTAGGGCTTAATTTCTAAAATTTTCTTTTGAAAAGGGCTTCTTATTGTCTAATATAAGATTAGACAGCAACTAAATTAATTTTTGGGTGATTATTAAGCCATATGAGATCAAATAAGTGAATTTGACTCATAAGGGCAAATTAGTAATTTGACTAAATGAAAGGTAAATTTTCTTTCAGATTATTGTTCTTTACTACCTAAGCTTTCCATAGAACCTAAGTTTGCTAAATTCTGATAAGTATTGGCCAAGTTATGGCCAATACAAGATCTAGGGTTTAAGGTTAATTAAGAGATTCTTAATTATAGGTCAAAAATCCTAACTTTGCCAATTAGTGTCCAAATTAAGCAAAATCAGTGGCTATGGCTTACAAATAACCCACTGATTATAATGATATGTGGTAGGCTCAATTTGGACCTAATTTTGACTAAGTTAAGATCTAATCAGGGTTTAGGGTGATTAGTAAGTGATTAACAAAATTAATCCCTCAAACACTAATCCAACCTTATAAATTGATTCTAAATGGTTCTATGAGTCCTCTAAAACTTAAATCATTTAATTTGAATTACTAGATTTGCTAATATTCACTAATCAAGATTTAGAGTAATTAAGGAAGATTAGCAAATCTAACCGTTGGATCTAAAATATTTTTACAGATTACTGTTAATTAGGTTCTTCTGATCTAAATTGATATTTGGATTATCAAATTTGGAGCTCAATTGACCAAGTTATGGTCAATTGAAGTCCTAGGGTTTATTAACCTATTTAGGGTTTGAACTTAAATGTGATTAGGCAAACACTAATCCAAACAGCAAGATAAATACTATCAAATTAATCCTTAGGGTTTCCTAATTACTTTAATACCCATATTGGGTATGTTTGGATCATTTGATACAAAGTTATGAGCTCAATAAGGTTTGTGACATTTAATTTAAATAAAAAAATAAATCCTAAAAATCACTTTGTTAAATACAGGTCCAAATGAAAATTAATAGTACCATAATATTCCTCTATTTTTGCTGAATCCAATGATATATAATTTTGCATAATTTGGATGAGTAATTTAGGAGTTATTAAGGTTTAAAGATTTAATTTAATTGATTAATTATTACTTATTTAATCAAATTAATATTATTGATATAATTATATACGATATTCTGATTTAATCAAATTAATAATACTGATATATTTATATATATAATTATATACAATTTTCTGATTTAATATATTTGTTATATAATTATATATGTTTGATTTTATTAATTAAGCGCAGGACACGTGGCAGAGCCTCATTGGCTGGGCAGAACGCGGCGGGCCCCACGAACCAGACAACTGCAGGGCTAGGCCACGTGGCGTTTTGGGATACGTCGAAGGAACACCGGCGGGGCCCACCGCATCAATGACTGCGGCTCAGAAATGACGCTGCGGGGCCCACGAACACGTGTCTGACCAACAGACGCCCACGTGTCTTGCGGTATCTGCGAATGCCAGTGCACGCCGTCCGCGGGACGGGCCTCCGCACGCGCACACAGACGAGCCCGCAGAGAACGATCGGGCCGAACGCGACCCGAATCCTCGGCCCGAGACGCTTCAACTTCTTCTAACGGCGGAACTTAGGGTTAGGTTTTGCGAAAGAAAAAAAAAATCGAGCGAAAAATGGCTTCAATCGATCGAATAATTGGCAGTATTACATCAATAATAATAATGATTGACTAATTAATGTAAGAAAGGAGACGTGAGGTACCTGCTAGGGATCCCTTGAAGATCTGCAACTTCCCGATTGATCTCTTATACAACTAGGGTTTCCAACTTTTGATTCAAAACTCGGGTCGAACATCTCTGTACAGCTTATACTAACTCCTAAGCGGTCGAACAAGAGTCTTGGCTGGCTCAGTTGAGCCACGCGGCGTCGGCAGGCGACGCGTGCGCGAATCGGGGACACGCGCCGAGGAGGTGGAGTTCGCGGAAGGGATGATCTCCCAACCGTCAGATCTCCCGATCAGACGGCTCGGGAGATCCGTTAGATTTAGACGGGAAACCTAAATAAGTTAACGGCGCGCACTATGCAAGGACGGCGGCGTTAACTTTAAGTAATAATATAATTATTTAATTCATTTTACACACATATTTTATTAATTAAATTTAACCATGAAAATGTATTCAAAAAAATTTCCAATAAATCACCCCTAACTAATTGAGGGGTGAGGAATGCAACGGCGCACTTGGATTTTTGTTTTGATGAGTATTTAATTATTTGAGTTTTCAGGTATTAAAATATTAGACGAAAAATCAACGACTTCCAAATGCCTCCAAAATTTCACCCCTAGCTAATTTGGGTGTTCTGAATGCAATGGCGAAGTTAGATTTTCAATCTGAGGTCTAGATAAAAAGACAAATTTCCAGGTTTTGGGATTTTCTAGAATTCTTGATTTGACTTTGTTGACTTCTTGGTTTGACCTAGGTTTTAGAGAAGAGTTTCAAATCACTTGATTAGTGACTTAAAACCTTAATTAAGACTTAGATTAGTCTTAATTAAGCAAAGTAACAACCTGGGTTGTTACAGTATGCTTGTGGATGTTACCCTATTTTGTACTGCTTTCGCCACTTTGATATTTATATTGATGAATGTTATAACACTTGGTGACAAGTCCTTGACTTAAGGCAGGTTGGGTCCGCCTACTTTACTTAAGTTGGGGATTTGCCACAGTTGGAGCACCGTACTTCCTTATTAC
This sequence comes from Gastrodia elata, assembly GCA_016760335.1. NCBI lineage: Eukaryota > Viridiplantae > Streptophyta > Magnoliopsida > Asparagales > Orchidaceae > Gastrodia > Gastrodia elata. The sequence goes on along the minus strand of CM028672.1, from coordinate 22,579,106 downwards.
TAGTACGGGGGCCCCACAGTTGGTATCAGAGAACACCATAAGGTGTCAGAATGGGATCTATGATTCCTTTCTACCTAATGGATTGTTCTTCTGAAATACACACATCAATATAAGTGACATCCATAACATAGTAGTGTCAGTAACTCTATGCACAATGAAAGAGGAGAATACTCCCATTCTAATCTATTCATCTAGAGTCTAACACACTTATAATAAAATTCTGTCCCCAGAGTCAATGGGATCTGAAGTGTCCGATATAGACTATTATCAGGGTGCCTTCAGGAGAGTTTGGAGCTGTAGCTTCAAATGGAGGCAGGAAAGCAACTGGTAAATTGAAGGAGTTTTGTCAAGAGGAATTTTTGTCCTGGAGAAGCTTCTACAACAAGCTGTATATCGAGGGCTCAACTTTCCTGTATATGCGCAAGAATGGTTGAGCCTAGTGGAGTCCATTTTGGAACACATAGAGTGTCCCGAGTTACTTTATGTAGATATTGTGACTGACCTGATGGTGGACTATGCCAGAGTGTGGTGGTATGAGACTATGGCAAAGCTCGAAAAGAAGCGTAATAGAAAGCGTCGAGAAGTCACCTTTAAGGATTTTTGTGTAGCCTTTAGGGCAGAGTACATTGATAATGTCTGAATGATAGTTAGATTAAATGTTATTTCATTTTCAAGCAACTCCATTCGATTTACAGTTTTGGCATTGTAATTCCCAAATTCTATAATTAATGAAAATTTCTGATTTCCCTTCCTTAAAGTGAATCCTAAGTTGTTCTTTTCTTAATTAAATTAGAATGGATTCTGGATCACCACCCACTGTTACTCCTATCAAGAACACTGTGGCCTCCAGTAGTTCTAGCGATGAGGTGGCTCATCTGCGAGCCATGGTGGCAACTCTCTTAGAAAACCAAGCTCAACAGGCACTAGTCATGTAGAAATTATTGAATGATCGTGTAACTCCAGTAATTGTCACTACTCCGATAGCCCATGCTCCACAAGTTGCTTCGTCTTCACACCATACAGCAAATAATCTCCTCCATAATTTCATGAGGTTAAGACCTCCGACCTTCCGTGGGAACCTGTCCCCGATGGATACAGCTGATTGGCTGAAGGCCGTGGAAAAGGATTTAATTAGTCTGAAAATTCCAAACTCCGAAGCCGTCCGTCTCATCACCCATCTATTTCACGCCGAGGCAGAATATTGGTGGGAAGAAGTCAGGAATACCCAGTTCGTCGATTATGAACTAGACGACATTCCTTGGGATGCATTTGTTGAAGCCTTCAAGACTGAGTTTATTCCCCCGTCCGCACAAAACATGATTACAGATACAATCATGAGGTTGACACAATGAAGTCGCTCAGTGGCGAAATACGAAAGAGAGTTCCATAGATTAATTTGTTTCGCACTAGAAGTCACCCATTATGAGTCAGCAAAGTGCCACCGCTTCCTTTGTGGACTCAGAAGTTCGTTGAAGAATCAAATAGTGCCACTCTGTCTAACTAGTTTCTTCAAACTAGTGGAAACGGCTAAGGTGATTGAGCATCACCAATCTGAAGAAGATCATAAACGGAAAGCGCAGACCACTCTGAACCAGTGAGGAAATTTCAAGAGACACGGATCCAACCCCGCGAAAGTATATCAGCTGGAAGCTGCACCTACAACCGAACAAATTCAGAACTGCGCCAAACCACACCCGTATGGCAAGTGTTACCAGTTTGGCCAGACATGTTTTAATTGTGGGCGCACAGGCCATCGGTTCTATCAGTGCGACCACACGGAAACAATAGACGGAGTTCAAATGATGCCGTATCATAAGAAGCAGGTGTTCTGAGCAACTCCACTGAATTGGAGGGAACCAAATCTGGCTATAATGCCAGCCCCTGCTCCTGAAGTGGCTCACACACAGCCACCAGCTCCCAATTCTCAGAATTTCCAGCGACGGCAAACTAACAATCGTCCTTCTGGACTTGCCCGAGTATATGCTTTAACTCCTATGGAAGCCACGGAAGACAACAACGTGGTTTCAGGTACACACTCTTAAACCTCTCCTGTTACATCGCCTTTCTGTATTTTAATCTTTTCAAGTTGTTAATGCAAAACTGTGTAAATTTAGGCACACTTTATTTCAATAACCAGCCTTGTAACGTATTTTTCGATACGGGTGCCAGTCACTCATTCATCTCAGAACAATTTGCTAATAATCTTAAACTTCACGCATGCAACCTAGCACAAAAATTGAGTGTTGGACTTCCATCAGAAATCCAACTAAGTACTCCAGGTATGAAGAAAAATGTAGTTGACTTTGTGGCCAAATGCTATGCCTGTAATTTAGTAAATGCCAAACACCAAAGACCTGGTGGTGTTCTGCATCCGCTAGATATTCCTGAATGGAAATGGTTTGATATATCCATGGACTTTGTCATGGGATTGCCTTGTGCAAAATCAGGTGCCGATGCGATCTGGGTTATAGTAGACCATTTGACTAAATCAGCACATTTCCTTCCTATCCGTCAAACTGATTCTGTAGAAAAGTTAGCAAAACTCTACATCAAGGAGATTGTCAGATTGCATGGAATTCCAAAGTCAATTGTATCTGATAGAGACAGCAGATTTACTTCTAAGTTTTGGCAAGCTGTGCATCAAGATCTAGGTATGACTCTAGCCATGAGTACAGCTTTTCATCCTCAGATGGATGGTCAGACTGAGAGAGTAAATCAAGTTCTGGAAGATTTGCTTAGGCTCTGCATTCTTAATTTTGCTAGTTCCTGGGAAGATCACATCCCATTAGTGGAATTTGCCTACAACAACAGCTTTCAAGCCAGTATTAAGATGGCCCCGTATGAAGCTTTGTATGGTAGAAAATGCAGCACTCCACTAGCCTGGTCTGAAACAGGAAGTGTTCAACTGCTTGGTTCAGAATTGGTAGAAGAAACCAGCAGTAAGATCAAGTTAATTCAGCAAAGAATTCGTTCAGCTCAAGATCGTCAGAGTAAGTATCATGACTCTCACCACCGTCTCTTAGAATTCGTGGGAGATTCTGCTTATCTGAAGGTTAGCCCAATGAAGGGTGTTTTCAGATTTGGTATAGCTGGGAAACTCAGTCCCCGCTATATTGGGCCTTTTACAGTATTGGCCAAGGTAGGGTCATCTGCCTATCGGCTAAGCCTACCTGATGGCTTTGCAGCTGTTCACAACGTATTCCATGTATCCTCATTGAGAAGATGTCTTCGAGACCCTTCTCATCTCATTCAACTTCCAGCAGTAGAAATTCAACCTGATCTTTCGTATGCCGAAGAACCAATCAGAATTTTAGCTCATGATCAGAAACAACTGAGGAATCGTTTCATTCCTATGGTCAAAATTCAGTGGAAGAATAGATCATTGGAAGAATCCACTTGGGAAAAAGAGGTGGATATGCGTAATAAATATCCCCAGCTCTTTGCAAACTCAGGTACTATTCATTTCTTTTCTTTCAATTGTATCTAAACTCGTATTATCGCAATAGAATATTTCTTCACTTAGGTGATGTCGGGGACGACATCGTTCTTAAGTGGGGGAGTCTGTAACAACTCTAGGTTGTTACCCTAGCTAAAACTAGATTAATTGAGCTAAACCAATGTTTGATTTTGATTCCATTGAATTCAATGGATCATTTAAACCTATACTTAGAAGTTTGAAATCAATCGGAGCAAAATTGGAAAAATAGGTATTTTTGGCTATTTTTAAGCCCTGAAAAATACCTAAATTATTTTGATCTCCAAATTAAAATCTGATTTCATTTTTGAATTCCTCATACCCTAATTAGCTAAGGGTGAATTTTTGGGAATTTTTGGAGCTCATTTGATCCTAAATTGAATTTGGGAAATTTTAGAATAATTAAGAATTAATTTAAATAGTTTTAATTAATTAAAATTAAATTTTATTTAATCTTTAATTCCTGGGATTCGCTGTCGGGACCGCGGCAGATCCGCTACGGGGTCCCGACAGCGGCGCACGACTTTACGCCTGTAGGATCGCTAGCACGCATCTCAGCGCATTTCGATCCAACGGCTCGCGCCTTTGACCAGATCCGTTAGATCTCGACCGTTCCGCGGTTCTGAGATCTGATCCGACGGCTCTTAATCCATCCGCCTAAGTAAAACCGATCGCCCGTTAGATCTATAGGATCTAATCCGACGGTCGATATGATCCCCGCGATCAGTCGTTATTGGTCGGATGATCAGGACCATTCTAACGTAACTGAAAATCCATCAGACGGTCGCGCCCCTATTAGCCGCTGTTCACCTTCGTCCCTGAGAGATCCCAGCCTGATAGAGGCAATTTTGCCCGTTGCACCACGTCATTTTGTCTGCCACTCCCCATTGCCAGGTTACATAGGCCGTTTTCTCCTTTCCAATTGTGGCCGAGCCTCCTAAGGGGAACCGGAGGATGGGAGAATCTCATTTGAGGGAGCTGGAGGTACCCCCTCGGCCCGAGCCTAATGCACGCGCCTCAGCCATGGTTCCACCTTCCCTAAACTCCCTCGGCCTATAAATAGTCGTTCCCCAGTCCAGTGAGCTCGTTTGCTCACTGAAATCCTCTGGTGACTCTCTTCGTCCCTCTCGGCGATCCCCAGCTTCTTCCGGGTGCTTCCAGTGCTTAGGACTGCTGATAGTGGGTGCAGTTGGTGTTCAAACCCCCAGGAACTTAAATTGAGCTCAGTTGCCCCAGCATCTTCCATCGCGCTAGACTCGCCATCTCCTCAGGTAGCCTCTTCTATTTTCAGACGAGCTGGTTCTCAGCTCATCTCGCTCTATATTAAGATTAGGTGCTGTGATAGGATCCCTCCTCAATTCTATAGCGACCTCTTGGACCTTCTGGCAAGGTTTGGCAATGGGCCAGACGGCGAAAACGCCGTCTGTGCGCATACTACCAGTCAGTCTTGAGTTCGCCTATTGTGCGCTACCCAGGAACAATTGGCCACTCCTCACTGCATTAGAACCCTTCGCGCATAATTGTCGAATCGTATCAAAGTTTGGATCGATCGAGATTGAGTGATTCGACTGAACCCAATTGGTCCAGTTGAAGCTCTCGATGGTTGAAAATGCCTAGTAGCACCCCGGCGATCCAGCCCACCTCAGAGCTCCTCGTTTCGCCCTATCACTTCCTCGTCGATCCCTGAACGTGTAGGGATCGAGATCGTGGCGACTCGTGGACTCAATGAGGAGAATTATCTCCTCACAGGTGCGCCAGCTGGAGGATCTCGGCCGAGTAGGCATCCAGCGATCCAGAGCTTCCCAGTTAGGGCTTCTTAGTTTAATCGACGCGTCTAAGATCAAGGAACGTGTAGCCATTGAGATCAAGGCCTGGCGTGGTCTGTGCGCGGCAAATTTTGCAGTGGGAGCTAGCCCTAGGGCGCACAGTGTCAGGCGCGAGCAGAAGGAGGAAGATGAAGGCTTTGGGCCGGACCGAGCCCCGTCCCGCATCTTTTTAATTTGGGCCGTGGTTATTAACAAATTTTTGAACAACATTTTTAATGGTTTTGAATTAATTTAATTAAAACCTAAAGTTCTAATTTAAATAAAAATACATAATAAATTAATTATATAATTTTAGTTATACAGATCCAAATGGTATGATCCAATATACCATTTGAATCAGAAAAATTCAAGGAACCTAAATATAAAATAAAATATTAGATCTAATGGTTGGATTTAAAAATATTGGGCAAACCTTCTCTATTCTTAAATAAATCATATAAAATCATCTAAATATTCAATTTATGAGTTTAAGGGCTCTGATTAATCCTGGTACCCTAAGGAACAATTTTAGACCTTTAAAATTAATTTTGGATAATTAATTTTCTTAATCACTCCTTAATTCCCCCTAATCAAGGATTAGTGAATTAAACCCTAATTAAGCCTCTGATTTGGGTGGGGATGGTTCTTAATATCATATTAGACCTAGTATTACCTAAGTGTAAGATTGGATTGCCCTAAATTGCCTTAATTTCACTAATCACCCTAAGTGGCTTAATTAAGTGATTAGTGCTAATTAAGATCATTTAGGTCATCAAAACCTAAGTTAGGGGTGTTTCTCACTTCATTAAGTAATATGAAACACATTAGAATAGACTAGAGCAAATTTGGTTAGTTAAACCCTAAAATTCCAATTTTAGCCTTAAGAGGGGTATTTTGGTCATTTTGACCAAAATGTGATTTAGTGTTTTTTAAAAGATTGAAATTTTAGTAAACCACTGTAAAGTAGATTGGAAATGTTCTTTGAAATCCTAGAACAATAATAATCATTAATCCATAAGATCTCATTAATTCCTTAATTAAGATGCTTAGATCTTAAGTTACTTATAAAGATCATATGGCATTAAACCTTAAATCTAATAATTGAAATGGTCAATTATCTCATTAATAAGTTCAGTTAAGATGACTTAAGAATTAAGGGTTAAAAGAAAAGAAATTAGAAATGTCTAAGTAAAATCTTAGCTTAAGATCCAAAGTAATCAAAACTCAGACCCTTAGATCTTAAGTGACCTAAGAAGGTCAAAATGGGTTTAATGTTAATCTAATACTTGGAATTATCAATTTTTAACCTTGATAAGCTCCTTATAGTCAATTATGAAATTAGATTCTAAAGAAAATCACAAATGGAATCTCTTAAGTCAAAACTCTAATTAGAAGTCTAAAGTGATCAAACTTCAAATCTTTAGATCTTAGATCTTAGACTTAGATCTTCAATTTGAATCAAACCACTTCCAATTGAAATTCTTTAATAATTGATTATTTAATCTTTTGAAACCTTCCATGTGGGTATAGGATGATTCAATCAATAAGATAATGAAATTATCTTAAAGATTGAATATAGATCTTAGATTCTCAAGTTCTTAATTGATTATTTTATCTTATAATCAGTAGAATAGCCTTTCACTAAGATCTTGTTTCCTGAATCTTTTAACTTATAGGATTCTTTACCTTTAAATTGGGAATAAGTGAAAAACCTAGATCCTATTTAGAATAGCACCTATGATTTGGGATTTGAACTCAACAAAGGGTTTAAGTTCGAAATTCTTAAATCTTGATTTATTTAATCAAGATTTGGGTAAGAGAGTAAAATATTCATAAAATTAGGTCGTTGATTTGCTTACTTAAACTATATAGTCGTCACATGATTATTGGATTAGAACTTGTTAAGTTCTAATAATTAACTTTAAGGACATAAATCTAAGATTTTACTCGATAGCTAGATATTGGAGATCCTAAGCTTGTACCTTCTCAAAATAGATAGATTTGGTAATTAGACAACAACAGATATCACATAAGTTTAGATTGAGTCTCTTACTTACTTTGACTAGATTACTTTGCATACCTTGGATTTTGAGCTTTAACCCTTGAGCATAATAGGAAAAATTTAGGATATGGACGATACATCCTAAGCTAGTATTGAAATTGCATATCATTCAGTTTTGTTTTTTTTTGCAGTTAGTAGAATATGTCCTAGCTTGGTCTGCCTCTTCAGTAGTAGTATTGTATAGACTGGACTCAGACCAAACATATTTGGTTGGCTGGGCTGGGGATTGATTGATGGATATTGGAGGCCCTGAATGGCCTATTGGCTGGTATGGCAGTACTATGTTGTAGGCTTATTGCTACTTTAGATGAATTGTACTGTTTTCTGATTTGCTTTGCCACATCCTTCAGTGGCCTTATTTTCAATATTTGCTTGCTTTGCCACATGCTTCAGTGGCCTTATTTTCAATATTTGCTCGCTTTGCCACATGCCTCAGTGGCTTTACATATCATATATTGCTTTGCTTTTGCCACATGTCTCAGTGGCCTTTCTTTTCATATTAATCTACATGTTGTATGTATACTTTTATGGCTTAGATATATGTATGAATGGCATGTTTAGGATGTTAGAATTTTATCATATTCAGTACTTGTGTTCTTTTATACTCAGCATGTTTTACTTCGATCATAATCAAGTTAGGATCATGTTTATTCAGTAGTTACAGTTATTTTTACTTTTAGCCTCACCTTGCTTGTTTAATGTTTTCTATGTTACTTCACATACATGTTGCTTGCTATAAATGGATAGTTTATAGTATTCCATTTCTTTCATAGCTTGTTGCATCTTTATTGCTTGCATGTGTAGTTAAATTAAAATGTGATATCTTTAAATGCTCAGTTCATTAAAATAGCCTAAAATGTACTTAGACAATTGTCTAACTGTAACCTTTTTATTTTGTTGGCTGGGGCCCTGGCATTTGTGATACCGACAAATATCAGATTCAGACGTGTTCGTGGGCAGTGTCGCAGAGGAGGAGCCAGTTCAAGAGGAGGATCTTCCAGCTACTGTTTAGATTGTTTTGCATTGTTTATTTTAGTGAGGACGAGAGTCTTTCATTTTTCAGTTATTCATTTCAGTTTGTAATAATTAACTTTCTAGATGTACTCTACTTTCTGCATTGTGATGAGTTACTTTATTGCATTTTCTTTTTCCTTACTATGTATGCTTGTGGATGTTACCCTATTTTGTACTGCTTCTGCCACTTTGATATTTATATTGATGAATGTTATAACACTTGGTGACAAGTCCTTGACTTAAGGCAGGTTGGGTCCGCCTAACTTTACTTAAGTTTGGGATTTGCCACAGTTGGAGCACCGTACTTCCTTATTACCAGTACGGGGGCCCCACAGCCCCGTTCTACTACTGTGTTTCTCTTACTGTGAAGTGGCTCAATCCCTGACTCTTGACATTCCTTCACAAAAGAGTCGGATGTGAATTCTCTGCCATTGTCCGAACGGATCATCTTGATTCTTTTGCCCGTTTGATTCTCCACCATCTTCTTCCAGTTTATGAATACCTCCAGTACATTTGCTTTGCTCTTCAAAGTGTATCCCCATACAAATCTAGAGTAATCATCTATAAAAGAAAAAAAAATATTCGACCACCGAATGATGTAGTCTTTGTTGGTCCCCATAAATCTGTGTGTATATATTCTAATATACGTTTGGTGTTGTGGAGGCAAACACCAAAGGGCTTGTGTGCTTTCTTGCAAAAAATACAATGTTCATAAAATTGTAATTTGTAAGAATTTATACCTTTGATGAGCCCCTCTTTCTCCAATACCTTCAGTGATGGTTCCCTTACATGTGCTAATCTCATATGCCACAGCAGCATGACATCTTCAAAGTCTTCAGCAATAGCTACTGTACCTGTCACTATACTTCCTTGCAAGTAGTTGAAGTTATGTTGTCTGACTTCTCTCAAGTAAGTCATTGCACCCTTGTTGATCTTCAGAACTCATGCCTCAATTACCACCTTAAAGTCCTTGGCTTCTAAAGCCCCAATAGATAGTAGATTCTTCTTAATTTCTGGCACATGTATAATTTCCTTTAGTTCTTGGACTATTTTTGAATGTGTCCTTATCAGCACATTACCAACTCCTGTAATCTTGCAAGTAGCATCATTTCCCATTGTGACTGCACCATTGTTTGTTTCCGTGTATGAGCAGAACCAATCCCTCTGAGAGCAAATGTGATACATCGCACCAGTGTCCATAATCCAACTAGAGTTGTCTGCTACTAGATCCATGGAAACTATCACAAGAGATACAACAGAGTCTGAACCCTCCACCATATTTTGAATCATATTGGCCTCTGAAGATCCACTCACCCGCTGCTTGTCTTTCAACTTTGGGCAGTCCTTATTCTAATGTTTTGTCTCTAAACAGAATGCGCACTAATTGCGTCCAATGCTTCGGCCTCTGGATTTCCCCCTTTTCTGGAAGCCTGCATTCTTCTTTGGCCATTGCTTCTTCTTCTTTAGTCTTCCCTTATTGAGTGTAAGTGCCTCTGCCATATAATATTTGGTAGACTCCTTATCCCTTCTTCTGAACTCGTGATTCACAAGGGCTGTAATCACCTCATCATACTTCAGAACCTCCTTCCCATGGATCAACATAATGGTGAAGTGCTCATACTCGTTTGGTAACGAGTTCAACAATAACAAGGCCTTGTTTTCATCCTCCACGATCTCATCCATATTCAGCAAATCTGACAACAGTTTTGTGAATTCATTCAAGTGCTCATCAATGGAAATCCCTCTACTCATCCGAAAGCTGTAGAGCCTCCTTTTCATGTAAAGTCTATTCTCCACACTCGTCAAATACTTAGCATCTAGGAATTTTCACAATTTCCACGTCGATGTCTTCATCATAACTGCATACTTGATCTCCTGAGTCGAACAATTCTGGATCAAGCTGCATGTATTGCGGTTCATCTTAATCCAGACCCTCTCTGAAATTTCCTCTAGTTTTTCTTTACCTTTGAGAGTATTTTCAAGATTTAGGGCACACAGTGCATCTGTCACCTCGCACCACCACATCCCAAAGTTGTTCTTCCCATCAAATTTGACAACATCTATTTTAGCCGGATGTGTCACAACTTGGTGGAGAGTCCTCTCCACCACCGAAAATGACAAAGGTCCAACCACCTCTTCTTCTCCTTCAATCATGTTTATCTTCTTGCTTTAATAAAACTCAATCACAAATTAACAAGCAACCTAAGCAAAAAATCCTAGCCCTTAAGAATGAATAAGAAAAAATAAACATCTCTCTGATACCACTTGTTGAGATCGACTATGGTTTAAATAAAAAGTGGAACAAAAAAAAACTTAGCGAGCGTTGAAAAATCAAAATTTAAAACAAGAAAATCAAACTTACAAAACAATCACAGCAACAAGACAGAAATTACGCGGTTCGGTGATCACACTTACGTTCACGGGGAAGAGAGCAAAGTTTCACTGACATCAGAGAGGAATACTAATGGTTTTAGAGTTAGAGAACCGTTACAAAATTTTTCTCTTAGAGCTTTCTTTTTCTCTTCTCTTAATTTGTATGTCAAACCTATTTATAAGCTATCATTGATTCCCAAAAATTACAAATTCCCAATCTCAATAATTACGATATTAAAAGAGCCTAAAGAAAACTTCCAAATTCGGCTACCATAATTCCTGAAACGGAAGTTATTAATGCGGCAGTCATTAACTTTCTGAAACGGAAGTTATTAATGCGGCAGTCATTAATAAAATGAGCAAACTTTCAAATTCGGCCACCATAATACCTTAAATAAGTTATTAAGCTAATTCAAGAAAATCAAATTTATTTACGTCAAAGTCAATTTATTTGTTGAAGAAAAGATATTTCATACTATTATTTTTAGTTAACTTTATACAAAAAAAAATTTAATACTATTATTTTATAAAAATAGATTATATTATATTTTCTAGTCAAACTGACATTTTGGCACTTCCAAATAAAATTGAAGATTCGCCGTATGATACTATTTCTTACATCTTATAAAAAAAAAAAAAATGCTATGCTTACATAAGAATATTCATATCAAAAAATATTCAAGAGCAATAAAAAATTTTTAATTTTTTAAACTTTTACATATTGGCCCTATAAAAAAAGTGTACTTAACTAATAATCTATTTATACATTTAATTAACACATCATCTATATATTTTGATGTATACAAATTTGTAAGTGTAGCAATACTCTAAAAATAAAATACAAAGATTGGCAACAAATTGCATTAATTCTTTATGAATCTAACTTCTCTCAAACAATATAAATAGAGGATAGAACTAATCTAAAATCAAGGCTATTGAAAGACATGGAGACAACAATGATGTCTTTCCTATTACTCTTCTTCTCTGTACTCTTTGTTCTTTCATTAAAGAAGATTAGGAATCCAAAAGCTTTCCACGCCATTAGGCTCCCTCCAGGCCCATCAAAACTCCCATTCATAGGAAGTTTGCATCATGTTTTCGGAGAACATCCACACCAGAGATTAAGAAGCCTTGCAAACAAATACGGGCCTTTGCTTCACCTCAAACTTGGAGAGGTAAATTATTTTATCATTACATCACCAGAATATGCTAGAGAAGTCATGAAGACCCATGACATCGATTTTGCTTCACGACCAGAATCTCTTGCCTCAAAAATACTTTTCTACGATAGTAAAGATATTGTTTTTTCGCCATATGGCAAATATTGGTCACAACTCCGAAAGATATGTGCAGTTGAATTGCTTAGCAGCAAGCGCGTCGAGTCTTTTGGCTTCATAAGGGAAGAAGCAGGAGCAGATATTGTGGAAAAAATTCGTCAAGCGAAGGGATCTCCTGTGAACATCAGTGAAATATTTCTATCTTTAACAAACATGGCAATTTCAAAGGCAGCATTTGGGAAGGGGTACTCACACCAAAAAAGATTTAATAATGCCATGAAAGAGGCACTACAATATTTGTCAGGATTTAATTTGGTTGATTTTTATCCATCACTGAGTTTTCTTGGTGATTTAACCGGCACTAGAGCTCGGTTGGAGAGCCTGCATCAACAAATGGATGAGATCTTGGATGAGATATTTGAGGATCATCCTGCTAAGAATCTTAATGAAAATTGTAGTGAGGAGAATATTCTTGATATTTTGTTAAGACTCAAAAACGATGGAGAGATGGATATTTCACTTGCAACTGAAAATATTAAAGCTGTAATTTTGGTAAATATCAATTTTTTTATTTTTCAATTTCTCATGTGCTAATAATAACTGTTTGAAAATTTAAGATATTACAAATGACTATACACATTTACATAATATTTGACAATAAAAGACAAATTATTACTTTTATTATTATTCTTATAATATATTATTTAGATTTGTGTGCATATATTAAAATGTTAAATGGTTTATGCAATATCTAATTTGTAATATTTCTTAAACAACACTCTAAAAGCGAGCAACATACATTTCGAAGAGTACAAAACCATCTATGCTTTAATGGTTAGTGACTTTGCTATAGAATTCTAAATTTATTTATATTTTTCCTCTTCTAGGATTTATTTATAGGAGGAACCGATACTGGAGCTTCAACAATGGATTGGGCTATGTCAGAGCTCATTCGACATCCTGATATTTTGCAAAAGGTTCAATTGGAAGTGAGGAAAGCTTTTGAAGGAAAAGAAAAGATTGAGATGAGAGAGGTCGGCAAGCTCCCATATTTAAATCAAATTATTAAAGAAACCTCAAGATTGCACCCAATAGTTCCTTTCTTGGTTCCTAGGATTTGTCGTAACACTGTCAAAATTGAGGATTACACAATACTAGCCGGAATGCGGATTCTAATAAATGCATGGGCAATCATGAGGGACCCAACATATTGGGTTGATCCAGAGAGCTTTCGACCCGAGCGATTTGATGAAGCAACATTCGATTTTAAGGGGTCCAAATTTGAGTATATTCCTTTTGGTGCTGGAAGAAGAATGTGTCCGGGCATAGCATTTGCGATAGCAGAAATAGAGTATTGGCTTGCACAAATGCTTTTTCACTTTGATTGGAAGCTCCCTGATGGCAAGATGCCTGAAGAATTAGATATGGATGAAGTTTTTGGTTTAACACTTTCAAGAAAAAATGACTTGTTACTTATTGCCACTCCGCATAAACATGCCCCTCAAATTAAATAAGTTAAGTTCTGCTGATGATGAAAATATTACTAAGAACTTTTATGAGAAGAGAAATGGTATCCTTTTATTCCTATTTAATAATTTGTCTATTTGACTCTATATGTTTTATAGGAGAATTTCTATTAATACTTTTTTTCCTTTCATTGCTTTCTTAAGAATATTCCTATAATTAGGTATTCATTATTGCATAGAGTAGATTGTAACTCAAAATCTCACTCAATTTTGAGTTAGTATTTCTCACATTTGAGAGGTAAGTTTTAGAATCTCTCATATGTTGCATATTTATCTTTATCATTGAGTTGTTACCAGAGAAATATTAATATAATAATAATATTTTCTTAATTTAAGTCACTATGTACATGCAACCAATTTTTAATGATAAAAACATCTAAATATAACTTTACATAGAATTTAGTCTTAACTACCAGTTAATTAATGGTCAAATTCAAGATATCTCATATCTAGGGCTTGGTGCTGAAGATGTAGGGCTTACTTCGAGTCGAGTTAACCCATACTCGTACTCGAATCGAACTTGTTCGAGTTCAAATTCGAGTCAAGTTCTAGTTGAATTCGTGTTGAGTTCGAGTCATTTCGATTCATTTTAAATAGGGTTCGAGTCAAGACGTATGACTCGAACTCGGCTCAAAAATTTTTGAGCCGAGTTCGAGTTGAGTCAAAATGTCTCGAGTTCGAGTCGAGTTGAATTCGAACTTTGAGTTTCGGGACAAATTGTCAGCCCTAGATGTAACTGAAGAATGTAAGAAGATGTACCTGAAGAATCGATTATCAATAGGGAACGGCTTAGTGTTGTAACTCAAAATAATTTCTAAACAGATAATGATATATATCTATTTAACCCAATATATTTTTATAAAAATATTCTCTTAATTTTTTTTTCCTTTATATTTGCATTATTAAGAATATTATTATAACTAGCTATTCCTAATTTGAGTTTGTAAATATGGGCATAAAGAGGGGTGGCCAAGAAACATTTGGGATGGAAGTCTTAGAATTTCTCAAAAGCTTCATATATATCTTTATCATTGGAGTGTTACTAGTGAAAAATTAATAGAATAATAACAATTTGTGACTATTTCTTTCTTAACTATTTTTTGGCAAAGGGTTAGCATTACAGAATTTTCAGAATCCTAACGATTTTACTATTTGTTTTCTTAATTCTATTAATTTTAAAAGTTTTAGAATCATATTTTTCTTGGTAAAGTTTGAATTTTAATGGAGAGCTTTTGTAAAATACGTTGGATCCCATTTTTGGCCATTTGAACATGTACAACTTACCGATTGCACTAGTGCTTGCAAGTACATGCCTTTATGCACAAGGCTTTTGGTGAGCTAAACTTTTCAAGCACAAGGTTTTTGTCTCACTGTCACTGCCATTCAAGCTCCTCAGTAGGCTTAGAATAGGGCTGGCTTTAATTCGAGTTTGAGCGAGTTAAGTTTAACTTGAACTAGAAATTTTGAGTTAAGCTCAATTCGAACACGACTCGAACTCGAATCGTGTTCGAGTCGAGTCAAATTCGACTCATTCAATTTGAATTCGAGCTGACTCGAAATTGATTCAAGTCAGCTTGTAATATCATTTTGATTCAAAATTTTAGAGTTCGAGTAACTCAAAAAAATAAGAACATATTTTTAAAAAGTCTATAGATTTCAGAAATAAAAAATACAATAAACAGTATATAAGCTGTCAAACTTCAGCAAATTAAATTAGGGCTAAAACATTTATTCATAATTTCATACGTATTTGGCACAATTCACAAACTAAATATAGTAAAATTATACATTAATTTAATATAAACCAGAAGCAATAATGATCCAACTCAAGTCACTCAAAATTTAACAATCATTTAATAGATACACAAGACAACCAATATAACCACTCTACAAGCTAACTCCCAGCATTCCAACAAGGCAGAAACAGCCCAAGCTCATGCCAAAGCACTTTAAGCCCATGCAAGTATGCAACCTGCATGTTTAGTCCATATCTCCACCGTCCTAAGCATGCAACATGTAAAATCTGCATAAAAAATAATACAATAACTCAAGTGAAAAATGCAATATATTGCAAATATAAAAAAAAATGCAACTAATACTTATCTAAATTAACACAAAAATATCTGAATTATTTGATTGACTGATTTTGATTGTGGGTGTAACGCTTCGTCCCGTTGCTACGTGCAATAGAAAGGTAATGATAATACCAAATAATTAGTGGCAGAATGATGCGTTACTTGATCTAATATTATGTGTTATATAAACTCTATATTTGAATAAAGTTGATGAGCTTATCTAACTCGTAGAAAGGAATAAGTAAACAAAAATGTCATTTACATATTGTATTTTGGCACTTCCCTATAAAGCACTGGATTCGCATCTAATATTCTTTTCTATTTGATCTCAATCAATATAAATCGACATTAACAACTCAATCTTAAATTAAGCCTACTCTTTGTTCTTTTATTAAAGAAGATTAGGTATTAAATTGCCAATCTAAAATCAAGCCTACTGAAAATTATGGAAACAACAATGACAGCTTCCTTGCTACTCTTGTTCTCTACGCTGTTTGTTCTTTTATTACGGATTATTAGGAACCTAAAAGCTTTTCACGTCATTAAGCTTCCTCCAGTCCCATCAAAACTCCCCTTCATAGGAAGTTTGCATCAGCTTGTCGGAGAACACCCGCACAGAAGATTGTGTAAGCTCGCGAACAAATACGGGCCTTTGCTTCACCTCAAACTTGGAGAGGTAAATTATATTATCATTACTTCACCAGAATATGCTGAAGAAGTCATGAAGACCCATGATATCGATTTTGCTTCACGACCAGAATCTCTTGCCACAAAAATACTTGTCTATAATAGCAAAGATATTGGATTTTCGCCATACGACAAATATTGGTCACAACTAAAAAATATATGTACAGTTGAATTGCTTAGCAGCAAGCGCGTCGAGTCTTTCGGTTTCATAAGAGAGGAAGTAGGAGAGCATCTTGTGGAAAAAATTAATATGACAATGGGATCTCCCGTGAACCTCAGTGAAATATTTTTATCTTTAACACATACGACTATTTCAAGGGCAGCATTTGGGATGGGGTGCTCACACCAAAACAAATTTAATAAGGCCTTAAAAAAAGCATTACTGTATTTGTCAGGCTTTAATTTTGTTGATTTTTATCCATCATTCATTTTTCTTGGTGATCTAACTGGCTTTCGAGCTCGGCTGAAGAGTGTGCATCGACAATTGGATGAGATCTTTGATGAGATATTTAAGGATCATCAGGCTAAGAACCTTAATGAAGATTGTGTTCATGAGGATATTGTTGATACTTTGTTCAAACTCAAAAATCATGGGAAGTTGGATATTTCACTTACAACTAAGAATATTAAAGCGATTATACTGGTAAATATCAATTTTATTTTTCAATCTTATCATATGCCAATGAAAATAATTTAAAAATTTAAGATGTTATAAATTAACGTACACTTTTACATAAATTTTGAGAATATATGATAATAATAATAATAATAATAATAATTATTATTATTATTATTATTATATATCAGATAGACTTGTGCATAATATTATAATTTTTAAAACATTTAGTTAATATCTAATTTGTGATATCTCTTAACTACATCATAAAAGTCAACAAATATTATAATTGCTTACAAATTTCTTCATACAAAAAAGTTGGTTTAAATTGTGCAGCCTATTATTTTGAAGAATTAAAAGCCCTCTATGCTGTAATGTTTAGTCACTTAACTAAAAATTGTATTTTTATTTGCATTTCTCTTCTTCAAGGATATATTTATGGGAGGAATTGATACAACAACTTCGACAATGGAGTGGGCTATGTCAGAGCTCATTCGACATCCTGATATTATGCAAAAGGTTCAATTGGAAGTAAGAAAAGTTTTCGAAGGAAAAGAAAAGGTTGAATTGAGAGAGGTTAGCAAGCTTCCATACTTAAGTCAAATTGTTAAAGAAACCTTGAGATTGCACCCGATACTTCCTTTCTTGATTCCAAGGATATCTCGTAACTCAGTTGAAATTGGTGATTACACAATACTAGTTGGAACACGAATTATTATAAATGCATGGGCAATAATGAGGGACCCAAAATATTGGGTTGATCCAGAGAGATTTCGACCAGAGCGATTTGATGAGGCAACATTAGATTTTAAAGGGTCTAAATTTGAGTATATTCCTTTTGGTTCTGGACGGAGAATGTGTTCGGGCATAACTTTTGCAATAACAGGCATAGAGTATTGGCTTGCACAACTACTTTTTCACTTTGATTGGAAGCTCCCTAATGGCAAGATGCCAGAAGAATTAGATATGGATGAAAATTTTGGTTTAACAGTTTCAAGGAAAAATAACTTATTACTGCTTGCCACTCAGCATAAACATTCTCCTTCAATTAAATAAGTGGTGCTCCTGATGATGAAGATATTACTAAGAAATTTTATAAATATTATTATTTAATCTTGTATATCTATTTCAGTTAATATGTTTTTATAATTAAACTTCCCTTAATGTTTTTTTCCTTCTAATGCATTATTAAGAATATTTATATAATTGGGTATCCATATTTGCATAGAGTAAAATGTAACTCAACTATCAAAATCCTTTTCAATTTTGAGTTAATAAATATGGGCAGAAAGGAGGGATGGCCATGACTAAATTTTCTTGACTTAAGTCACTATGAATAGAATAATAATATTTTTTTAAGTCACATTCGGTCAAATTTTTATGATAACAACTTTTGGGTATAACTTTTGATATGTACTCATTTGATATAGCTTCATAAAAATTAACTTACAAGATAGCCTTTAGCTTTATCTACTAAATTAATTGATGATCTCAAATTTAGGTTATCTCAAATATAGGGCATGATAACTCATATAAGAAATAAGATGTACTTGTAAAATCGCTTATTAACTAGGCAAGGCTTAGCATTCTAGCTCAAAAGATTTTCTATATAGCCAAAGAATTTGATAATACTAAAGATTTTATTCTTCATTTTCTTAATTCTATTATCTTCTAAATTTTAGAATCATTTTTTGCTCGATAGAGTAAGGAGAATTTTAGCTGAAGCTCTTTTGTAAAACACCTTGCATCCCATTTTTGGCCATATGAACCCGTGCACTAATGAGCCCCATATATATTGTTATTTTCTTAACATGGATCTAGTGACCCTTGAAGATTTTCGTAGCATGGGTGTTTGTGGTTCAACATTGATACCCACCTGAGTATCTTCTTGCACTCACATATCTGGCTCAATGTTGTCATCAATCTCTGTATGGCGGGGCTCACCGTTTGAAGCATCCTTGAAATCAGTCCTAACTTCAATGTACTCTTTGTATATTTCACTTTCAATGAAAGGGACATCCCTAGTTTTGATAACCTTTTGGTTCCGATTATCCTAGAATATGTAACCAAACTTGCTTGTGTCATATCCAATAAATGTGCACTTGATCCTAGATTATGCATCAATATGCACATATGATGAGCAGCCAAATATCTTAAGGTGGTTCAATTTTACCTCATTTCCTATAATAACCCAAGTTGTTACCCTAGCCAATTAAGACTAAACCAAGTCCTAATTTTGATAATAATACACTAATTAAGTTATCAGTAGTTCACCACTATGACCTAGTTCAAATCAGCGGTCAAATAGATCGAACCCCAATTTTGAAAATTTTAGGAACCCATAAAGTCAGCCTAATTAGTTTAACCTCAGATCAAAATTCGGACTTCGCCATTACACTAATTGCCGCAAAATTAGCTTGGGGTGATGTTTTGGTGGCAATTGGAAGTCGTTAAAATTTTGTTGAATAGTATAATAATATTTAATTAATGGAAAATTGAGATATTTAATTTGACCTCAAAATTAAAGTTCGACTTTGCCATTGTGATTATCACCCACAAATTAGCTTGGGGTGATGTTTAGGACGCATTTGAAAGTTGACGGATTTTATCGAATATTTTAATATAATTAAATACCTCGAAAAAATAAGATAATTATAAAATCGTCAGAATCAAAATCAGACTTCGCCGTTGAATTTCTCACCCTCAAATTAGCTAGGGGTGAAGTTTTGAGATTTTTCGAAGCATGTTTGTAAAATTTGATTTTAAAGTAATAATTAAATAATTAATAAAATCAAAAATTACTTAAAAACTATTCTTCCTCCTTTCTCTCTCCTGACTGGCATTTCTTTTTCTTCTCCATTCAGTGCTTCTCTATCCTATCGCACGCAAAAGTGGCAGAGCCCCGCTCCTTCTCTTTTTGCCATCATCCCCTCCATGTCTTGGATGGGATAACTCATTCCTATCCCATCCCAAGGCCAACCTCCTCTTCTCCTATAAGAATGGAGCTCCAGCCTCTCCTTCCTCCATTTGGCCAGCTGAGCTCTTCTCCTCTTTCCAAGCTCTCTTCTTCCTCCTCAAGCATTCAAGCCTCCAAGATCCTACAGAGATCCGAGCCTTCTTTCTCCAAGCTTCTAGTGAAAGCTGAGATCTTCTTCCATCTCTAAAGGCACCTCCCTTTCCCCCATTGAATGGATTCAATTGCTACTTCATTTTGCTCTTATGCTTATTTTGCATCCTTAGAAATCGGTGATTGAGTATGGAAGCCATTAAAGTTCATTAAAGTGTTAAATTTCATTGTAAATGAAATGCTCTGTTTTCCTTCTTTCTGCGTACCCTAACCTTTAACTCCATTGTTTGCCTAGTTAGAATAAACATTTTGTGCTGCTTTTATTATCATTGGAAAGGTTTCGAAAATACCTATCCATAGATATATGGCACCGCCCGTGAGATGCCCAAAAATGGGAGTATTTGAGTGCGAAAGGAGACCCGTTGAGGTTTTCACACAGGCAAAATCACTGTCGGGCGCTACCGCACGCCGTAGCACCCGAGTTTCAAAATTGAATCCGCCACAGCGCGCTGCTGTGCGCCGTAGTGGTATATAAAATTGATGGAATTAAATTAAATGCACTGCAGCACTGAAATCTGCCGCAGCGCCTGAAATCACTACAGCGCACCGTAGCGCCTAGCCTTTGGCCAGAAGGCGCCATGGCACGCCGTTGCACCCAGAACTGTCCGGAACTGCCCAAAATTGTCCAGAATGGCCAAGACTTCACATTGTTCGCATTCTAATGACCATAATGGGGCCAAAATATATTAATTCTTAACCTAGTTTTAGTAAAATTAAGCATTGTATAAAATTGTAGATGATTTTTGAATATGGAAAAAAATTAGGTTTTGACCCATTTTATGAAAATAGAACCCTAGCATTGAAATAACCATAACTTGATCATTAAACATTAAAATTTAATGTTCTTAGACTCTATAGAATCCTTGGACAGTAGACAACAATAAATAAACTGAATCTTTCAACTTCACCAAGTAAAATTACCAAATTGCCCTTATAAGTTGAAATCCTTAAATTGGATCCATAGGACTTAATACTTGTCCGAATTTGATGTACCAACTATCTATCTTCATGTTAGATTCAAGAAATCATCTGGCATCAAGAAAATTCAATCTAGAGCCCTTAATCAAAAAGTAGTATTTTAGACCCTTAAGTAGGGGCAAAACTATCATTTTGCCCAAAATTAAGATTTAGTGCCCTTAACCTCTAAATATCATTTATATCATTAAAATAAGTAATAGAACTGATTTAGAATCAAATTAGACTCTTAAATCTTTAAATTAAGTGAATTGTTGAAAATTCAATTTAAGGCTTATAAAATTCCTAAGTAAAATCGATTATCCCTCAACTTAGTTAAAACTTATCCTTAACTCCTTTAAATGAACAAAATTAGCAAATGGTGGCAAATTATAATAAATTCCATCAAATTCTAAAATTCCCTAAGTCATTTTATTAGGAGTCTATTAGGAAGCTACACTTCACTTAGAATCTTTTCCTTAAGACTAGGAATAGATACGATGTTAGATTCATTCATTGAATAAAGTGAGTTATTCAATGAATGGAATATTAGTTTTTTTAGTTTCTAGATTTTCATGCTTTAATTCTATTTTTTTTTTCAACTTTAGATTAAGATTAGGAGAATTATTCTATTAAACTTAATTGTGCTTAATAGAATCTATCTTGATTATTAGTTCACATTTATACTTAAACTTTAGTCCTTAAGCTATACCCTTTAGATTATGTGATAAACTCCAATTCATGGTATTTAATTCATAATCCCTAGCTTAGTAGATATTAATCAGATTTTAGTTTAGAACGCCTAAATTCATTATTTATGGCGTAATGATTTCTTATTTAACTTATAGTCATTATTGATTGAATTAAATTAGAACCTAATCAGTTCTAATTACTTTTAACTTATAAGGCTGTGCATCTAAGTTACACTTGATAGTAGGAATTGGAGATCCTAAACTTGTGTAACTTGGAGTAGTTATAATAGTTTAAGTAGATAATAATATATATCACTATGTATACTAGAGTCCCTTGCTTACTATTATTTTACTTATGCTTTCGCATTCCTTGTACTTTGTGCCTTACCTTGAACATGTCATATAAGAACATTGATGTATGAAATAAAAACTTAGAATAATTAGGACAACATTTGCATAGGGTTCAGTTTCTTGTTGATCGTGCACATTTTACTCTACTTGACAGGGGTAAGGAGAAATAAGGATTATTTAACATTACTCATTGAGGAGTGTTGTGTTAAGTTGGAACCTAAATAGTCTTGTAGATATGATTGACTCATCACATACTTCTGGATATGTCTATAAAAGTAAAGTAAATAACTAAAACATTACTGCATTTGTGATTACTACCTCTTCAGTTCAGTTTTTGTTCTATTATTTCGGCCTAGCCTCAGATGACTTTAGGAATATGCTTATACTTGTTGCAATAAGCTAGATTAGCTCTATACAGATATGGTAGTCATTACATTCCTATTTACTTCAGCCAGCTTTACTTTACCTGCTTACTTACTTATAGGATGCTACTTTTTGTTGCTGCTTACTATATATATCATAGTCAGATTATTTATTTTTAACTTGCATATGTCAAGTGATCATAAGCATGTTTAGGATGAGTCTTTTCTTTTAGTATTTTCTTTACTTTACTTATACTTATATGTCTAAACTTTATTCTAAGCTGCATATTTACTTCTTACTTGTATTATGGTGGATTAGATGTAGCATATTTTATTATCTTGCTTCCGCACTCTGATGAATGTATATACTTAGTGATTGATTTTGCTGCATTATCTAGGGTGTATCCTTCCCTTATTAGTGGGTTAAAGAATTACACCTTAATCTAACGATAAGTGAGAGATTTGCCAAAGTGGCACACCTCTCCTTAGCCTTGATTATCAGCGGTCAAGTGGCAGGGCACCACATTTCTGCTCCAAGACTCCTCTGGAATCCCTTCATTTAGGGGTTTGGAAGGCCACCGATTGATTAGATACATCACCCTGTTAACGACCTCACCCCAAAACTATTTTGGGAGACCCGTATGCAATCTCATGCTCCTAGCTATTTTGGTGATTATTTTATTCATCCACTTAGCAACATCATTTTGTTGTGGTGTTCTTGGAACTGTAAAATCCTTCTTGATACCTCTCAAGGCACAAAACTCCTTGAACTCCTTGTCATAGTACTCATTGCCATTATTGGATTTCAAGCACTTAAGCTTCAATCATGTCTCATTATACATCAAAGCTAACCACTTTCCAAGCACCTCAAATGCGTCAGTTTTATGTTTTAAAAATTAAACCCAAAGCTTCCTCATATGGTCATCAGTAAAGGTGATGAAATATGTGTCTCCACCTATGAAATAAATGGGAGCTGATCCCCATACATATGCATGCACCAACTCAAGTTTCCTGCCTTTCAGCTCTCTTCCAATTTTGGAGAATGAAACCTTCTTTTTCTTTTCCAACATAGAATATTCACTAAAATCCAAGTCTACTGACTTCAATCCTTGGAGCTTCCCCTCTGACTGTAGGGATTTCCAACCTCTCTCACTCATATGGCCAAACCTCTGCTGCCATAGACTTGCGTCTATTTGTTCTGTAGCTACAATAGACTCAGATACTTTATTGATCAGGTAAAGTGTACCTTTCATATTATCCTATATAATAATGAGTGCACCCTTGGTGACCTTCCATGAGTCTTCTATAAAACATGTGCTTTAGCTCTCCATGGCTAACTGGCTAATAGATATAAGATTTCTCTTTAGATATTGCACATGTCTAACATCTTTGAACTTCTAAACTGCACC
Source organism: Gastrodia elata (assembly GCA_016760335.1). Classification (NCBI taxonomy): domain Eukaryota; kingdom Viridiplantae; phylum Streptophyta; class Magnoliopsida; order Asparagales; family Orchidaceae; genus Gastrodia; species Gastrodia elata. The sequence continues at coordinate 22,555,301 of CM028672.1, read as the reverse complement.
GCTTGGTAGCTGAACATCTATATCACCTCTGTTAATAAAATTGCATGCCTTATCATCACCAAGTCATACCTTATCCAAGTCACCCTTAATGTAAGTCTTGAAAGCACCCATAGTAGGAGTGGCATGAAAGGATGCACCTGAGTTTACCACCCAGGACTCCGTGTTGACAAGTGAGAGGATGAAAGCATCCCAATTCTTTTCAGCTAAAAATTTATAGTGGGGCACATAACCTTTCCTCCACCACTTGGCTTCTTAAGGGTAGGGCAGCCCTTCTTAAATTGACATGCCTTCCCACAGTTCCAGTAATCCAGCTTTGCTTTTCTGAGTTTTGATTTACCTCATCTTGACATAGACCTATTTTTGTTATGCCTTCGATCTACGCCTCTTCCTCTGATTTCGTCATTCAACTCTGAAGTAGATGACTCCCCATGTGATCTTTTCCGCACGGCTTCATTTAGCAATTGTGTCGCCTTACCCCTTAATCTATAAGATTAAGCTAAGGGGTGGTGTGTCACTTTGGCAAATTCGTCACTTATTATTAGATTAAGGTGTAATTCCTCAATCAACTAATAAGGGAAGGATGTGTCTTGGATAATACAGCGGAATCATTCACTAAGTATATACATTCATCAGAGTGCAGAAGTAAAGATAGTAAAATATGCTACATCCATTCTACCACAATACAAGTATGAAGTAAATATGTAGCTCAGAATAAAACAGTACAGTAAAAGAAGATACATAAATATTTGAATTATTACAAACATTAAATCAAGTCTTAATGAAAATGATAAAGCTATCATCCTCATAAAAATAAAAGAGAAGCTAAGCTAAGGATCTCCAGTGGCGGCACACTCCTCCTCTTGAATCTGACCTTCAGAAGGCTCGACTACCTCGAATAACTCAGAATCTACCATTGTCGGTTTCACAATGATAGGACCCCAACCAAAGAAAAAAAAATCTGATTAGACATATTGTCTAAGTATATTTTAAGCTATTTTAAGTTCCTGAGTTATATGATATCACCATTTTACTTAGATTATAAAACAAATAAAATATAAGGGTGAAACAAGCATACAAAGGAATGAATAAGCTATAAATAAAGGCATTTATAACTAAGCAACATGTAAGGTAAGAGAACATACCTCAACTCTAAAGTTGTAACAAAGTTAGGCATATAAGTATAAGTAAAGATAATACTTAAGGAAAAGACTCATCCTAAATATGCTTATGATCACTTGACATATGCAAGTTAAAAATAAATAATCTGATTGTGATATATATAGTAAATAATAACAGTAAGTAGCATCCTATAAGTAAGTAAGCATGTAAAGTAAAGCTGACAGAAGTAAAGTATAATAACAAATGAAAAATAGTAAATAGTAAATAGTAAACATGTATGTAAATACTGTCATATCAGAAGAGGGCTAATCTAGCCTGCTGATTTCAAAAGGATTCTTAGCATCAACGTGGAGGCTAAGGTAGCAAAATATTCTTAGCATCATCTGAGGCTAGGCTAGAATAACAGAACATAAACTGAACTGAAGAGGCAGTAATCTTAAATGCAATAATATTTTAATTATTTACTTTACTTCTATGGACATATCCAGAAGTAGTTGAGGAGTCAAGCGCATCTGCAAGACTATACAGGTTCCAAAATTAGCACAATACTCCTCAATGAGTAATTCCAAGTACTCCTTATTTCTCCTTACCCCCAGTCCACTAGGGTAAAATGTGCAAGATCAACAAGTAACTAATCCCAATGCAAATATTATCCTAGTATTCTATATTTTTATTTCATGCAATAACTTTATCTTGAATGACATGTTCAAGGGATAAGGCACAAAATAAAATGAATGCAAAAGCACAAGTAAAACAATAGTGAGCAAGGGACTCTATTACACAAGGTGACACTAGTTGTTATCTATTAAACCATTCTAACTATTCCAAGTTACACAAGTTCAAGATCTTCAATTTATACTATCAAGTGTAACTTAGAAACATAACCTTACAAGTTAAAAGTAATTAGAACTCATTAGGTTCTAATTTAATTCAATCAATAATGACTCTAAGTTAAATAAGAAATCATTACATCCTAATTAATGAATTTAGACATTCTAAACTAAGATCGGATCAAGATCTACTAAAACTAGGAATTATGCATTAAACACCAAAAATTAGAGTTAATCATATAATCTCTAGGTAATACTTAAGGTCTATGGTCTAAATCTAAATTGTGAACTAATGATTAAGGTAAATTTTATCAAGCAAAATTAAGACTTAATAGGATGAATCTCCTAGTCTTAATCTAAAATTGAAAAATAAAATAATCAAAATTAAGTATAAAAATCTAGAAACTAATAAAACTAAGGTTCCATTCATTGAATAACTCATTTACTCAATGAATGAATTCTAACATAGGATCTACTCCTAATCTAAAGGGAAAAGGTCCTAGGGTGCAAGTGAAGTTCCTAAGAAGGCTCCTAATGAAAAGACTTAGAGAGATTCCAAGAATTGATTGAATTTATTTTCAATTTAACTTAATATGTTGTTTTTATTTAATTATGGAAGTTAAGAATGAATTTTAGCTAAGTAAGGCATATCATCCTTACTTAAAGTTTCTCAGGCCTAAATTAAGATATTTGACAAATTATTCAAATTATGGGATTTAATACTTAAACTAATCCTAAATTAGTTTTATTACTGATTTTAATGATTTAAAATATATTTTAAGGGTTAGGAACACTTAACCTAAATATTAGGCAAAATGACCATTTTGCCCCTACTAAAGTCCAAAAAGCTACTTTTTGATTTAGGGCTCTAAATTAAATTTTTTTATTGCTAAATAATTCCTTACTATCTTACATGAAGATAGACAGTAGTAAGTACACCAAATTTGGACATGAAATGGGTCATATAGGTCCAAACTAAGGAATTTGATCTAATGGGAGATTTATTAATTTTCTCTAGATGGAATCTAAAAATTTGTGTAGTTTATTATTGCTTGATATTCAAGGATTCCATAGAATCTAAGAACACTAAATTCTGAGGTCTATTGGATGAGTTATGAGTGTTCTATGTTTAAGGGTAAATGTGTCGTTTCTAGGGTTAAGAGGAGTCAAAAACCTACCTATTCCATTTGAGATCCAAATTTAGCAAACTTAGTGGTTATATCTTCCTTATATCACACTGAGTACTTTAACTGGGAGTAGACCCAAATTAAACCTTATTTGGCCAAGTTATGACCTAATTAGGGTTCAGGATATTTTTGTCAACCTAGGGTTTCTAATGGTCAAAACTCAAATTTTATTTCAATTTGCTGTTGGCACTGAATTTCTAAACTAGTTAGCATCTTGAATTTCTTAATTTGAAGTTCAAATGATCAAGTTATAATCATTTTAACATTAGAGTTCTATTTTCTTGAAAGGGGTCAAAACCTAATATTTTTCATATTTAAAAATCACATACGATTTGATATATTTCGGCCCCACTAAGGTCCTAGGGTCATTAAAATGCAAAAAATATGAAGTTTTGGCTATTTTGGACAGTTTTGGACAGTTCTAGGCACTAAGACACACTGTAGCGATTTCTGGCCGAAAGCTAGATGCTACGGCACGCTGGGGCGCGCGACAGCGGATTTCGGCGCTATGGCGCGCTGCAACAGGTTTCCACGCTATGGCGCGCTGCAACGGATTATGGTGAATTCAACGCGGGCACGGCGGTGTGCTATGGCATGCCATGGTGGACCCGATTTCAAAACTTCGAGTGCTGCGGCGCGCTGCAGCGCCCGACGGTGATTTAACCTGTGCAAAAATCGCAACGAGTTATCTTTCAGGCTTAAATACTCTCAACCTATAGCACTTCCTGTGTGGTGCCAAATACCAATGGAAAGGTATTTTTGAGACCGTTCTATCGATACCAAAATTGGTACAAAAAGATTATTCTAACTATACAAACAATGGAGTTAAGGGTTAGGGTATGCAGAAAGAAGGAAAACAGAGCATAAAGTCTAATACCTTAATGAGCTCTAATGGCTTCCACATTGGAAATCACAGATTTCTAAAGATACAAACTAAGCATAAGATTAAAATGAAGTAGACATTAAATCTTTTCAATGAGGGAAAGGAAGGTACCTTGGCTTTCAGATGAAAGAAGATAGAGGAAGTAGCTCTATTTTCTGCAAGAACTTCTGAGCCTTGAGGGCTTCTTCAGCAGCACATCAATGGAGGAAGGAGGGGTGGAGTTCAACTTGGGAAGAGGAGAAGAGATTTCAGCTTTAAAAGTAAAGAGATAAAGGGGAGGGCTAAGAGCTGCCTTTAAAGGAGAGGGGGCATGGACTTTAGGATGGGATGAGTTTGACTCATCCCATCACAAGTATGGGAGGGATGGGTTGGAGAAATGGAGAGTGAAAGGGGCTGACTTGTAGAAAAATGGGAGAAAGGGGGGGGGGCGTGCAAGTAGGAGAGAGAAAGGAGGAAAATTAATAAAAATGGATATTTAAAGATTTTAATTAAATATATTTAATTAATTAATGCTTTAAAAATTAGATTTTATAAACAGACTCCGAAAAATCCCAAAAGTTCACTCCTAGCTAATTTGAGGGTGAGAAATTCAACGACGAAGCCAGAATTCGATTCCGACGAGTATTTAATTTTCATATTTTTCAAGGTATATAATTATATTAAAATATTTGATAAAATTCGACGACTTTCAAACGCGTCTAAAATATCACCTGTAATGACCCTAGGTCATTTATAAGGTAAACATTGAATTTTCGATTCGTTAAATTCTCCTGCAAATTTCAGGTTCCCATTAAATCTCCCGCTAAAATAACTTTTCAGGAAGTTTTTCAAACTCAATTAATGTTGGAATAGAAATTAAGACTATCATTAACCCATACTCAATTTAGTTAAGCATTACTTACCTCATTAAGCCCGGGATCAATTGAAACAAACAGACCTTTTAAGAAACCGTCAGTAATAAAGCTGACCGAAGGTTTCAAATAGAAAAGTTAACGCAACGTTACCTCCCTGCCTGCGAGTGATGCATAAAGGAGCCGACGGTTTTGGAAGGAGGCACGCTTCGTACACGAGGGTTGACAAGCCCAGTCCATGGCTCACGTCGCAAGGTATGGATGCACGTTACATGTGCGCATCCTATTAAATCCCCACAGAACCAATGATACCTTGCAACAAGCTTCTACCTACCCCTCCCTCTCTTCCGTAGAAGCACACCTGAGCCGAAGTCCAGCCGTAGGATCCGATCGCACTCGAACCTCCTTCCGCTCGTGCGTCGAGAGACGGACGTCAGGAGCTAGCAGCGCACGACCTATGCCTCTGCGCCGACCTCTTCCTACGCTCGATCGATCGCTCCACTCTGTGCGTCGATCCCCTTGCGCTCGGTCCCTTCCTTCCGTGAGTCGACTTCTTTGCAACCGATTCTGCAGCAGGTTAGAGCTCTTCTGCCGAGTCTCTTAAAATGGGAAAAAGTGTATATGTATTTATATATAGATATATATATATATATATATATATGTATGTATACACATATATATATGTATATATATATATGTATATATATGTATATATATATATGTATATAAATTTATATATGTATAGGTATATAATATTTATGATTTAGGATTAACATTTGGTATAATGAAATTAAGCATTTCTCTTATTGAGATTAATCCTGAATTTTTTAGAATTCACTAATAAACTAGATTTTTAGTAAAACAAATTATATTCCAATCAATTGAAATATTATCTTAGGGTTTTAAACCAGACTTTAACAAGAAACATATTCATGAAACTCATTACTTATAATACTCTATATTTGGAAAATGTTAATTTAGTACTGTCTTAAAGAGTATCATAATGGAATTTGGATGAGTTAAATGAGATTTGCATTGCTAGAAATAAATAATATTTAATTATGATATTGAAATACTGCGACATAATATTAGTAATGTTTTAAACTCTCTAAGTCACAACTTTAGAACTCTTAAGAGAAATTATGGTAACATACCTTCTAAATTATGAGATTTAAGTATAAATTTGGGAAGGATATGAAAATGAAAAGATAGGTAGTATATCGAGTAAATAAGATCCGTTGAAATACAACACCACTTTCAAGATTTAATAGAATTCTAATTATAACTTTTGCAGATGCATCAAGTTTATGAGTAAATCTTTTTATTAAGTCTACATAAAGGTATACTGGATATTATTTTTATACTTCTTACTATCATTTGCTGCTTATGCATCGCTTTGAGCCTATTTTGTATTGCTACTTAAGATGTTATTCTTACTACTAATGATGTAAGAGAAATTGAATGATGTTTATGTATCTTGTGAATGTTACAAGAAGGGTTCTGAAACAGAGCATGAATAGGTTAGGGATGGGGCTAGTCCACGGAAGCTATAATGGTGCCATCTGAAGCCTTTGAGGGAGGCACAGGTGAAGGTTATGCTTAAATACATGTTTTTGCCATCTGAGGCCCTTAAGGGGGTCCAGGTGAAGATTTATGCTTAAATGCTAATGAACCTAGCCTCGTGGTTCTGGCTTTGCCCATATGAGCTGCTATTATTGCTTCATGATATCATAGACATAAACATAAACATGAATTTTATGCTATATTTGCTTTTCCTTTTGAAACTTGGTATGTGAAAAGAACATTTATTTTGTAGGAGACATGATCATCTTTTATTTGAAACACACTATACTTTCTTGCAATATTTATAATTTTTGCCTTCCGCTTTTTTTTAAAGTATATTTTTAATATCCTTGTATTTATATTGTGCACTAAGGCATTATTTTTATAATGTCATATCAGTTACAACTAGAGGCAGTTGATATAATTTAAAGGCATAGTGCGGGAAAATAACTGCCCCCCTTCCATGAATAATAATTTGATGTATAATGAAAAGTCATGTAATAAATTTTGGATATTATTTATTTTAAATTGAATGAATGTTATTTCTTATATTTTAATGGCTTTGGATGTTTGTTTAACTACTATTTTACTTAACTGCTAATATGATCCTGCGAGAAGATGCATCCGATGTTAGTTTGATTGTTACCAACCTAACATGGGTCATCACTGTTGGTATCAGAGTAGGATTGGAAGTGTTGGAGTAAAATAGTATTTGACATAAAAGCCATAATTGGGGAAATCATTCAATTTAAAATATAAATACACTAGAACAAAACTTCTTATAGAAAACTAGTGACATGATGAGGCTATTATTATGGCAACATTTTTATATAACAAGGCCATTATTCAACAAATTATAAGTTTGGATCTTTAATAGATGAATTCCCCTAATCATTCAGCGGAACACTCGGATACTGATTTAAGACAAGAAGGGTCATGGCAAATGAACTTCCACGAACCTAACTTCAGCCCCCCTACTCTTGAAGATCGAATTCGAGAATTGGAGGTCAAGGAAGAGGCACGTGATGAAAGCCTGACAAGGTTCATGTGTGTCTCTTATGAGAAGATCACTAGCCTCTAAAATAAGGTACAAAAATTAAAGGAGACACTAAGGTGGGTACTTCCTAAGTTGGCCAAATTCACTTTGGAAAAAGAAGAAGAGCATGAAGAATGCATTTCAAAGGTTGAAAGGAAGGTGTATCAAGCGAAGACTGCAGCCTCAACTTCTAAGAAGAAGAAAATGACCAATAAGTATAGGAAGCTTTGGGCTAATAGCAAGAAACTCATTTAGAATATTATTATCTTAAGAGCAAAATTTTGTGTAACAAAATAATTATATATTTATTTCTGTTAACTTTCTTATGCATTAAAATATTAATTCTCTCTAAATGATGCATTCAATTCTCTGTTAATTGTAATCACCTTTCTTATAAATGAATTTAGAAGAGTACTCTCCTGAGTTGCCAATGGAGACACCAGTAAAGGCCCCTTTGCCTTCAGGTCGATTGGAGAACAAGACCGATAAGATCTTGGAGTTGATGGCTCAAATATTAGCCAATCAACACAAGACTCATGAGTCTCCTCCTAGCCAAGGGCACAGAATTGGTGGAGCTTTGCAAGCCTTCTTGAAGCTGAACCCACCACACTATAATGGTTCAGCTTGGCCAATAGAGGCTGAATATTGGATTCAAGAGATATAAAATAAACTGGAGGATATAAAATGCCCGACCAGAGATGCGGTGAGATTGGATAAGAGCCTATTCAAGGCTGAAGCTGAGCGATGGTGGGGAGTCACCCACAAAACTCAGTTCATGGGCTTGGAGCTAGAGGACATATCATGGGAAGAATTTGCGGAGGCATTTCGAGGTCGCTACATCCCTCTGTCTGCCCAGAAGATATTGGAGAACCAATTTATTAAGTTGACTCAGGGAAATAGGTCCTTCGCGGCATATGAGTCTGAGTTCACAAGACTCTCCAGATATCCACCCAAGCTAGTAGACACAGAGGCTGCTAGGTGTAGTAGGTTTTTGGATGGTTTGAAGGATTCCATCTGCACCATTTTACTCCCGCTCAAACACACCGAATTTGCTGAGTTACTAGACTTGCGACCATTATGGAGCATAATGAGCAGATGATCACCGAACACCATAAAAAGAGTCACTCCCCATCCCAAAATAATTGTGAAACCTTTAAAAGGTCTCAACCTAGTCGGTAGGCCAATATTTATCAGATCACCTCAGGGCCAGCTAGGGAAAGGGAAAATTCAGAATGTCACTGACCACACCCAACGGGTAGGTGCTAACACACTGGCAACATATGTTACCAATGTGGTAGGACGGGACATAGCTACCGACATTGTAGATCTTTCAAAACTATAGATTGGGACATCATTCAGAGGCCCAAAATGAACTTGATATCCACCCCTCCTTGTACCCCGACTCCAGCAAGTGCACCTGCCTCAACATCATCTCCTGCAACCACATCGACTCAAATGAGAGGTCATGCCCTGGGACGACCAGCTGCCACTAGGGTTTACACATTTACTCTGGTTATAGCCCCCGAGGATCATGATGTGTGACAGGTACTTTTAAATTATTTTGACTGGCATTTCTTAATTTTTAAGAAATAAATCTTTAGCATGCATTCAATATTAGGTGCCTTACACTTTTCTGAGAATGCATGTATAACATTATTTGACATAGGTGCGAGTCACTCATTTATATTCGAAATATTTGTAAAGAAGCTGAAACTGCCATTTAGAGAACTAACAGAAAGATTAAATGTAGGGTTACCATTTGGCGCCCTCATGAGCGCTAGAGAGTATTGCGAATGCGAAATCCCAATAAATGGTGGGACGTTTAAAGCCAGCTTGATAGTTATTCCAATTGCAAATTTTGATATCATTTTGGGTATGGACTGGCTATCTGGTCATCAAGCAGTCATCGACTACCAGCGTAAAAAGGTCACCCTCATAAGTGCAGGAAGACCGATGACATTTATCAGAAGACTAGGCACTGCAGCATCTCTCATCAATGTCATTCAAGCAGCCAAGTTAATTCAGAAGGGGAGCGAAGCCTACTTAGTAATAATGTTGGGAAGCAGAGAAGAGGTAACTTCCTTAGATGATACATGGGTCGCCAATGAGTTTCTGGATGTATTTCCCAATGATTTGCCAGGAATATCTCCAGTACAGGAAATAGATTTTACTATTAATTTAATTTCCAGTACGCAACTGTTATCGAAGGCACCATATAAAATGGCACCAAAAGAGCTCCAAGAATTGAATGAGCAATTAAAGGAATTATTAAATAAAGGCTTTATTTGTCCCAGAATGTCACCTTGGGGAGCTCCTGTGCTTTTTCAAAAAGAAGGATGGGACGATGAGAATGTGTATTGACTACAGAGAACTAAACAAGGTGACGATTAAGAATAAATATCATTTTCCCCAAATAGATGACTTATTTGATCAACTAGCTAGAGCTGTTGTTTTCTCCAAGATCGACCTTCGATCTGGATATCATCAAGTAAGAATAAGGGAAGAAGATATCCCAAAATCCACATTTTAGACAAGGTATGGCCATTTTGAATTTCTTGTGATATCTTTTGAACTGACCAATGCCCCATCACTATTCATGAATTTAATGCAGAGAGTTCTAAAATTATATTTAGATAAATTTGTGATCATATTCATTGATGATATTTTAATTTACTCAAAGAAGAAAATTGATCATGAGGTTCACTTGCGGACAGTTTTAGAAACTTTAAGATGCAGCAGGTTATATGTGAAATTTTCTAAGTGTGAGTTTTGGTTGACCCCATTAGCCTTCCTAAGCCATACTGTAAGCATTGAAGGAATTCAAGTAGATCCAAAGAAAATTAGTTCCATTCAAGAATGGACTCAGCCTTCAACAGTAATAGAAATTAGAAGTTTCTTGGGATTAGCAGGATATTATAGAAAGTTTGTACAGGAATTTTTCCAGATTTCAGCTCCACTCATCAAGCTCACCCAAAAATCAACATCATTAATCTGGAGTTCTGAATGCAAAAATTTTTTTCAAAAATTAAAGGATGCCCTCACAACCGCCCCTGTTTTAACATTACCTCAAGAAGGCATGGACTACCAAGTCTATATCGATGCATCCAAGGTAGGATTGGGGTGTGTTCTAATGCAAAATATAAAGGTAATTGCTTATGCGTCTCGCCAGCTGAACGTTCATGAAAGAAACTATCCAGTTCATGATCTGGAGTTAGCAGGCGTTATCTTTGCACTTAAAATATGGAGGCATTATTTATATGGGGTAAAATGCGAAATATTCACAGATCACCAAAGCCTCAAGTACATCTTTACTCAAAGGAAGTTAAACTATTAGCAAAGGTGATGGCTGCAACTCATTAGTGATTACGATCTGGATATCCAATACCACCCAAGAAAGGCCAACATCATGGCAGATGCCTTAAGTAGGAAATCAGTTACCGTACTAAACATGATGACCATTAATAAGGATCTTGTTAAGGAGCTGAATAAGCTGGAGATAGATCTGGTAATGATGAATCAACTGAATGTCATTTTAACTTCAGAGGTTATATATTTAACGTTAGAGGAACGCATAAAACTATCTCAAGGAAAAGATTTAGAATATCAAAAATTGAAGTAGATTATCCTGGAAGGAATGAAGAGTTATCTTCAAGAAAAGAACGGCTACATATACCATAAAACTTGATTGTGGGTGCCCAATGACAAAGAATTACGAATGATAATCTTACAGGAAGCACATTATTCAAGATATAATATCCACCCTAGGACTTCAAAAATGTACCACAACTTAAAGAAGATTTATTGGTAGTCTGGACTAAAGAAAAGTGTAAGAGAGTTTGTGGCACGTTGCAATGCAACTTAGTAAAAGTGGAACATCAAAAGCCAGTTGGACTCTTATAGTCTCTACCAGTCCCAGAGTGGAAGTGGACTGATATTGCCATGGATTTCGTTGTTGGTTTGCTGCGAAGCAAATCAGGAGCTGATACCATATGGGTCGTCATTGACAGACTCACGAAGTCAACTCATTTTCTTCCAATAAGACAGACAAGTGCTGTGGAGAAGCTCGCCAGAACTTATATTAAAGAAATCATTCGGTTGCACGGATTTCTGAGATCAATTATATCAGACAGGGACCGAAGATTCACTTCTCAATTATGGAAAGTTGTACACCTTGATTTGTGCACTAATATTGCAATGGGCATTGCTTTTCATCCTCAAACTGATGGACAAATTGAAAGAGTTAATCAATTGCTAGAAGATCTCCTTAGACTTTGCATATTGAACTTCAGTGGGAATTGGGAAGAACAATTATCATTAGTTGAATTTGCTTATAATAACAGTCATCAAGCCAGGATTGGAATGGCACCCTACAAATCTCTGTATGGAAGAAAGTGTCTTACCCCTCTATCCTGGCCAGAAATTGGAGATGTCCAAATTTATGGATCCGACCTTGTCGAAGAAACTAATAAAAAGATTCAATTAATAAAGTTAAGAATAACTGCAGCCCTAGATCGCTAAAAGAAATATCATGATTTAAGACACAGGATGCTGGAATTCTAGGTAGGAGATTTGCTTATTTAAAGGTAAGCCCAATGAAGGGAGTATATCGATTTGGCATATCAGGCAAGCTGAGCTCACAATATGTGGGACCATTCGAGATTATTACCCGAATAAGGAACTCTCCTTACCGTTTGAAACTACCTGAGGATTTTCCTATAGTACATAATGTATTTCATGTATCATCCTTACGAAAGTGTCTACAAGAACCATCTCATCAGTTAGTAGCTCCCGGAATGATAATTCAGTCAGATCTGACGTATGTGGAAGAACTAGACCAAATTATAAAATGGGATAACCGCCGATTAAGAAAGAGAACCATTCCTATGGTCATGGTGCAATTAAAAGGTCATAGTGCGAAGGAAGCAACATAGGAAAGAGAGGAAGATATGAAAAAGAATATCCCAAACTCTTTCAGAACTCAGGTAACTTAATTAAATCTTTTTGCATTCAACTAAATATTTTTTATTACAGTGAAATGTTGAGGACGACATTATTTTTAAGTATGTGAGTTTGTAATTACCCTAGGTCATTTATAAGGTAAACATTGAATTCCTGATTCGTTAAATCATCCCGCAAATTTCAGTTTCTTGTTAAATCTCCCACTAAAATAACTTTTCAGGAAATTTTTCAAACTCAATTAATTCTGGAATAGAAATTAAGACTATCATTAACACATACTCAATTTAGTTAAGCATTACTTACCTCATTAAGCCCGGGATCAATTGAAACAGACAGACCTTTTAAGAAACCATCGGTAATAAAGCCGACCGAAGGTTTCAAATAGAAAGGTTTATAGAACGTTACCTCCCTGCCTGCGAGTGACGCATAAAGGAGCTGACAGTTTTGGAAGGAGGCACGTTTCGTACGTGTGAGTTGACGAGCCCAGTCCGTGGTTCATGCCGCAAGGTACAGAAGCACATTACGTGCGCGCATCCTTTTAAATCCCCACAGAACCAACGATCCCTCGCAACAAGCTTTTATCTACCCCTCCCTCTCTTCTGTAGAAGCGTACCTGAGCCGTCTAGCCGTAGGAGCCGATCGTGCTCGATCCTCCTTCCGCTCATGCATCGAGAGACGGATGTCAGGAGCTAGCAGCGCACGGCCTCTGCCTCTGCACCGACCTCTTCCTGCGCTCGATCGATCGCTCCACTCTGCGTGTCGACCCCCTTGCGCTCGGTCCCTTCCTTCCATAAGTCGACTTCTTTGCGGCCCATTCTGCAGCAGGTAAGAGCTCCTCTATCGAGTCTCTTAAAAAGGGAAAAAGTATATATGTATATATATAGAAATATATATATATATATATATATATATATATATATATATATAAATTTATATATGTATAGGTATATAATATTTACGATTTATGATTAACATTTGGTATAATGAAATTGAGCATTTCTTTTATTGGGATTAATCCTGAATTTTTTAGAATTCACTAATAAACTAAATTTTTAGTAAAATAAATTATGTTCCAATCAATTGAAATATTATCTTAGGGTTTTAAACCAGACTTTAACAAGAAATGTATTCATGAAACTCATTACTTAGAATACTCTATGTTTGGAAAATGTTCATTTGCTACGTTCTTAAAGAGTATCATAATGGAATTTGGATGAGTTAAATATGATTTGCATTGCTAGAAATAAAGAATATTTAATTATGATATTGAAATACTGCAACATAATATTAGTAATGTTGTATACTCTCTTAGTCACAACTTTAGAACTCTTAAGAGAAATTATGGTAATGTACCTTCTAAATTATGAGATTTAATAATAAGTTTGGGAAGGATATAAAAATGAAAAGATAGGTAGTATATCGAGTAAATAAGATCCGTTGAAATACAACACCACTTTCAAGGCTTAATAAAATTCTAATTATAACTTTTGTAGATGCATCAACTTTGTGAGTAAATCTTTTTGTTAAATCTACATAAAGGTACACTGGATATTATTTTTATACTTCTTACTATCATTTGCTGCTTATGCATCGCTTTGAGCTTATTTTGTATTGCTACTTAATACATTATTCTTACTACTAATGATGTAAGAGAAATTGAATGATGTTTATGTATTGTGAATTTTGCAAGAAAGGGTTTCGAAATGGAGCATGAATAGGTTAGGGGCGCGGCTAGTCCTCAGGAGCTATAAAGGTGTCATCTGGAGCTTTTGAGGGAGGCACAGGTGAAGGTTATGCTTAAATGCATGTTATTGCCATCTAAGGCCCTTAAGGGGGGTCCAAATGAAGGTTTATGCTTAAATACATATGAACCTAATCTCATGGTTCTGGCTTTGCCCATCAGAGCTGCTATTATTGCTTCATGATATCATAGATATAAACATAAACATGAATTTTACGCTATATTTGCTTTTTCTTTTGAAACTTGGCATGTGAAAAGAATATTTATTTTGCAGGAGACATGATCATTTTTTATTTGAAACACACTATATTTTTCTGTAATTGTTATCATTTTTGCCTTTCGCTTTTGCTTAAAGTATATTTTTAATATCCTTGTATTTAGATTGTGCACTAATACATTATTCTTATAATACCAGATCAGTTACAGCTGGAGGCAGTTGATATAATTTAAAGGCATAGCGCGGGAAATAACTGCCCCCTTCCAGGAATAATAATTTGATGTATAATGAAAAGTCATGTAATAAATTTTGGATATTGTTTACTTTAAATTGAATGAATCTTATTTCTTATATTTGAATGGCTTTGATGTTTGTTTAACTATTATTTTACTTCACTGTCAAAATATGATCTAGCGGGAAGATGCATCCGATGTTAGTTTGGTTATTACCAAACTAACATGGGTCATCACATCACCCAAGCTAATTTGAGGGTGATGATCGCAATGGCAAAGTCAGATTTTGAATTTGATGTCAATTTAAATATCTTAATTTTTTATTAATTAAATATTATTAAAATATTTGATGAAATTTTGATGACTTCGGAATCCCACCAAAACATCACGCCTAGCTAATTTGGGGGCAATGAGTCCAATGGAGAAATTTGATTTTTGATCTAAGATCAAAATAATTAGGTCAAATTTCAAGGTTCCTGAAATTTCAAGGGTCTTATCAATTTGACCTCTAATTTGGACTAGGTCCTGGTAGTGAACTACTGATAACTTAATTAGTTTACTAAGATCAAAACTAGGACTTAGATTAGTCCTAATAGGCTAGGGTAATAACTTGGGTTGTTACAACATTAGCCCGACAATATCATCAATTTTTAACGACGCATTCCCTAATAAATTACTGATGGCTATAACCAGCCCATCCCAACTATCTGATAATAATGAGAGGAATAACAAAGCTCGAACCTCATCATCAAACTTGATGTGCACCAAACTCAACTACCTCGTCACTGTGTTTAACCCATTGAGATGTTCAGTCACTAAATAACAGTCTATCATCTTTATATTAAACATTATCTTCATCAGAAAATTTTTGTTATAAGCCGAGGGCTTCTCATACATCTTTGTCAGTGTATCTATAAGATCTATAATAATTTTCTCATTAATAATGTTAAATGCAACAGAAAAAGACAATGATAGATGAATTAAACCCAATGTTGTTCTATCAAGAACCTCCCATTCTTCATCTGACATAATAGTTAGTTTTTGTTGGATCCACTCAATGGTTGATATAGCTTCTTCTGATAAAGCAAATCCTACATTTTCATTTTCCAGAACACAAAGTTCATAATGTTGAACTTCTCAATATTGTGTCTGTTCTCATCGGTCATTGCTCCCACTCAAATAATAAACTCTAAAACTAACAAGAAACCTTGTTATAATACTACTTGTTGTACCTTCACTAAGTACATAGTAACGGAAGCGATTTGAGTTAAAATGAGAACTGGGTTGCGTTGACGGTTACCAAGCAAAACACAAGGTCACAAAATAATAAGAAATAAAATCACAACACATGTATGCAACACAACCACAAGCACATCCAAATAACATAGATTTTATGTGGAAAACTCAAGAATGAGAAGAACAATGAAGCCACACCACATAGAAATTTCCACTAATTAAAATGAAGGGTACAAAGTTACAAAGAGCTTAATCTCCTTAAGGAACACTAGCTCTTACTCTATGATGAAGTGGAGAAGTAGCTACCACCACCTAGAGTGTCTTCCCCAACATACAAGAGCTTCATTGCACAACAGCTCTTCCTTAGAACTCCTCCTTGGAATCTACCCCAATAGTAGCCAAATCCCTTACAAACTGGAATGCCAACCTAAGAATCATCTCCAACATATTCCCTTAAGTAGCCAGCTCTATTTGGGACCCTAAATTATCTAAAATGCCCCTCAAATAGCTTAAAGTGAAACCTGAACTTGTGGTGCCCCGCACCCTTAATCCGCCAAAGGATTAGATTAAGGGTGGAGTGTCACTCTGGCTAGTCCCTCACTTACCATTGGATTAGGATAAACTCCACAATCCACCTGATTAGGGAAGGATTAACATAGAATCAATCTAACAGTCACTATATAAGTAAACGTACAGAGTGCGGAAGCAATAAATGACATCCAAGTATCATAATATAATATAAGTACAAAATATAACTCAGAATATAAGCATATAAGTCCAAATGTACAGTCAAGGGTACCTGTATTATTACAACAATTTAAGTTCAAATAAAAATTAAATGCAAATGCACTCATCCTCACAATAACTCTAAGGACTAGATATGCTCTGGTCCGAGCTGTTGCTCCTCCTCTAGGTATAGCTCCTCCTCAGGTACTAGATCCTCTACCTACTCTACGCCTGCAATTGTCGGTTTCACAATGTATGGCCCCAGCCAAAAAAGAGAAAATTTGGTTAGACAAATTGTCTAAGTACATTTTAGGTCGATACATTTTTATACGTTTTATAATATCACCACTTTACACAATTTTCCTAAGCAACAATATATATATATATATATATATATATATATATATATATATATATAGGAGCGACTGGCAATACAATAAGAAAGAGGAAAAGTATAAATAACATTTATAACTTAAACAAAGGAAGCTAAGACATGCCTCAATAGCGAGGTAAACAAGACAAGGCATATATTATAAGTAACTAAACATATGCTGAAGGAAAACACTACATCCTAATACATGCTGGTGAACAATTAAATTTGCAAATAATAATAATAAATCTCAGCAGTGATACATATAAATAGCAACAAAATCTAACATCCTACTGTATATGAGCTGTATAAGGAAATAGCTGTGATGACCCACTTAAGTAGTAATAAGTGAAATTCTTAAATATCGAGGTGCCTTTTCAAATAACGGTGGAGTTCCTGATAAGAAATCCAAAGTTAAGCATGCTTAGGTGGGAGCACTCCCAGGATGGGTGACCTGCTAGAAAGTTATCTTTTGAGGGCAAAATGGTGAGGTCGTTCTAGCCAAAGCGGACAATAGCTTGGTGCTTAAGAGTTTGGGCTGTTACAAATAGTATCAGAGCAAACTATAGGGTGTCAGATAGGAGTTAAGTGCCATACAGGGCAAAGTACCACTTCATGTGAGCAGTCTCTTGAACCCATGATGGTTAAGGTGCTACATGGTTATGGGTACCTCTTGTGCCTGTAGGGGTCACCTCTAGGTCTATCTACCCAATGGATGATTCTTGGATCTATGTGTGGATACTGACGAGGACGTCAGTTACTTAAGTTGGGGAGATTGTGATGACCCACTTAAGTAGTAATAAGTAAAATTCTTAAACATTGAGGCGCCTTTTCAGATAACGATGGAGTTCCTGATAAGAACTCCAAAGTTAAGCGTGCTCAGGTGGGAGCACTCCCATAATGGGTGACCTGTTGGGAAGTTATCTTTTGAGGGCAAAACCATGAGGCCTTTCTGGCCAAAGCGGACAATAGCTTGGTGCTTAAGAGTTTGGGCTGTCACAATAGCTGACTGAATAAATAATGCCAAAACATAGCCAAATATTAACACTGCACATCAAACTCTATATACTAACTACCATATCAAAAAACTTGGCCAAACTGGCCCACATATATATATATATATACATCTCAATTTGTAAATATACTGAACATATTGCATGACTGAAGAGGCAGACAATACTTTATGCAACATATTTTAGTTATTTTACTTTTGTTTCTATGGACAACTGTTAGAAACAACTTAGGAGTCAAGCACGTCTGCAAGACTATATGGGTCAAAAGCTTAACACACTCTCCTCAATGAGAATGTTAGGCATCCTGATCTCACCTTACCCCTGTCCATCGGGGCAAATGTGCACCATAATCTCCACAAATCGGACCCTGCTGGGAAGTTATCTTCTGAGGGCAAAACCATGAGGCCTTTCTGGCCAAAGTGGACAATAGCTTGGTGCTTAAGAGTTTGGGCTGTCACAATAGCTGACTGAATAAATAATGCCAAAACATAGCCAAATACTAACACTGCACATCAAACTCTATATACTAACTACCATATCAAAAAACTTGGCCAAACTGGCCCACATATATATATATATATATATATATATATATATATACATCTCAATTTGTAAATATACTGAACATACTGCATGACTGAAGAGGCAGACAATACTTTATGCAACATATTTTAGTTATTTTACTTTTGTTTCTATGGACAACTGTTAGAAACAACCTAGGAGTCAAGCACGTCTACAAGACTATATGGGTCCCAAGCTTAACACACTCTCCTCAATGAGAATGTTAGGCATCCTGATCTCACCTTACCCCTGTCCATCGGGGCAAATGTGCACCATAATCTTCACAAATCGGACCTAAAGGCAACTGTTATCCTATTATTATAAATTTTCATTTTCATGCACAAAATTATCTTCTTTGAAATGTCCAAGAAAGTAAGCTCAAACACACAAGGAATGTGTATCACAAAGTATCAAAATAAGCAAGGGACTCTACTAATATGGTGATACCATCTGCTTTTAATTATCCGTTATAACTATTCCAAAATACACAAGTTCAGGATTACCATTTTCTCACATATTAAGTATAACTTAGAAATTCATCCTTACCAGTTACAAAATATCAGGACTAGCTAGGTCCTAATATACCAAATCAAAGTCGACTATAAAAGTTGAATAACAAATCAGCACGACCTAATTGATAAATTTAGACGTTCTAACTAAAAACTACTAAACTATAGATTATGGATTAAATGCTACGAGATTAGGCTTAATCACATAATCCAAAAAGGATAAGACATAAGATCTAAGTTTCTATTCTAAAAGTGATCTAATAATTTAGGCTAACCCTATTAAGTAGTCAAACTTAATGGGATGAATCTCCTATCTTAGATCTAAGGTTAAAAGAAAAAATAATCAAAATAAGTTGAAAATTCTAAAAACTAATAAAACCAAGGTTTCACCCATTGAGTAACCCATTTACCCAATGAATGAACTCTAACCTATGATCTAGTCCTAGTCTCAGGAAGGGTCCTTAAAGTGTAGTGTTAAAGACTTAGGAAAATTCTAAAATTTGACATAACTGTTGATTTTTACTTACTTAAATGTCACTAATAGGGTTATAATATTAGTTTCAGTGTTTTAAAAGACTAATTAAGGAATAAGGGTGTCCATCCTAAATTTTTGGCAAAATGACCATTTTGCCCCTACTTATGGGTCTGAAAAGTCAACTTTTGATTTAAGTGTCCAAATTAAAGTTTCTCTTTTCCCTATGATTTCTTACTGTCTAACTTGAAGATAGACAGTAAGTATGTCCAATTTGGACGAGAAACGGATCCTACAGGTTCAAACTAGTGTTTATGACTTAAGGGCATTTAAGAAATTTTCACTCCACTAAAAGCTAAGTTTTTATACAGTTTATTGTAGGTTATAGTTCAAGGATTTCATGGAGTCTAAGAACACTGCATTCTGGAGTCAATTGGCTAAGTTATGAATATTTTAAGTTTGAAAGGCAATTTGGTAAATTGAGTCGGTCAACGAGTGACAAAATCCGAACTTTTCCGTTTGAAGCTCAATTTCAGCAAACTCAGTTTCTATAGCTTCCCTATAATATACTGAGTATGTTGGTAGGGAGTAGACCCAATTTGGACCTAAAATGGTCAAGTTATGACCTAACTAAGGTTGGGGGTATTTTGGTCATTTTCTAAACTTCTAGGGTTCAGAACCTAAATGTTATTTCAATTTATTGGTGACATCAAAATTTTAAACTAGTTAGCATCTTGAATTTTTGAATTCGGAGTTGAATTAACCAAGTTATGGTCATTTGAATTCTAGGGATAATTTGATCATTTTTCACTAAAGTCAACTCTAAATTATAAGGTTGACTTTTTATCCTGATGACCAAATGAGAAATCTAATACTACTATAGTGATGGGGCCGCTCTCCTGAGTATTTTAAGACCCATATTGACTATGTTCTGATAACTGGGTAAAAAGTTATGGGGTCCTAAAGAGGCCCTAAAATGCTACTTCGTTATGCGTACCCAAAACAAAATTCTGTATTATGAAATTTGATTCTAATTATTTTTTTGAGTATTTTAAGACCTATATTGACTATATTTAGATCATCTTTCAAAAAGTTATTAAACTTCTAAGTTTTACTATTCAAAAATACAATTTGTATTTAGTTTACTATTCATTTATTCAAATTAAATTAATTTATTGTTCATTCCTAAAGTTATATATTTTTATGTATTATTTATTGTATAAATTAATTATCTGTAATTAATTAGTTTAAAATTTTTATTATATGTGTACATATGAATATTTATATATCCTAAAGTTTCTATTAACTTTTATATATACATATATATATATATATATATATGCATTAATTATACTTACTATTTACTATTAGATTAACCTAATAATTGATTAGTTAATTATGAGTTAGTCTACTAATTCTACTGTTAATTATCAAATTAATATTATTTGAATTTGTTATATTAATTTACTTAATTAATTAACAGTAATTTGACTATTCTAATATTATATATATCTGTATTTATTAACTATATTTATAGTATTGTCATTATTATTAAACAGTTTATAATATATTTAAATTAATATTAGTTAACAGATTGATTAATTTAATAATAATTTAATTAATACTAATCCCTAATTGACAGATTATTAGTTCTAATATTAACACTAGTCTAATCAACATTAATTATAACTAACTAATTATAATTATATATATATATATATATATTATATATAAATATATATAACATTATTATTTTTCTGCAGGTCATCATTGCGCGGGGTCCGCCACTTGCCACGTGGCGGACACAGAAAGGGTGCGGCAGAGCCCGTGGGACCCACGGGGCACGCGACGAGCCGTAATTGGCCGCTGCGCTATGTGTGGGGCCCACCACTGCGGTCGAGGCGACCGCAGCACAGTGGCAGGGCCCACCAGTCACACGCGGCAGTGTAGGAGCCGCGGAGCGGGGCCCACTGACGCCCACGCTTGCACACGTGGACCGGTCCGCGTGGGAGCGGGCCGGGTTGCGCGCGACCCGGCGTGGCCCGGGTCGCTTCGTCTTCCCGAGCTTGCAGCCGCGACGGGGGGCACTAGGGCTTCGCTTTAGGCGGCCGTCCTGGTGCCGGAGAACCTCGACTCGCCTACCGTCGTGAAGAGGTCGACGAGATCTTCCCAACCGTGGGTTGAGCAAGCATCGGAGCCGTCTAGGTCGCGAGTTATGCCGAGCCCTAATGGCTACCTTACAGGAACCCGACGCCCTAACCTCACCCTCGCACTCGATACTATCGACGATAAGTCGTGAGTTCGGCATATCCGGATAATAATACATGCATACTTTGAAATGCTTGATCTAAAGGAGATATCGGGAGAGGTAGGTACCTGAATGAGCGTCGAATGGGCTAGGGTTCGAATGGCTCTTCCGGATCTTTCAGCGGCTTCGATTACGCGTTGGGTGGTGGAGAGGTCGAGAGGTGGTCCTTAATGGCCACGGGCGGACTCGTCGAGGTCCGGGGACGCCGTGGATAGGCCGCGCGAGCGGCGGGGGTGCCTCGTGGCGCCTTAGGGTTCGGGACGGGGACGGGGGGATGCAGGCCGTCTGATCTCGATCAGACGGTTCAGAATAGTCCGTCTGATCTGATGGACGGCCCGAACGGCAGAAGAGAAAATGGGCTGACGGCGTCGGGCGTCTTAACGGAGCGTGAATATTTAAAAAATAAATAAATAAACATAATTTATTTTAAATTCATAATAACCCTAATTAATTTTATTTAATTAATTAATTCCTAAAAATTCCAAAAAATTCTCAAATACTCACTCTTGGCTAATTGAGGGGTGAGGAATGCAACGGTGAGGTCAAAATTTTGATCCGACGAGTATTTTGATACCTCGATTTTCGGGGTATTTAATATTATTAAAATATTCGTCGAATTTTCGACGACTTCCGATTGACATAAAAACTTCACCCCAAGCTAATTTGGGGTCAATGAGCACGATGGCGAAGTCCATTTTTAGATCGGAGGTTAATTTAAATATGTCAAATTTTAGAGTTTCTGAAATTTCCAAAAATTAGGATTCGATCCATTTGACTCCTAATTTGGACTAGGTCTTAAAGGTTGACTCCAATTGACCTAATTAGCACTTAAGATTAGTTTTAAGACTAAGATTAGTCATAATTGTCTAAGGTAACAACCTGGGTTGTTACAGAACTGGAGCATAAATCCGTTAGGCGATGCAGCTCACCGGAGCACCCTGGCCTCAGGTAGCGTCCGCCAGAGCACGTTGTAGCACCCTGTTCTCGGGTGCACAACCGTTGTGGCGCGCTACAACGCATTGCAGCACCTTAATCTTTGGTGCCTGCCACTGGGGCGCGCTGCAATGCTTAAGTTTTTGTTTGCTTCCGATTGGGAGCGCTGCGGCGTGCTACAGTGCCCCAGTCACTAGTCTCCATTCGTCAGAGCCCATTGCAGTGCTCTGGTCTCGGTCTGCTGCCGCCAGAGCACACTACGGCGCCTCCCTCTCAAATGTTGGGCACCATGGCGTGCTACAACATGCCACGACGCACTGTGGTGCCTTATGCTGAGACTGAACTTTCTGACTTTGTTCTGAATACCCTTGATGTGGCACGCCACCTCCGCCATGGTCTTGTTAACACATATGTTAACATTAATACGGTGGAGTGGTCAACGCGACAAATCCCCCATTTATAATTAGATTAGGTTTTCACCATATTCCATTGATAACTAAGGGATATGTCACATAGTTGAATTGAAACTTTCACTAAATGTACATACAAGAAATCTAGAATGCAGAAACAAATAATGTCTAACATCCATTAACCATAATATAGAAAAAAATATAGTCTAACTCATAAATAAAAATGCAATCAAGAAAATACATCAGAAAGAAAAAGCTTTTCTAATGGAGGCCATAACAAGTTTATCATTAAATAATTTAGTTACTAATGAGAAGGTAATCAATAAGACCATAACAAAAGTTATAGTTATAATTTTACTAAAGGTATTAAATTATCAAAAAAAAAAAAACGCTTGAGCTATGAAATGAGCTTCGAAACATTTCTTTCCTCTTATCAATTTATATATATATATATATATATATATATATATATATATATATATATATATATATATATATATATATAAAAGATTTAATTAATCCTGACGTGTATTATTTGTAATACAAATTCTATATTCAAATAAAGTCATGATTAATGCGTTTATCTAACACATGGGTAGGAATACTTGAAAAAAAAAATCATTTATGTCAAGTCCTTAAATAATGGATTCACATGCTGACATAATGTATTATTACAAAATATACGGAATTAACGATGAGATTTGAGCTCTGTTTTTCCTCTGATCATTATCAAATAGTTGGGATATGCTGGTTACAATCATCAATAATTTATCAGGAATGCGTCATTAAAATTTGACGATATTGTCGAACTAGTGCTAAATGAAGAGGTGCGAAAAAGATCATATGGAAAAGCATTTCTTTCCTTTATCAATATATATATATATATACCCCGCACAGTGTGCAGAGACGGTGACAACACATCGACCGAAAAAATGAAAAAATAACAAAAGTTTGTAGCATAAAATTCGCACAATATGTGAATATGCTAACCTGTGCAAAAAAATTTAAGGATCACAAATTGTAGCGAATGAGAAATATTCTAGTTTCGTAAACTCCTTCGCTATGCATGTACCAAATAACACCTAGTAAGTGACATATTCCAATGGATTATGTACAATTACAAAAATAATCTCAAATCTAACCGATGCTAAGAAATAAATATTTAAATTTTGAAATGTATATAAGATTTGTTTTCGTAAAACACTTCTCAAATAAAAGATAAAAATATAATAAACTAAAAATCTCAAAAAGCACATATCACAAAGTTTCCGTCTTCATCTAAGTCCACCTTGCTGCAGCGTGCGAGGCTCGGCATTTGCGCTCCGCTCAATCGCTTTACGATCATCTTTCTTGTCATGGGTGCAATCTCAATTTCATAACCTTCGTATCAGTAAAATATTATGCAAAGCATTTGATTACAAAATCGATTGGGTTTCAGCGAAGGCAGGTCTAGAGAATAAAACTCTAGTTTCTCAAAGATGGAACTACTCCGCGGACCTTGTGCAAGGAGAGCCGAGGCTATAGATCAAGACCTTGAGTCGGAAGGTGAAGAGACATTTCTATTTTTTTCATAACTTTTATTAAAAAAAATGAGAACAACGAATTGCAGAATGGGAGACACTCGCCTCTGCAGGCTGTGCTCAATTGAGGAAGTGCTGTTAATGGCGTCTCTTCAAGCAGGAGCGATGAAGGCGTAAATGCATTAACCCTGGGTGGGACGCCTTGCCGCTTCAAGTGAGGATAGACGATGATCGAATGAGTCGAGAATTGAAAGAATGCTCTCAGTGATATCCTGGTTCCTATGCAACGATTCTCTCAGAGATGTCGCTTTCTTCGATAAAGCTTCTATGGTCTGCGTACCCCTCTCATCATATTCCTCGCCTTCTTCGCTATCGCTTTCCTCTCCTCAACCGAACTGCTCTAAAGGAGATCTTATGAGGGCGCAGTTTGAAAAAAAAGAGAATATTCACGTCTCTTCAAATTATATACATTTTTTTTCTTTCTAAAATTCATTTTTTTTTTCGTCTTTGGTTTATTAACCGCAAGCTGTGAGAGCCTTTGCAATCCTGTAGCTCATATTTCTCTCACATATACACATATAACGTACTTATATAAGATATGTGAGAGAATTCAAGACAACAATAATTCCGATTAAAAAAATTTACAAGAAAAAATTTACCAGCTCACAGAAAAATGTCATTGCACTAGACAAAATTGAAACTTCTCTGAATGAAGCTCCAATCATGCACCCAAGATATTCAAGAAGGTTTTCTCATTAAATACAACAATATACTTCTTATTTATCAATCCAAGATATGAAAGTTGATTTTTTTAAAGCATATGTATGACTGTCAAACAAATTTAATGAATGAAATTATAAATACTAAGAGTAGAAAATTGAAAAAAAGAACTCTCATGCAACATAATAAAATCACATAATTAAAATAAAATTTACAAAAAAAAACTAAACTTCAAGAAAATACAAATTAAGTGCTTCTTATAAATCATTTTCAAAATTCTTTTCAGAAATGTAAAGATGAATTCAATAACCCATCAATAAAGTTTTGATTGTTCAAATATATTAACACAACAAATAATCTTTATTTTAGCAAAAACTTTACTTGTTTTGTGACAGTTGGGCAACTTAGAACAAATATTTGGAACTAAAAAAAAAAAACAATAATCTTTATCTTAGCAAGAACTTTCCTTGCTTTGTGGCTTCAAATTAGCCATCCAGGAATAAATATTTGGAGCTAAAAATTAAAAAAAGCAATCAATCTCTAATTTGGGTAAGAACTTCCATATTTTGAGGCTTTATCTACACAATTTTGTAAGAAAATTAATAATATTAATATACACATATAACAAATCCTCTAGAGTTGCTATCAATATTTATGTTAAATACTCATACAAAATAAATCAATAAGGAACCATCCAACGCAACTAATTAAACGTAGAACACAACGCAAACTAATCGAACAATTTTAATAAGAATTTTATCAAAGTAACAAAAAAATGTATTGACTAAGAAAAATACTTTATATAAAATAAAAGAATTATCTCTACTCATGCAAATTGAGGTTCCAAAATTAAAGACAAATAATAAAGTTTTATAACTTCAAAATTCAGTCCTATCTTATTTTGTAAGAAATCTTTTTTTTGGGACTTGAAATCGGACAACAAAGAACAAATTTTTGAAGCAAAATCAGAGTGACTAAATCAAATATGGAGAGATTAATAAAGGAGTTTTCTCATGTCAGTGAGCCGGCGCCTAAAGTCGTTTGCCTCTACTAAGGAAGGGGTTGATGAGCCTGCGGCAGATAAGAGAGATTTAGGCGCCAGCTCCCTAATTGAATGAATGCTTTTAATCGAGAATAAGTTTGAAAATCGCACATCTTAGCAAATTTAGTTGACGATACATAAGAATTTATTGTGTTGCTAGCCATCAAAAGCCTGAAATAATGAATCCAATGCAATGCACAGGAAAAAATTAAAAAGATTTAAAATATATGAATCCTCGATAATAATTAGAAGGCTCGTTCGAATTTGAATGCTGTGAATTCAAATCTCCCTTTTTAATGGTGATTTTACAATTTAAAATTATAAACAAAACCATAATTAACATTCATTTTAAACATTACTCTATTTTTGTTTGGATATTATAAAATTCTTAATAATTCATAAATTTAACAATTAAGCATAAAATCTCAACCTAATACAAATTAAAAAAGATTTAAGATAATAATTCTGATAACTTTAAGGAAATGCTTTAATATCTCATCAAAAATAAATTAATATTAGCAAATATAAATAAGATTTTATGTATTTATTGTAGGTATAGAATTTCTCTTTTATAAATCTTAAGAAAAAATTAAAGTTGTTATGAAACATAAATATTAAAAACAGCTTACTAAGCTCACATCTTATTTAAAAAAAGTCATTATGCCAAATGAAGTTGAGCTCCTCCTCTAAATTAAAGGTTTGATCCTGCTCTAAACAGATTTAGCTCCTCTGATTGAAGGTACAGTCATGCACCAAAGAGATTCGCTTTTTTAAAAAATTAATAAATTAGAGGAGATGTTGCGACAAAAAATTTGAATTTAATGGCATTTTATCTTCTCATAAACCCTTCAACTTCAAATGTTATTAAGATAACCTTAATTTCATAATTTCATTTTGATTTCAAATTATGTGCTTCTCCCATAATTATTTTTTGAATATTATTAAAGATGTTTAAGAAGAACATGTTGATTCTGATTTTGTAAATAATGTTGTAGTTGAGTTGTTGATGATCAAGAATTGTTATCACATATTTGTTTCATATTTGAAACTTACCTAATTACAAAAAATCATGTTGACTTATGGTTTGATTAGATGCCACATGAAATTGAATAATTTTAGGAAACCCCATTTCAATGTATTCTTAAAAGTCTTAAGATTTGAGAGTCCAAAAATATTAGATCTTTTTTTTTTTTTTTTTTTTTTTTTTTTTTTTTTTTTTTTTTTTGACACTTAAGGAAATATTTTGCAGAATATAAAATTTATATTAAAAAAACTTATGTAATATTTTTATTGTAATTATTTTTGAAATAGGGAGCATTCAATTTGTTTACATTTCCAGCCAAATTGTTAATGAAAATTACACAGACACCTGGTAATTAAATATGATTAATTGAAATTCAAAGCTTAAAAGTAGTATAAATATGATTATGGCAAAAACATAAACAGAAATACTCGAATTCAGGTTTATTTAAAAACAATGGGATGAACTAAAACTCACCAAAGAGATTCACTTGATTAAAAAATCTAGATAAACTAAAACTCAACAAATTCAAAAACTCTAAAATATAAAATCAATAAATTGAATTAAAATCAACAAATTAGATGGGAATATTTCTTCTTTGAAAAAATCAAAGTAAAAATAAAATATAAAAAATCAACAAATAAGAAGCTTCGTACAGCAGCTGGGAGGCTGCCTGGTGCTCAGAGACGCACAGATCGGAGGCTGCCTGGTGCTCAGAGATGCACAGATCGGAGGCTGCGACAATCATCGTTGTGAGCTGCTGCTCAGGATCACTGAGAGGGTATGCCGGCCGCTTAAGAATGGCTATTTTTGTAGCTGCTACTTCCCGACTTCCTTCGTTGAAGGCGGCAGCGGTATCCAGAAGCACCTGCCTCGACAGGGTTGCGGACACCGATGCACCTGTAACAACCCTAGGTTGTTACTTAGCATAATCCTAGCTTAAATGCATCATCATTATCATTCCATTGAGTTTATATAGTCATTAGAATCAATCCCTAAAGATTTGGAGCGATTTGAAGCTCAATTTAATATTTGAATTATTTTAATAATATTTAATTAATTAGAATTTGAGATATTTAATTTGATCTTAAAATTGAAATCTGACTTTGTCATTGCGCTCGTCGCTCCCAAATTAGCTAAGGGTAATGTTTTGAACGTGTTTGGAACTCGTCAGATTTTCGCAAATATTTTAATGTAATTAAATACCCCAAAAAATAGAAAAATTAAAAACTTGTCAAATAAAAATCCAATTTTTCATTCCATTCCTCACCCTCGAATTACCTAATGGTGAATTTTTGGAATTTTTTGGTGCTTGTCTATTAATCTGGTATTTTAAAGCATTAACTAATTAAAAAAAATAAATTAAAATCTTTAAATAATCAATTTATTCTCCTTATTTTCCTTGAGATGGACCCCACTCCCTCATCCTTACATGCGTACCCCCCCCTCTCCTATCCATTTATTACCATCTCTTTCTCCCAATACTTGTGATGGGATGACTCAAGATCATCCCATCCAAGAACCATACCTTCCCAATTGGAGCCATCCATCTCCCTCCTTCCCCTCTTCCTATAAGATGGACCCTAAGCCCTCTCCTTCCTCCATTTGGCCAGCCGAACTCTTCTCCTCTTCTCAAGCTCCTTCCTTTCCAAGCTTATTCCCAAACCAAAGGAGAACCCTCAGCCTCTTTCTCCTATTGCTAGCAGTTGAAGAAGAAGAAAAAGCTTCTCCTCTCAAGCCTTAAAGTTCATATGACTCAATCTTCTCCAAGCCAAGGTACCTCCCTTTCCCCCATTGGACGATCCAATGGCTACTCCAATTTTATTCTCACGCTTATCTCGCGTATCTAAAAATCTGTGGCTGAGTATGGAAGCCATTAGAGCTCGTTAAGGTTTCAAATGTAGGGTAAACGTTAAGGTCTGCAAAAATGATTTCCTGTATACCCAAACCTTTAACCTCATTTTTTACATCATTAAAATAATCCTTTTGTGCTATTTTTGGTATCAATGGAAAATTCTCGGAAATACCTCCCCATAGGTGTATGGCACCACACATGAGGTGCTATAAATTTAGAGTATTTGAGTGCGAAAGGAGATTTGCTACAGTTTTTGCACATGAAAAATCACCGTCGGGCACTACAGCATGCCGTAGCGCCCGAGTCGTGGGTTGAATCTGCTGTAGTGTGCCATAGCGCCTGGCTCCCAACCAAGGGGCGCTACAGCGCGCTCTAACATCCAGCTCTCAGGAAATTGGGCGTCGTAGCACCTGAAAGCGCTACGGCATGCCACCGCATATAAAACCTCTGCAGCAGATCACAGTAGTGCCCGCATCTCGAATTGGCTACGTCGTAGCACGGTAGCGCGCCACAGTACGCTGTTGTGCCTAGAACTGTCTAAAAGTGCCTAAAACTGTTCAGAATTGCCCATATTTGTTATTTTTCATATTTTAATGACTCTAGGACCCTATTAAGGCAAAAAATATATCAAAATTGAACTTGAAATTTAGTAAAATTAAGCATTGTGTGATTTTGAAGGTGATTTTCCATGTGAAATATGCCCCTTAAACCCTTAATGATCTTAAGTAAAACCCTAATATTGAAGCGTTATAACTTAATCATTAGATATCAGAATTTAATATTTTTTGACTCTATGGATTCTTTGGATAGTGGATAATAATAAATTAACTGAATTTTTTAGATTTCACTTAGTAAATTTACCAAAATGCTCTTATAGGCTAAAATTCTTAAATTGGACTCATAGGACTTAATACTTGTCCAAATTTGATGTATACTGTCTATCTTCATATTAGATAGCAAGAAATTATTTGGCATCAACAAAATCTAATTTGGAGCCCTTAATCAAAAAGTAGCATTTTAGACTCTTAAGTAGGGGCAAAATGGTCATTTTACCCAAAATTTAGGTTAAGTGCCCTTAACCGCTAAAATATTATTTAAATTATTAAAATTAGTAATAAAATTGATTTGAGATTAATTTAGAACCCTTAACCCCATAATTAAGCAATTTGGTCAAATTCCCATTAAAAACTTAAGAATTTCCTAAGTAAAATCTATGAGCTTCTAACCTAGTTTAAACCTCACATGGTTCCTTAAACAAATTAGATCAATGTTAAAGAATAGAATGTAATAACTATCATCAACTCCTAAAATTTCCTAAGTTATTTATTAGGAACTTCTTAGGAATCTACACTTCACTTAGGATCTTTTCCTTAAGATTAGGAATAGATGCTATGTTAGATTTCATCCATTGAATAAAGTGGGTTATTCAATGGATGAAACATTAGTTTTATTAGTTTCTAGATTTCCATACTTTAATTTTGATTATTTTGTCTTTCAACTTTTGATTAAGATTAGGAGAATCATTCCATTAAGCTTGATTGTGCTTAATAGAATTTGTCTTGATTATCAATTCAGACTTAATCCTTAGTCCTTAAAACTTACCCTTTGGATTATGTGATTAAACCCAATTCATGGTGTTTAATGCATAATTCCTAGTTTAAGTAGTTCTTAATCAGATCTTAGCTTAGAGCATCTAATTTCATCAAATAGGATGTGTTGATTACTTATTTAACTTGTAAGCGATATTTATTGAATTAAGTTAGAACCTAATCAGTTTGAATTGCTTTTAACTCATAAAGTCATGCTTCTAAGTTACACTTGATAGTTAGAATTGGAGATCCTTAACTTGTATAACTTAGAGTAGTTAGAATGAATTAAGTATATAATAATGGATACCACCTGTGTGTAGTAAAGTCCTTTGCTTACTATTGAATTATTATTATTTTTTCATTACTTGTACTTTGT
Source organism: Gastrodia elata (assembly GCA_016760335.1). NCBI lineage: Eukaryota > Viridiplantae > Streptophyta > Magnoliopsida > Asparagales > Orchidaceae > Gastrodia > Gastrodia elata. The sequence goes on along the minus strand of CM028672.1, from coordinate 22,524,021 downwards.
GCATTTATCTTGAACATGCCATATAAGAAAATTGATGCATGAAATAAAAACTTAGAATAATTAGGACAACATTTGCATAGGGTTCAATTGCATGTTGATCGTGTGCATTTTACCATACTAGCAGGGGTAAGGAGAAGTAATGATTACTTAACATTAATCATTGAGGAGTATTGTGTTAAGTTGGAACCCGTTTAGTCTTACTGACATGCTTGACTCCTCAGCTACTTTTGGATATGTCCACAAAAGTAAAGTAAATAACTAAAACATTACTGCATTTGTACTTACTACCTCCTTAGTTCAGTTTTGCTTTGTTTATTCACCTTAGCCTCTTATGACGCTAAGAAACTTACCGGCTTAGCCTTAGATGATGTTAAGAATATTTCAATTTTTAGTTCAGTAGGTTAGTTTAGCCTTCTTCTTATATGACAATTATTATATACTTATTTACTATTTTACTATTATCTTTTTATTGCAGTTAGCCCTTACTTTACCTGCTTAATTATATACTTATAGCATGCTAGATTTTCTTTATTGCTTACTTATATATATCACAGATAGATTGCATACCTGAAGAATTAGATATGGATGAAAATTTTATTTAAACACTTTCAAGACAAAATAACTTATTACTTGTAACAACCCTAGATTATTACTTAGCTTAATTTTAGCTTAATTGCATCCTAATTATTATTTGATTGAGTTCATCTAGTCATTAGAATCAATCCCCGAAGATTTAGAGCGATTCGGAGCTGAATTTAATATTTGAATTATTTTAATAATATTTAATTAATTAAAAAATTGAGATATTTAATTTGACCTTGAAATCAAAATTTGACTACGCCATTACACTCGTCACCCCCAAATTAGCTAGGGGTGATGTTTTGAATGTGTTTGGAAATCGTCGGATTTTCACGAATATTTTAATGAAATTAAATACCCTAAAAAATAGAAAAATTTAAATACTCATCGAAATCAAAATCTGACTTCACCGCTGCGTTCCTCACCCTTAAATTAGCAAGGAGTGAATTTTTGGGATTTTTTGGAGCACATTTATAAAATCTGATTTTTCTTATTTTAAAGTATTAATTACTTAAATCAAAAAAATTAAATAATTCCATTTTTCCCTCCTCTTTTCCTCTTGCTGATCCCTATGCTACCCCTTCCTCCCTTCCTAGCACTTTCCTCCCCATTTCTTACATTCAAGTGGGCTGTTGTCATTTCCTTCCCATCCATACTGATGGGAAGGTTCATTAATGGAGTATTGCCCCCTCCTCTCCCTTAAAATGAACCTTCAGCCCTTCTCTATTGAGATTGCTAAAAATCCCTCCTCTTCCTCCCTTTGCTTTCAAACTGAAGTTCATTCCTCTCTTCCCCTCTTCGCTTTATTACTGTACTTGCTAATGGAAGAAACTTCATGCCTATTCCTCCTCTTGCTAGCAGTTGAAAAAGAAGAAGAAACTTAACCCTCAAGCTCTCAAGCTCCCAATGATCTTTGGATAAATCTGTCATTTGCAAGTCCAAGGTACCACCATTCCCTCCATTGGTTAATCTAATGGTTATTACATTTTGTCTTTATGCTCATTTATATATCTAAGAATCTGTGTTACCTTAGTTGCATATCTATGAATCTGTATTTAAAATGTAGAAGCTCATTAAAATCTGTAAATTATAGGAAAGGATAAGTAAATCTGCAAATAAAAATTTCTATACACCTAGTCCTTTAACTCCACTTTTTGTATTGATAATATAATCATTTAGTACGGATTTGGGTATCAATGGAAAGGTCTCAAAAATACCTTTCCATCGGTATATGACACCTCACGTAAAGTGCTCTAGGTTGAGAGTATTTGAGCCCAAAAGATGTCATGTTGTTGTTTTCGCACATGCGCAAAATCATCATCGGGCGGTGCGCGCGCCGCAACGCCCGAGCTTCGACTGAATCTGCCAAAATCGACTGCAATGCGCCACAGCGCTGAAATCTGCTGCAGCGCGCCGTAGCACCCAGAACTGTTCGAAACTGCCCAGAACTATCCAGAATGGCTGAAACTTTATATTTTTCACATTTTAAGGACCTAGGACCCTATTGGAGCCGAAATATATCAAATTGTATGTGATTTTTAAATATGGAAAATACTGGGTCTTGACCCCTTTCAAGAAAATAGAACCCTAATATTGAAATGACCATAATTTGATTATTTGAACTCCAAATTAAGAAATTCAATATGCTAACTAGTTTAAAAATTCAGTGCCAACAGCAAACTGAAATAAAATTTGGGTTTTGACTACTAGAAAACCTAGGTTGACCAAAATACCCCTAACCCTAATTAGGTCATAATTTGATCAAATGAGGTTCAATTTGGGTCTACTCCTAGTTAAAATACTCAGTGTGATATATAGGAAAGCTATAACCACTGAGTTTGCTAAATTTTGATCTCAAATGGAAAAGTTAGGTTTTTGACCTTTCTTAACCTTAAAAATAACACATTTACCCTTAAACTTAGAACACTCATAACTAATCCAATAGACCTCAGAATTTAGTATTCTTGAATTCTATGAAATTCTTGAATAGCATGCAATAATAAATTGTACAAATTTTTAGATTCCATCTAGAGAAAATTACTAAATCACCCCTTAGATCAAATTTCTTAGTTTAGACCTATAAGACCCATTTCTTATTTAAATTTGGTGTACTTATTGTCTATCTTTATATTAGATAGTAAGGAACTATTTAATAGTAAGAAAATCCAATTTGGAGCCATAAATCAAAAAGTAGCTTTTTGGACCCTTAATTAGGGGAAAAATAATTATTTTATCCAAAATCTAGGTTAAGTGTTCCTAACCCTTAAAATATCTTTTAAATCATTAAAATCAATAATAAAATTAATTTAGGATCAATTTAAGTCTTAAATCTCATAGTTTGAATAATTTGTCAAATATCCTAATTTAAGCTTGAAAAACTCTAAGTAAAGATAATATACCTTACTTAACTAAAATTTGTTCTTAACTTCCCTAATTAAATAAAAAGCAACAAATTAAGTTAAATTAAAATAAATTCAATCAATTATTAGAATCTCTCTAAGTATTTTCATTAGGAGCTTCCTTAGGAACTTTAAATCATTAAAATCTAGGTTAAGTGTTCCTAACCCTTAAAATATCTTTTAAATCATTAAAATCAATAATAAAATTAATTTAGGATCAATTTAAGTCTTAAATCTCATAATTTGAATAATTTGTCAAATATCCTAATTTAAGCTTGAAAAACTCTAAGTAAAGATAATATACCTTACTTAACTAAAATTTGTTCTTAACTTCCCTAATTAAATAAAAAACAACAAATTAAGTTAAATTAAAATAAATTCAATCAATTATTAGAATCTCTCTAAGTATTTTCATTAGGAGCTTCCTTAGGAACTTTAGTTTCCCTAGGACCTTTTCCCTTTTGATTAGGAGTAGATCCTATGTTAAAATTTATTCATTTAGTAAATGGGTTATTCGATGAATGGAACCTTTATTTTATTAGTTTTTAGATTTTCATACTTTAATTCGGATTATTTTATCTTTCAATTTTAGATTAAGACTAGGAGATTCATCCTATTAAGCCTTAATTTTGCTTGATAGGATTTGCCTTAATCATTAGTTCACAATTTAGATTTAGACCATAATCCTTAAGTGTTATCTTGAGATTATATGATTAACTCCAATTTGTGGTGTTTAATGCATAATTCATAGTTTTAGTAGATCTTGATCAGATATTAGTTTAGAACGTCTAAATTCATTAATTAGGACGTAATGATTTCTTATTTAACTTAAAGTCATTTTTGATTGAATTAATCTAGAACCTATTTAATTCTAATTGCTTTTAACTTGTAAGGCCGTGCTTCTAAGTTACACTCGATAGTAGGAATTGGAGATCTTGAACTTGTGTAACTTGGAATAGTTAAAATGGCTTAATAGATAATAACTGGTGTCACATTGTGTAGTAGAGTCCCTTGCTCAGTATTATTTTACTTATGCTTCCACATTCATTGTATTTTGTGCCTTATTCTTTGAACATGTCATACACAGTGCTTAATTTTACTGAAGTTTAGGTTCAATTTTGATATATGTTTGCCTCAATAGGGTCCTAGAGTCATTAAAATATAAAACATAACAAATATGAGCAATTTCGGATAGTTCTAGGCACTTTCGGATAATTCTGGGTGCGACGACATGTTGTGGCGTTCTACGGCGCTACGGTGTAGCCAACCCGAGATGTGGGTGCTACTGCACGCCGCTGTAGCCAACCCGAGATGTGGGTACTACTGCACACTGTTGTAGAGGTTTTATGCACTGCGGCGTGCCATTGTAGAGGTTTTATGCGCTGTGACGTGCCGTAGCACTTTCAGGCGCTACGACGCGCTACAACGCCTGATTTTATGAGAGCTGAATGCTACGGTGTGCTGTAGTGCCCCTTGGCTAGAGCCAGGTGCTATGGCATGCTGTGGTGCACTACAGCAAATTCAACTAGCGACTCGGGCACTACGGCGTGCGGAGCGCCTGACGGTGATTTTGCCTGTATGAAAACCGTAACGGATCTCCTTTCACACTCAAATACTCTCAATTTATAGCACCTCACGTGCGGTGCCATACACCGATGGAAAGGTATTTCTGAGACCTTTCCATTGATACTAAAATTGGCATGAAAAGATTATTTTAACAATGCAAATAATGAGGTTAAAGGTTCAGGTATACAGAAAATCATATTTGCATAACTTAACTTATACCCTACATTTGAAACCTTAACGAGCTCTAATGGCTTCCATACTCAGCCACAGATTTTTAGATATGCGAGATAAGTATGAGAATAAAAAAGAAGTAGCCATTGGATCATCCAATGGGGGAAAGGGAGGTACCAAACACTTTAGGGTTTGAGAGGAGAAGCTTTTTCTTCTTCTTCAGCTGTTAGTAATAGGAGGAAGAGGTTGATGGTTCTCCTTTGGATTTGGAATAACCTTGGAAAGAAAGGTGCTTGGGAAGAGGGGAAGAGCTCAACTGGCCAAATGGAGGAAGGAGAGGGCTTAGGGTCCATCTTATAGGATGAGGGGAAGGAGGGTGATGGATACCTCCAGTTGGGAAGGTATGGTTCTTGGAAGGGATGATCTTGAGTCATCCCATCACAAGTATTGGGAGAAGGAGATGGCTAAAAATGGAGAGGAGGGGGGGGGTACGCATGTAGGGAAGAGAGAGTGGGGTCCATCTCAGGGAAAATAAGGAGAATAAATAGATTATTTAAAGATTTTAACTTAATGTTTTTAATTATTAATGCTTTAAAAAATTAGATTAATAAACTAGCACCAAAAAATCTCAAAAATTTACCCATAGCTAATTTGAGCATGAGGAATGTAACGGCGAAGTCGTATTTCGATTCTGACAAGTATTTAATTTTCCTATATTTCAAGGTATTTAATTACGTTAAAATATTTGCAAAAATCCGATAACTTCTAAACACGTCCAAAACATCACCCCTAGTTAATTTGGGGGCGATGAACGCAATGACAAAGTCAGATTTCAATTTCGAGGTCAAATTAAATATCTCAAATTTCTAATTAATTAAATATTATTAAAATAATTCAAATATTAAATTGAGCTCCAAATCGCTCCAAATATTCGGGGATTAATTCTAATGATTAGATAAACTCAATAAAATGATAATTATGATGTATTTAAGCTATAATTAGGCTAAGTAATAACCTAGGGTTGTTACAGGCGCGCCGGTGTCCGCAACCCTGTCGAGGCAGGTGCTTCTGGACATCGCCGTCGCCTTCAACAAAGGAAGTCGGGAAGCAGCAGCTGCAAAAATAGCTATTCTTAATCGGCCCGCAAACCCTCTTGGCGTTCTTGAGCAGCAGCTCACAGCGATGATAGTCGCAGCCTCCGATTTGTGCATCTCTGAGCACCCCGGGCAGCCTCCCGGCTGCTGTTCGAAGCTTCTTATTTGTTGACTTTTTATTTTTTATTTTTATTTTGATTTTTTCAAAGAAGAAATCTTCCCCTCTAATTTGTTAATTTTAATTCAATTTATTGATTTATATTTTAGAGTTTTTGAATTTGTTGAGTTTTAGTTTATCTAGATTTTTTAATCAAGTGAATCTCTATGGTGAGTTTTAGTTCATCCCATTATTTTTAAATAAACCTTAATTCGAGTATTTCTGTTTATGTTGTTGCCATAATCATATATATACTACTTTTAAGCTTTGAATTTCAATTAATCATATTTAATTACCAGGTTTCTATGTAATTTTCATTAATAATTTGGCTAGAAATGTAAACAAATTGAATGCTCTCTATTTCAAAAACAATTACAACAAAACATTACATATGTTTTGGTAATACAAATTTTATATTTTGCAAAATATATCCTTAAGTGTCAAAGAAAAAAAAGATTTAATATTTTTTGACACTCAAATCTTAAGATATTTAAGATTTTAATATAAAGTTATATTAATATTATCAAATGCTTCTTCAATACATTGAAATGGGGTTTTCTAAAATTATTCAATTTCATGTGGCATCTAATCAAACCATAAGAATCAACATGTTCCTTTTTTTGTAATTAGGATAGTTTCAAATATGAAGCAAATATGTGATTCGTGTTAACAATTCTTGAATGGGATTGGTTCGTAGAAGCTTTCAAGGAAGCCTTCATACCCCCATCATTAAAGAACATTATCGATGATTCCTTATTAAAGTTGACTCAAGGTAGTCAAGCAGTGGCAGAGTATGTAGCAAAATTCAGAAGACTGGTTCATTTCATGCCAAATTTTTAGCATCTACTGAAGAAGACATATGTTACCATTTCCAAAGTAGATTACATGAATCCATCAAAGATCACGTCGTCCCATTCCAACTAGCCAACTTTGAGAAGTTAGTGGAGACAGCAAGGGTGGTAGAGCACCACCAATCAGCAAAGGAGTTTAAGAGAAAAGCATTCACACCATCCAATCGCTATAAAAGTTTCAAGCACCACCGTCCCAACCAAGGGAGGGCATTTCAGATGGAAGCTAATGAATCAGCCGAGCAAAACCCAGAATGTACACGACCTCATCCTTATGGTAAGTGTTATCATACTGGTCAAGTCTGCTATACATGTGGTCATCCGAGCCATTGGTATCAAATGTGCAGAGCTGTAAAGACAATTGATGGAGCTCTGATTAATCATTCTTGCCAAAATCAAGTATTCAGAGCCACTCCTTTGAATAAGAGGGAGCCAAGGATGGCCCTGATGACACCTCTAGCCAGAGAGAACCAAGCTCCTTCCAAAGTTCAGATAGTTACCTCTTGACCCTCCATTCAAAATCAAGCAAGGGTCCAAGCCACAAATAATAGACCTACTGGAACATCTAGGGTCTATAATTTTACTCCATTCAAGTAACTGAAGATAAGAATGTGGTCTCAGGTACACATCTTTAATTAATTCTTTACTTATAGCATTTCAGTCCTTATTAAATTCTTTTTCATTCAAATGATTAATTATGCACAATATGTATAGAAGAAAAGCCCTGTATTGTATTATTTGATACTGTGGCTAGTCATTCTTTCATCTCAGAGAATTTTTTTAACAGCCTGAATTTACCGTGTTACAAACTTGCAATAACCTTAAATGTTGGACTTCCATCTGGAGCTCAACTCAGTGCAACTAAGTTTTGTGATCTGCAAGTATTGGTAAATAAGAGAACCTTTCAAGCTAAGTTAATAGTGCTACCCATTGCAAACTTTGACATCATACTAGGCATGAATTGACTTAGTATGCATAATGCTACTATAGATTGTCAAAAGAAGAAAGTTATTCTTTAATCATCTGATGCCTCAGAAACCTTCATAGGAAGGTTGTACTAATAGTTCTTTAATTGATGCAATAAAGGTAGAAAAATTGGTGAATAAAGGTTGCATGTCCTTCTTAGTGACAATGATGGGTAACAGTAATGAAGATGTTCCTATCTCAAATATAAAAGTGGTTAGAGAATTTGCCAATGTATTCCATGAAGAATTTCATGGACTACCACCAGTAAGAGAGATATAATTTGCTATTAATCTTGTTTCAGATATATAGCCATTATCAAAAGCTCCATATTGTATGGCTCCTAAAGAATTACAAGAATTAAATGATCAACTACACGAACTTTTTAATAAAGGGTTTATAAAGCCTAGTATGTCCCCATGGGGAGCCCCTATATTGTTCGTTAAGCAGAAGGATGGGTCTATGTCACATACTGTAAATACCTGTCTGCGTTTGCACGCAAGTGTACGTGGCCTGAAAAAATAAGTGGAAAGTGTTAATTTCTGAGATTTATCGAACCACAGAGAATTGGTTGTTTTGTTATTAAGGTTTATCTATTATCACTAATATTTAAGCTATGATGTAATTGGTTGAATTGGTCCTAGATTAAGCACAATAATCACTAAGTGGAAAATAAGTCAAATAAAGGAAGAGGAGAGTTGGGTTTATCCCACATGTCATGATAAGTCAATAATGCATGATGATTCCTCAAGCTTTGTCCTTTATTTACTTAAAATTAAACTAAGTGCACTTTGTTCTCCCTTGAGTTTTATCTCAAGGTTTCACAAGTTCAAATCTTGTGCATAAAATGAACACACAATCGGTTCTATTTCAGCACAAAGATTCTTATAAGATTTTAGGTTTTGAGTTTTTATCTTATCTCTTGATCAAGGAGATGTAGATTATTAAATTTTTAAGATCTTATAAGCATTAATTCCACTAGGCATCACTCGCATCACACATAATTGAGATGAGAGAATAATATGTTGGGCTCTATGACTATGTCACCTCGTTCATGAGCACACAACTAATTCTTTCCAAGCCTTAATTATGTTGAGCTAAGGAGCTCACTTAGTGGGTTTTAGCATCACATGCATCAACACTATAGTTGAGCTTAGATTAAGGTGCACTAAGCTCAAGAACGTTCTCACATAGTTCTAAGCATTTATGCACTCATGAATCTAGCATCTAACCAAATGTGAGCTATGGAGCACAAGACATTTTAGTTCTTGAGTTCATAAGTTCATTTTCCCTTAATTCACAATCAAGACTAAACCGATAAAAAGCATTTCTTGAGCAAGGCATTGAGTTCATACATTTTATTGATGCTTGAGGAAAACTTCATACAATAAAAATGTGACTATCTAACACATGGGATTACCCCAACCCTCCCCAAGGGAGATTTAGCTACTCATTACAAAAGAAATGAAAAAGGACACATACATGGATAAAGACCCTTTCATGATCAATTAAGAAGCGAAATTACAAAAGTAGAGTTTAGAAGGTACTAGGAACATTCCTTGGAAGTTCTCTGGACTCTTCTTCTCCTTCTTGAAGTTTCTCTTCTTAGGTCGCTAGTGCTGCCTTCCTTCTTCTTTTCCTTAACAAAAATGGCTCTTCCACCCTTGGGGAGTTCCTCTCTTTCACTATGCACGCTTCTTCTTTACTTAGTGGTTTTGAGCAAAATTGGGAACCCTCCTCTTATCAAGAGGAGTGATATTTATAGGAGAGGGGCTGCATTCTTCCACTTAAGATCCAAACCAGCCATTCCAATAGAAAATTCTAAGCAATGATGGCGAAAATTTCTATTGATGGTGAGGTGACCAATATCTTCATTTATTTAGTCAATACATCACCTCAAGATCTTCTTTTCCATATAAAAATGTAGCCTGTTGTAGAGGAAATGATGGTTGGGACAAGATGCTAGTTGGGGGTCTTGTCCCAGCCACAATAAATGCTCTGGTCTGGCAAAAATACGGCGGGCCGCTGCAGCACGCTGCGACATGCAATGGTGCGAGTAAAAATCTGTTAAGTCTCCTTATGCCACGCGCTACTGCGTCCTCTTTTCGTAAAATGACGCGTTGCAGCGCGCTGCTGCGCTAGCATTTTGCAAATCGTACCGCTGCAGCGCGCGGTAGCGGGAGCAATTCGCAAAATGCTTCGCTGCAGCGTGCAGTAGCGGTTCAATTTGCAAATCTCCCCGCTGCAGCGTGCTACCGCACCCGCGGTTAGCAAATGGACTCGCTGCAGTGCGCTACCACGCCCACAATTTGCAAATGGAACTGCTATAGCGTGCTATCGCATGATTTCGCAAAATGACCCGCTGCAGCGTGCCGTAGCGCGCTACAGTGCGCGACAGCAGTTTCCTTTAATAAAATGGAATTTTTCATAAATGTCTCAGAACTCATTTGAATAAGCCATTTTCTTGAAAAGATAGACAAAATTTGATTTAGTAGAAGTTTAAAGATCAGAAATGAATGAAATTTTCTTTTATTTTAGATATAATTTATGGATTCATCACACCCCCACACTTAAATTATTGCTCATCCTCGAGTAAGCTCAAAATTGTATTTTTTCTGTTTTGTAGGTATGATAGTCAACAAAGATATCAATTTAGAATAAGCAAAAGTCAGGGCATGTACGTAACAAAAATGATTCAAATCATTTGGCACTAAGATGTTCTTATCCTTGGATATAAAATAAGGTTAATCAATAAATCTTCAAGTATTTGATTTTTATGTATGACACTTAGTGATGGGTAGAGTTCCATGGGAAACTTGGACTAGAGAGGTAGTGATAGACTCAAAAGTTTTGTATCATATGTGCTCCTTCTTATGAATCACAAAGATGAAAAGATTAAAGGAGATATATTTTTCTTCATCCTTTATCATTTTGATCATTTGGTAGAGATATTTTTCATCATTCCTTTTTTTTTTTTTAATAATTTTTTTATTTTCATTCTTAGGGAGAGATACTTTTCTTCATCCCCAATACACATCTTTGTGATCTTGAAGTCCTACGGGAGTTTAGCACACTCTTTTAGAGTACTCATCAGAATCTCTAGTCTTTAGTCCAATGTCCTCTCCCACACTTAGTTCATGGCATTACTTTAAATTTTTGGAGATAGATTCTCCTTCATTCATTCCTTAGTTAACACATTTTAATGCTCATAATACATTTGATCATCTTTTTATTAAGCACCCCTTTACTTTATATCAAATTCCTTATTGATGTTTTGTGACTTTTATTTCTTAAAAAATTTAGAAAATATGTCATTTAAGAATATCAGAAAAATGAGGGAATATGAAAATTCATAAATTACGATCTCAAAATAAAACACACTAAATAAAAATACAAAGGAAAACACAGAAAAATACAAAAAAAAAATACAACCTATTTAATTTTCGTTTTCCTCCTCTTCCTCCACCTCCTCCATGTACGCGATTTCGCAAGGATAGCGCATCTCCGGAATGGGGGCACCAATAGGCGGCCTAGGCAACACGAAGGGATCTAGTCCACCCTGCAAGCTCCAATCCTCAAACATTATCCCTAGGGCTTCATGAAAGTCAGACTGAAACCGGCGCTGCTGGATGAGTTCTTGTTTAAAGAACCCCATGTCGGTGGCCAGGGCCTTGCTAAGGTCCGCATGTTGATTGTGGAGATGTAACAAAAGCTTATTGGTGAGGTGTTGGCCGAACGGTGCGGATGTTTCCCCCTGCACGCCCCTTCTTTTCTTGGGCAGCTTTCGTTCACTTGCTCGGGCATTTAGATTTGAGGGATTAAGGGCGCAACCGGGGGAATGTGGTGTCAGAGGAGAGGATTTTGACACCTTGGGCCTCGCAAAGCCCTGATATCAAAGACCCGAAGGCTAATGCAGTGCAAGGACCCTTGAGAGCTTTCCAAAGATGCTCAAAAATAATACTCGAGATGCGAAACTCGCCCAACCTAACCAACGAGCACAAGATGAGTGCTCGGGCACGGGTCACTTCAGTCAAGTGACTCGTAGGCATGACAAAGCTAGAAATGAAGACTAGCCAAGCACTACTCATATCCGTTAATTCAGAATGAGGAATGTTGGCTAATCCTCCTTCCCATTCGGTGTCATCGTGGATGAGTTCCATCACGAGATCAAGGGGGTCTTGCTGAGACTTCAAGAGTTCCAAGTAAGAGCAAGAATGTACCTCCTCGAGCTCATAGAATTGCTCAATTTGAGCAATTCCAAGGGTGCACACTTACCTCAGCAGAAGACCCAGTCCGACCGCATTAATGACGTTTGCATAAATCTTTTGGACAATAAAAGGTTATGTAGGAGATCTTGTAGTAACCATCTCCTTCCAACCTTAAGGGTTGAATTGTTCAACCGTAATGGGCTAGGCGGCGCTGAAGCTCTTCTCCGGAATTAATTTCCACTGAGAAGTGATTGAATAGAATCGCTGCTCAGCCTCAGCGTAAGAGAACCCTTTCTTATTAAAGGTTCCCCCGGAAGAAGATGCTTCGGCCTCCCTTCTTGGAATAGCCTTCTTCCCAGAAGACATGATGAGAAATGAGAGCTAGAGAGATCAAGAGTATGAGGAAGAAAAGAGTTAAGAGTGGTGCAAGGATAACCCCCCCCCCCCTCGCCCCCCCCATTGCCTCCCTTATATAGCCAAGGAATTCCAAGGTAAGAGGGTATGGTCAATGGGTCTTCCCCATGCCATAAATGTGGCGATCCATGTGAAGGGGGGGGGCAGCTTTTCAGTCCCACCTTTTGACTACATGGGGAACCCAAATAGCATGACTTTTTGACTACATGGTTCCCAATACAGATAAAAAAAAGAATTTTTTTTTAGATAGAGCAACCGCTGCAGCGCCTGTAGCGACATTTCTGCTATAGCGCACTATCGCGGAATTTCTGCTGCAGCGCGCTGCAGCGGAAAATTCACTACAGCGCACCGTTGCAGGATTCCTACAGAGGCACGGTATACCCACTGTAGCGCTAATTTTTTTTTTTTTTTTTGAATTGGGTTGCCTCCCAATAAGCGCTTAATTTAATATTTTTAGCTATACACGCGAATGATCAACTAATTAGATCCGGAGGCTTCTTCTTCCATAAGCTAAAGATGCTTGAGTGAGCGCAACCCTCAAGGTGGCTCGAACCCTCGCCATCTCTAACTTCCCTTAGCAGATCAATTTCTTCTAATTCAAGTTTTGGGGGAGTCTTCTTCTTCCTTTTTCCTTTTCTAGTTTTTCTTTTTCTTACTCCTTCCTTGCTCCCCTTTTTAGAGGAAGGAGTTGAGCTATAATCAGAATTCCTTTCTTCCAACATCAGATCTTCAAGCACATCATCGACCCATAATCTTTCTTTCCTTAATTTCTTCCTAGCTTCTTTTTCCATTTCTCTATGTTTAAGGATGGTGGGTTTTAGGTCAATTAATTCAGTTTTTCCTTTGATGTTCACACTCATAACCCCATGGCTTACATCAATGATCACTTTCACACTTATTAGGAAGGGTTTCCCAAAAATGATCGTGGAATTTTATTCCAACGATCCCACTCACAAATCACAAAATCAGTAGGAACAATAAAACTTCCCAATTCTACTTCAATATTTCTTACCATACTAAGAGGGGTAAGGGATTTAAGATTAGCAAATTCTAAAATTATATAGGTATATTCCATGCCTCTTACCTTCAGTTATTTGTAAATATGGTAGGGCATAATGTTGATTGAAGCACCAAGATCATATAAGGGATCTAAAAATACTTTGTTCCTAATTATGTAAGGAATGCTCAACCTCCTGGGGTCTTCGCATTTCAGAGCGATAAGCTTCTTACTTTCATCCCCCCTATCTTCTTCCCATACCTCTGGCTTATAATCAGTTGCACTCGTTTTTTCAGTCTTAGTTCCCCCGAACACCTCCTCCGAAAGAATAACACTAACCAACTCCCTAGGGTTTACTTTGGTAGAACTAGGTAGAGCCCCTTGCTACCGAGTGGTCAGCTGCTTGAAGATTTGCCCCAGTTGGGTTTCTATATTCCTAAGGGAAGCCTCTATCCCTTGGATAGAGACATCGTGGCGCATGATGGTCGCTTCGGTGCGACGCATAAATTGGATCGTTTTAGCTTTGAAGGAGTTGAAAGCTCCTTCTAGGTTTGGGTGATGATTGATATTATTATTTTTATTATCTATGCCTTGTTGATTTGATGAACTTCCTCCATATTGATTACCATTATTATTGTTACTCCAAGAGAAATTATGGTGGTTTTTTCATCTTGGATTGTAGGTGTTGGAGTAAGGGTTGTTCGTAGAGTTGTTATTTCTTAGATAATTTACTTGTTCAGTATTGGTTTGTACAAAGGGATTATTTAAGTTGCAGCTTTTACTACTATGCCTACCCCTGCACAATTCACAATGTATCTCTGAAACAACATCAACATTCATTCTTTCAATTTTTTCATCCAAGGCAAGTATCTCTTGTTGTAATACCGTAATTTGATTAGACTCACTTACCTTTAAAGTTTCCTTTTTAAGCCTTTAAGAAGACCAATGATACGCATTGTTATCCATTTCTTCCAAGAGGTCATAAGCTTCCTCTTGGGTTTTGCCGCTAAAAGAGCCGCCGACAGCTGCATCAATAAGTGTCCTGGTAGGAGCGTTCAAATGATTATAAAAGGTTTGCACTTTCATCCATAAAGGAAACCCATGATGTGGGCAACGCCTTAAGCATTCTTTAAATTGGTCCCATCCATCATAGAGTGTGTCCCCTTCCAACTGAGTAAAGTTAGTTATCTCAATCCTCAACCGAGCAGTTTTCACCGGAGAAAAATATTTGGCTAAGAATTGCTTAACCAAATCGCCCCACGTCCGAATGGAATCGCTTGGCAAAGATTTGAGCCAACTCTTGGCTCTGTCTCGTAAAGAGAATGGGAAAGTCGTAATTTAACCGCGTCTTCAGAGACGCCGTTAAACTTGAAGGTGTCACATATTTCAAGAAAAGTTGAAATATGTGAGTTCAGATCTTCAGTGGCTAATCACCCAAACTGATTATTTTGCACCATACTTAGTGTGGAGGGTTTGATCTCAAAATTATTGGCTTCAATATTAGGCCTAATAATTGCATGGGGATTCCCCTAATAGTGGGAAGTGCATAATGTCTTAGTGCTCTCCCCCTAGCCACTCCTACTGGCACTTCTACTGGCTCTCCTAATGACTCTACCGGAATTTCATTAGCATTATCCATAACGGCTTGTTGGTTTGAAAGGTTTTGTTTTCTCCTAGCCTGTAAGTATGTTCTTTCAATTTTGGGGTCAAATAGATAATTCGTGCAGACCCTTCTACTCATACACTATAATACTTAAGCTATCAAGAACAAATTAAATAATGTTCAGAAAAAACACAGAAACAAAAAAGTAATTATTATAATTACAAAAATCAAAACTAAAAGTATATGAAAAAAAATACTTAAATCACTAGCTACTTATATATTATCCTTAATACAAAACAAATTCCAATTCCCCGACAACGGCGCCAAAAACTTCACAGACTGTAAATACACGTCTGCGTTTGCACGCAAGTGTACGTGGTCTGAAGTAATAAGTGGAAAGTGTTAGTTTCAGAGATTTATCGAACCACAGAGAATTGGTTGTTTTGTTACTAAGGTTTATTAATTATCACTAATGTTTAAGCTATGATGTAATTGGTTGAATTGGTCCTAGATTAAGCACAATAATCACTAGGTGAAAAATAAGTCAGATAAAGAAAGAGGAGAGTTGGGTTCATCCCACATGTCATGATAAGTCAATAATACATGATGATTCCTCAAGCTTTGTCCTTTATTTACTTAAAATTAAATCAAGTGCACTTTATTCTCCCTTGAGTTTTATCTCAAGGTTTCACAAGTTCAAATCTTGTGCACAAAATGAACACACAATCGGTTCTATTTTGGCACAAAGATTCTTATAAAATTTTAGGTTTTGAGTTTTTATTTTATCTCTTGATCAAGGAGATGTAGATTATTAAATTTTTAAGATCTTATAAACATTGATTCCACTAGGAGCGTCACTCGCATCACACACAATTAAGATGAGGGAATAATATGTTGGGCTCTATGACTATGTCACCTCGTTCATGAGCACACAACTAATTCTTTCCAACCCTCAATTATGTTGAGCTAAGGAGCTGACTTAGTGGGTCTTAGCATCACACGCATCAACACTATAGTTGAGCTTAGATTAAGGTGCACTAAGCTCAAGAACTTTCTCACATAGTTCTAAGCATTTATGCACTCATGAATCTAGCATCTAACCAAATATAAGCTATGGAGCATAAGACATTTTAGTTCTTGAGTTCGTAAGTTCGTTTTCCTTTAATTCACAATCAAGACTGAACTGATAAAAAGTATTTCTTGAGCAAGGCATTGAGTTTATACATTTTATTGATGCTAGAGGAAAACTTCATACAATAAAAATGTGACTATCTAACACATAGGATTACCCGAACCCTCCCCAAGGGAGATTTAGCTACTCATTATAAAAGAAATGAAAAAGGACACATACATGGATAAAGACCCTTTCATGATCAACTAAGAAATGAAATTACAAAAGTAGAGTTTAGAAGATACTAGGAACGTTCCTTGGAAGTTCTCTGGATTCTTCTTCTCCTTCTTGAAGTTCTTCTTCTTAGGTCGCTAGTGCTGCCTTCCTTCTTCTTTTCCTTAACAAAAATGGCTCTTCCACCCTTGGGAGAGGGGTTGCATTCTTTCACTTAAGATCCAAACTAGCCATTCCAATAAAAAATTCTAAGCAATGATGGCAAAAATTTCCGTTGATGGTGAGGTGACCAATATCTTTATTTATTTAGCCAATACATCACCTCAAGATCTTCTTTTCCATATAAAAACAGTAGCCTGCTACAGAGGGAATGATGGTTGGGACAAGATGCTGGTTGGGGGTCTTATCCCAACCGCAATAAATGCTCATGTTTGGCAAAAATGTGGCGGGTCGCTGCAGCGCGCTGCGGTGTGTAATGGTGCGAGTAAAAATCCGGTAAGTCTCCAGCTTCCGCGCGCTACCACGTCCTCTTTTTGCAAAATGACCAACTGCAGCACGATGTCGTGCTAGCATTTTGCAAATCGTACCGCTGCAGCGCGCGGGAGCGGAGAATTTGCAAAATGCTCCGCTGCAGTGCGCAGGAGCGGTTCAATTTGCAGGTCGCCCCACTGTAGCATGCTTCCGCGCCCGCGGTTCGCAAGCTGTACCGCTGCAGCGCACTGTCGCATCTGCATTTCGCAAAGTCACCCGCTGCAGCGCACTACCGCACCTGCGGTTCGCAAATGGACCTGCTGCAGCGCGCGATAGTGTTTTCCTTTGAAAAAAAATGAAATTTTGCATAAATGTCTCAGAACTCCTTTGAATAAGCCATTTTCCTGAAAAGATAGACAAAATTTAATTTAGGAGCGATTTAGAGATTTGAAATGAATGAAATTTTCCTTTATTTTAGATATAATTTATGGATTCATCACTATGCGAATGTGCATAGACTACAGAGAGTTAAACAAAGTAACTATTAAAAATAAGTATCCACTGCCTCAGATAGACGACTTATTTGATCAATTATCTGGTGCAGTCGTATTCTCAAAGATTGATCTGAGATCTAGTTATCATCAATTGCATGTAAAAGACACGAATGTTGAGAAAACAACATTTCGTACTCGCTATGGATATTATGAATTTCTCCTGATGTCCTTTGGTCTCATTAATGCATCTTCAGTTTTCATGGATTTGATGCAGCGAATTCTGAAGCCCTACTTGGATAAATTTGTTATAGTCTTTATCGATGATATTCTAATATATGTAAAATCTAAGAAAGAACATTAGAATCATTTAAGAATAGTTCTGAAAGCATTATGAGAGAATGAACTATATGCTAAGTTTTCTAAATCTAAGTTTTGGTTAAGCTCTGTATCTTTCTTGGGACATGTGGTTGATGCCCAAGGTATTCGTGTTGATCAAAACAAAATAGGCGCCATCCATGATTTGGTTCAACCTTAATCAGTGACAGAGATCCGTAGTTTTCTGGGACTTGCAGGATATTATCGGAAGTTTGTTAAGGGTTTCTCCCAAATTGCTTCTCCCTTAACAAAGTTGACCCATAATGTAGTTCCGTTTGTTTGGTTAACAGAATGTGAAAATGCATTTCAGACTTTAAGAGATGCATTATCCTCCTAAAGAAGGTGCTAGCTATCAAGTCAATACAGATGCCTCCGGAATCGGCTTAGGATGCATTCTAATGCAGGAACGCAAGGTTATAGCATACACATCTCATCAACTTAAGCCTCATGAGAGAAACTATGCTATCCATGATCTGGAACTTGCGGCAGTAGTTTTTGCCTTATAGATTTGACGCCATTATCTGTATGGAATACAGTGCTCTATCTTTACGAATCATCAGAGTTTAAAGTGCATATTTACCCAAAGAGAACTCAATTGTAGATAGAGAAGATGGCTGGAATTGATTAGCGATTATGATTTGGACATCCAGTATCATCCAAGAAAAGCCAATGTTATAGCTGATGCTTTAAGTCATCATGCTACTCTTAACACTATTATTTTAGAAAGTCCGTTAGTGGTGGAATTTCATAGAATGAACATTAAACCAGTTCGAGGTAACTCAACGAGTACAATGATATCTTTGAGTAATATATAATCTACTTTTCATAGAGACATTTCTATCACCCAGACAAAAGATTATGACTACTTAGATCTTAAAGTTGCAATTGAAAGTGGTCATCGTCCATAACTGAGTTTCAGGAAGGGTGCTATTTATATGGATAATCGCCTCTGGATTCTCAAATCCATGCAAAAGGAGATTTTTATAGAAGATCACAGCACAGGATATCAAGTACATCCGAGAAACTCTAAGATGTATCAAGACTTGAAACAATTATTTTGGTGGCCGGGAATGAAGAAAAGTGTGGCAGATGTCATTGTAAAGTGCCGCATGTTGTTTAGTGAAAGTAGTACATCAAAGACCTGGTGGTCTACTGCATCCACTAAAGATTTCATAATGGAAGTGGATAGATATATCTATGGATTTTGTTATGTGCTTACCTCGTGCAAGATTCGATGCTGATACAATATGGGTTATAGTCGATCATTTTACTAAGTCAGCACATTTTATTCCAGTTCGTCAAACTGACTCTGTGGAGAAGTTAGAAAAATTGTATATTAAAGAAATAATCAGGTTGCATGGGATCCCTAAAACAATCATGTCTGATAGAGATAGCTATTTCACTTCAAAATTTTGGTAGGCTATACATCAAGATTTGGGAACCACTTTAGCCATGAGTACATCATTTCACCCCAAAATAATGGCCAAATAGAAAGAGTTAACCAAGTCTTAGAAGACCTTCTCCGATTATGTATGTTGGATTTCTTAGAATCTTGGAAAGAGCATATTCCTTTAGTAAAATTTTCTTATAATAATAGTTTTTAGTCCATCATTAAAATGGCACCATATGAAGCCTTATATGGTAGGAAGTGCTCCGCTCCACTAGCTTGATTTGAAATAGGAGACACTTAATTGTATGGTTCAGAGTTAATGGAAGAGACCAATAATAAAGTGAAGCTTATTCAACAGAGAATCGGAACAGCTCAAGATAGACACAGTAAATATCATGATAACAGTCACTGTCCACTTGTGTTCTAAGAAGAAGATTTAGTATATTTAAAAGTCAGCCGAATGATAGGAATTTGTTGTTTTAGAGTTTCAAGAAAACTCAGTCCGAGATATGTGGGACAATTCAAGATCATAAAGAACATTGGGTCAGCAACTTTTAAACTTGAACTGCCAGAAGACTTTAATGCTATTCACAATGTGTTCCATATATCATCACTAAGAAAATGTCTTCAAGATCCTTCCCATATTATTCAACATCCAGTAATAGAGATTCAAACTGATCTTACCTATGCTAAAAAAATAGTTAAAATTTTAGATCGTGATCAAAAGCAATTAAGAAATTATTCTATTTCAATGATCAAAGTTTAGTGGAAGAACTTTGATTCATGTAATGAAGCCAATTGGGAGAAAGAAGTGGTTATGCGACTAAAATACGGTTCAAGTCCCTTAACTTAGGATTCTAAGCATCTAAATTCTAAGTTATTCAAGGTTAAATGATATTAAGTTTTAAACTAAAAGGAGGTTCCATTGAGTTCAATCATACTTAATGAATATCTAATTTCTTACTTTTATTGATTTAAGTATCATGAGAGAAATCAATGGGTCTAACTATATTCTACACAATTAACCTCATTCCCTAAAATTATAACATTTTAAGAGTCTAAGAGGAAAATTTTGAGAATTAGATTCTAAATGAAAAAAATCTAATTTGATGATATGACTATTGTTTAAAGAGTAAATCAACTCCTCAAACATTCTAATTAGACATTTATTAGTCTTAAAAATAATTAAATAATGTTTGCCTAAATGCAAGAGTAATTAATAATATTACTCACTAAACTCTAAGTTTTAATTCATGATTCCATATTTTGTGATTTCCAAATAAGGTGATAATACTACTTAGTGGAAATTCACTAAGTAGCAATTATTATCCTACATTGGCAAGAAGTTCCTACGTCCTGATGCCATGGATTTCAAATAGTAATCAATAACTAATGATATAAAGATCTATGTAAGTGGTGTGCACACTAAACATAGAGCTCCAAAAAAGTGAATAATTAAATAAATACAAAACTCAACAAAGTTCTAAGTACTTAACGTACCTTTAACGAAATTTGAACTCAAAGCTCAACAATTAATTGAAATGAAACGTCAATCCCAGCACCTGCAATATTTGGGCAAAGATACATCTAAATGATAATTTTTGTGATAAACTTTGCTTATTCCTTCATGAGCTTGGATTATAGCCAATTCATTTTCCAATACTAAAGATAGAATGCTAAACTACAACATGCTAAAAAGAAATATTTACAAGATAGAATATAATACTTTGATCATAATAAATCCCTAGTAGATAGATGGAAGGATAAACTCAAAAAAATCATTATGTCATTATTAAAGATAATCAGTACTACTTCATAGATATTTGATTAAGATGCTAATTTTAGATCTCACAGCGAATGTTATAAGAGTTTCTTCATCTTAATGATTAATCGACATAAGGTGAGCATAATTTTAAAGATGATCTTTTAACCAACAAAAGCCCTTTGATTAACTAATTTAGTAGACATGCAAAAATAATATCCACATACGCCACTGATACATAATTGATTAAATACTACAAGGGAGGCTGCGACTAACAACCTAAAAAAAGCATTACATATTGATTATATGAGCAATCAAATAAGTTATACCCAAATATTAGGTAAGGATTCCTACATCTTTGCTAAAATTGAATCAATCGCATAACTAAAGTTAATTCAAGCTTTAATGAAGAATGTCATGAGTGATGCATAGCCTAACTTAAACCGATTATGAATTGGGCAAAACACATGTAGCATGTGTTATGCAATATCGCTGATAATAACAGTACCATCAAAACTAGAAGTATGATACTTATTTGATATCAACACTTGCATGCATTTGATATTAATTACGAGAGACACCTAAATCAAATCTAATTAATTTAGGTCTATATCCAAGCATCAAAAATAAAATAAGAACTTATAATATTTAATCACAACCAATCCAATCTTAAGTATGGATTTGTACCTCCAAAGTCAAAAAAAGGATCAGTTGAAGAGGTGACTTGCCCGGAGCCTAGCTTAGAGAGAAGGAGGGCTATGGCTTCTTGGTTGAGATGGTGAAGGTTCTCAGCCGAGAGGATGAGGAAGAGAGAGAAATTTGAGGGAAGAAGAGAATCACTTATGTTAGAAGATGAGTCCGCTGGGGAAGGAGCCGCAGCTCGAATGGAGAGAAGGAGCTGACGAGCTAGAAAGCGTTCGATCTCTAGCCAAGAAAAGGAGTCGAGCCTCTTGACCTCTTGCTGAGAGGGAAGAAGAGAGTCACTCGGCCTCCTGCCGAGTGGAGACGAGGGAGCAGCTGCTCGGCCTCCTACTGAGAGGGGAAGGAATGAACCCTTGGCCCCAAATCGAAGAAGACATGGCTTGCGACTCATGAGGAAAAGATAAGGCGGAATTCGGCTGAAGGAAGGAAATTAGGTTAGGTTTTAGAAAACTTATGTTAGAAGATGGGTTAATAAATACCTGATAACTCCAAGATTTATAGTAAAATAGGATAATAAAAGTAAGCACTTCTTAATTAAAATTATATATTTTGATGTGCTTTCGCTATTTTTCAGGATAAAAGATGAGTAAATTAAAATTTGGCTTAAATATGCAATTTTGGGAGAAAACTGTCGTTGCGCGCCACAGCATCATTTCTCGAAGAATTATTAAAACTTTATAAATGAGAAATTGAACAGTATTACGAAACTTTCTTCACTACAGCGCACCGAGTGGACAAATTTTCATTTTATAAAACTATAGATGAACTAATTGAACAGTAAATCTGAAAGTTTATTCGCTATAGCGCATCGCAGCGTGCCACAGCGGACACTGCGGCAACCGAAGAAAGGATTATAATTTTTATGCAGTAATAGTGTTTGGAGTGCTGCTGTCGCAGCGCGCCGCATCGGAACAGTCTTTGGAACGCTGCTGCCTCAGCGTCCAACGCAATTTTTGTCAAAAATATGCGTTCAAGGCAGCATAGGGAAGGCCAAAGAATTGAATTCTTTCCCTTCCCATAGCTGAAATTAATATCAAATTAATTTAAAACTTTTCATTCTCAAGAAATAATTCATGAAGAAATAAATTAAGGTTATGAGAAAGATGAAAGAGGTGGATGCAATAAAAATTGAGAAATCTTTATTATAAATATTATTATAAAAAGGCACTTGCTTAAGCCATCATGAGGAATAGCAAGAGATTGGTTTAATTATTTTACTCATTAAAATATAAATACAAATAGCCTAAATCCCTTCATTACCAGGGAAATAAATGAATAATTATTTAATCAAAGCACAAATTTCTAAATAAAATTTATTTGCTGAATTAAATTTTAAACAGGAAAGGAAGTCTATAAAAGGCAGACTTGAAAATTGAGAAAGGATTCCAACTTTTATTATTCAAAGACCAAAAAGAAAGGCTGTAGGCAGAGAATGAGGGAGAGCTCTCTAAGGGGAAAAGAGGACCAAGAACAGGAAGAAAGGGAAGACAACAAAGAACGAAGGGTGGAGCTTCAAGAGGACAGAGCAGGAAGAGTCAAGAGAACCCCAGAAACCTCGGGGTGATTTCTTGTATTTCTCCTAAACTCCCTTGATTTATTTCTTACCATGAACTGATGGCGTTGTTCACTTTTCTTTGTATATATGCTCTTTCTTACTTAGTAATGGAAGGCTAAAAACCCCTTGGAGAGGGTTGAGATGTAGTTGTAAAAATATGTAAGGGATAAATGGTGTGTGATGACATTGTTTGAATATAATAAAAAATTGTTTTTATCATTTTTATTTAATATTTAAATGAATGCTTGGATGAACAAAACTCTAAATTATATCATTTAAAAGAACTTGTGTTCCAATGTTAATCTATTGGGTAAGAGCAATGAAGGTAGTGCAAGTAGAGCGGAGAATTATGTGATAAAATTCACAAAGCTCACTTGCACCCTTCCTTATTAGCTCTCCCAAGAGATTGACGCTTAAGAACTAAGTTCTCCATTAACGTTGCTCTGCTGCTCAGCAAAGTAGAAGGGATGAGAGGATATTGGGAACTTCAATAGATGATGAGACATAATCTATTGACCAAATGCATCCTCCCATCTAGCTAAACCGCGTGTGAAGCGCATGATGCATGGTAAATGAAAATCTTGCTTAAAAAATCATCTAAAATATGATATATCTTAGGTAGCCTAGATGTAGGAAGTCAAAATTTTAATTAATGAAACTTGATCTTATGAGAGTTTATGTGATAAGGAAGAACCCAAAAGAGTTATCCTTAAGCACTAAACTTGAACCTAATGAAATTGGAGGGTACTCCGATTCTAATGGTGTTCATTTAATTTAATAAAGCAAATAAATCGAAGGTATACACTCAACAATAAAGTCATCTTACCAACCCTTGCAGCTATTACAATAAAATCTCAACTCTCTCTTTTTAATCAAACTAGTATCTTTACTTAAGGTCTTTTGTATCGCTAATTAGGAACCAACAAAATCAACCAAATTTGCCATATAAGCATTAGTGAAAGAAAATACAACTTGGTATCATAACCCATTTCTTGAGGATCGATAAATCTCAGAAATTAAACTTTTTACTTATTACTTCAGACTACGTACACTTGCGTGCAAATGCAAACATGTATTTCTGTCTGTCAAGCTTTGACGCCATTGCCGGGGAACAATTTTATTTTGTATCAAGTACAATTTTCTAGTAGTTGGTGATTTAGAACTCATTTATTTGTGCATATATTTTTTTATCAGAACACCCGTTCCTTGAAGTATTCAAACATATTTTTTTTTGTTTTTTTTTTTAATTTGAATTTGAATAATTATTTAAGATGTTTGGGTTGGGTCTACAATAAATAATTACTATTAAGTATTAGCTATTCCGCTAAGCATGTGAGGCTATAGCTTTAAGAAGTGATATTAATCTGAGTCCTTTTTATAAAAGCAAGTGAGCCACTATAACAACCCTAGGTTATTACTCAGCTTAATCCATGCTTAATTAGGCTCTAAGGCTAGTGCCACTAAATTCCAAGCCTCATTTGGACCTAACTCTGAAAATTTGGGGTCAATCAAACCTCATTAGGCAAAAATGACAATTTTGCCAATTTAGGAACACTAGAAATTAGCCAAATATTTTGATCTCCAAATGAATTCCTAACCTCATTTTTGAAAATTTCACCTCCAAAATAACTAGGGATGTAAGTTTGAAAATTTTTGGAGGTCATTTAATCTATTTTTGAAATTCGTTTAAGTAAGGAAAAGTATACTTTATGGTTTTTAACAATTCTAATTGCGTATCTAACTTTCAACAGTCAAATTCGCTATCGAGACCATGACAGATCCGCTGCAGGGCCCTGACAGCTGCTTAACTTTACCTAACCTGTCCATGCCACCACACGCATCTTAGCTCACCTAATTCTGCGGTCTTTAGTCTCCCTCTCCAGTATCGCTCATCAGCCACAGGATCACGTCTGCGATACAATGGCTGACAAATCTTCCTCGATCGCCTGTAAATAGAGTCGTCCACTCGTTGTGGATCATTAGAGTCATCCACTCGTAACTATCAATATATTATACAGCTGGTGATCCATCTTCCATTGTGGATCTTTGTTCTGAAGTTCTTGAAGCAGCCTGATAAATCCCTGATGTGACTGTTAGTGTGGCAGTACATGGATCTGCCTTGCTCCTAACTATTGCTCTGATTCCAATGGTTAGACATCCCAAATCCTGGTTCTTCCCTTGCCTGGCCCAGACCTGACTGCCCAACCCTCGGGCTAGCCATGGGAGGTAGCCCAAGCTCCCTTCTTGCTCTCCAGGGCTATAAATAGCTAGGAGATTTGAATGATGAATTATTTGCTCACCATTATGTCTGGCAAGCTTAGCAAGATTAGTTGCCCTTCCATACCCTTCTAGCTGAACCAGTGTGCTGCAGCTTGAGCTCCAGTTATGCTAAGTTGGACGTTTCAGCTCCCTGTTTGTTTGTCGAAGCTCAAGGCAGCTTAGGAAAGGGAAATTAGTTCTTGGCCACCTTGGTTCGATGACACCACTGTAATTTAGGTACTCCTCTACCTGCATTGAGCAAAGTGAGCTCAATGCCTAACTTAAATCCAACCCATAGAATAGGTTGTCAATGCTATGAATCTCCTTGTATGATAAACCATCCTTGCGCATGGAATTGAGCGAGCAAGCTTAGTCCAAATGGCAGGAATCACTGTATGGATGGAGCCTACAATCATCAAAGATGAAGGAGCCCCATTGGTAATTGGAGTTCAAATTTAACCTCAAGGAAATTATAATTGCATTTTGTAGCTCACCAAGTGGATCCGTAGGTTTTTAGGGGATCGGGCTACAACACTACACAGTATTGAAGCCTAAGTAGCCCCCCAGTGATCCAGCCACTCCAAGGTTGAGCCAGGAGAAGGCTTCAATCCGCCTTGGCACCCGGATGGTGCAAAGATCGAGCCCTGGGAATGGCTCAATTAGTGCAGAAGGATGGTTTCCTCACTGTGCGGCTCAACCCCGCCGTGGTCCTGTTAACTCTTAAGTTAACATGATTACGATGGAGTGGTCGCCAAATAACAAGGTCTCTACTTATAATTAGATTAGGTACTCATCCTAATCCATCATAATTAAGGACTTTGCCATTTCCAAGTATAATTTCACTAAATGAAACGTACATGAAATTTGAGTGCGGAAGTAAAAACATAATATCTATTCCATCATAATGCAAAAAAGAGAGCATACATCCCAGAATAAAAGCAATAAAAGAAAATACAAATTAAACTTATATTATTACAACATTTTAAAGATAAGAACTGAAATAAAAAGGACAACACTCATCCTCACAAGCAACAAATACAAGCTAAGGGTCTCCAACACCTCTAGCCTCCTCTTGAATCCGGTCTTTAGAAGGTTCCACAACCTCAAATGGCTCAGAGTCTGGCATTGTCGGTTTCATAATGATAGGGCCCCAGCCAACAAAAGAAAAAATAATTAGACAAAATGTCTAAATATATTTTAGGCTGCAAATATTATTATGTTAATTTAGATATCACCATACACTTTAAATTTAAAACAAGCAGTAAAGGAGCAGAATGCATATGAAAGAGAAAGGTAGTTATAAACAAAAATTCTATAACTTAACAACATAGGAAGTAAGCATATACCTCCAAGAATAGCTGTAACAAGGCTAGTTATAAAATAAAGACTAAGTACTAATATAACTAAAAGAAAACTCAACCTAAACATGCTGATGATCAATATATACTCAAGCTAATTGACTTAAAGTAAAAGCACATGTAAAATAATTAAATAACTAAAAGTGAGACTAACATCCTATAAGTTGGACTGAAGCTAGTAAATACAATAAGACAATAAGTAATAAAGTGCTGAAATGCAGAAAAGTAAATTGAAAATAAAAAATATAAACTAAAAAACTGTACTGGCCAAACTTCCACCTGAATTTAAAATATATGAACTCACTTACTACCATATCAAAACTAGGCCAACAGCCACAAAATAGATTAGAACAGAAGGAATTGAGAGGCAAAATCACTGAGTAGAAGTGCACCTAAAATTAGTACTACCATGTCGGAACCGGGCCAATAGCCACAAAACGGATAAGAAAAGAAGGAACTGAGAGGCAAACTAGTTAGATCACACTCTACAGTACTGAATTTAGTAAAACCAAAAGCATCGATAAAAATGCAAATTTTGCTTATGAAAATTCAAGATGACATGAGATACTTATCAAATATCCTATGTCCAATATATGAACAAGGTATAAGGCTCAAATTTAAGGTAAGCAAAGCATCAGATATCAAAGTGATCAAGAGACTCTACTAGGACACATGTGATATCCATTGTTATCTAATTTATTTGTTCTATCTACTCTAAGTTACATAAGTTCATGATTTCCACTTCCTACTATCAAGTCTAACTCAGATTTACAATCTTACAGATTGAAATTAATTAGGACTAGCTAGGTCCTAATTATAAATAAATCGATGTCGACTATAAATGCAATAATAAATCCATCGACCATTTTGATAATTTTAAGAATCCCAAACCCATCTTGATTAAGCCAAATCAAGATTAAAGGATTAAGAATTAAACTCCAAATATTGGGATTCAATTGCTTAATTCAAAGGTGAAACTACAGGACTAAGGTTTTTACCACCCAATCTCACAGATTAAGATTTAAGGCAAATCCTATTAAGTGAAATCATACTTAATAGGATGGATCTCTATTCTTAAATCTAAGTTAAAAATTAATAAATCATTAATAAATTATGAAAATCTATAAACTATCAAAATCAAGGCTTCACCTATTGAGTATCCCAATTTACTCAATAGATGAAATATATCCTAAGGACTAATCCTAACTCTTAAGGAAAAACTTAAGAAACTAAGATGAATACTCAAGTTATAATCCTAACTAATGTTATAAGTAAGATTAGGGATAAATTAAGGAGGTTCAAAAAAGAGGTATGATGTGAGATGAATCTCACATCATACATCTTTACTTATGATTTCTTTAAGGAAGAAAATTAGGGTTTTGATTTAAAACTAAAATTATAGCTTAAATTAATAAAATTTCAATCTGAATTACTTTTAATTACCGATTTTAGAGATTAGAACATGAATCTAGGGTTTAAGAACACTTAAACTTAAATTTAGGCAAAATGACCATTTTGCCCCTCCCTAAGGATCTAAGAAATCTACTTTTTAATTAAATGCTCTAAATTATAAATTTTCAGTGACAAATGGTTACTTACTATCTAATATAAGGATAAATAGTAGGTACATCAAGTTTGGATAATTATTAAGCCTTATGAGATCAAATTAAAAAATTTGACTCATATGAGTAATTTGGTAATTTTACTTAATAGAATCTAATTTTTCTATCAGTTTATTAAGGCTTACTATCTAAGGGTTCCATAGAACCTAAAAATACTAAAATATGATACGTATTGGCTAAGTTATGGCCAATACAAGGTTAGTGCTAATTATGGAAAATTAGGGTTTCAAAATGGGGGTCAAAAACTTAACTTTTCTATTTAATGTCCAAATTCAGTAAATTCAGTGGCGATAGCTTCCCTACAATACACTGATCACTTTAACTAGGAGTAGACCCAATTTGGACCTCATTTGGTCAAGTTATATCTTAATTAAGGTTAAGAGTGATTAGTGAGTGATTAGTAAAATTAATCATACAATCAATAAACCAACTACACCACTAGGTTCTACTCTACTTTATGAGTAATCAAAAACTAAAACTACTCAATTTAAATCATTAATTATGCTAATATTTACTAATTAAGTTTTAAGGTGATTATGGTTGATTAAGAGATCTAACCCTTGGATCTAAAATATTTTTTATAGTTTACTGTTAATTATGTCTTCTTGATCAAAATGGTATATTGAAAGACCTTAATTAGAGCTCAATTGACTAAGTTATGATCAATTGAAGTTCTAAGGTTAATCAGGGTAATTAGGGTTAGGTCCTAAAAGTGATTATGCAAAATCTAATCCAAATAACAAAATAAATACTACTAGGTTGTTCTAGAGGTTCTCTTAATCACTTTAAGACCCATATTGTCTATATTTGGACTAGTGGGTAAGAAGTTTATGAGTTTTGGAAGATTAGGGTTTGGGTTAACAAGTGATTAGTCCAAATATGACCTAAATAGCAAAATTAACACTATTGGAATAATCCTGAGGTTTTGCTGATTACTTTGAGACCCATATTCGGTATGCTTGGGTGAACACACACAAAATTATGTCCTAATGAAGTTTTGTGGCATTTAGGGTGTAATTAGGTGTGGTACCCCATCCCTTAATCTATAAGATTAAGCTAAGGGGTGCTGTGTCACTCTGACTAACCCTTCACTTATTATTGGATGAGGATGAAATCCACAATCCACCTGATAAAGGAAGGAGTAAGCACAGAATCAAATAATCAGTCATTATATAAGAAATTCATGCAGAGTGCGAAAGCGAATTAAATAGGAAACATCCAAGCATCACAATAGAAATAACATGGACTATAACATGGAATATAACATCACAAGATTTTGCTTGTTCTTCAGTTATTTTCTTATTTCGCTTATACATACTTTTAGGATGTTAGATTTAGTGCTGCTATTTATTTGTATCATTGTTGAGTTTATTTATTTAACTTGTATATTTCTTATGATCACCAGTATGTCTAGGATGTAGTATTTCCTTTCAGTACTTCTTTAATTACTTATACTTATATGCCCTATCTTGTTTAGCTTACATTTGAGGCATGTCTTAGCCTCCATTTGCTTAAGTCATAAATGTTGTTTATAACTTTTCCTCTATTCTGTTGTGCTAGTTACTCCTTTACTTGATTTAATCATTGCTTAAAATGTACTTAAATAATTTGTCTAATAAGATTTTCTCTTATTTTTTTGGTTGGGGCCCTACATTGTGAAATTGATAATGGTAGATCCATATCAGATAGAAAATCAGGTGCCAGTGGAGGTGCCCTTTCTAGAGGAGGAGCCCTTAGAGGGAGCTGCTATTTAGTTTCTTGCAAGTGAGAATGAGAGAATTATATTTTTAATTCTTTAAACGTTAATGTGATGTAATAATACATATACTCATGACAGTGTGTTTTGGATTGTTGTGCAATTTATTCTAAGTTATATTCCATGTTATTTCTATTATGATGCTTGGATGTTTCCTATTTAAATCGCTTCCGCACTCTATATGAATTTCTTATATAGTGATTGATTATTTGATTATGTGCTTACTCATTCCCTTATTAGGTGGATTGTGGATTTCATCCTCATCCAATAATAAGTGAAGGGTTAGTCAGAGTGACACACCACTCCTAAGCTTAATCTTGTGGATTAAGGGGTGGGGCGCCATAGCTGGTATCAGAGAATTCCATAAGGTGTCAGATTAGAATTTGCATTCTTATCTACCTAATGGAAGATTCTTCTGACAATTCAGTCACTAGATCAGGAACATTGGAGTCACATCCAAGACACCACAATATCAAATCATAGAATAAAGAGTCTAGTACTAAAAATGCATAAGTAACTATATAAAGTAGAACCCTAAAACTTAATTATTCGACCTAATAACTACGATAAAATTACTTAGATATTCGAGGATGACACTTCAGTGGCATCACCAATAATTTAAAGATAGATGGGAACACATTGTCCAACTTCATCAATAATACAAGAGGTACGTAGAAGGAGTATCAGACCTTGAAGCATGGATGTTGGATCGACTACTCCAGCAAAGTGTATTCAGGGGGTATGATCACCCCGTTGCAGCCAAGGAGTGGCGAAGTGAGCAGATTTTGTGTTTGGAATTAATAACTGCCCAAACAATATTAGGATCCCCATTGTATCCCGTCTCCTACACAATAGTGCCAAGGATTGGTGGAGCGTCACCCTACGAGCACTCATCCATCAGCGTGAAGAAATGCAAAGAGAGGTCACCTATGTGGACTTCTGTCGTGCCTTTACCGCTAGATATATCAAATAGACCTTTTAGATTTCATTCCTATGCTACCTATTTTACTTTACATATCTTTATATCTTAATTTTGAATTAAAACTACTGTTCTTATGATGCTTGATCTGGATACTTAGGATTACTACTACACGATCATGTCGATGTGCAATTTCTATACTCGTTTTGAGAATAAGTGGAAATTTGATGTCCTTATCGCGTATAGGAGGGAAGTCCCAGGGGCTCCCCAATGGGAGCTAGCATACTAGAAAGGATGTTGGAAGATGGCATATACAGGGGATTGTATTTCCCTATCCTGGCCATAGAATGGTTACGAAGAGTAACCAAAGAATTTGATGAGCAAAGTTATCCAGATTGTATCCAGCTCAGCATCGTTGAGCTCCTACTCTAGGACTAAGCCAAGGAGTGGTGGGCCCAAAATCAATGGATGTTCAGACACGTAACGAATTGCCTACACTGAAGGATAACCTATGTAGACTTTTCCCAAGCTTTCACTGAAGAATACATAGGATAGATTCTATGTTTTCTAAGTTACTGTCTTTCATTTATTTCCTATCTACCATTTCCAATGATGTGTATTTTATCTTTCATCTTTGATTAATAAAAGAGATAGAATGTTATGCCCTCCTATTTTCTGGATTTCTGAATGTGCGTTGTTTTAAACTCAGATTCTAGTAAGAGATAATGAATCCTGAACAGAGCCTATCCTCTGCTCCCTCCAGCTTTTCGTCCAGTGAGGTAAGCGCCTTGCTGGAGGCAGTGAAAATAATGGTGGAATCCCACCAGAAGCAAATAAGATCCAGCCAAAAGTAGGCCAGGAAGGCTGTGAAAGCACAAGCCAAGCAGGCCGAGAGAATGGAACAGTTGCTGGTGTCTCAGATAAGCTAGAACCGCACAACAACAGAGGTCGCCCCAATGCTTCAATACTCCTATCATCACCACATACAATCCATAGAAGGACTGCTGCATAGCTTTCTCCATCTGAGACACCCCACATTCAATTCTATCAACAGTGGACACAGAGGACTGGCTGAGGATTGTGGAGAAAAACCTAATGAGCATAAAATGCCCAGACACAGAAGTGATCTGATTGCTCACTAACTTGCTCCAAGGAAAAGCAGAGCACTGGTGGGGCCACATACATAGCATGGCAGATGTATCTGTCTGGAAGAAATATCCTACGAAGAGTTTGAGGAAGTATTTCGAGCTGAATACATCCCATTATCTGAGCGCCACAGTATGGCAGATGAATTCCTCAAGCTGCTACAGGAGAATCGCACTGTGGCTACCTATGACACAAAGTTTAAGAGGCTTGCCAGATTCTCAACGAACCTGGTGCCCATTGAGTTAGATAGGTGCCACCATTTCCAGAGCAGTCTTTGGCCCTCCATCTAGGCCCAGGTCGTGCTGTTTCGCATGACTAGCTACCGAGAGCTATTGGAAACTGCCAAGGTAATAGAATGGCACCAACAGCGAGAAACCAAGAGAGTCACCGACTCTGCAGCGCATCGACAGGACAATCCTAAAAGGGCTAGGGTTTATCAGATTGAGGCGGAAGCGCCTTCCATTGATCCTTTTAACAGCTATAGAAAGTCGCACCCCTACGGCAGATGTTTCCATGGTCAGTAAGTCTACTTCACCTGTGGAGGACCCAGACACGGTTACACTCAGTGCCACATAACTAATACAGTTGATGGGGAGCCAATTAAGCATGTGCAAGCCCAGCCAGTATTTGATCTCTATCACAGAGCTCCTGCCACAGCAACAGCACGCCCAGCACTACCACCTCCTGGTCCATGATGTGAGCACCTTCTACCTCCTGTCGTAATACATCTAGGCCACTTGCCCGGTAGCACTACAACAGCAGGTCTGCTGGCCAAGCTTGAGTGTACGCCCTCACGCCCACTGGGACTATAGAAGACAATCATGTGGTGTTAGGTACACATTTCTGAACCCACTTATTATTACCCAGTATTTATTATTTAAAAGTAGCAAGTAATTACCGCATTTGTAATTAGGTACAATCCTTATAAACAATAGGCCCTACAACATTTTGTTTGATACTGGAGCTAGTCACTCTTTTATCTTTGAGAGTTGGACCAAAGCTCTCAATATATTATTGCATCGTCTAGCCAACCATTTGAGTGTAGAGTTACCATCAGGAACTCAACTACCTGCCCACCAATTCTACAAAATTTAGATTCTTATCGGAGACAAGGCATTTGAGGCTAAGTTAGTAGTGCTACCCCTAGCTAATTTTGACATTATATTAGGAATGAACTGGCTAAGTCAACATCATGCCACCATTAACTGCCAAAAGAAGAAGATTACTCTGGGTGATGGCAAGCAAGCTAAGTCATTCATTGGGGATCTCAGTACAAGAGCCTCTCTGTTCAATGCCATCAAGGCTAAGAGGTTGGTAAGTAAAGGATGTGAAGCGTTCCTAGTGACTATACTGGGAGATAAGAAAGAAGATACACCTCTATCCAAAAATCCCATTGTTTGCGAGTTCGCCAATGTTTTCCCCGAAGACCTACCTGGTTTTCCACCTACACAGGAAGTAGAGTTTGCAATTGACATCATTCCCAAAACCTAGCCAATCTTGAAGGAACCTTACTGCATGGCACCCAAGGAACTGTAGGAATTGAACAAGCAGTTGCAAGAACTATTGGAAAAGGGTTTTATTAGACCAAGTTCATCCCCGTGGGGAGCTCTAGTTCTGTCTATAAAAAAGAAGGATGGGTCGATGAGAATGTGCATTGACTATAGAGAGCTAAACAAGGTGACCATAAAGAATAAGTATCCATTACCATGCATCGATGACTGACAGATTGTAAATACACGTCTGCGTTTGCATGCAAGTGTACGTGGTCTGAAGTAATAAGTGGAAAGTATTAGTTTTCGGGATTTTGTCAAGCCACAAAGAATTGGTTGTTTTATTACTAAGGTTTATTTAATATCACTAATGTTTAAGCTATGATGTAATTGGTTGAATTGATCCTAGATTAAGCACAATAATCACTAAACAGAAAATAAGTCAGATAAAGAAAGAGGAGAGTTGGGTTCATCCCACATATCATGATAAGTCAATAATTCATGATGATTCCTCAAGCTCTGTCCTTTTTTTACTTAAAATTAAATCAAGTGCACTTTATTCTCCCTTGAGTTTTATCTCAAGGTTTCAAGTTCAAATCTTGTGCACAAAATGAACACATGATCGGTTCTATTTCGGCACAAAAATTCTTATAAGATTTTAGGTTTTGAGTTTTTATCTTATCTCTTGATCAAGGAGATGTAGATTATTAAATTTTTAAGATCTTATAAGCATTGATTCCACTAGGAGCATCACTCACATCACACACAATTGAGATGAGGGAATAATATGTTGGGCTTTATGACTATGTCACCTCATTCATGAGCACGTAACTAATTCTTTCCAACCCTCAATTATGTTGAGCTAAGGAGCTCACTGAGTGGGTCTTAGCATCACATGCATCAACACTATAGTTGTGCTTAGATTAAGGTGCACTAAGCTCAAGAACTTTCTCAAATAGTTCTAAGCATTTATGTACTCATGAATTTAGCATCTAACCAAATATGAGCTATGGAGCACAAGACATTTTAGTTCTTGAGTTCATAAGTTCATTTTCCTTTAATTCACAATCAAGACTAAATTGATAAAAAGCATTTCTTGAGCAAGGAATTGAGTTTATACATTTTATTGATGCTTGAGGAAAACTTCATACAATAAAAATGTGAATATCTAACACATGGGATTACCCCAACCCTCCCCAAGGGAGATTTAGCTACTCATTACAAAAGAAATGAAAAAAGGACACATACATGGATAAAGGCCCTTTCATGATCAACTAAGAAACGAAATTACAAAAGTAGAGTTTAGAAGATACTAGGAACGTTCCATGGAAGTTCTCCGAATTCTTCTTCTCCTTCTTGAAGTTCCTCTTCTTAGGTCGCTAGTGCTGCCTTCCTTCTTCTTTTCCTTAGCAAAAATGGCTCTTCCACCCTTGGGGAGTTCCTCTCTTCCACTATGCACCCTTCTTCTTTACTTAGTGGTTTAGAGCAAAATTGGGAACCCTCCTCTTGTCAAGAAGAGTGATATTTTTAGGAGAGGGGTTGCATTCTTCCACTTAAGATCCAAACCAGCCATTCCAATAGAAAATTTTGAGCAATGATGGCAAAAGTTTCCATTGATGGTGAGGTGACCATAATCTTCATTTATTTAGCGAATACATCACCTAAAGATCTTCTTTTCCATATAAAAACATAGCCTGCTATAGAGGGAATGGTGGCTGGGACAAGATGTGCTGGTTGGGGGTCTTGTCCTAGCCGCAATAAATTCTCCTATTTGGAAAAAATACGATGCGCCGCTGCAGCTCGCTGAAGCACGCTGCGGCATACAATGGTGCGAGTAAAAATCCGCTAAGTCTCCCGCTGCCGCACGCTACCGCGTCCTTTTTTCACAAAATGACCAGTTGCAGCGCGCTACCGCACTAGCATGTTGCAAATCGTACTGCTGCAACGCGCGATAGCGGGAGTATTTCGCAAAATGCTCCGCTACAGTATGCGGTAGCGGTTCAATTTGCAAATCACCCCACTGCAGTGTGCTACCGTGCCCGCGGTTCGCAAGCTGAACTGCTGCAGTGCACTGCCGCATCCGCATTTCTCAAAGTCACCCACTGCATCGCTCAACCGCGCCCATGGTTCACAAATGGACCCGCTGCAGCACGCTATTGTGCCCGTGTCTCACAAATGGACGCGCTGCAGCACGCTACCACACCCGCGGTTTGCAAATGGACCCGCTGTAGCGCGCTATCACGTGATTTTGCAAAATGACCCGCTACAGCGCGCAGTAGCGATTTCCTTTGAAAAAAAATGGAATTTTGCATAAATGTCTCAGAACTCCTTTGAATAAGCCATTTTCCTGAAAAGATAGATAAAATTTGATTTAGGAGCAGTTTAAAGATCAGAAATAAATGAAATTTTCCTTTATTTTAGATAAAATTTTTGGATTCATCACACCCCCACACTTAAATTCTTGCTTGTCCTCAAGTAAGCTCAAAATGGTATTTTTTCTATTTTGTAGGTATGATAGTAAATAAAGATATCAATTTAGAATATGCAAAAGTCAAGGCATGTACATAACAAAAATGATTCAAATCATTTGGCACTTAGATGTTCTTATCCTTGGATATAAAATAAGGTTAATCAATTAATCTTCAAGTACTTGATTTTTATACATGACACTTAGTGATGGGTAGAGTTCCATGGGAAACTTGGACTAGAGAGGTAGTGATAGACTCAAGAGTTTTGTGCTATATGTGCTCTTTCTTATGAATCACAAAGATGAAAAGATTAAAGGAGAGATATTTTCTTCATCTTTTATCATTTTGATCATTTGGGAGAGATATTTTTCATTATCCTTTTTTTTTTTTAATATTTTTTTACTTTTCATTCTTAAAGAGAGATACTTTTGTTCATCCCCAATACACATCTTTGTGATCTTGAAGTCCTACAGGAGTTTAGCACACTCTTTTAGAGTACTCACCATAATCTCTAGTCTTTAGTCCAATGTCTTCCCCCACACTTAGTTCATGGACTACTTTAAATTCTTAGAGATAGATTATCCTTTATTCATTCCTTAGTTAACACGTTTTAATACTCATAATGCATTTAATCATCTTTTTGTTAAGCACTCATTTACTTTATATCAAATTCCTTATTGATGTTTTGTGACTTTCATTTCTTGAAAAATTCAAAAAAAATATGTCATTTAAGAATACCAAAAAAATGAGAGAATATGAAAACTCATAAATTACGATTTCAAAATAAAACACACTATATAAAAATTCAAAGGAAAACACAAAAAAATATAAAAAGAAAAATACAACCTATTAATTTATGGGTTGCCTCCCAATAAGCGCTTGTTTTAATGTCTCAGCCCGACACAAGAAAGATCTTTATGTGATACCTTCATCCGGGAGGTCCTGAAGGGTCCATCCACCCTTTTCTTGAAAGATTTCTTCCTCCAAGTAAGACTGTAGACGATTTTCATTTACCTTAAAAGTGCTATCTTTGGAGGCGACCTCAACTGCTCCATGAGGAAAAACCTTCGTGATAGTAAATGGTTATATCCATCTTGACTTCAGTTTCCCTGGAAATAATCTTAATCTTGAATTAAAAAGCAGTACTTTTATTCCAGGTTGAAAATGTTTTGGCTTAATCAGCTTATCATGCCATTTTTTTTTGTTTTCTCTTTATACAACTTGGCACTTTCATAGGCGTTTAACCTAAATTCGTCAAGTTCATTTAGTTACAGCATTCTTTGTGCACCTGCCTTTTGGGGATCAAAATTTAAATTTTTTATTGCCCAAAAGGCTCGGTGCTCAAGTTCTACCGGAAGGTGGTGTGATTTTTTGTAAATGAGCTTATAAGGGGACATTCCTAAAGGGGTTTTGAAGGAAGTTCTATAAGCCCACAGGGCATCCTGAAGTTTTGAAGTCCTGTCCTTTCTATTTTGGTTCACAGTTTTCTCTAAAATTTGTTTAAGTTCTCTGTTGGAGACTTTAACTTGCCTGCTAGTTTGAGGGTGGTAGGGAGTACCCACCCATACTTCACCCTATAACTTTTTAATACATTCTCCATTTGCCTGTTACAAAAATGTTTCCCCCATCACTGATTAAGAATCTGGGCATCCCATATCTAGCTAGCACGTGTTCCTTGAGAAATTTAATAATAGTTTTAGCATCATTGTTTACGCATGCTAATGCCTCCACCCATTTTGAGACATACTCAACCGTCACAAGAATATACATATTAGCTTGGGATGATAGAAAAGGTCCCATGAAGTCTATTCCCCACACATCGAATAGCTCTACTTCAAAAATTCCATTTAAAGGGAGTTCATCCCTTTTGCTTAAATTCGCGGCTCTTTGGCACTTGTCACAGCTTTTGACAAAGTCAGCGGCATCTTTGAACAAATTGGGCCAAAAGAAACCAGATTGAAGCACCTTTGTAGCCGTACGTTCAATCCCATGGTGCCCTCCATAAGGAGATGTGTGACAATAATAGAGAATATTTCTCGTGTCGGAGTCTGGAACACATTTCCTTAGGAGTTGATTATTGCAACATTTGTACAAAAAAGGATCATACCATAAGTAATTTTTTTTTATCAGCGAAATGTTTTTTCTTTGTTGGTAACTCAAATATTTTGGTATGACTCCTCCTACAAGGTAGTTCGCAATGTCAGCAAACTAGGGAGGATTATTTGTAGTCACACCATAAAGCTTCTCATCGGGGAAAGACTCACTAATTTTGGTCAACTTATCATTATCAAGGTGGGTCAATCTAGATAAATGATCTACAAGCACATTTTCACTCCCTTTCTTATCCCAGATTTCAAGATCAAATTCTTACAAGAGCAACACCCAATGTATCAAGCGTGGTTTTTGCCTATTTCTTTTGAAGGAGATATTTAATAGCAGCATGATCAATATAAACTATAATTTTAGACCCAATGAGATACGACCTAATTTAGTTAAGGCAAAAATGACGGCTAGTAGCTATTTTTCAGTGGTAGCATAATTTCTTTGAGCATCATATAGGAGCTTACTAACATAGTTGATAGAATAGAAGGTTTGCTCCCTTCGTTGCCCAAGGACTGCACCAACTGCAAGGTCACTCGCATCACACATAATTTCAAAAGGTGAATCCCAAATTGGAGTAGAAATTATTGGAGCTGAGATTAAAGTGGATTTTATAGCATTGAATCCTTTTAAACAATTTTCATCAAAGTTGAACTCAACATCCTTTCCTAGCAGTCTACAAAGCGGCATACTTATATTGGAGAAATCCTTGATAAATCTTCGATAAAACCCTGCATGCCCAAGGAAGCTTCTAATTCATTTTACGTTGATGGGAGGGGGAAGTTTCTCAATTACCTCAATCTTTGCCTTTTCAACTTCTATCCCTCTCCTAGAAATTAAATGACCAAGAACAATACCCTCTTCGACCATGAAGTGACATTTTTCCCAATTCAAGATTAAATTTGACTCTTCACATCTTTTAAAAACCTTTCCCAAATTGATTAAGTAATGATCGAAAGAAGTTCCCACAATAGAAAAATCATCCATAAGGATTTCCAAGAACTCCCCTATCATGTCAGAAAAGATTGCCATCATACAGCATTGAAAAGTAGCTGGAGCATTGCACAATCTGAAAGGCATTCTTCTAAAAGTGAATGTTCTAAAGGGGCAGGTGAAAGTTATTTTCTCTTGGTCTTCATGTGAAATTAGGATTTGATTATATCCTGAATATCCATCAAGAAAGCAAAAATAAGGATTTCCTGCCAATCTATCAAGCATTTGATCAATAAAGGGAAGGGGATAGTGGTCTTTTTGAATGGCTTTATTTAATCTCCTATAATCGATCACACTCTCCATCTAGTCATAGTTCTAGTGGGGATCAGTTCATTATTGCTGTTGAGAACAACAGTCATCCCACTC
Organism: Gastrodia elata; assembly: GCA_016760335.1. Taxonomy (NCBI): domain Eukaryota; kingdom Viridiplantae; phylum Streptophyta; class Magnoliopsida; order Asparagales; family Orchidaceae; genus Gastrodia; species Gastrodia elata. Next base: position 22,484,451 of record CM028672.1, on the reverse strand, counting down.
TGTTTGGGAACCACATGTACAGGGCTCACCCAAAGGCTGTCAGAAATGGGGAAGATGGTTTTAGCATCTAAGAGTTTGATGATCTCCTTGTGAACTACTTCTTTGATGTTTGGGTTTAATCATCGCTGAGCCTCAATTGAAGGTTTGGAGTTATCCTTTAAAATGATATGATGCATACACAGAGTTGGACTAACCCCCTTCAGATCCATAATACTCCATCCCATTGCTCTCTTATGTTCTTTAAAAACCTTACATAAAAGACTCTTGATGTTGAGTTAACAATGAGGAGATTATTACAGGAAGAGATTCTTTTCCCCTAAGTAGGTGTATTTTAAGTGTGAGGGAAGAGATTTTAATTCCGTTTTAGGAGGACAAATTATCGAAGGTTGAATTATCTTCCTTTGCTTCACAAGTCTTCAATAACTTCCATGTCAAAGGGATCTTCATCTTCCTCACTTGCTAACATACCCTCTTCTTCCACATCTTCCATTAACCAAGCTTCTTCTATTAAATTGATTTTCCAACAATCCTCATTGGGTTTAGAAGGGTGTCTCATAGAATCTTTCACATGAAACTTAATCTCATCCTCTCCATAATGTAACTTCAATTCCCCTTTATCTACATTAATTAAGATTCATCCTGTAGCTAAGAAAGGTCTACCTAGAATAATAGGAATTTCTTGATTTTCATCTACCATATCCAAGATTATGAAATTCGCAGGGAAGATGAACTTGTCAATCTTCACAAGTACATTTTCCACAATTCCTAAGGGGGATTTTACGGATCTATTGGCAAATTGGAGGAGAATAGAGGTTGGTTTTAAATGAGCATTTTCTAGTGTCTTGAAAATGTAGAAAGGCATCAAATTAACGGATGCACCAAGATCACAAAGGGATTTTGGAAAGATTGGCATCCAATCGTGCAAGGGATAGTGAAACTCCCTGGGTCCTTCTTTTTGATAGGAATCTTTCTCTAAATGATTGCACTACATTCTTCTATTAATGCCACAGTCTCCTTTTCATCAATCTTCCTTTTCTTGGAGAGGATGTCTTTAATGAACTTAGCATAACTAGGCATTTGCTTTAGAGCTTCTGCGAAAGGGATATTAATATAAAGAGTTTTAAGGGTTTCTAGGAATTTTTGATATTGGACATAAAGTTTCTCCTAAGCCAACTGCTGAGGATAAGGTATATGAGGGATTTCCTTAGGTTGATCTCTAGGTTCTCCCTTTTCTAAATCCCTTGCAACACTCCTCTCTGCCCTGATCATTTCTCCTTCCTCCTTCTTTTCCTCTCTTATTTTTGCTATGTTTTTGCTATTCTCTTTTCTCACAATCTCCTGTGTAGCCTTTCCACTTCTTAAGGTTATTGCATTTCCTGACTCCTTTCCATACTCACCATTCACTCTGACTAGAGAAGGTTTCTCTAACTGCTTCATTATGTCTTTTAATTTTTGTTCAATTCTTTTAACCATCTCCTCTTGTCTTAGAAGAGTGTGCTCATGCCTGTTTAAAGTGGGGTCAATTTTATTCATAAATTCAGCAGTGGAAGTTCTAAATTTGATAAGCGAGTTCTCAAATCTCTCTCTATTCCTTCCATGATTCATGATCATATTGACATTTCTCAACTCCCCATCATCCTCCTGACAAGAGTTTACATACCCACATTCTAGTTTCTTATTGAGCTGGGAGATTTGATTTTGTAGTTCAAGGATTTGCTGTGAATTTCCTAGTGAGTTACATTCTTTTTTATCATGGTGATCATTCCTATGGAGAGTCCATTGGTAGGCATTGTTTGCCATTTCATCCAAGAGGTCGTAAGCCTCCAATTGGGTTTTACAACTAAGAGAACCACTGGCGGATACATCAATGAGTATCCTTGTAGGGGCATTCAATCCATTGTAAAATGTTTGAACTTGCATCCATAAAGGTAACCCATGATGAGGATAATGCCTCATGTATTCTTTAAATCAGTCCCAACCATCATAGAGTGTCTCCCCTTCCAACTGAGTAAAGTTGGTTATCTTAATTCTCAGCCGAGCGGTTTTCGCCGGAGGGAAATATTTGGCTAAGAATTTTTTAGCCAAATCGTCCCACATCCGGATGGAATCACTTGGCAGAGGGCTGAGCCATCTCTTGGCTCTGTCTCATAAAGAGAATGGAAAAAGCCGTAATTTAACCGTTAAACCTGAAGGTGTCACATATTTCAAGAAAAGTTGAAATATGTGAGTTTGGATCTTCAGTGGCTAATCCCCCAAACTGATTATTTTGTACCATACTCAGTGTGGAGGGTTTGATCTCAAAGTTATTAGCTTCAATATTTGGCCTAACAATTGCATGGGGGATTCCCCTTATTGTGGGAAGTGCATAATCTCTTAGTGCTCTCCTCCTATCCACTCCTACTGGCACTTCTACTTGCTCTCCTAATGGCTATACAGGATTTTCATTAGCATTATCCATAATGGCTTGTTGGTTTGAAAGGTTTTGTTCTCTTCTAACCTGTAAGTATGTTCTTTCAATTTTGGGGTCAAATAGATATTTCGTGCAGACCCTTCTACTCATACACTACAATACTTAGGCTATCAAGAACAAATTCAATAATGTTCAGAAAAAAGACAGAAACAAAAAAGTAAATGTTATAATTAAAAAAATCAAAACTAAAAGTATATGCAAGAAAAAACTTAAATCACTAACTACTTATAGATTATCCTTAATACGAAACAAATTCCAATTCCCCAGCAACGGCGCCAAAAACTTGACAGACTGTAAATACATGTCTGCGTTTGCACGTGGTTTGATGTAATAAGTGGAAAGTGTTAGTTTTCGGGATTTATCGAATCACAGAGAATTGGTTGTTTTGTTACTGAGCTTTATCTATTATCTCTAATGTTTAAGCTATGATGTAATTGGTTAAATTGGTCCTAGATTAAGCACAATAATCACTAAGTAGAAAATAAGTTAGATAAAGGAAGATGAGAGTTGGGTTCATCCCACATGTCATGATAAGTCAATAATGCATGATGATTCCTCAAGCTTTGTCCTTTATTTACTTAAAATTAAATCAAGTGCACTTTGTTCTCCCTTGAGTTTTATCTCAAGGTTTCACAAGTTCAAATCTTGTGCACAAAATGAACACACAATCAGTTTTATTTCGGCACAAAAATTCTTATAAGATTTTAGATTAAGCACAATAATCACTAAGTAGAAAATAAGTTAGATAAAGGAAGATGAGAGTTGGGTTCATCCCACATGTCATGATAAGTCAATAATGTATGATGATTCCTCAAGCTTTGTCCTTTATGTACTTAAAATTAAATCAAGTGCACTTTGTTCTCCCTTGAGTTTTATCTCAAGGTTTCACAAGTTCAAATCTTGTGCACAAAATGAACACACAATCAGTTTTATATTGGCACAAAAATTCTTAAGGTGCATTAAGCTTAAGAACTTTCTCACATTGTGGGGGCCCCGTACTGACAACAAGGAAGTACAGTGCTCCAACTATGGCAAATCCCCAACTTAAGTAAAGTTAAGTAAACCCAACCTGCCTTAAGCCAATGACTTGTCACCAAGTGCTATAACATACATCAATATATAAATTTAAAAATATCAAAGTTGCGGAAGCAATAGGCGAGTAGTAACATCCAAAAGCATGCAGAGTAGAAAGAGAGAAAATAATATAGTAACTCATCGAAATGTAGAAATGGAATACATCCAGAATTAATTATTATAAATTGAAATTTAAAGAGAATGAAAGATATCTCTTAATCTCACTGAAATAAAATGCAATATCTAACTAAACAGCAGCAGCATGATCCTCCTCCTGAACCTGCTCCTCTTCTGCGACACTGCCCACGAACATGTCAATCAATCAATCCCCAGTATAGCCATCCAAATATGCTATTTCTAAGTCCAGTCTATACAATACTACTACTGAAGAGGCAGACTAAGCTTGGACATATTCTACTAACTGCAAACAAGGCAAAACTGAATGATATGCAATTTAAATACTAACTTAGGATGTATCATCCATATCCTAAGTTTTCCTATTATGCTCAAGGAATAAGGCTCAATAACTAAGGTATGCCAAGTAAATCAAATCAAAGTAACTAAGGGACTCAATCTAAACTCATGTGATATCTGATGTTATCTAATTACCAAATCTAGCTACTCTGAGAAGGTACAAGTTAAGGATCACCAATATCCAGCTATCGAGTAGAATCTCAGATTTACGTCCTTAAAGTTAATATTAAAACTTAACAAGTTCTAATCCAAAATCATGTGATGACTATATAGTTTAAGTAAATAAATCAATGACCTAGTTTATTAATATCTTACTCTCTTACCCAAATCTTGATCAAGTAAATCAAGATTTAAGGATTCAGGACTTGAACTCCACTTTGGTGTTCAAAACCTAAGCCCAGGGGGATGTCCTAATAAGGATCTAGGGTTCACAATCTATTCCAAAGTTAGGGATAAAGATTCCTATAAGCTGAAAGATCCAAGAACTACGTACTTAGTGAAGGGTTATTCTACTGATCATAAGATAAAATAATCACTTAAGAACTTTGAGAATCTAAGATCTATATTCAACCTTTAAGATAATTTCATTATCCTATTGATTGAATCACCCTATACCCACAAGGAAGGCTTCAAAGGGTTAAACAATCAATCATTTAAAGAATTTCAATTGGAAATGGTTCAATTCAAATTGAGGATTTAAGTCTAAAATCTAAGATCTAAGGATTTGATATTTGATCACTTTAGACTTTGAACTAGAATTTTACTTAGGAGTTTCCATTTGTATTTCTTTTAGAATTTAAGTTCATGATTTAACTAAATTGAACTTACCAAGTGGTTTTAATAATTGAAATGATTAAATTTAAGTATTAAGCTTAAGTGACTTCTTTAAGGTCACTTAGATCTAAGTGTCTTAATTAGGGCTTAAATGAAGATTTCTTAAATTAACGATCACATTATCAGTGTTATTAGTCTAAGACTTCAGAGAACATTTCTAATCTATCTTAGGGTAGTTTACTAAAATTTTCAAGGTTTATAGGGCATTTAAGCACATTTTGGTCAAAATGACCAAAATGCCCCTCTTAAGGCTAAAATTGAGGTTTTAGGGTTTAGTTATCCAAACTGGATCTAATCTATTTAAAGGTGCTTCATATGGATTAATAAAGTGGGGAACACACTTACCCTAGGTTTTGATAACTTAATTAATCTAATTAGTACTAATTCTTATTTAAGCCAATTAGGGTGATTAATGAATTTAGGGCATTCTAGGGCAATCCAACCCTATCCATAAGTTCTATTATACTTAAGATAACATTAGAAATTAACTTGTCCAAAATCAGAGATTTAATTTGGGTTAAATTAACTAATCGTTAATTTGGGTGATTAAAGGGTGATTAGGAATATTTAACATCCAAATTTTGTTTTAAGGGTTTAATATTATTCTCTAGGGTCTAAGGAGCAATCAGAGCCCTTAATCTCCACGTTTGGATATTTATTAAATTTAATATGATTTAATTACGGACAGTAAAGAGTTGAGCAATTAATTTTAAATCTTGCCATGGGATCTGAGATTTTATTTTATATTTAGATTCCTTGTATTTTTCTAATTCAAATGATATATTTGATCATACCATTTGGATTTATTTAACTAAAGTTATTCACTTTATTTAATTTGTATTTTTATTTAAATGAAAACCATAGATTTAACTTTCTGATGTTATTTCCTTAATGATATTAAATCCAGAAATTCAATTATTTTCTGTCGCCCCAAAATCAAAACACGCGAGTCGGGGGTCAGCCCGACCCAAATTCATCGTCTTCTTCCTCGAGCACGCGCCCGCAGCCCGAACCCTAGGGCTAGCTTCCAGCGCCAAATTCTACGTATCCCGGTCACACCGCGCCCTAATTTCAATGGCTATACGATCCCTGTCCCTAGACGCAATGATTAAGCCAAGAAGCCATAACTGGGAGGCGCTGGATCGATGGAGTGCCATTCAACCAAGGCCTCTCAGGAGACGCACCTATGAGGAGTGAATTCTCCTCACAGAGCCCATGGATCCCGGTATTCTCAATTCCTCCACGTTCAGGAATCCAAGAGGAAGCGATAGGGTGAGTCAAGGAGTTCTGGGATGGTCTGGGTCAGTGGGGTGCTACTCGTGGTAAAGTGAGTTGGAGCTCTGGATGGGTCGATCGATCCTCAGTCGAATAGATCGATTCGATAACACCCAACCCTTCGATATGGTTCGACAATCATTGACGAGCACTTCTGATGCCTAAAGGATGGCTAATTGTGAAGATGGTGCACACCATTTCCATGAGCCAGAGCTCCATTGGCAGTGCGCATTCAGACGGCAATTTTGCCGTCTGGCCCACTACCAGGCCTCTCTAGAAGGCTCAGAGGCTAATGGGAATCTAGGTGAGGACCTATCACAACATCTAGGGTTAGAGAAGAAGCGAGCCGAGTTGAAACCAGCTCGATAGAGATGATAAAGTCAGAGGCTGTACCTTGGCTTTAAGAAATGCAGTGACAGAGAGGAACTAGTTAGCTTGGGAACTCTCCTAGCAATCTCAGCAGCTATGCAAGGGGTCTGAACGCCAGACCTTGCCCTCTATCAGTTGTACTCAGCAGGTTCCATCACCGGGATCGCCGAGCGTTCCAGAGCTTCTTCTGGGAAAAATTGTGGGTCTTGGTGAGCAATGGAGGTCACTGAGGTGTGCCAAGGGCATTTATTATGCGCCACTGTCGGGACCCCGCAGCGGATCTGCCGCAGTCCCGACAGCACATCCCACCGAAATAAAATTAAAATAAAATTTAATTTAAATATAAATAAAACTAATTAAATAATATTTAATTATTCTTAAATATTCTAAATCTAATTTATGACCAAATGAGCTCAAAAAATTCCTAAAAAGTCACCCTTAGCTAATTAGGGTATAAGGAATTCAAAAATGAAGTCAGATTTTAATTTGGAGATCAATTTAATTTTGGTATTTTCCAGGGCTCGAAAATAGCTAAAAATACCCAATTTCCCAATTAATCTCCGATTGATTCCAAACTTCTAGGGTTAGGTTTAGATGACCTAATGAGTCCAATGGAATCAAGATCAAAGGTTAGTTTAGTTTAATTGTATCCAGATTAAGTTATGGTAACAACTAGGGTTGTTACAGACTCTCCCACTTAAGAACGATGTCATCCCCGACATCACCTAAGTGAATTATGATTCTACTAGAACAATACAAGTTTTAAATACAATTGATAGAAAAGAGAAAAATAATACCTGAGTTTGCAAAGAGCTGAGGATATTTATTGTGCATATCCACATCTTTCTCCCAAGTAGATTCTTCTAATGATCGATTCTTCCACTGAATTTTAACCATAGGAATCGAACGATTCCTCAGCTGTTTCTGATCATGAGCTAAGATTCTGATAGGTTCTTCGGCATACAAAAGATCAAGTTGAATCTTTAGTGCTGGAAGTTGAACGAGGTGAGAAGGGTCTCGAAGACATCTTCTTAATGATGATACATAAAATACATTGTGAACAGATGCAAAGCCATTAGGAAGGCTTAACCGGTGGGCAGATGATCCTACCTTGGCCAAAACTTTGAAAGGTCCCACATAGCGGGGACTAAGTTTCCCAGATGCGCCAAATCTGAAAACACCTTTCATTGGACTGACCTTTAGATAAGTAAAATTTCCCGCATTGATTTCTAAGAGACGGTGGTGAAAATCGTGATACTTGCTCTGATGATCTTGAGCTGAACGAATTCTCTGTTGAATTAATTTGATCTTATTACTGGTTTCTTCCACTAATTCTAAGCCAAAAAGCTGAACGCTTCCTGTTTCTGACCAGGCTAGCGGAGTATTGCATTTTCTACCATACAATGCTTCATAAGGAGCCATCTTAATACTGGCTTAAAAGCTGTGTTGTAGGCAAATTCCACTAACGGGATGTGATCTTCCCAGGAACCAGCAAAATTGAGAATGCAAAGCCTAAGAAAATCTTCCAAAACTTGGTTCACTCTTTTAATTTGACCATCCATTTGAGGGTGAAAAGCTATACTCATGGCTAGAGTCGTACCCAGGTCTTGATGCACAGCTTACGAAAACTTGGAAGTAAATCTGCTATCTCTATTGGATACGATTGATTTTGGAATCTCGTGCAACCTGACAATTTCCTTAATGTAGAGCTTTGCTAACTTCTCTACAGAATTAGTTTGATAGATGGGAAGAAAATGCGCTGATTTAGTTAAGCGGTCTACTATCACCCAGATCGTATCGGCACCTGATTTTGCACGAGGCAATCCCATGACAAAATCCATAGATATATCGAACCATTTCCATTCAGGGATATCTAATGGATGTAAAAGACCACCAGGTCTTTGGTGTTCAACCTTCACTAAATTACAGGCATGATATTTGGCCACAAAGTCAGCTACATCTTTCTTCATTCCTGGCCACCAAAACGATTGTTTTAGGTCCTGGTACATCATAGTACTGCCTGGGTGAATATGATATCCAGAATTATAGCCTTCGACTAACGCTTCTTGATGCATAGACTTAGGAATCCACAATCAATTTCCTTGATAAATTACACCATTCCGCAATTGTAGATCATGACGAAGACCACCTTCAATGTCTGCTTTAAATTTCAGATACTCATCATCTTTGGTTTGCGAGATAGAGACATCTCGGTGGAAAGTGGGTTCCACATTAATATTTGCTAATACCGAACTCAGCATATCGCCATTGACTAGAGAAATCTCGAGCTTATGAAATTCAGGTTCTGAAGAACTGGATGCAATCATAGAGGTTAAACTAGCGTGATGACTAAGAGCATCAGCCACTACATTTGCTTTTCCTGGATGATATTGGATACTGAGGTCATAATTGCTGATGAGCTCCAACCATCTTCTTTGGCGACAATTCAACTCTCTCTGGGTGAAAATATATTTCAAACTTTGATGATCAGTGAAAATTGAACAATACACTCCGTATAGATAATGGCGCCATATTTTTAAGGCAAATATCACGGCTGCAAGTTCAAGATCATGGACTGGATAATTTCGCTCATGGGGTTTTAACTGACGAGAGGCGTAGGCAATTACTTTACCCTCTTGCATTAAAACACAGCCTAGACCAATTCCAGAGGCATTGGTATATACTTGATAGTTCAAACCTTCTTTAGGTAAAACAAGAACTGGAGCGGTAGAAAGTGCATCTTTTAGAGTTTGAAATACTTCCTCGCATTCTGGACTCCAGATGAACGGAATGACCTTTTGAGTCAATTTAGTCAACGACGAAGCAATCTGGGAAAAGCCTTTAACAAACTTTCTGTAGTATCCCGCTAATCCCAGGAAATTTCTAATATCGGTGACAGACTTAGGTTGAGCCCAGTCCTGAATAGCTCTTACTTTACTCTGATCTACCCGAATACCCTGAGCATCGACTACGTGCCCCAAGAATGCAATGAATTGAGCCAGAACTCGCACTTGGAGAACTTGGCATACAGTTGATGCTCGCGCAGAGTTTCTAACACTAACCTCAGATGTTCTTCATGATCTCTCAGAGTTTTGGAATAAATGAGGATATCGTCAATGAAGACGATCACAAACTTGTCCAAGTATGATTTTAGCACTCATTGCATTAAATCCATAAAGATTGACGGTGCATTGGTGAGTCCGGATGACATCACTAGAAACTCAAAGTGGCCATAATAAGTACGGAAAGCAGTCTTCCCTACATCGTCTTCTTTACTCGCAATTGATGGTATCCAGACCTTAAATCGATCTTGGAAAATATCACGGCTCCGGATAACTGGTCGAACAAATCATCAATTTTAGGCAGTGGGTATTTGTTCTTTACGGTGACTTTATTCAAATCATAATTATCTATACACATACGCATAGATCCATCATTCTTTTTCACAAATAAAACTGGCGCTCCCCAAGGAGACGTACTTGGCCTGATGAAGCCTTTATTCAAGAGCTCTTGTTATTGCTCGTAGAGCTCTTGAAGCTCCTTAGGTGCCATTCTATAAGATGCTTTGGATATCGACTGGGTACCAGGGATCAATTCAACAGAGAATTCTACTTCTCTAAAAGGAGGTAAACCAGGCAAATCTTCTGGAAATACATCGGCGAATTCTTTGACTACCATACAATCAGCAAGAGAGATACTCTCTTTTGTTTCACCCATCGTGGTAACTAGGTAAGCATTACAACCCTTAACAATCAATTGTTCAGCTTTAACGGCGTTTATTAAGGATAACTGCGTGCTGGTTTTTCCTACAAATATTTCAGGCTTGCCCTGAGAATGGAGAGTGACTTTCTTCTTATGGCAGTTTATCACAGCATTATTGTCACTGAGCCAATTCATCCCAAGGATGATATCAAAGTTAGCTATTGGCAGGATGATTAGTTTGGCCTGAAGTTCCTGATCATTTATCGGGACTTTGATATTACAAAATTTATGGGCACTTAGTTGGATTCCCGATGGAAGTCCAACACTCAACTTTTGTGCTAGGTTGCATGTGTGAAGTTTAAGGTTATTGGCAAATCATTCAGAGATAAACGAGTGACTGGCACCGTTATCAAATAATACATTACAAGATTGGTTGTTGAAATAAAGTGTGCCTAAATTTACACAGTTTTGCATCAACAACTTGAAAAGATTTAAAATACAGAAATATAATTTAGCAGGAGAGAGGTTTAAGAGCGTGTACCTGAAACCACATTGTTATCTTCTGCGGCTTCAATAGGAGCTAAGGCATATACTCTTGCAGGACCAGCAGGACGATTATTAGGCTGCCGTCATTGATAGTTCTGAGAATTGGGAATTGGTGGCTGTGTGTGAGCAACTTCAGAAGTAGGGGCTGGCATTATAGCCAGATTTGGTTCTCTTCAGTTTAATGGAGTTGCTCAGAACACTTTCTTCTTCTGATAAGGTTTCATTGGAACTCCATCTACCATTTCCGTGTGGTTGCATTGATAGAACCGATGGCCTGTATGCCCATAATTGAAACACCTCTGGCCCAAATGGTAACTCTTGCCATACGGATGTGGCTTAGTACAGTTTTGAGTTTGTTCGGTAGTAGGTGCAGCTTCTAGCTGATATACTTTTGCAGGGTTAGATCCGTGTCTCTTGAAGTTTCCCCACAGGTTTAGAGTTGTTTGCACTTTTCGCTTAAGATCCTCTTCAGATTGGTGATGCTTAATTACCTTAGCTGTTTCCACCAGTTTGAAGAAGTAGTCAGATAGAGTGGCACGATCTGGTTCTTCAGTGAACCGCAGAGTCCACAAAGAAAGCGGTGGCACTTAGCTGACTCGGAATAAGTAACTTCTAGTGCGAAACAAATCAATCTATGAAATTCCCTTTTGTATTCAGCTACTGAACGACTCCCTAGAGTCAACCTCATGATTGTGTCTACAATAATATTTTGTGCGAATGGGGGAATGAATTCAGTCTTGAAGGCCTCGACGAACTCATCCCAGGGGATGTCCTCTAACTCGTAGTCAGCGAACTTGGTATTTTTGATCTCTTCCACTAATATTCTGCTTCTACATGAAACAGACGTGTGGCAAGACGGAGAACTTCCTAGTTCGGGACCTTCAGACTAATGAGATCTCTTTCCACAGCCTTCAGCCAATCGACTGTATCCATTGGTGACAGGTTCCCACCAAAGGTTGGAGGTCTTAATCTCAGAAAATTGTGAAAGAGATTATCCGCCGAATGATGTGAAGAAGGAGCAACTTGTGGATCATATACTGTTGGAGCAGCGACATTAACTGGAGTTGCACGATCATTTAGTAATTTCTGCATAATGAGCACCTGTTGAGCTTGATTTTCCAACATAGTTGCCACCATGGCTCGCAAATGAGCCACCTCATCATTAGAACTACTAGAGACAACAGTGTTCTTGACAGGAGTAACGGTAGGTGGTGATTTGGAATCCATTCTAGTTTAAGTTTAAAGAAGAAGACAAACTCAGAATTTACTCTAAGGAAGAGAAATCAAAATCTTTCATTAATTATGAAAATAAGGGATTACAATGCCAAAACTGTAAATCTAATAGGGTTGCTTGAGAATAAAATAACATTTATCCTAACTATCATTCAAACATTATCAATATACTCTGACCTAAAGGCTACACAAAAGTCCTCAAAAGTGACTTCCTAACGCTTCCTGTTACGTTTCTTCTCGAGCCTGGCCATGGTCTCATACCACCAAACTCCAGTGTAATCCACCATCAGGTCTGTCACAATATCTACATAAAGTGACTAAGGACACTCTATGTGTATCAGAATGGACTCCACTCAGCTCAACCATTCGTGTGCGTATATGGGAAAGTTGAGCCCTCGATATACAGCTTGCTGTAAAAGCTTCTCCAGGACTAAGATCCCTTTAGCTGAAACTCTTTAAATCTGCCAGTTGCTTTCCTGCATCTACTTGAAGCTACAGCTCTAAACTATCTTGAAAGCATGCTGATATAATTTTATATCAGACTCTCCTGAATTCATTTGACTCCGAAGACAAAATTTTATTACATTTGTGTTAGACTCCAGATGACTAAATTATTAGGATGGAAGTATTCTCCTCCTATATTTTGCATAGAATTACTGACACTACTATGTTATGGATGCCACCTATATTAATGTTTGTATTTCAGAAGAATAGTCCATTAGGTAGAAAGGAATCATAGATCCTATTCTGACACCTTATGGTATTCTCTGATACCAACTGTGGGGCCCCCGTACTAATAACAAGGATGTACGGTGCTCCAACTGTGGCAAATCCCCAACTTAAGTAAAGTTAGGTAAACCCAACCTGCCTTTAGCAAGGACTTGTCACCAAGTGCTATAACATACATCAATATATATATATATATATATTTAAAAATATCAAAGTGGCGGAAGCAATAGGCGAGTAGTAACATCCACAAGCATGCATAGTAGAAAGAGAGAAAACAATATAGTAACTCATCGAAATGTAGAAATAGAACACATCTAGAATTAATTATTACAAACTGAAATTTAAAGAGAATGAAAAATGTCTCTCAATCTCACTGAGATAAAATGCAATATATAACTAAACAGCAGCAGCATGATCCTCCTCCTGAACCTGCTCCTCTTCCGCGACACTGCCCACGAACACATATGAATCTGACAGTTGTCGGTATCACAAATGCCAGGGCCCTAGCCAACAAAATAAAAAGGTTACAGTTAGACAATTGTCTAAGTATAATTTAGGCTATTTTAATGAACTGAATGTTTTAAAGATATCACATTTAAATTAGCTAAACATGCAAGCAGTAATAGGTGTAACAAGCTATGGAGAAACAGTAACTTTAAGCCATCCATTTATAGCCAGCAACTAGTATAAAGTACATACAATGTAAAATAAATAAGGTGAGGCTAAAAGCTTAAAAGAAACATCAACTACAATATAATTCTGAACCTAATATTAACACATGCTGGGTACATAAAAGAAACACAAGTACTAAAAACATGCAATTCTAGCAACTTAAATATGCCAATATATATGTGTAAACATATGAGTATACATACAACATGCTAATTAAGAAAAGGAAAAGGAAAGGCCACTGAGATGTATGGCAAAAGCAAAGCAATCTATGTAAAGTAAAGCCACTGAGACATGTGGCAAAGCGACCAAGTACTGAAAATAAGGCCAATGAAGCATGTGGTAAAGCAAAACAGAAAACAATACTGAACAATCCAGCTAAAATAACATAAGCCTAAGACATAGTACTGTAATACCAGCCAATAGGCCATGCAGGGCCTCCAATATCAATCAATCAATCCCCAGTCTAGCCATCAAAATATGCTAGTTCTGAGTCCAGTCTATACAATACTACTACTGGAGAGGCAAACTAAGCTAGGACATATTCTACCAACTGCAAACAAGGCAAAACTGAATGATATGCAATTCAAATACTAACTTAGGATGTATCATCCATATCCTAAGTTTTCTATTATGCTCAAGGAATAAGGCTCAATAACTAAGGTATGCCAAGCAAATCAAATCAAAGTAAGCAAGGGACTTAATCTAAACTCATGTGATATATGATGTTATCTAATTACCAAATTTAGTTACTCTGAGAAGGTACAAGTTAAGGATCTCCCATATCCAGCTATCGAGTAGAATCTCAGATTTACGTCCTTAAAGTTAATATTATAACTTAACAAGTTCTAATCCAAAATCTTGTGATGACTATATAGTTTAAGTAAATAAATCAATGACCTAGTTTATTAATATTTTACTATCTTACCTAAATTTTGATCAAGTAGATCAAGATTTAAGGATTCCGAACTTGAACTCCACTTTAGTGTTCAAAACCTAAACCCAGGGGGATGTCCTAATAAGGATCTAGGGTTCACACTCTATTCCAAAGTTAGGGATAAAGAATCCTATAAGCTGAAAGATCCAAGAACAATGTACTTGGTGAAGGATTATTCAACTGATCATAAGATAAAATAATCACTTAAGAACTTTGAGAATCTAAGATCTATATTCAACCTTTAAGTTAATTTCATTATCCTATAGATTGAATCACCCTATACCCACAAGGAAGGCTTCAAAGGGTTAAACAATCAATCATTTAAAGAATTTCAATTGGAAATGGTTCAATTCAAATTGAGGATCTAAGTCTAAGATCTAAGATCTAAGGATCTGATATTTGCTAACTTTAGACTTTGAACTAGATTTTTACTTAGGAGTTTCCATTTGTATTTCTTTTAGAATTTAAGTTCATTATTTAACTAAATTGAACTTATCAAGTGGTTTTAATAATTGAAATGATTAAATTTAAGTATTAAGCTTAAGTGACTTATTTAAGGTCACTTAAGATCTAAATGTCTTAATTATGGCTTAAATGAAGATTTCTTAAATTAATGATCACATTCTCAGTATTATTAGTCTAAGAGTTCAGAGAACATTTCTAATCTATCTTAGGGTAGTTTACTGAAATATTCAAGGTTTATAGGGCATTTAAGGACATTTTGGTCAAAATGACCAAAATGTCCCTCTTAAGGCTAAAATTGGGATTTTAGGGTTTAGTTATCCAAACTGGATCTAATCTATTTTAAGGTGCATCATATGGATTAATGAAGTGGGGAACACACTTATCCTAGGTTTTGACAACTTAATTAATCTAATTAGCACTAATCACTTATTTAAGCCAATTAAGGTGATTAATAAATTTAGGGCATTCTAGGGCAATCCAACCCTATTCATAGGTTCTACTATACTTAAGATAATATTAGAAATTAACTTGTCCAAAATTAGAGATTTAATTAGGGTTAAATTAACTAATCCTTAATTTGGGTGATTAAAGAGTGATTAAGAATATTTAACATCCAAAATTAGTTTTAAGGGTTTGATATTGTTCTTTAGGGTCTAAGGAGCAATCAGAGCCCTTAATCTCCACATTTGGATATTTATTAAATTTAATATGATTTAGTTACGGACAGTAAAGAGTTGAGCAATTAATTTTAAATCCAACCATGGGATATGAGATTTTATTTTATATTTAAATTTCATGTATTTTTCTGATTCAAATGGTATATTGGATCATACAATTTGGATTTATATAACTAAAGTTATTTAATTTATTTAATATGTATTTTTATTTAAATGAAAACCGTAGATTTAATTTTCTGATTTAATTTCCTTAAGGAAATTAAATCCAGAAATTCGATTATTTTCTGTCGCCCCAAAACCAAAACACGCGAGTCGGGGGTCGGCCAGACCCAAATTCATCGTCTTCTTCCTCGAGCACGCGCCCGCAGCCCAAACCCTAGGGCTAGCTTCCAGCGCCAAATTCTACGTATCCCAGTCAGCCGCGCCCTGATTTCAATGGCTACACGATCCCTATCCCTAGATGCATCGATTAAGATGAGAAGCCCTAACTGGGAGGCGCCGGATCGATGGAGTGCCATTCAACCGAGGCCTCTCAAGAGACGCACCTATGAGGAGTGAATTCTCCTCACAGAGCCCATGGATCCCGGTATTCTCGATTCCTACACGTTAAGAGATCCAAGAGGAAGCGATAGGGTGAGTCAAGGAGTTCTAGGATGGTTTGGATCAGTGGGGTGCTACTCAATGTAAAGCGAGTTGGAGCTCTGAACGGGTTGATCGATCCTGAGTCGAATCGATCGATTCGATAGCACCCAACCCTTCGATATGGTTCGACAATCATTGACTAGCACTTCTGATGCCTAAAGGATGACTAATTGCGTAGATGGTGCACACCATTTCCATGAGCCAGAGCTCCATTGGCAGTGCGCATTCAGACGATAATTTCGCCATCTGGCCCACTGCCAGGCCTCTCCGGAAGGCTCAGATGCTAATGGGAATCTAGGTGAGGACCTATCACAACATCTAGGGTTAGAGAAGAAGTGAGCCGAGCTGAAACCAGCTCGATAGAGATGATAAGGCCGGAGGCTGTACCTTGTTTGAAAAATGCAGTGACAGAGAGGAACTGGTTAGCTTGGGAACTCTCCAAGCAGTCTCAGCAGCTATGCAGGGGTTCTGAACGCCAGACCTTGCCCTCTATCAGCTGTACTCAACAGGTTCAGTCGCCGAGATCGCCGAGCATTCCAGAGCTTCTTCTGGGAAAAATTGTGGGTCTCAGTGAGCAAAGGAGGTCACTGAGGTGCGCCAAGTGTATTTATAGGTGAGGGCTGGTTCAGGTAAGGATTCCATGGCTAGACACGATGGTTCAGGCTCGGGCAGGGGTGGAGTCTCGAGCCTCAACAATTTGGGGCAAGCAGGCCCTCAGGACCCGATGGGTATTATCCTGCCAGAACTGGGAAGATCCTAACGGCTTGGCGGACGTGACAGCGGGAGTGGGAGACAAAGTCTACATGGTGAATTTCCGCTGTCGGCAGAATCCTCGTGAGAACGAAGATCCACAGTGGTAGGGCTCGTCTCCGTCGTCTGATGCCGAGACCGTTGGGAACTGACGGTCTGATGTGGCCTCTAATTAATCAAACGTGGATTAAATCATGAGCGTCGGATCTAAGATGCCGATCGGGTGCCTGGGATTTGATCATGGGGGGGAGCGGTACTAGCCTTTGGATTACGCGCTGAGATGCGTGCTAGAAATCCCACTGGCTTAATATTATGCGCCGCTGTCGGGACCCCGCAGCGGATCTGCCGCAGTCCCGACAGCAAATCCCACCGAAATAAAATTAAAATAAAATTTAATTTAAATATAAATAAAACTAATTAAATAATATTTAATTATTCTTAAATATTCTAAATCCAATTTATGACCAAATGAGCTCAAAAAATTCCCAAAAATTCACCCTTAGCTAATTAGGGTATAAGGAATTCAAAAATGAAGTCAGATTTTAATTTGGAGATCAATTTAATTTTGGTATTTTCCAGGGTTCAAAAATAGCCAAAATACCCAATTTCCCAATTAAGCTTCGATTAATTCCAAACTTCTAGGGTTAGGTTTAGATGACCCAATGAGTCCAATGGAATCAAGATCAAAGGTTGGTTTAGTTTAATTGCATCCAGATTAAGCTATGGTAACAACTAGAGTTGTTACACACATAGGTCTAAGCATTTATGCACTCATGAATCTAGCATCTAACCAAATGTGAGCTGTGGAGCACAAGACATTTAACGTACGGGATTACCCCAACTCTTGGGGAGTTCCTCTCTTCCACTGGGCACCCTTCTTCTTTACTTAGTGGTTTTGAGCAAAATTGGGAACCCTCCTCTTATTAAGAGGAGTGATATTTATAGGAGAGGGGCTGCATTCTTCCACTTAAGATCCAAACCAGCCATTCTAATAGAAAAGTTTGAGCAATAATGGCAAAAATTTCCATTGATGGTGAGGTGACCAATATATTCATTTATTTAGCCAATACATCACCTCTAGATCTTAATTTCCATATAAAAATGTAGCCTGCTATAGAGAGAATGATGGCTGGGACAAGATGCTGGTTGGGGGTCTTGTCCCAGCCGCAATAAATGCTCATGTCTGGCAAAAAAGTGGTTGGCCGCTGCAGCACGCTACAGGGCACGGGAGCGCGCTCCGGCGCGCTGCGGCGTGCAATGGTGCGAGTAAAAATCTGCTAAGTCTCCCGCTGTCGCATGCTACCATGTCCTCTTTTCTCAAAATGACCCGCTGGAGCGCGCTGTCGCGCTAGCATTTTGCAAATTGTACCACTGCACCGTGCAGTAGCGGGAGCATTTCACAATATGCTCCGCTGCAGCGGTTCAATTTGCAAATCGCCCCGTTGCAGTGCGCTACCGCGCCCGCAGTTCATAAGCTGAACCACTGCAGCGCGCTGCCGCATTCGCATTTTGCAAAGTCACCCGCTGCAGCGCGCTACCGCGCTCGCGGCTCGCAAATGGACCCATTGCAGCATGCTATCGCCCCCGCGTTTCACAAATGGACCAGCTGCAGCGCGCTACCGCGCCCGCGGTTCGCAAATGGACTCGCTGCAGCACGCTACCGCGCCCGCGGTTTGCAAATGGACCCGCTGCAGCGCGCTATTGCGTGATTTCACAAAATGACCTGCTGCAGCGCGCGGCATTGGTTTCTTTTGAAAAAAAAATTGAATTTTGCATAAATGTCTCTGAACTCCTTTGAATAAGCCATTTTCCTAAATAGATAAACAAAATTTAATTTAGGAGCAGTTTAAAGATCAGAAATGAATGAAATTTTCCTTTATTTTAGATATAATTTATGGATTCATCAATGACTTATTTGATCAGTTGGCCAGAGCAACTGTATTTTTAAAGGTCGATCTGCAATCTGGATACCACCAACTATAGGTAAAAGAGACTGACATTATTAAGACCGCTTTCAAAACTGGGTACGGTCACTATGAGTTCTTTGTGATGTCATTTGGGTTGACCAACGCACCTTCTATCTTCATGAACCTGATGCAGCGGATCCTGAAACCCTATCTTGAAAAATTTGTCATTGTCTTCATAGATGATATTCTGGTATATTCCAAGACAAAGGAGGAGCATGAAGGTCACCTCAGAACTATCTTGAATGAGTTATGAGATCATCAATTATATGCCAAGTACTTGAAATGCAAATTTTGGCTGAATTCGGTCGCATTCTTGGGCCATGTAGTTGATGCCCAAGGAATCCATGTTGATCACAACAAGATTAGTGCAATCCAAGAGTGGGCTCAACCCAAATCAGTATTCGAAGTCAGAAGTTTTTTAGGATTGGCAGGTTATTACAGGAAGTTTATAAAGAGCTTTTCCCAAATTGCCTCTCCTATTACTAAGCTCACTCAGAAGGTGGTACTATTTGAATGATCAGGGGCATGTGAGAAGGCATTCCAAACACTTAAAGATGCACATACTTCTGCCCCCGTATTAGTTCTCCCAAGAGAAGGGGTGAACTATCAGGTATACACTGATGCCTCTAGCATAGGCCTAGGAGCTGTATTAATGTAGGAAGGTAAGGTCATCGCCTATGCTCACTACAATTAAAAACCCATGAGATGAATTATGCAGTTTACAACCTCGAGCTAGCTGCAGTACTATTTGCTCTGAAGATTTGGCAACACTATCCTTACGGGATTCAATGCTCCATATTCACTAACCACCAAAGTCTCAAGTACATATTCACCCAGAGAGAGCTAAATTGTAAGGAAAAAAGCTGGCTAGAGTTGATCAGTGACTACGACCTCGATATACAGTATCATCCTGAAAAGGCCAACATTGTAGCTGATGCCCTGAGTCATCAAGCCACCCTAAATGACATTATATTAGAAGGCCTGCTAGTAGAAAATTTTTGTAAAATGAGTATCAAGCCTATCTGTGGAGATAAACTTAGCTATGCATTGGCAAACATCAATGTGAAACCCACCTTCCATAGAGATGTGTCCATTTCACAAACTAAGGATGAAGAGTACTTGTGTGGCACCCCACCCCTTAATCCACAAGATTAAGCTAAGGGGTGGTGTGTCACTCTGACTAACTCTTCACTTATTATTGGATGATGATGAAATTCACAATCGACCTAATAAGGGAAGGAGTAAGCACTGAATCAAATAATCAATCACTATATAAGAAATTCATACAAAGTCCGGAAGCGATTTAAATAGGAAACATCTAAGCATCACAATAGAAATAACATGGAATATAACTCAGAATAAATAGCATATCAATAATAAATACACCGTCATGAGTACCTGTATTATTACATCACATTAAAGTTTAAATGATTAAAAACATAATTCTCTCATCCTCACTTGCTAAAAACTAAACAGCAGCTCCCTCTAAGGGCTCCTCCTCTAGATAAGGCACCTCCACTGGCACCTGATCTTCTATCTGATATGGATTTTCCATTATAGGTTTCACAATGTAGGGCCCCAACCAAAAAAAAAGAGAAAATCTTGTTAAACAAATTGTCTAAGTACATTTTAAGCTGATAAATTTTATGTGTTTTGTAATATCACAATTTAACATATTCTAAGCAATGATCAAATCAAGTTAGGGAGTAACTAGCACAAAATAATAGAGGAAAGCTATAAACAACATTTATAACTTAAGAAAAAATGAGGCTAAGACATGCATCAAATGTAAGCTAAATAAGGCAGGGAATATAAGTATAAGTAACTGAACAAGTACTGAAAAAAAATACTACATCTTAGACATGCTGGTGATCATAAGAAGTATGCAAGTTAAATAACTGAACTCAACAATGATACATATAAATAGCAGCAATAAATCTAACATCTTAAAAATATGTATAAGTGAAATAAGGAAATAGCCGACTGAATGAAAATACTGAAGCACAAGCAAAATATCCACACTATATAAGAATATCTGTGTACTAATTGTCATATAGAAAAAGGCTAATTTAGCCTACTGAATATCAAAATGATTAGCATTACAAGGAGGCTAAGGCACAAAACTATATTCTCCTAGCATCATCAAGGAGGCATAGGCAAAATATAGGGTTTTCTCCTAATGTCATCAAGAAGGCATAGGCAAAAAACACATAACAAATTTTCTCCTAGAGTCAACAATGAGGCATAAGCAAAAAATATAAGCATAGTCTTCTCTTAGCATCAATAAGAAGGTATAGGCAGAAGACATAACTGAGATGCAGCTCTAACACATACAATTTTATTTTTAATCATTTACATTAACATTTTCATAAGGAATTTAAGGAATCTCCATAATTTCCTAAAATTTTATTTATGCATCAAAGTCTTATATGGTATGTCCAAGAAAATATGGCACAAAATATAAGGAATACGTAGCACAAAATTAATAACAAGTAAGGGACTCTACTAAGCATGGTGATATAATTTATTTTCTAGTTTAACCATTCTAACTATTCTAAATTACACAAGTTCAGGATCTTTAATTTATACTATCGAGTGTAACTTAGAAACTCGATCTCATAAGTTAAATCGGATTAGAACTGATCAGGTTCTAATCTAATTCAATCAAATACAACTACAAGTTCAATAAATGAATCATACGTCCTAGTTTTATGAATTTAGATGTTCTATCTAAGATCTGATCAAGATCTACTGAGCTATAGATTATGGGTTAAGCACCATGAGATTGGGCTTAATTATATAATCTAAGATGATAAAATATAAGATCTAGGTTTTATTCTAAAATGATCTACTGATTAAGGCAAATCTTATTAAGCAAATTAAACTTAATAGGATAAATCTCCTATCCTAAATCTAGGGTTGAAAGACATAATAATCAAAATAAATTGTAAAGTCTAGAAACCAATAAAACCAAGGAAATATTCATTAAAAAACTTCATTTTTAATGAATGAAATCTAACCTATGATCTATTCATAATCTTAGGAATAGTCCTAATGTGGGGTGAAAGATCTTAAAGAAAAAGGACTTAGAGAGATTTTTAGGGATTTTATTATTTTGACCTAACTAGTGATTTTAACACTTAGAATGATTTTATTATAGTTCTAATACTAGTTTTAGTACTTTAAAAGATAATTTAGATGTTAAGGACACCTAACCTAAATTTTAAGCAAAATGACCATTTTGCCCCTACTTAAGGGTCAAAAAAATCAACTTTTGATTTAAGGGCCCAAATTAAAGTTTCTTATAGTTAAATGATTCCGTACTATCTAACTTGAAGATAGATAGTAAGTACACCCAATTTGGACAAGAAACGAATCCTATAGGTCCAAACTAAGGTTTTTGACCTAAGGGGAAATCTGGTAATTTACACCAATTGAAATCCAAATTTTTATACAATTTATTATTGGTTACTGTTCAAGAATTCCAGTGAGTCCAAAAGCACTACATTCTGAGGTTAAATGACTAAGTTATGGCTATTTTAATTTCTAAGGGCAATTCGGTAATTTTGGTCGGTCAACGGGTGACAAAAACCAAACTTTTCCATTTTAAGTCCAATTTTAGCAAACTTAGTTTCTATAGCTTCCCTATAATATACTGAGCATGTTGAAAGGGAGTAAACCTAATTTGGACTTCAAATGGTCAAGCTATGGCCTAACTAAGGTTTGGGGTATTTTGGTCATTCTCTAATTTTTTAGGATTCAGATCCTAAATATTATTTCAGTTTATTGATGAAATTAAATTTCTAAGCTAGTTAGCACCTTGAATTTTTGAATTTAGTGTTGAATTGACTAAGTTATGGTTATTTGAAGTCTAAGAGCATTTTGGTCATTTTTCCTAAAGTCAACTTTGGGATCAAGGAGTTGACTTTTCATCCTGCTATCCAAATAAAAAAACTAATACTCCTATAGTGTTGGGTCTATTCTCCTAAGTATTTTAAGACCCATATTGCATATGTTTGGATAACCAGGTTGAAAGTTGTGAGGGTTTAAATAGATCCTAAAATGTCACTATATTATACATACCCCGAAACTAATTTTTTGTATTATGCCATTTAACTTCTTTTATTTTTTTAAGTAAACTGAGACTTATATTGACTATGTCTGGATCATTCTACAAAAACTTATTAAACTTTTAAGAATTTTGAATCAAATAATTTAATTAAATAAAGTTACTATTCATTTATTCAATTTGTATTAATTTATAGTTCATTCTTAAAGTTAAAACATATTTTTCAATATTTATTAATTAGTTAATTAATTATTTTTAATCTGTATTTAATTAATATTAATTATTATTTAATAAATAATTAATCTATTAATTAATTAATTTAAATATTTTAGTTATATAATTATTATTATTATCGTTTAATTAGAATCAATGTTAATTAATCTTTAATTAATTACTATCAATTAATCCTAATTAATTTAATTATATTTATTGTTAATTTTGTATTAGTTAAATTAATCATTATTTAATTAGTATTAGATCTTAATTTAACTAATTATTAATATAATTATTAAGTAATCTATTAACCTAATGATTAATAATTAATTAGCTAATCAATTAATGTTTACTATTTACTATTAATTAATTAATTATTATTAATTAAATATACTAATTTACTATTAATCTTAATTAACTACTAATTAATTGTAATTAACATTAACTATTTATAATTATATTAATACTAAAATACTTTCTGCAGGATTTGACCCACGGTGGGACCTAGCTGCCACGTGGAGCCCTTTGGTTTGCTAGACCAGAGGGGCGGGCTGTAACGACCGAGTGATCAAGTTTGAGAATTTCTAAATAATGAACTCATCATTTGAAATATAGAGAATAAGATAATAAAATTATAAGTTATTTATTCATCACAGAGCCAATCTTATAAAATTACATAAGTTCAATTATTATTACAATATATAACAATAGAAAATATATTCACTCCAATCTCACTTCCTCTTATAAGCTCTTCTTAAGTGAGTATCTTCTTAAGCTTTAGTTTTCAAAACTTGAAATAATCATCGGTAAAGCCAGTCACGCAGGAGTACAAAAATTATCCATTAAGAATTATTTTCTAGCTCCTAAAATAGGTGTAAATCAAATGAAATGGCAAGAAAATTTAATTTTTATATTAACGTGTAATAAAATAAATGCTGTAAATTTTACCAAGCTTGCCCTGCATGTTAGATATGAAATTAAACATTTGAAAAATATCAAGTGAAAAATTTTCAATTAAAAGTAAATTGTGACACAAAGCTAAGTCCTGTGACTCATCATCCAACATGTAAGACCTATTGGCCATGGAAGCTTATCACCACCCGTCGATAGTGTCTCATCTTATAGATGTAAAATGGTGTATCTTTCCTCTGGATCTTCTGTCCACTTCCATTAAGGGCTAGATCCCTCTTTATTTCATCATGAGCTACTAGTAAGCTCTACCTGTACAGGTTACATTTTTCATTTCTTCCTTCAAAGATAAACACCGAAAATGAAATTTCTTTACTTTTTGTCATACACTTTTATATGAAAATATTGCAATTTAATAAAGCAGTTTGCATGATAATATGAAAATCAAATTTATTACTTAGATTATTCATAAATATCAAAATTTATCTTCTTACAGTAATTATAAAGTTTGTAAATTAATTATACATTATTTGAAATGAAAAATTTATTCTTATAAAATTTTTCTAATTTTAGGTTTTTAGCTGATTTTGTATCACCCAAAAGGTATTTTTAGACTACTTATTTTCTATTGATGTCTAAACCTAAATTGTTCATTATATATTAGAGAATATGCATGTCAAAAACCTTATTTGGATTCTCTATATTTTGAAAATATATCATTTCAAACATTGGAAAATTTTCTGAAATTCCAAAAATTTTACTTAAGTTCAAATTTGTGATTTTCTTAGCAAACTATAAGCACTTAAATGACCTTCTTAATGACATAATCAACTCAAGTGATTAACAGAGAAATTGCTCACAATATAACCAAGATTATGTTTGCCAAAGATAAACATCTAACTTTGCTTGGAATAAAAATTATACTAAGCTAAACATCAATAAAATTTTAGAAAATTCTATTTTTAAATTTGAAACTTTTTAGAGTTTTTATTAAACTTTGAGCACTTAAATATTAACTTTAAAGTTCCCAAAATTCTGGGATGTCTTAAGTGAAGTTCTTCCCAATATATAGGGGAATCTACATGCTTCACATTTTGATACAAACTCTGCTATATCTCTTTTCATTCGTGACCACCAGAAGTGTATTTTTAAATCTTGATACATCTTATTATTTCCTGAATGAATTGAATATTTGGAATAATGAGCTTCTTTGAGTACTTTTGATCTTAACTCAAAATTATTAGGTACCCAAATTCTAGATCCACACCAAATATTTCTAAATTGAGTCTAATTTCAATTCTAAATGTTTTCCTTCTTGAATAGATGCAACTAGCTGCTCATACTCTTTATTAATCTTCTGAGTTTCTTTAATCTCATCGAGTAGTGACTGCTCTACACTCAATTGAAATAATACTACATCTATTGGTAGAATCACTTCTAATTGGAGTTTTCATTCTTAGAGTAAGATTGGATTAAAAGTTAGCATATGCAATTGAGAGGTTACTTTGCGACTTAAAGCATCTGCTACAACATTTGCTTTTCCTGGATGATACTGAATAGATAGGTCATAATCCTTGATTAATTTCAACCATTTACATTGTCTTAAATTTAACTCTTTTTGAGTAAATATATATTTTAAACTTTGATGGTCTATAAAAATTTCACACCTGAAGCCATATAAGTAATGCCTCCAAATTTTTAATGCGAATATGATAGCTACAAGATTTAGGTCATGAACTGGATAGTTTTTTTCATGAGTTTTTAACTATTTAGAAGAAAATGCTATTACTTTGCCTTCCTGCATAAGCACACGGCCCAAAGAATTTCTTGATGCATCGCTATAAATCTGATAGTCTTTTCCTTCTAAAGGTAATACTAAAATAGAAGTTGATATAAGACAATCCTTGAGTTTTTGATATGCTAATTCACAAGAGGTTTCCCAAATAAAAGGTACACCTTTCTATGTAAGCCTTGTAAGAGGAACTGCAATTTGAGAAAAGTTCTTAACAAATTTTATATAATATCCTGCTAAACCCAAGAAGCTTCTAATTTCTGTAATTGAAGTAGGTTGTGGCCATTCTTTAATTGCACTCACTTTATTAGAGTCAACTGATATCCCTTCCTTACTTATTACATGTCCTAGAAATGATACTGACTTCAACCAAAATTTGCATTTTGAAAAATTTTCAAATAGTAGGTGCTGTCTTAAAAGACATAGAATAATCTTAAGGTATACTTTGTGTTCTTCAATACTCTTTGAATAAATCAGTAAATCATCAATAAATATAATAATAAAGGAGTCTAAATATGGTTTTAAAATTCTAAGCATCAAATCCATAAAGTATGAAGGTGCATTAGTTAAACCAAAAGCAATTACTAGAAATTCAAAATGTCCATAATGAGTACTAAAATCAGATTTAGGTATATCTTCTTCACATATACAGAGTTGATGATAACCAGATCTTAAATTAATCTTAGAAAATATTGATGTGCTTGCTAATTGATCAAAGAGATCATCAATTCTTGGCAATGGACACTTATTTTTGATAGTCACCTTATTAAGTTCATGGTAATCAATACATAATCGCATACTTCCATCTTTCTTTTTAACAAACAATGCAGACTCCCCAAGGAGAATTACTTGGTCTTATAAAACCTTTTTCAGATAATTCTTGAAGTTGATCCTTAAGTTCTTGTAATTCTTTTGGTGCCATTCTATAAGGTGTCTTAGAAACTAGATGCATTTTAGGGATTAAATCAATTCTAAATTCTACTTCCCTTTATCGTGGTAAACCAAGAAGTTCTTTAGGAAATACATCAGCATACTCATGAACAATAAGTATTTCTTCAAGAGTCTTAGGTTTGACCTCTAAACTTGAAAGTAAGATTACAAATACTGAATATCCATTCCTCATTAACTTTGAAGCTTTATTTGCAGTGATAAGACTACAAACTGCATTCTTTTGTCCTACAAATATCACTTTCTTTCCTCCTTTATTCAAACATACTTTTTTTTTTAGTACAATCAATCATTGCCCCATTCTGACTCATCCAATCCATTCCAATTATAATATCAAAAGTAATGGTAGGAAGGATGGTTAATTTTGCTTCCCAACTACTATTATCAATTTTTAACTTACACGAACAATAAGTATTTGATTCTAAATGATCTCCTAATGTTAAATTTACTCTGAATGAATTTGAAAGCATTTCTACTGGTAAGGATAACTCTTGCACAATATTTGAAGAAATAAAAGAGTGTGTTGCTCTAGTAGTAAACAAACTATGCGGGGATTATTGAAAAGTAGCCGTCGGATGCGCGCGATGGATCCGACACATAGGATCTAATATTAACACGGAGGAGATCTCGCCATTATATGGTTTGCGCCAGGATGCGTACCAATGCATCGAGTGGCTTAACCCGGTGCCCCGCTGTCGGGACCCCGCAGCAGATCTGCCGCAGTCCTGACAACAAATCCCGTCATTTATATTTTAATTAATTATATAATTTAAATATAATAAAAACCAATTAAATAATATATAATTATTCCTTAATATTCTAAATCCAATTTAGGACCAAATGAGCTCCAAAAATTCCCAAAAATTCACCTTTAGCTAATTAGGGTATGAGGAATTCAAAAATGAAATCAGATTTTAATTTAGAGATCAAATTAATTTAGGTATTTTCCAAAGCTTAAAAATAGCCAAAAATACCAAAATTCTCAATTTAGCTCCGATTGATTTCAAACTTCTAGGGCTAAGTTTAAATGACCCATTGAAGCTAATGGGATCAAAATCAAAGCTTGGTTTAGCTTAATTAATCTAAATTTAGCTAAGGTAATAACTAGGGTTATTATAGACTCCCCCACTTAAGAATGATGTTATCCCTGCCATCACTTAAGTGAAGAATGTTCTACAGGGATAGAGCAAGTTTTAAATACAGTAGATAGGAAAGAGAAGAACAATACTAGGGCCTGCAAAGAGCTGATGATATTTATTGCGCATATCCACCTCTTTCTCCCAAGTAGATTCTTCTAAGGATCGATTCTTCTACTGGATTTTGACCATAGGAACTGAACGGTTTCTTAGCTGCTTCAGATTACAAGCTAAGATTCTGATAGGTTCTTCGGCATAAGAAAGATTGGGTTAGATCTCTACTGCTGGAAGTTGAACGAGATGAGAAGGGTATCTGAGACATCTTCTTAATGATGATATGTAAAATATGTTATGGACAGTTGCAAAGCCATTAGGAAGATTTAACCGATAGGTAGATGATCCTACTTTGGACAAAACCTTAAAAGGCCTAACATAGCAGGGACTGAGCTTCCCTGCTACTCCAAACCTATAGACACCCTTCATTAGACTGACCTTTAAATAAGTAGACTCTCCCACATTGAATTCTAGGAGATGATGATGAGAATCATGATATTTGCCCTGATGATCTTGAGTTGAATGAATTCTCTGTTGAATTAATTAAATCTTACTATTGGTCTCTTCAACTAACTCTGATCCAAAAAGTTGAACGCTTTCTGTTTCCGACCAAGCTAGCCGAGTGCTGCATTTTTTACCATATAATACTTCATAAGGAGCCATTGTAATACTAACTTGAAAACTATTATTGTAGGCAACTCCACTAACGGAATATGATCTTCCCAGGAACGGGCAAAATCAAGAATACAGAGTTTAAGCAAATCTTCCAAAAATTGATTCACTCTTTCAGTTTGACAATCCGTTTGAGGATGAAAAGCTGTACTCTTGGCCAGAGTAGTACCCAGATCTTGATGCACAGCTTGCCAAAACTTAGAAATAAATCTGATATCTTTATCGGATACGATGGATTTCGGAATCCCATGCAATCTGACAATTTCCTTGATATAGAGTTTTGCTAACTTCTCTACAGAATCAGTTTGACGGATAGGAAGAAAATGCGCTAATTTAGTCAAACGGTCTACTATTGTGGGGTCCCCCGTACTAATGGTAAAGAGTACGATACTCCAACTGTGGCAAATCCCCAACTTAAGCAAAGCGGGTGAAACCCAACCTGCCTTAAGCCAAGGATTTGTCACGTGATATAATTATAAACATACATCAATACATATAAAAAGTAGCGGAAGCAGGGAATAAAATATAACATCCACAGGCAAAATATAGTATATAAAAATATGGGAACAGTAGTAGTAACTCAGCTCAAGTATAGAAAGTAACATACATCCAGAATTTAATTATTACAAATTTAATTTAAAAGAAAATATGAAGGTCTCTCAATCTCAATGAAATAAAAATCAAAATATATCTAAACTGCAGCAGAGCGATCTTTCTCCTGAAATGGCTCCTCTCCTGCAGCACTGCCCACAAACAAGTTCGAATCTGACATTTTTCGGTATCACAAATGCTAGGGCCCCAGCCAACAAAATAAAAAGGTTACAATTAGACAATTGTATAAGTACATTTTAAGCTATTTAGATGAACTGATTAATTAAAGATATCATATTTGATTAATCAAACGTGCAAGCAATAATGGGGTGCAACAAGCTATACGAGAAATGGGGTAACTATAAACTAACCATTTATAGCAATCAATAAGTATGTGAAATAATATACAAACCATAAAAGTAAGAAAGGTGAAGCTAAAAGCAAAAGTAACTGCAACTACTGTAATAAATCGGATCCTAACATAATTATGATCACATTAAAATATGCTGAGTATAAAAGACACAAGTACTGAATATAACAAAAAATTCTAACATTCTAAATATGCCAATACATATAGCTAATCTATAAGAGTATACATACAATATGCAGATTGATATGAAAAGGAAATGTCCCTAAGATATGTGGTAAAAAAAGTAAAAAAATCAACGCACCGTAAAGCCACTGAGACATGTGGCAAACCAAGCAAGTACTGTAAGAAAGACCACTAAAACATGTGGCACAGCAGGCAAAACTGAAAACTAGACTAGAGTTGCAGTAAGCCTAAGACATACTACTGCCATACCAGACAATAGGCCATACAAGCCCTCTAAACTGAGAGTTCAGCTATAACCATCCTAGATATCCAATACACTAGGCTGGAGTTAAACTCATAGAATAAGTCTATAACCATCCCAGACATCCAATACGCTATGCCTGAGATTATTCTATAACAATACAAGAACTGAGGAGGCAGACGAAGCTAGGACATACTTTACTAACTAAAAGCACTGCAAGAACTAGATGAATGATATGCTTTACAAACACTAACTTAGGATCTATCATCCATATCCTAAGTTCTCCTATTATGCTCAAGAAATAAGGCTCAATATCCAAGGTATGCCAAGCTATCAAGTTAAAGTAAGCAAGAGACTCAATCTAGACTTATGTGATATTTGTTGTTGTCTAATTTATCCAACTAACTATTCTGAGAAGATACAAGTTTAGGATCTCTAATATCCAGCTATCGAGTAAAATCTCATATTTCGATCTAAAATTTAATATTAGAACTTAGCAAGTTCTAATTCAAAATCATATGATGACTACAAGGTTTAAACAAATGAATTACAACCTAATTATTAATATTTTTCTCTCCTACCCAAATCTTAATTAAGTAAATCAAGATTTAAGGATTTTGGACTTAATCTCTACCTTAGTGTTCAAATCCTAAATCCAAGGTGATGTCCTAATAAAGATATAGGGTTCAATTTAAATACCCAAGTTATAGAATAAGAATCCTATAAGCTGAAAGATCCAAGAACTAAGAACTTTGTGAAAGGCTACTCTACTGACTATAAGATAAAATAATTAATTAAGAACTTGAGAATCTAAGATCTATATTAAATCTTTAGGATAATTTCATTATCCTATATATTGAATCAATCCTATACCCACATGGAAGGCTTCAAAGATACAGACAATAAATCATTTAAGGAATTTCAATTGGAGATAGTTTAATTCAAGTAGAAGATCTAAAGTTTAGGATCTAAGATCTAAGATCTAAGGTTTGATCACTTTAGATTTAAATTAGGTTTTCAACTTAGACTTACTAAATGTGTTTCTTTTAGAATTTAAGCACATGAACTAACTTAATTGCACTTATTAAATTGAGATTTAACATATAAATTATTAGATTCAATCATTAAGGCAAAGTGACCCCTTTATGATCACTTAAGATCTAAGTATTTTAGTTAAGGCTAAATGAAGATTTCTTAACTTAATATGAATATTCTTAACTTAAAAATTCACAGAGATGCTAATAATCTAACTAAGGATAATCTACTAATTTTTCCAAGATTTAAGGGGCACTTAAACACATTTTGGTCAAACTGACCAAAATACCCCTCTTAAGGCTAAATATGGGATTTTAGGATTTAATTATCCAAATTACTTCTAATCTATTTTAATGTTTTTCATATTGGTTAATGAAGTGGGAAACACACTTATCTTAGGTTTTGATAACCTAATTAAGCTAATTAGCACTAGTTACCTATTTAAGCCAATTAGGGTGATTAATGAATTTAGGGCATTATAGGGCAATCCAACCTTACCCATAGGTTCTAAAATACTTAAGATAGCATTAAGAATTGACTTACCCAAAATCAGAGGCTTAATCATGAGTTAGTTCACTAATCCATAATTAGGGTGATTAAGACATGATTAACAAAATTAGGGTTCCTAAATTACTTTTAGTGGTCTACATAGGTTCCTCAGGATTAAATGAGCAATCAGAGCCCTTAATCAATTAATTTGAATATTAATTGAATATATTATGATTTAATTAAAAATAGAAAAGGATTAGGGAATTATTTTAAATCCAACCATTGAATCTGTGATTTTATTTTATATTTAGATTCCTTGCATCTTTCTAATTCAAATGGTATATTGAATCATACCATTTGGATCAGTATAACTCAAGTTATAAAATTAATTTATTATATATTTTTATTTAAATTAGAATCATAGGATTTAATTTCCAACTTAATTTCCTTAAGGAAATTAAATCCAGAAATTCTAATATTACATGCCGGCCCAATTGCAAAACACGCAGGTCACGGGTCGGCCCGACCCATGACTTCGTCTTCCTCCTCTCGACGAGCTCCGCCCTAGTGGAACTTCCATGCCATAATTCTCCCTACTCCGGCCACGCCACGCCTAGCTCTCGATGGCTACACCTTCAGGAGACTCAGATGCACCGATTAAGGTAAGAACCCCCATCTGGGTCCTTCTGGATCAATGGGGTGCTACTCAACCGAGACTCCCGCTTCACAGACGATTAGGGTTTACTGTGAGGAGTAAATTCTTCTCACAAAGGAAACCATTTGGCCAGAGCTCGATCCCTACACCATCCTGGTGGTGAGGCGAATATAAACTTTCTGGCCACATGCCTTGGGGTGCCCTAGATCGTTGGGTCCTTACCCAAGCTCGGCTGTGAACTCGAGGTGCAAACTAGATGATTGAAGGATCGAATTAGACTAGCCCAGACCCTATGGACAATCACACTAAGTTTTATAAGTGACTACGGCTACCTAGACGACATCCAAAGGCTTAATTCAGAGACAAAATGGAGGATTGAATCGACGGAATTCCATGGTAAAAGCTGTACCTGAAGTTAGGGTTGCAAGCTTAACCGAGGAGAAATGAAGGGTGCTGGTGCTTCCTAGGAAGCAGATGAAGGTTCACAAGGTGTTTGAACACCAAACAGACCCTCTATCAGTGGTTCACAGCTTCAGAAGTTTTGGAAATTGCTGAGCAAATAGGGACTCCAACAGGCCTTAAGCTAAATGATTGAGGGTTCATAGTGAGCAAAGGGGCTCACTATGAAGTCATGAGGGTATTTATAGGCTCTAGGGAGGTTGGGAGCCATGGCTTAGGCTAGGCCTGAGGGTGCTCCCTCAATTTCCTAAATTGCCATGGACTGGGCCTCAGCCTTAGCTGGGCATGCTAGGGAAACGAGGGCAAGGTCGCAATGGCTTCACTGATGTGGCATGGGAGTGGCAGACCAGCTTGAGGACGTGGCTATACAGGGAGGATTCGACTGTCGGGCGCGAGCTGAGGAAGAAGATGATCCATAGTCACGGGGTCGCCAGGACCGCTCTGATCTCCCGACATTTAACGTCCATGCGAGGAGGCTGGATTGACCGTCGGATCAGTCCCAAGGATTGAACGGGCGATCGGGGATACTTAAGAAGATTACTTGGATGTCGTCGGATTAGAATCCCGGAACCGCGGAACGGTTGAGATGAGGAGAGCTTGATCGAAGGCACGGGCCATTGGATCGAATCTACGGGATGGACGGCCTAGATGGCACCCACGATTTGGGGTCAGGCGACCATTGGAGGGAGGGTGGATTTGCAATTACAAATTGTTTAGAACCCTAATTTGTAATTGAACCAAATTAAATTAAATCCAAAATGTGTCTAAATGACCTCCAAAAATTTCCAAAATTTACCTTTAGCTAACTTGGGAGTGGGGAATTCAAAAATGAAATCAGATTTTAATTTGGAGATCAAATTAATTTTAGTATTTTTCACGGCTTAAAATAGCCAAAAATACTAAAATTTCCATTTTAGCTCTGATTAATTTCAAACTGCTAGGGTTAGGTTTAAATGACCCATTCAATCCAATGGAATCAAATCAAATCTTAGTTTGGCTTAATTAATATAGATTTAGCTATGGTAACAACTAAGGTTGTTAAAGACTCCCACACTTAAGAATGATGTCATCCTCGGCATCACCTAAGTGAAGAAAAATTCTATCGGAACTGAACAAGTTTTAGATGCAGTAGATGGAGAAGAGAAGAGAACTACCTGGGCTTGCAAAGAGCTGTGGATATTTATTGCGCATATCTACCTTTTTCTCAAAAGTAGACTCTTATAAGGTTTGATTTTTCCACTGAATTTTGACCATAGGAATTGAACGATCCCTTAGCTGCTTATGATCACAAGCTAATATTCTGATAGGTTCTTCAGCATAAGAAAGATCGGGTTGGATCTCTACTGCTGGAAGTTGAATGAGATGAAAAAGGTCTCTAAGACATCTTCTTAATGATGATATGTGAATTACATTATGGATAGCTGCAAAGCTATCAGGAAGATTTAACTGGTAGGCAGATGATCCTACCTTGGTTAAATCCTTAAAAGGTCCAATATAGTGGGGACTGAGTTTCCTGGCTACGCCAAATCTGAAGACACCCTTCATTGGACTGACCTTTAAATAAGCAGATTCTCCCACCTTGAATTCTAGGAGACGATGATGAGAATCATGATATTTGCTCTGACGATCTTGAGCTGAACGAATTCTCTGCTGAATTAACTGAATCTTACTATTGGTCTTTTCAACTAACTCTGATCCAAACAGTTGAACGCTTCCTGTTTCCGACCAAGCTAGCGGAGTACTGCATCTCCTACCATACAATGCTTCATAAGAAGCCATTTTAATACTGGCTTAAAAACTATTATTGTAGGCAAACTCCACTAACAGAATGTGATCTTCCCAGGAACCGGCAAAATCAAGAATACAGAGTCTAAGCAAATCTTCCAAAAATTGATTCACTCTTTTAGTCTGACCATCCATTTGAGGATGAAAAGCTGTACTCATGGCTAGATTACAGCTGCAAGCTCGAGATCATGAACTGGACAATTTTTCTCATGGGGTTTTAACTGTCGAGAGGCATAAGCGATTACCTTACCCTCTTGCATTAATACACAGCCTAGACCAATTCTAGAGGCATCTGTGTATACCTGATAGTTTAAACCTTCCTTGGGCAGAACGAGAATTGGAGTGGTGGAGAGTGCATCCTTCAGAGTTTGAAATGCTTTCTCGCATTCAGTACTCCAAATGAACGGAACAGCTTTCTGGGTTAACTTAGTCAAAGGCGAAGCGATCTGAGAAAATCCTTTAACAAACTTTCTGTAATATTCAGCTAATCCCAAGAAACTTCTAATATCGGTAACAGACTTAGGTTGAACCCAGTCCTGAATAGTGCTCACTTTACTCTGATCTGTACGAATACCTTGGGCATCGACTACATGTCCCAAGAATGCAATGGACTTAAGCCAAAATTCACACTTAGAGAACTTGGCATATAATTGATATTCACACAGAGTTTCTAGCACCAATCTCAAGTGTTCTTCATGATCTTCCAAGGTTTTAGAATAAATGAGGATATCGTCGATAAAGACGATCACGAATTTGTCTAAGTATGGCTTAAGAATTCGTTGCATCAAATCCATGAAGATTGATGGCGCATTAGTGAGTCCAAAAGACATCACTAAGAATTCAAAGTGGCCATAACGAGTATGGAAAGCGATCTTTCCTATATCGACTTCTTTTACACGCAATTGATGATATCAAGATCTTAAGTCGATCTTGGAGAATATGATAGCTCCAGATAGCTGGTCAAATAAATCATCAATTCTAGGCAATATGTATTTATTCTTCATAGTGACTTTATTTAGTTCATGATAATCTATACACATACGCATAGATCCATCTTTCTTTTTCACAAATAAAACTGGTGCGCCCCAAGGAGACATACTTGGCCTAATAAAGCCCTTACTCAAGAGCTCTTGCAATTGCTCATTGAGCTCTTGAAGTTCCTTAGGTGCCATACTATAAGGCGCTTTGGATATAGGCTGGGTACCAGGGATTAATTCAATAGAGAACTCCATTTCTCTGGAAGGAGATACCCCAGGTAGATCTTCCGGGAATACGTCGGCAAATTCTTTAACTACTTTACAGTTAGAGAGAGAGATACTTTCTTTTGTTTCATCAATCATATTGACTAAATGAGCATCGCAACCCTTACTGATCAACTGTTCAGCTTTAATTGCATTTATTAACGATAACTGTGTACTGGTTTTTCCTACAAACATTTTAGACTTGCCCTGGGAATGGAGAATGACCTTATTCTTAAGGCAATTTATAACGGTGTTATTGTGACTAAGCCAATTCATCCCAAGGATGATATTAAAGTTTGCTAATGGCAGGATGATTAATTTAGAATGAAATTCCTAACCATTTATTGGTATTTGGATGTTATAAAACTTCTGAGCACTTAGTTGGACTCCAGATGGAAGTCCAACACTCAAAAATTTGGCCAAGTTATATGAATGTAGCTTAAGGATGTTGGCAAATTGTTCAGAGATAAACGAATGACTAGCACCAGTATCAAATAATACAATACAAGGCTGGTTATTGAAATAAAGTCTACCAAATTCATATGAATTGCATTAATGACTTGCAATAATTTAATGTATGTAAATATAATTATTAAAAGAGGAGTTTAGAGATGTGTACCTGAAACCACATTATTATCATCTGTGGCTTCGATAGGGGTCAAGGCATAGACTCGCCCAGGACCAGCAGGACGATTGTTGGTCTACCTTCTGAAATAGTTATCAGAGTTAGGAGCTGGTGATTGCGCTGGAGCAACTTCAAATGCAGGTGCTGGCATTATAGCCAGATTTGGATCTCTCCGGTTCAGCAGAGTTGATTTGAACACTTGCTTCTTCTGATAGGCCATCATTGGAACTCCATCCACTATTTTTGTGTGGTCACAGCGGTAGAACCTATGGCCTGTACGCCCACAATTGTAGCACTTCTGGCCAAAGTCGTAACACTTGACATATGGATGAGGCTTGGTACAGCTTCGAATTTGTTCTGCAGTCGGTGCAGCTTCTAGCTAATAGTCCTTCGCATGATTAGAACTGTGTCTCTTGAAGTTTCTTTGCAGGTTCAGATTCATTTGTGCTTTTTGTTTGAGATCCCCTTCAGATTGGTGATGCTCAATCACTTTAGCGATTTCCACTAGCTTGAAGAAGCTAGTCAAGCAGAGTGGCACGATCTGATTCTTCAGTGAATCTCGTAGTCCACAGAGAAAGCAGTGGCACTTGGCTGACTCAGAATGAGTAACTTCTAGTGCAAAGTGAATCAACCTACAAAATTCCCTTTCGTATTCAGCAACCGAATGACTCCCATGAGTCAACCTTATAATCGTGTCTGCAATAATATTTTGTGTAGATGGGGGAATGAATTGAATTTTGAAGGCTTCGACAAACTCATCCCATGGGATGTCCGCTAATTCGTAGTCAGTGAACTTGGTGTTCCGGACCTCTTCCAACCAATATTCTGCTTCCACATGAAATAGATGTGTAGCAAGACAGACAGCCTCTGAGTTCAGGATCTTTAGACTAATGAGATCCCTTTCCATGGTCTTCAGCTAGTCAGCTGTATCCATTAGTGACAGATTCCCACCAAAGGTTCGAGGTCTTAACCTCAAGAAATTGTGAAGGAGATTATCCATCAAGTGATGGAAAGAAGAAGTAGGTTGTGGAGCAGGGGCAGCAACAGTGGCTGAAACAGAACAATCACTAAGCATATTTTGCATTACGATTGCTTGTTGGGCTTGGTTTTCCAATAGGGTTACCACCATTGCTCGCAAGTGAGCACTTCATCATTAGAACTACTAGAGGAAATGGTGTTCTTGATAAGAGTAATGGCAGGTGGTGATCCATGATTCATTCTATTTAAGTAATACAAACCATGTCTTAGAATTTTATTGAATGAAGACAGTCGATAGATATCAAAAATTTTCATTAATTGCTGAAATAAAAGATTACATAAGATTTAGAAAATGTCAAGAAGCATATTCTACTAGAATCATGTAAGCCAAAAGATAACAATTATCCTAACTAACACTCAGATATTCTTAATATACTCAGCCCTAAAGGCCATACAAAAGTCCTCAAAAGTCACTTCCTGACGCTTCCTCTCAAGCCTCCTCATGGTGTCGTACCACCAGACTCCTGCGTAGTCCAGCATTAGATCCATCACAATGTCCACGTAGAGTGACTCGGGACACTCTTTATATATCAATCTTGACTCCACTCAGCTCAACCATTCCTTTGCATATATAGGAAAGTCAATCCCTCAGTACACTGCTTGATATAGAAGCTCATCCAAGACCAAGGTCCCTCTTGTCAAAACTCCTTCAATATGCTAGTTACTCTCCTATCTCTATTTGAAACTACAGTCCCAAGCTAACTTGAAGGCATGCAGATAGTAGTCCACATCAAACTCTCCAGAATCCATTTGACTATAAGGAAAGAATTCTATTAGGTTTTTATTAAACTCAAGATGACTTGATTGTTAGGATGTGAGTATTCTTCTACATTTTTTGTAGAGTTACTGATACTACTATGTTATGGATGCTATATATATCGATATTTGCAATTTAGAAGAATGGTCCATTAGGTAGAAAGGAATCATAGATCCCATTATGACACCCTATGATGTTCTCTGATACCAACTGTGGGGTCCCCCGTACTAATGGTAAGGAGTACGGTACTCCAACTGTGGCAAATCCCCAACTGAAGTAAAGTCGGGTGAAACCCAAGCTGCCTTAAGCCATGGACTTGTCACCTGATACAACTATAAACATACATTAATACATATGAAACTAGTGGAAGCAGGGAATAAAATATAACATCCATAGGCATAACATAGTATATAAAAATATAAGAACAGTAGTAGTAACTCAGCTCAAGTGCAGAAAGTAAAATACATCCAGAATTTAATTATTACAAACTAAATTTAAAAGAAAATATGAAGGTCTCTTAATCTCACTGAAATAAAAATGCAAAATATATCTAACTGCAGCAGAGCGATCCTCCTCCTGAACTGGCTCCTCTCCTGCAGCACTGCCCACGAACAAGTCCGAATCTGACATTTGTTGTTATCACAAATGCTAGGGCCCCAGCCAACAAAATAAAATGGTTACAGATAGATAATTGTCTAAGTGCATTTTAAGCTATTTAGATGAACTGATTAATTAAATATATCACATTTGATTAATCTAATATACAAGCAATTATGGGGTGTAACAAGCTATACGAGAAATGGGATAACTATGAACTAACCATTTATAGCAACTAATAAGTATGTGAAATAACATACAAAACATGAAAGTAAGCAAGGTGAAGCTAAAAGTAAAAGTAACTTCAACTACTGTAATAAATATGATCCTAACATGATTATGGTCACATTAAAATATGCTGAGTATAAAAGAACACAAGTAATGAATATAATAAGAAATTCTAACATTCTAAACATGCCAATATATATAGCTAATCCATAAGAGTATACATATGACATGCAGATTGATATAAAAAGGAAAGACCACTAAGACATGTGGAAAAAAAGCAAAACAATCAATGCACCATAAAGCCACCGAGACATGTGGCAAAGCAAGCAAGTACTGTAAGAAAGACCACTAAAACATGTGGCACAGTATGCAAAATTGAAAATTAGACTAGAGTAGCAATAAGCCTAAGACATAGTACTTCCATAACAGATAATAGACCATACAGGGCCTTTGAACAGAGAGTTCAACTATAACCATCCTAGACATCCAATACGCTAGGCCTGAGTTGAAATCATAGAATAAATCTATAACCATCCTAGACATCCAATACACTAGGCCTGAGACTATTCTATAATAATACAAGAACTAAAGAGGTAGACTAAGCTAGGATGTACTCTACTAACAGAAAGCACTACAAGAACTAGATGAATGATATGCTTTACAAACACTAACTTAGGATGTATCATCCATATCCTATATTTTCTTATTATGCTCAAGAAATAAGGCTTTATATCCAAGGTATGCCAAGCTATCAAGTCAAAGTAAGCAAGAGACTCAATCTAGACTTATGTGATATCTGTTGTTGTCTAATTTATCCAACTAACTATTCTAAGAAGATACAAGTTTAGGATCTCTAATATCCAGCTATCAAGTAAAATCTCTGATTTAGGATCTCTAATATCCAGCTATCAAGTAAAATCTCTGATTTAGGATCTTAAAGTTAATTTTAGAACTTAGCAAGTCCTAATTCAAAATCATATGATGACTATAAGGTTTAAACAAATGAATTATGATCTAATTATTAATATTTTTCTCTCCTACCCAAATCTTGATTAAAGTAAATCAAGATTTAAGGATTTGGACTTAATCTCCACCTTGGTGTTCAAATCCTAAATCCAAGGTGATGTCCTATAAGGATTTAGGGTTCATAATTAATACCCAAGTTACAGAATAAGAATCCTATAAGCTAAAAGATCCAAGAACTAAGAACTTAAGGAAAGGCTACTCTACTGATTATAAGATAAAATAATCAATTAAGAACTTGAGAATCTAAGATCTATATTAAATCTTTAGGATAATTTCATTATCCTATAGATTGAATCAATCCTATACCCACATGGAAGGCTTCAAAGATTTAAATAATAAATCATTTAAGGAATTTCAATTGGAGATAGTTTAATTCACGTAGAAGATCTAAAGTTTAGGATCTAAGATCTAAGATCTAAGGTTTGATCACTTTATACTTAAATTAAGTTTTCAACTTAGACTTACTAAATGTGTTTTTTTTAGAATTTAAACCCATGAACTAACTTAATTGCACTTATTAAATTGAGATTTAACATCTAAAATTATTAGATTCAATCATTAAGAAAAAGTGACCCCTTTATGATCACTTAAGATCTAAGTATTTTAATTAAGGCTAAATGAAGATTTCTTAACTTAATATGAATATTTTTAACTTAAGAATTCAGATAGATGCTAATAATCTAACTAAGGATAACCTACTAATTTTTTCAAGGTTTAAGGGGCACTTAAACACATTTGGTCAAAATGACCAAAATACCCCTCTTAAGGCTATATATGGGATTTTAAGATTTAATTATCCAAATTACTTCTAATCTATTTTAATATTTTTCATATTGGTTAATGAAGTGGGAAACACACTTATCTTAGGTTTTGATAACCTAATTAATCTAATTATCACTAATCACCTATTTAAGCTAATTATGGTGATTAAATATAATAACCCTAGGTTGTTACCTAGCAAAATTATAGGTAACCTGACTAATTTCTAATCACCATTGCTTATAAAACCTTAATCTGAACTTATCTAGAAATTTGAAATCCATTGGACTTCTCTAAGTCCAAATTGATAACTTGATCAATCTAGATGCCCTAGATTAGACCTAAAATATTTTTACCTCAGAACTAAAATTTGATTACATTTTTGGATTCATCACCCCCAAAGTAGCTAAGGGTGAAAATTTGGTACAATTTGGGATTCATTTGGGCCATAATTCAATTTAAATTGAAATGGTTCAATTGCACATAAGGGTTCCTAATAATTCAAAATTACAAATATACCCTCAAAATTAGATTAACGACCGGGATCCGTTGTGCGGACCGCGGGTGATCCGCTGCGGAGCCGGGGTCACACGACAACGGAGCCCTGCACATCTCACCGTTGTGCCTTATTAATCCTACGGCTGGGATCAGATCCGCGGAATCACGGATCCACCCTCGGATTTACCCCACTGATCCTACGGCCCGAATCACTCCCGTGATCGGCGGTTATGAACCGGGCGATCCAAGCCGTTCTGCTGTCTGATCGATAGATCAGATGGCATCTGAAGGTCGAACCACTGTGGACCTTCGTCTACCTCTTGATCGCGTACCCGATAGGGATATTTTCCTGTACTGCCAGCTACCTCCTCTATCCCCCACTCCTGCTTCCACCTCAGCAGACCGTTAGCACACCTCCCCTAATGGCCAAGAGACCCAATTGTGCCTCGTGACCTGGCCGAGCACGAATTGGAAATTCAAGAGCTCAGCCATGGCCCGAACCATTCGATTCTCCCCAGCCCAATTAAACTCTCTGGAACCTTCCCTGTACTCCCCTGAGGCTATAAATAACCTTAGCACTCCTCTGATTGATCCTTACTGATCAATCGAAGTTGCTAACCTTCTCCGCCATTGCCGTTTGATGAAGCTTCTTCCAGGCGCTCCCGAGCTTGCGTACCGCTGATAGGAGAGTCTCCTGGAGTTCAGGAACTCTCAGAGACATCCAAGGTAGCTCAACAAGCCCGGAGAAGACCACCCTATCATCTGCAAGCTCTCGGATAAAAACCAGGTATCCCACTTACTAGTTTTGAGCCAATAAGGCTCGGACCTTCTCTATTTTGATGCATCTGAGTTCGTATTGTCATCTCAAACCCAATGATACTGAGATTAAGATCTAGGCTAGCCCCGATCATCGAATCGATCGATCGGATTGAATCCTTAAGGATCACCTTGGTCGAGTAAGGACCCGGCGATCTAGACCACCCCAGACCCTCAGACCAGAGGGCTTCGATCCGCCTCACCTCCCTGATGGTGTAGGGATCGAGCCCGAGGTCTGGCATGGCCTCTGTGGGGAGAATTATCTCCCCACAGTAGCTCCAATGGAGGAGCCCTCAAGTGAGCAAGGTTTGGCCAATCTAGACCATATCACAGGGGGCTTTGAGTCCCATTCGACGCGTCTGGCCATGGGGATCAAGTATCGATCCAGTCTTGGTCGTGCAGTGGTCAAGATGCACCGGGATTTTGCGATTAGGGTTCCCCTAATCGGGTCCCTGGTTCGGGACGGAGACGCGGGGATAAAGGCGCATCTGATTTGATATTCATTCTAAACATTTGAATTAGACAAATTAAGGTTAATAATAATCGTATGTGATTTCTCAATCTGAATCAAACCTTAAGATCCCTGATTTTCTCTTAAGGAAGAGGATTAGCATAAGAAGATTTATAAAATCATATTGATTAACCAAGTGATTTAAGTCCTAAAAATATTCTTGATTTAGATCCCCTAATCTTAGATTGAGTTATGATCAGATGACTAAGTCATCTGATCTAATCATCCTAAACCTAATTATGAAGCAAAACCTAAGAGATTAATATCAGCATTTAGAAGGAAGAATCTTAAGTGTCTCATCATAAGATCATCTAAAATTATTAAAAGACCTAAATTCATATATTCTGAGATAGGAGATCTTGTATGACTCCTTGAGGTATAAGTATAGAAGATCCCATCACCTTAGAGATTGATCTTATCCCCTCGTGGTAGTAATCACTTAAGAACCTTAGAACATATACTTCTCCTTGTGGTAGAATTTATTTCAAGTTATCCTTGATCACGAATAGTTTGTGAGACCTTCTATAGGACTTACCCATTAGTTTAAGCCTTTATAGTCTTGATAAATCCTTGCTTTATTAACTAGACTTGATTGAATCTTGATCAATGGGTGGTGTAGTATAGTATGCCCATATTAATGGTCCCTAGTAGTATTCAGGATTGATTGATTCATTCTAGTAAGGACTTATGAGCAGGTTCTATCCTGCATGATTAGATGAACATAGTCCCATTAGAATAAATCATTCAAACTTAAGAGTGTATTAAATGGGTACTCATCCCTTAGTTTAATTGAAAGACAAGTTGCCAACGGGCAATGCCTCCTAGCAAAGATTTCTTCAATAGGTATGGCTCAAGTAAACTAAGTAGTGAGATTTACCTTTCTTAAGACATAGAGTATGATTGTAAGTATAGCAACTTAATACTTAGCTTGAGATACAAAATCACCATCGGGTGGTGCCTCCTAATGAAGATCACTTTGTTAGGGTGGATTAATCAAACTAAGTAATAAGAATCCTTTTCTTGCAGCATGCTAAATATGTATATACAATCACCCCGTCTAGTGATCTTTAAGTAAACAAGCAACTTTAACTAAATATTGATCTAGAAATTGGGAGTCAGGATCCTTTTAGCAGGATCCTGCACAGTGGGGACTTAGAATTCATTATCGTTTATTACTAAACTCTTCATTGATTTCTGTATTTTTCATTCATTCAACATAGTGGCATAAGCATAAGCATAAACATGAATTTGACTCATTCCTTCTGTTGTGATAGATGGGTACTAGTGATATTGTATGGGTTACGAAATGTGATATACACAGACTGGGAAATTTCAGGGTACATCTGTGTCACCATACTGACTTCCTAACTAGTGTATTTACATTGGACTGTACTACTCATAAGCCTTCAGTGATAGTTCTGGGATATACCATGATGTAGCATATTTGTGTGCATCATTTTAATGACATATAGTGCAGCATATAGTATCTCCTTCCTCATGGTGTTTATTTAACTTTCAGTCTTCATTTGGCGATAACTTCACTTTAACTAGCCTTTACTGCTCTATTTACTTAGCATTTACAGTTTTCTTTACTATGCCCTTTTCCTCAGTTCTCTTACAGTTTCACTTTACTTTTTTATTTGTTATGTTTAGTTTAGTTTTGTATAGTTAGTTGCATTGTGTTAGACTTCTTGTCTAACACGGGGTACTTTTGGGATCCGACAATTTGCTAGATCCTGAGCAGTTTGTGGAGGCAGGTCAGGAGGATGTACCGGAGACCCAGGAGGAGCATGTGGAGCTGTAGTGAATCGAGCACCTACTTTTACTTATTAGCTCATTTCAGCATTATAAATAGACTCTTTATGTTTCTGCATTTTAAATCTGTTTGTAATAAACTCTAGATGTATTTTACTTTTCTTTTCTGAGGCGAATGGCTATTACTGCTTGTGATGAATGTATTCTGGATCATTTGCTTTTAGCTTTCGCACTCTATTATACTACTATACTTAGTATTGTGATGTGATCAGCATACTGGAAATGCTGATATATATTGATAACATATATCGGGTTCTGATTTACCTCCTTGGACCTTGTATACATACTAGCCTAATATCTA
The DNA here is from genome assembly GCA_016760335.1 of Gastrodia elata. NCBI lineage: Eukaryota > Viridiplantae > Streptophyta > Magnoliopsida > Asparagales > Orchidaceae > Gastrodia > Gastrodia elata. Next base: position 22,439,825 of record CM028672.1, on the reverse strand, counting down.
AGATAAACATTTCACTCTTATCTTTGGTATTGGATCTCGACCCTACTCTTAGGATTCAAGTCAGCTGCCTTCAACATGGCTCAGTTCTTACTAGCCTATTCGAGGAGATGGGTTTTGCTTGTATACCTGGCCTTCCTGAGTAGTGCACAGCTCCGCCACCAAGGTTGAGGTACATTACTTTTCTCTTTTGCGCGCTGCGACGGGGCGGGGCGCTACAGTTGGTATCAGAGAAGTATTATAAAGTGTCAGATAAGGAGTTGATCCCATCTACTTTATGATCTATTCTCTATGTCAGGCCAAGATCACAAGTCACTAAGTGTAGTGCAAAGCAATCATCCAGAAAAAATTTTATTAAGCTATCTCAGAAATAAAAAGGAAAAAACTATGTCTAGAATGTTGACACCCTAGGAATTTAATGCACATAATGAATTGATTGAACCTGTAAACTCTAAAATGGACATCTTAGAACTTGAATGAACAATTGAAGGTAATAATAAATTACAAATAAAATACTTATGGGTTGAAGTATTCTAGGAATGGACTACTTGCAGACAGCATTTCCATTCTACCTTGGGAGGTTTGACAACTATTGGATAGATGATATTCGAGACGGTCAGATCTACGGAAGGACCATAGATGGAGTGTCGCCTCGCGGAGTTGAAGTGCTAGACAAGATTCTTGTCCATTCATCGTTTGGAGGCACCAGTCTTTCAGTACTCGCTAGAGAAAGGCTGGACCGTGTTACCACTGCACTGCGAGAGATAGCTTGTCCTGAGGAGCACCTTCTAGAGATTATGGAGATCATACTGAGGTGATCAGTGAGTCGTTGGTGGTATTGGGTGTATAGGAGATTAGCTCGGAAAGGCCACATGGTCACATATGATGACTTTTGTGCTGCCTTCTGGGTAGAGTATTGTAACTAGATCCTAGGGGTTTTCTTATGACATTCCTTCTCATTTACGTATTTTGATGGATTCATGTATCTTCTCTTTTGAGAAAGAAATTAAATGAATGAAATTTTGGTAAATTTTTATGCTGCTAAATTTACATTATAATTGCAGCCATGAATCCTGGTTCCCCCCCTGCTCCTACTCCTATTAAGAATACGGTCCCGTCATCAAGCGGACCTGAGGAGTCAAGCCTTATGGCCAACATACTGAAGGCTTTAATTGACAGTAATGCGCAAAAGCGCAGGAGACACGAACTCTCATCCTCTCAGTCAAACAACAATCCTCTGGATCCTCTTCTTATAATACAGGAGACGGAGTCCTGCACAGTTTTCCTCATTTTCGTACTCCCACATTCAACGGGGCACTAAATCCCATGGATACGGTAACATGGATAAAGTTGCCAATGGCAATGCCTCCTAGCAAAGATCGCTTCAATAGGTATGGCTCAAGTAAACTAAGTAGTGAGATTTACCTTCCTTAAAACACTCAGTATGATTGTGAGTATAACAACTTAATACTTAGCTTGAGATACAAAATCACCATCGGGTGGTGCCTCCTAATGAAGATTGCTTAGTTAGGGTGGCTTAATCAAACTAAGTAATAAAAATCCTTTTCTTGCAGCATGCTAAATATGTATATACAATCACCCCGTCTAGTGATCTTTAAGTAAATACACAACTTTAACTAAATATCGATCTAGAAACTAGGAGTCAGGATCCTTTTAGCAGGATCCTGCACAGTGGGGACTTAGAATTCATTATCATTTGTTGCTAAACTCTTCATTGATTTTTGGATTTTTCATTCATTCAACATAGTGGCATAAGCATAAGCATAAACATGAATTTGACTCATTCCTTCTGTTGTGATATATGGGTACTAGTGATATTGTATGGGTTACAGAATGTGATATACATAGACTAGGGAATTTCAATGTGCATCTGTGTCACCATACTGACTTCCTAACTAGTGTATTTACATTGGACCGTACTGCTCATAATCCTTCAGTGATAGTTCTGGGATATAACGTGGTGTAGCATATTGGTGTGCATCATTTTAGTGACATATAGTGCATCATATAGCATCTCCTTCCTCTTGGTTTATTTTACTTTCAGCCTTCATTTGGCGATAGCTTCACTTTAGCTGGCCTTTACTGCTCTATTTGCTTAGCACTTACAGTTTTCTTTACTATGCACTTTTCCTCAGTTCTTTTACAGTTTTTCTTTACTTTTCTATTTGTTATGTTTAGTTTAGTTTAGTATAGTTAGTTATGATGTGTTAGATTTCTTGTCTAACATGGGGTACTTTTGGGATCCGACAATTTGCTAGATCCTGAGTAGTTTGTGTAGACAGGTCAGGAGGACGTACCGGAGACCCAGGAGGAGCATGTGGAGCTATAGTGGATCGAGCACCTACTTTTACTTATTAGCTCATTTCAGCATTATAAATAGACTCTTTATATTTTTGCATTTTAAATCTGTTTGTGATAAACTCTGGATGTATTTTACTTTTTTTTCTGAGATGAATATCTATTTCTGCTTGTGATGAATGTATTCTGGATGATTTGCTTTTAGCTTCCGCACTCTGTTATACTACTATACTTAGTATTGTGATGGGATCAGCATACTGGAAATGCTGATATATATTGATAATGTATATCGGGTTCTTATTTACCTCCTTGAACCTTGTATACGTACTAGCCTAATATCTAAGATAAGCATTTCACTCTAATCTTAGGTATTGGATCTTGATCCTACTCTTAGGATTTGAGACAGCAGCCTTCAGCATGGCTCAGTTCTTACTAGCCTATTCGAGGAGATGGGTTTTGCTTGTATACCCGGCCTTCCCGGGTAGCACACCGCTCCGCCGCCAAGGTTGAGGTACATTACTTTTCTCTTTTGCGCGCGACGATGGGGCGGGGCGCTACATTAATGAATTTAGGGCATTCTTAGGCAATACAACCTTACCCATAGGTTCTAATATACTTAAGATAGCATTAGAAATTAACTTATCCAGAATCAGAGGCTTAATCATGACTTAGTTCACTAATCCCTAATTAGGGTGATTAAGCATGATTAATAAAATTATGGTTCTCAAATTACTTTTAGTGGTCTACATAGGTTCCTCAGTATTAAATGAGCAATCAGAGCCCTTAATCAAGTAATTTGGTTATTAATTAAATTTATTATGATCTAATTAAAAACAAAAAAGAATTTAGGAATTATTTTAAATCCAACTATTGGATTTGTGATTTTATTTTATATTTAGATTTCTTGTATTTTTCTGATTCAAATATATATTGGATCATACCATTTGGATAAGTATAACTCAAGTTATTAAATTAATTTATTCTATATTTTTATTTAAATTAGAATCATAGGATTTAATTTCTAACTTAATTTCCTTAAGGAAATTAAATCCATAAATTCTAATATTATCAGCCGGCCCAATTGTAAAACGCGCGGGTCACGGGTCGGCCCGACCCGTGACTTCGTCTTCCTCCTCTCGACGAGCTCCGCCATAGTGGAACTTCCACGACGTAATTCTCCATGCTCCGGCCAGGCCACGCCTAGCTCTCGATGGCTACACCTTCAGTAGACTCAGATGCACCAATTAAGGTAAGAACCCCCATCTAGGTCCTTCTGGATCAATGAGGTGATACTCGACCGAGACTCCTGCTTCATAGACGATTAGGGTTTACTGTGAGGAGAAAATTCTCCTCACAGTGGCAACCATTTAGCCAGAGCTCGATCCCTACACCATCCTGGTGGTAAGGCAGATCGAAACCCTTTGGCCACATGCCTTGGGGTGCCCTGGATCGTCGAGTCCTTACTCGAGCTCGGTTGTGAGGTTGAGGTGCAAACCAGATGATCGAAGGATCAAATTAGACTAGCCCAGACCCTATAGACAATCACACTAGGTTTCCTAAGTGACTACAGCTACCTAGACGACATCCAAATGCTTAATTCAGAGACAGAATGGAGGATTGAATCAACGGAATTCAATGGAGGAAAGCTGTACCTAAAGTTAGTGTTGCAGGCTTGGCCGAGGAGAAATGAAAGGTGCTGGAGCTTTCTAGGCAGCAGACGAAGGTTCACAGGGGGTCTGAACACCAGACAGACCCTCTATCAGTGGTTTGCAGCTTCAGAAGTTCCGGAAATCACCGAGAAGACGGGGACTCCAGCAGACCTTCAGCTAAATAATTGAGGGTTCACAATGAGCAAAGGGGCTCACTCTGAAGTTCTGAGTGTATTTATAGGCTATAGGGAGGTCCAGGGTGGCTGCCGAGGTTGGGAGTCATGGCTTAGGCTCGGCCCGAGGGTGCTCCCTCAATTTCCAAAATTGCCATGGATTGGGCCTTAGCCTTGGCTGGGCGTGCTAGGGAGACGAGTGCAAGGTTGCAATGGCTTCCCTAACGTGGCACGAGAGTGGCAGACCGGCTTGAGGACGTGGCTGTACGGAGAGGATTCGTCTGTCGGGCGCGAGCTGAGGCGGAAGATGATCCACAGTCGCGGGGTCGCCAGGACCGTCTGATGGATTGTCAGTTGATGCAGAATGGCTCTGATCTCCCAATATCTAACGTCCGCGTGAGGAGGCTGGATCGACCGTCGAATCGGTCCCAAGGATCGAACTGGCGATCGGGGATACTTAAAATGATTACTTGGATGCCGTCGGATTAGAATCCAGGATCCGCGGAACGGTCAAGATGAGGAGGGCTTGATTAAAGGGGCGGGCCATTGGATTGAATCCACGAGATGGATGGCCCAGATGGCGCCCGCGGTTTGGGGTCAGCCGATCGTTAGAGGGAGGGTGGATTTGCAATTACAAATTGTTTAGAACCCTAATTTGTAATTGAACCAAATTAAATTAAATCCAAAATGTGTCTAAATGACCTCTAAAAATTCCCAAATATTTACCCTTAGCTAATTTGGGGGGGGGGGGGGGGGGGGGGGGGAATTCAAAAATGAAATCAGATTATAATTTGGAGATCAAATTAATTTAAGTATTTTCCAAGGCTTAAAAATAACCAAAAATACCAAAATTTCTATTTTAGCTCCGATTGATTTCAAACTTCTAGGGTTAGGTTTAAATGACCCATTGAGTCCAATAGAATTAAAATCAAATCTTGGTTTAGCTTAATTAATCTTGAGTTAGCTATGGTAACAACTAGGGTTGTTACAACTATCACACAGATTGCATCGACACCAGATTTAGCGCGAGGAAATCCCATGACAAAATGCATAGATATATTGAACCACTTCCATTCAGGAATTTCTAACGGATAAGAAGACGACCAGGTCTTTGGCGCTCGGCCTTTACTAGATTACAGGCATGACATTTAGCAACAAAGTCGACTACATATTTCTTCATACTGGGCCACCAAAATGATTGCTTTAGATCCTAGTACATCTTCGAACTGCCTGGGTGAATATAATACCCAGAATTATGGCCTTCAATTAACACTTCACGATGTATGGACTTAGGAATCCACAATCGATTACCTTGATAAATTACACCATTTCGCAACTGCAGATCATGACGAAGACCACCTTTAATATCTGCCTTAAACTTCAGATAATCATTATCTTTGGTTTGCAAGATAGAGACATCTCTATGGAAAGTGGGTTCCACATTGATATTTACTAAAAGCGAACTTAGCATATCACCACTAACTGGAGAAATTTCAAGCTTATGAAATTCTTGTTCTAAGGAACTAGAGGCAATTATAGATGATAAGGTAGCACGACGACTAAGAGCATCGGCCACCACATTAGCTTTTCTTGGATGATACTGAATACTGAGATTGTAATCACTGATTAGTTCTAACCATCTTCTTTGACAATAATTCAATTCTCTTTGAGTGAAGATGTACTTCAAGCTTTGATGATCGGTGAAAATCGAACACTGCACTCCATATAAATAGTGATGCCAAATCTATAAAGCAAAGATCACAGCAACAAGTTCAAGATCATGAACTGGATAATTTTTCTCATGGGGTTTTAACTAACGAGAGGCAAAAGTGATTACCTTACCCTCTTGCATTAATACACAGCCTAGACCAATTCCAGAGGCATCTGTGTATACCTGATAGTTTAAACCTTCCTTGGGCAGAACAAGAACTGGAGCGGTGGAGAGTGCATCCTATAGTGTTTGAAATGCATCCTTGCATTCAGTTTCCATATAAACGGAATGGCTTTTTGGGTTAACTTAGTCAAAGGCGAAGCGATCTGGGAAAAGCCTTTAACAAATTTTCGGTAATATCCAGCTAATCCCAAGAAACTTCTAATATTGGTAACAGACTTAGGTTGAACCCAGTCCTGAATAGCGCCCACTTTACTCTGATCTACACGAATACTTTGGGCATCAACTACATGTCCCAAGAACGCAATGGACTTAAGCCAAAATTCACACTTGGAGAACTTGGCATACAGCTGATGCATACGCAGAGTTTCCAATACTAATCTCAAGTGTTCTTCATGATCTTTCAAGTTCTTAGAGTAAATGAGGATATCATCGATAAAGACGATCACAAACTTGTCTAAGTATGGCTTTATAACTCGCTGCATCAAATCCATGAAGATTGATGGCGCATTAGTGAGTCCAAAAGACATCACTAAGAATTCAAAATGGCTATAATGAGTACGGAAAGCGGTCTTTCCTACATCATCTTCTTTTGCTCGCAATTGATGATATCCAGACCTTAAGTCAATATTGGAGAATATGATAGCTCCGGATAGCTGGTCAAATAAATCATCAATTCTAGGCAATGGGTATTTATTCTTTATGGTAACTTTATTTAATTCGCGAGAATCTATACACATACGCATAGATTCATCCTTCTTTTTCACAAATAAAACGGGTGCTCCCCAAGGAGACATACTTGGCCTAGCAAAGTCTTTATTCAAGAGCTCTTGCAATTGCTCATTGAGTTCTTGAAGTTCCTTAGGTGCCATTCTATATGGAGCCTTAAATATAGGCTGAGTACCAGGGATTAATTCAATAACGAACTCCACTTCTCTGGAAGGAGGTACACCAGGCAGATCTTCTGGCAATATGTTAGCAAATTCCTTAACTACTTTACAATTAGAGAGAGAGATACTTTCTTTTGCTTCACTCATCATAGTGACTAGATAAGAATCACAACCCTTACTGATCAACTCTTCAGCTTTAATTGCATTTATTAATGATAACTGCATACTGGACTTTCCTACAAACATTTTAGACTTGCCCTGGGAATGGAGAGTGGCCTCCTTCTTAAGGCAATTTATCACGGCGTTATTGTCACTGAGCCAATTCATCCTAAGGATGATATCAAAGTTTGCTAATGGCAGGATGATTAATTTAGAGTAAAATTCCTGACCATTTATTGGTATTTGGATGTTATAAAACTTCTGAGCACTTAGTTGGGCTCCAGATGGAAGTCCAACACTCAAAAATTTGGCTAAGTTATATGAGTGTAGCTTAAGGATGTTGGCAAATCGTTCAGAGATAAATGAATAACTAGCACTGGTATCAAATAATACGCTACAAGGCTGGTCATTGAAATAAAGAGTGCCTAATTCATATGAATTACATTAACGACTTGCAAGAATTTAAAGTACATAAATGCAATTGTCAAAAGAGGAGTTTATAGATATGTACCTGAAACCACATTATTATCTTCAGCGAATTCGATAGGCGTTAAAGAGTAAAATCGCACAGGACTGGAAGGACAATTGTTGCTTTGCCTCCTGAGATGGTTTTGAGAATTAGGAGCTGGTGACTGAGCTGGAGAAATTTCAGATGTAGGTGCTGGCATTATGGCCAGGTTTGGTTCTCTCAGGTTCTGCGGAGTTGGTCTAAACACTTGCTTCTTTTGGTAGGCTTCATTGGGACTCCATCCATTGTTTCTGTGTGGGTACAGTGGTAGAATCTATGGTATGTACACCCATAATTATAGCACCTTTGACCAGTGTGGTAACACTTGCCGTATGGGTGAGGCCTCTCACAGCCTTGAATGGGTTCCGATGTTGGTGCAGCTTCCAGTTGATAGATCTTCACAGGATTAGACCTGTGCCTCTTGAAGGTTTCCTGTGAGTTCAGAGTGGTTTGTGCCCTTCGCTTGAGATCACCTTCAGATTGGTGATCCTCAATCACTTTAGCTATCTCTACTAGCTTGAAGAAGCTAGTCAGACAGAGTGGTACGATCTATTTCTTCAGCGAATTTCGGAGTTCATAGAGAAAGCGGTGGCACTTAGCTGACTCAGAATAAGTAACTTCTGGCGCAAAGCGAATCAACCTTTGAAATTCCCTTTCATATTCAGCAACTGAATGACTCGCTTGAGTCAACCTTATAATCATGTCTGCAATAATGTTTTATGCAGATGGGGGAATGAATTCAGTTTTGAAGGCTTCAACAAATGCATCCCAAGGGATGTCTTCTAATTCGTAGTCAACGAACTAGGTGTTCCTGGCCTCCTCCCACCAATACTCTGCCTTTGCATGAAACATATGTGTAGTGAGATGGACGGCTTCAGAGTTCAGGATCTTTAGACTAATTAGATCCTTTTCCACTATTTTTAGCCAGTCGGCTGTATCCATCGGTGACAGGTTCCCACCGAAGGTTGAAGGTCTCAGCCTTAAGAAATTGTAAAGAAGGTTATCCATTGAGTGATGGGAAGGCAAAGTACATTGCGGAGTAGGAGCAGCAACAGTGGCTGGAACAGAATGATCACTAAGCATCTTTTGCATGACGATTGCCTGTTGGGCTTGGTTTTCCAACAGGGTTGCCACCATTGCTCGCATGTGAGCTACTTCATCATTAGAACTACTAGAGGTGACAGTGTTTTTGATAGGAGTAACGGCAGGTGGTGATCCAGGATTCACTCTATTTAAGTAATACAAACCATGTCTTAAAATTTTTATGGAATGAAGATAGTCGATAGATATCAAAAAAATTTCATTACTTGCTGAAATAAAGGATTACATAAGATTTAGAAAATATCAAGAAGCATATTATACTAGAATCATGTAAGCCAAAAGATAACAATTGTCCTAACTAACACTCAGATATCCTTAATATACTCAGCCCTAAAGGCCATACAAAAGTCCTCAAAAGTCACTTTTTGACGCTTCCTCTTATGCTTCCTCTTGAGCCTCCTCATGGTGTCGTACCACCAGACTCCTGCGTAATCCAGCATCAAATTTGTCACAATGTCCACGTAGAGTGACTCGGGACACTCTATATGTATCAAGATTGACTCCACTCGGCTCAACCATTCCTTTGCGTATATAGGAAAGTCAAGCCCTCGGTACACTGCTTGATGTAGAAGCTTGTCCAAGACCAAGGTTCCCCTTGTTGAGACTCCTTCGATTTGCCAGTTACTCTCCTGTCTCCATTTGAAACTACAGTTCGAAGCTAACTTGAAGGCATGTAGATAGTAGTCCACATCATACTCTCCAAAATCTATTTGACTCTAAGGAAAGAATTCTATTAGGTTTTTATTAGACTCAAGATGACTTGATTATTAGGATGTGAGTATTCTCCCTCTACATTTTTTGTAGAGTTACTAATACTACTATGTTATGGATGCTACACATATTGATATTTGCAATTTAAAAGAACAGTACATTAGGTAGAAAGGAATCATAGATCCCATTTTGACACCTTATGGTATTCTCTGATACCAACTGTGGAGCCCCCCATACTAACCGTAGGGAGTATGGTGCTCCAGCTGTAGCAAATCCCCAACTTAAGTAAAGTTAGGTAGGACCCAACCTACCTTAAGCTAAGGACTTGTCACCTGATACAATTATAACATTCATCAATACATATCAAAGTAGTGAAAGCAGAAAACATTATTATAATATCCACATCATAGTATAATATAGCAAAGTAAAAGAGATAGTAACTCAAATTAAGTGCAGAAAGTAAAATATAGCTAGAATTTAATTATTATAAATTGAATTAAAAGAAAATATAAAAGTCTCTCAATCTCACTGAAATGAAAATGCTAAGTCTATCTAGACTGCAGCAGAACAATCCTCCTCCTAAATTGGCTCCTCTCCTGCAGCACTGCCCACGAACAAGTCACAAATGCCAGGGCCCCAGCCAACAAAAGAAAAAGATTACAGTTAGACAATTGTCTAAGTACATTTTAGGATATTTTAAATGAATTGAATATTTAAGGATATCACATTTGAATTGTTTTTAACATGCAAGCAATTTGTAAGGTGCGACAAGCTACAAAGAAATGGGGTAACTATAAACTAATCATTTATAGCTAATCAATGGGTATGTGAAATAACCTACAAAATATGAAAGTAAGCAAGGTGGAGCTAAAAGTAAAAGTGACTGCAATTATTATAATGAATCTGACCCAAATATGCTTATGATCACATTGAAATATGCTGAGTATAGAAGAACACAAAATATTGAATCAACATACCACTCCAGCATCGTAAACATGCCAATATATATACAATAACTTAATCCATGAGAATATACATAAAACATGCAGATTAATATATAAAGGAAATGCCACTGAGATATATGGCAAAAAGCAAAACAATCAAATATAATGTAAAGCCACTAAGACATGTGGCAAAGTAAGCAAGTACTGTAAGTAAGGCCACTGAAACATGTGGCAAAGCACAACAAGACTGAAAACTAAACTAGAGTAGCAGTGAGCCTAAGACATAGTGCTGCCATACCAGATAATAGGCCATACAGGGCCTCTGAAAGTTCAACATGTTTCCATCCTAGGCATTCAAAGAGCTAGGTCCGAGTTAAACTTTATAGAATAAGACATGAATCCATCTTAGACATCCATCAAGCTAGGTCCAAGTCTATTCTATAATAATACTAGAACTGAAGAGGCAGACTAAGCTAGGACATACCATACTAACTGAAAGTACTACAAGAACTAGATGATTAATATGCTTTACAAACACTAGCTTACAATATATCCTCCATATCCTAAGTTCTCCTATTATGATCAAGAAACAAGGCTCCATATCCAAGGTTTACAGAGCAAATCTAATCAAAGTAAGCAAGAGACTCAATCTAGACTTATGTGATATCTGTTTTTGTCTAATTTGTCCAATTAACTATTCTGGAAAGATACAAGTTTAGGATCTCCAATATCCAGCTATCGAGTATAATTCCAGATTTACTACCTTAAAGTTAATATTAGAACTTAACAAGTTCTAATTCAAACTCATATGATGACTATATGGTTTAAACAAATGAATCGATGACCTAATTATTAGTATTTGTCTCTCTTAGCCAAATCTTGAGTGAGTAAATCAAGATTTAAGGATTTTGGATTTAAACTCCACTTTGGTGTTCAAATCCTGAATCCAAGGTGATGTACTAATACAGATTTAGAGTTCACACTCCAAAACTCAAATTAAGAATAATGAGTCCTATAAGTTGAAGGATCCAAGAACTAAGAACTTAGTGAAAGGTTACTCTACTAGTTATAAGATAAAATAATCAATTAAGAACTTGAGAATTTAAGATCTATATTCAATCTTTTAGGATAATTTCATTATCCTATATATTAAATAAATCCTATACCCACATGGAAGGCTTCAAAAGAATTAGATAATAAATCACTTAGGAAATTTCAAAGGAAGGTAGTTCAATTTAAGTGAAGATATAAAGTCTAAGATCTAAGATCTGATGTTTGATCATTTTATTCTTAAACTAGGTTTTCAACTTAGGATTTTCTAAATATGTTTCTTTTAGAATTTAAGTTCATGAACTAACTTAATTGAACCTCTTAAATTAAGATTTTGCATTTTAAGATTGTTAGATTCAATTACTAAGGCAAGGTGACTCTTTTATGATCACTTAAGATCTAAGTACTTTAAGTAAGGCTAAATGGAGATTTCTTAACTTAATATCCATACTATTAACATTATTAGTCTAAGAGTTCAGCAGAATATTAATAATCTAGATAAGGGTAATTTACTGAATTTTTCCAAGGTTTAAGGGGCACTTAAGCAAATTTTGGTCAAAATGACCAAAATACCCCTCTTAAGGCTAAATATGGGATTTTAGAATTTAATTAGCTAAATTTATTCTAATCTGTTTAATGAATTCCATATTGGTCAATGAAGTAGAAAACACACTTATCTTATATTTTGGCAACCTAATTAGCCTAATTAGCACTAATCACCTTTTTAGGCCAATTAAAGTGATTAAGAAAGTTAGGATATTCTAGGACAATCCAATCTTATCCATAGTCTCTACTACACTTAATATAACATTAGGAATTACACTTATCAAAATCAGAGGTTTAATTAGGGTTTAATTCACTAATTCTTGATTAGGGTAATTAAGGAGTGATTATGAAAATTAAATACTTTAAATTGGTTTTAAGGGTCTACAATTATTCTCTAGGGTTATATGAGTAATCAGAGCCCTTATTTTCCATAATTGGGCATTTATTTAATTTAAAATGATTTAATTAAGAACATAAAAAGGATTGGACAATTATTTTAAATCCAACCATTGGATCTGTGATTTTATTTTAGATTTAGATTTCTTGTATTTTTCTGATTCAAATGGTATATTGGATCATATCATTTGGATCAGTATAACTAAAGTTATGCAAATAATTTATTCTACATTTTTATTTAAATAAAAACTATAGGAATTGATTTATTAAATAATAACCATAGAAAATGCAATCCTATAATACGCTATCAGCCGCGGCCCAAAATCAAAAGGCACAGGTCATGGGTTGGCCTGACCCGTGACTTCATCTTCCTCCTCTCGATGGGCTCCACCCTAATAGAACTTCCATGCCAAAATTCTCCACTCTCCGGCCATGCCACGTCTAGCTCTCAATGGCTACACCTTCAGGAGATTCAGACACACTGATTTAGGTAAGAACCCCCATCTGGGTCCTTCTAGATCAATGGGGCACTATTCGATAAAGACACCCGCTTCACAGATGATTAAGGTTTATTGTGAGGAGTAAATTCTCCTCACAGAGGCAACTATTTGGCCAGAGCTCAATCCCTACACCATCCTAGTGGTGAGGCGAATCAAAACCCTTTGGCCACATGCCTTGGGGTGCCCTGGATCATCGGGTCCTTACTCGAGCTCGACTGTGAGCTTGAGGCACAGACCAGACGATCGAAGGAACGAATTAGGCTAGCCCAGACCTTATGGACAATCACACTAGGTTTCCTAAGTGACTACGGCTACCTAAATGACATCCAGAGGCTTATTTCAGAGACAGAATGGAGGATTGAATCAACTAAATTCAATGGCAGAAGGCTGTACCTGAAGTCAAGGTCGCAGGCTTAGCAAAGGAGAATTGAAGGGTGCTGGAGCTTCCTAGACAACAGACAAAGGTTCATAAGGGGTCTGAACACCAGACGGGCCCTCTATCAGCAATTCTAAGCTTCAGGAGACTACCGAAAATTACCGAGGTGAGACGGGAGCTCCAGGGACTTCAGCTGCCAATTGAGGGTTCACAGTGAGCAAAGGGACTCACTACGAATCACTCGGGGTATTTATAAGCAGAAGGAGGCTCTGGGGGATGGTTTCCAAAGCTTGGGATTGGGAGGAGGCTCGGGCCAATGGCTAGGGGCAATTCAGGGAGAGGTCAGCCGGCAAGATGAACGCGCCAAGGGTAGGAGAAAAAGAGCGGGTCATTTCTCGTACTGCCACGGAGTTGGGGGGGATCTTCGCTATCGGGGGGGGAGGGACCAGACGCAGACGGGATGAGAGGTAGATGAAGATCCACAGTGCTATGGTCTTCATCTATCGTCTGATGGATCGACCGTTGGTTATGGATGGTCAGGATAGATTACTTAAACGAATCGAATGGTAGCTGTCGGATGCACACGATGGATCAAATGCATAGGATCTAATATTAACACGGAGGAGATCCCGCCGTTAGATGGTTTGCGTCAGGATACATGCCAATGCATCGAGTGGCTTAACCCGGTGCCCCGCTGTCGGGACTCCGCAGCGGATCTACCGAGGTCCCGACAGCAAATCTCGCTAATAATTTAAATATAATAAAAACCAATTAAATAATATATAATGATTCCTAAATATTCTAATCCAATTTATGACCAAATGAGCTCCAAAAATTTCCAAAAATTCACCCTTAGCTAATTAGGGTTTGTGAAATTCAAAAATGAAATCAGATTTTGACTTGGAGATCAAATTAATTTAGATATTTCTAGGGCTTAAAAATAGCCAAAAATATCAAAATTCTCAATTTAGCTCTGATTGATTTCAAACTTTTAGGGCTAGGTTTAAATGACCCATTGAGGCTAATATGATCAAAATCAAAGCTTAGTTTAGCTTAATTAATCTAGATTTAGCTAAGGTAACAACTAGGGTTGTTACAGCATGTTCATTTGACATGTGCCTTGCGTATTCGAGCTGATCGAGGAGACGACATAATGACCATGCGATCAGATCTACCAATCGGATTAGACAATCCTCAGTAACTGGATGTCCACATGACGGCATCAAAGAATCAGAGGACGACGCTACATAAAGTCGTTAATTACTTAATATTAAATTATTATTTAAATATTTTAACCTATTTCATTAATTAAAATTAATCGATTAAATACGTTCCAAAAATTCCCAATATATCACTCTTAGCTATTTAAGAGGTGAGGAATACAACGGTGAAGTTGGACTTTTGTTTCGACGAGTATTTAATTTTCTCATCTTATAGGGTATTTAAATAATATTAAAATATTCGACGAAAATTCAATGACTTCCAAATGCCTCAAAATCTTCACCCATAGCTAATTTGGGGGTAGTGAATGCAATGGTGTAGTAAGATTTTTGATTTGAGATCAAATTAAATAGGTCAATTTCTAGAGTTTCTGGAAATTCCCAAAATTATAATTTGATCCATTTGATTTCTGATTTGGACTAGGTCTTAGTGGTGAGTTCTTAATGACTTAATTAATATATTTGAATCATATTAGGACTTGGGATTAATCCTAAATGACCTAAGTAACAACCTAGGTTGTTATAAACTCCCCCACTTAAGAACGATGTTGTCCTTGACATTACTCAAGTGGAAGGAAAGAGCAGATATAGAATAACAAATTGAAATAAGCAATAGTTAAGGAAGTACTAGGACATTCAAATGGTCTTTGGTGCTTTGACTGTATAATGTACTTCTTCTTCAAGATGATCCTGTCATTGGATTTGACTATAGGAATTGATCAACTCCTTAAGTGATTCTGATTCTTACCCATGATCTTGATGAGCTTTTCCAATAATGATAGATGTGATTGAATTCTCATTGAGGAGATGGATATAATATGATAAGTTTTATAGAATTACTAATCCACACTTAGTTGAGGATTAGAAGGAGATAAAGAAGAGTTAAAGACACATGAATTAAACTGTAATTATGGCACCTTACCTGTAACAACCCAGATGTTGTTACCCATCATTAGTAATCCAATTGACTCTATAACTTTAATTACTTTTATAATAGAGTTAGGAGTCTCCACCTTAATTTTCGTGCAATTTGGAGATTGTTTGATAATTTATAATATTTCATAATATTCTGATAATTTTGAAAATACCTAATTTATTTATACTTCAGAATCAAAAACAGAGTCCGCCATTATACTAACCACACCCAAATTAGCTAGGGGTGGTATTTTGGGAGTGTTTGGGAGTCGTCAAAATTTACGCGGCTATTCTAATAATATTTAAATACCCAAAAAATTAAGTAAATTAAATACACATCCGATCAAAAATCCGATCGCATTTTAGAGTTTTTCACCACTCAATTAGGTAAGGGTGAAATTTTGGATTTTTTGTTTATACCTTTGAATACTTGATTTTAAGTAATTAATTAAGTACAATAAAGTAATTAAGATATTGTAATTAATAATCATAATATTATTAATTTCTATATTAAAAGAGATTAAATCTGTCGTGCATAAAATGTTTTGCACGATTGAGGGCATCAAACGGTTCTATGCTAGCCACTGTCTTCCTCTTTGCTTTTCGCACGATGGCTGAGAAAGGAAGGAGAGGGCGTACAACATCGACACAGCTGCCCCCCTTTCGGCCTTATCCTCTCTCAACCTTCTAAATGCAGATGAGGGAGATTCATTTCTGAGCGTGAGAGGAAGTGATCGGTGACACGAAGGGGGCCTTCTTCAAACCCTAGGTTTTCACCGACCTCAAGCGAAGGTGCAAGGTACCTTCGTTTTGATTCATATCCTATGTATATAACTTCCTTTGCATAATATTTTCAATATCAATCAATCCTAATGCTTAATATTAGACTATTTGTTTTGATTCGACCTAAACATATGAACCCTAAAATGCGATACGAATGATGGAAAGTGCTTTTGACGAGAGTCGATGGAACTCTCTAGGATATGGATCGAAGTCTTCCATTAATGTTTATATATATATATATATTTTTCTTCTTTCTTGTGATTGTGGATGCCGTAGGTTTTAGCAATCCTTATTACTCATAATTTTGCATTCATATTAAATTGTGCTGAATTTTAAAAATAATTACAAGATTTCTAAATGTATCTTTATCTTGTTTTCCTTGATCTCAATAATTCTAACATTTTTTTTTCTTTTTATTCTATCTTCTGTAATTTGAGATAAAACTTTTATCAATTTATCTTGAGTCTCAGTAAGAGTTAAGAGTTCATTCATTTTTATTATATTTTTATAATACTTTGTTCAAACCTAAAGACCAAGTAAAATTTTTATGAGAGTACGACTTGGTTAAAAGATGAAGGCAGGCTAGATATGAATAATAACTTGAGTATTAACTTCCTGAATTTTTCTTGTCCATTGTTTAATTTGTTTTGCTTTGCTAATCTGGTTTTAAATTTACCATGTATAGAGTAGTTTTGTTGATTTGATTGATTTCGTATGGAGTATTGCTCATGTTGGAAATTTATTTTTGAAGCCCATCAAAGCTATTAATCCAAATTTCAGCTCCCATTTTTCTGACAATGATAATATTGTAATGCTACTGGTAGGTTCTTGTGTATTATATCACATAAGAATCTTGGCATTAAATAGTTGGCATAAGATTCTTGATGATATTGACAATGGCGGTGAAATTTTAATTTGTTTGTAAACCAGCTATTCCAATTTACTTGAAGATGTCAGGCAGTGAATTTATTAACTTTAACATAACAACAATTGCTTGCGTGCAATTCTTGTCTGCATTGTTTCTCATTTTTATTTAATACTTAGCGTCATGTCTTGCAGCAATTATACTATTTTTGGCATCAAGCCATCCCTGAAACAAATCTTTCTGTTTAGATAATTTCTATCAAGGACATTATTCGCCCTCCAAATAGGGAAACTTTTAATGATGTCTATAATTGTTTATGAACAAATGGACACAAGATCTTCATCAAATAATTCACTCTAGTCAGCCATTGAATGATGACCATTCAGCTTTTTGAAGAATTGGGCTAAACTCCCCATCCATGGATCTTCTTCAGTAGTGTGAAGCAGATCTTTTTGCTGATAAGAAGTAGTTCATTTTGCAAATAGAGTCGTTTGGACTTTTATGTTATGAATTGATTCTTCTTGTTCTTAAAATATGATTTCACTCTTTAAGTAGAAGAGGTGATCATTTTTTTTTAAGAGGATTCTTTTTCTGATATCATTGGGATTTAAATGCCGGTGGTTGCTTTGAGCTGAAGACCGATTATTGGAGAAAATTGGTAGACTGTCAGCATTTAGTACTGCTATGTGATTTTTCATACCGCTCATAAGAACTTTGATCAGTGCAATTTGGCTAAATAGCTTACCTTTGAAGCTAAAATTGTTAGTTTTGTTTCTTTTTGGGCCAATGTATTTATATTATGCATCCTAGTATGTATGTCAAATGCTACCATATTTTATGAGATCTAATTGTTGTCCATTAATTAATGTGATCAAATGTTGTCCATTCATTTAATGTGATCAAATGTTGTCCATTCATTTAATGTGATCAAATGCTATCCATTCATTTAATGTGATCAAATGATATCCATTCAGTAATGTGATCAAATGCTGTCCATTCATTTAATGTGATCAAATGCTGTCCATTCATTTAATGTGATCAAATGTTGTCCATTCATTTAATGTGATCAAATGCTGTCCATTCATTAATGTGATCAATTGATGTCCATTCATTTAATGTGATCAAATGCTATCCATTCATTTAATGTGATTAAATGTTGTCCATTCAATTAATGTGATCAAATGTTGTCCATTCATTAATGTGATCAAATACTGTTCATTCATTTTAATGTGAATCAAAAGCTATTTTTTATTGCAAGGTGATATCAAAGGTTGTCATTGATTTTAATATAGAATTAAATGCTGCCATATCATATGAGAATCATATGTTGCCATTAGATGAAAGTGAGATTAATGTTACGAGATCTAATTGCTGCCATGTTTCATATAAAAATTCAATGCTGCCATTTATTTTATGAACCAAATTGCTGCCATTTATATTATAAGATCCAAATGCTGCCAATGGATTATATGAGAATCAATGATGTCATTTCTTTTATAGAATAATTATTTACCATTAATTGTGTAAGAGAATATGTGCTGCTATCAATTGAGAGTAAGAACATAAGTTGCCATCAACTGTATAAGAGAATCAATTGCTGCCGTCTATTTGTGAGATACAAAAGCTGCCAATAGATTATATGAGCATCAATGTTGCTATTCTTTTATAGAATCATATGTTGCTATCAATTAAGTATAAGATCAATTGCTGCCATCAATAAAGTATAAGTCAATTACTACCATCAATTATGTATAAAGTCAATTGCTACTATCAATTATGTATAAGATAAATTGCTGCCATCAATTATGTATAAGTCAAATGCTGCCATGTATAAATTAGAATTCTATGTTGCCATTTAATTCTAAAGTAAGATCAATAGATCAAATGAAACTAAATGTTGTCACTTCTTTGATTAAAACCTTATGTAACTAATTATATATATGAAAGAATCATTGGATCATGTGAAATCTAATACTGTCCCTTATATTATTTGTATTAAATTAACTTC
Source organism: Gastrodia elata (assembly GCA_016760335.1). Taxonomy (NCBI): domain Eukaryota; kingdom Viridiplantae; phylum Streptophyta; class Magnoliopsida; order Asparagales; family Orchidaceae; genus Gastrodia; species Gastrodia elata. The sequence continues at coordinate 22,420,824 of CM028672.1, read as the reverse complement.
TATCATTAAATGCATTGAAAGAATCAAATGCTGTGTTAGAATTCAGTTTAAATGATTATTTCTTCTTTTATAAATAAATGCTAACTTCAATGCTATTATTTTTTGCAGGTTAAGTTATAAATTATATTAATAGAAATGCTGAACCAAATGCCATTATTTATGACAAATTAAGTCAAATGATGCTGCCCTTTTTCAATACAAATTTAATTACTGCACCTTTTATTATTTTTCATAAATGTATGATTTAAGAGGTGTGAACCATAGGTTAGTAAATTGCTTCATTAAATTTTCTTACTTGAAATTAATAGAACTGGAAATAGTCAATGAATTGACTTATATATTGATGTTCTTTACAATTATTGAAATTATTAGAACTGGAAATAGTTAATGGATTGACTTATATATTGATGTTCTTTACAATTATTGAAATTATTAAAACTGAAAATAGCCAATGGATTGACTTATATATTGATGTTCTTTACAATTATTGAAATATTGGAACTAGAAATAGTCAATGGATTGACTTATATATTGATATTGTATGTGTTTATTTGAGCAAATACAAAGGAGATCATGCCGAAATTTTCTAGAAATTAGGATGAAATTCTTAAATTATAAGTGTTATGCTTTTCCATTAATTACATGTAAGGTTAAATTAGAACCTTTCAAATTCCTTTGTAGCCTATCAAGTTCAGCATGTCAATCTTCTAAGTTAAGATCACTAGAAGAACTTATGTTCTAATTAGTGTTTAATTTAATAGTCTTTAACCTCTTAAATTAGTTCTCAATCAATTAGCTCGTGTCCCTCACTGCATCTCTGCGCCAATAGGAAGCTTAGTGGCAATCGGTCCCTCTTGCGCCTTTAAAAAGAGAAGATCCGAGTCGAAGAGAGGAGGGGAAAAAAGGTATCTTTGCAAACTCTGAACCCTAGCAGCTCCTCACGACATCTTAAAAGGTACTTCACTCAAATCTCCTCTCATAAGATGTATACATAGAATTCGAATGATGATTTAAAAGCTCTGATAGAAGGAAGTTCTAGGAATAGAATTAAAATCATAGATCTAGTAATAGAAATTTCAAAATATTAATCAAGTTTAGTATTTTCATCAACTTGCAAAATTATGGGGAACAAAGCTCACGGATAGTTTTAGTGCGCAATAATTATCTTGGAATAGTTTTGTGAATATTATTGATTTTCTATTAGATATTGCTGGTTAAAATTATGTGTGGTATGCATGAAATTCTTATTTGAATTTTCAACTACATGCCAAGATCATTGCATGCAATAGAATCATAAAATATAAAGATTAGTGAACTTTTGTTTACATAAGTATTGCCATTTGAAGGAATTGTGTTTCAATTTCCAGCAGCTTCTTTGTAATTTTGTTCAAGTTTTCCTTTGCCCAGCTCACCATGGTTCTGTTCAAGTTTTCTCTCTTATTTAAGCTTTATGCAAAGTTTATTAAAAAAAAAAAAAACCTTCCATTACATATCTTGGGTGCTCTTAAATAAATTTCTTTATAAGCTCTTTTCTATATATATATATATATATATATATATATATATATATATTTATAATCTTTTTGATTAAGTAATTCAATTTATGGTTTTGATGCTAATCTTATGCAAGTCATATAACTGTGTAAGACTAGGAGTTTTTTTTTTTTATTTTAAGTAGGTTTCTATAAGACCCAAGAACATGAAAAAGCGATAAAAAGAAGATATGATTGAGAAATGGGGAAGAAGATTTGATATATGATTCAAAATCTCCTTTTCTTTGAAGTTTCTGTTTAAATATTGGAATTTAAGTTTGAAAATTAGATACCAAGCTTGTATAACATGTGAAACATTTGTAAAAGTTCGAACTTTATATGAGTTTTATATTGCAAGGTAAATTTTCAGGTTATGCTTTCTAAATTGTCTTTTGAAAATTAAATATTTTATTTATTTATTCATAGCCTCAGCAATTATAATATAAGTATGCTTTAATAAGAAGCCAATGTCTTCCCTCAGTGTTGTTTCAATAAAATCAATATTGACTTAGGATTCTAAGCCATCAAATGAAGGACTCATTTTTAGATTTAATAAGAAACAAGAGATTTAAGTTGCATATAATTTCTTACTTATGAATAAGGAGATGTATCATTTAAAGTTTGATTATATATATTTGTGAGTCAAGGACCACTTATGTCTATAAGAAAACTTTCAATTTTATTAAACAAAATTTGTTTGATGCAACATTATTGATTGGAGTGTGCTGAATGTAATTCCTTATTATAAATTACATATGCTGAAATTGATAGCTAAGGGTTTAATATCATATTTTATTCCAGTTAATTTTTGGGATGTTCAGACAGCATTGTTAAATTGCGATTTACTGATTTAAGCTGCTTAAATAACATATTTCGCTTTCTTCATTCCTTTCATTTACTTATATTATTCTTCAAGATGATTCAATAGCATATCATTATTTCAAAATATTAAACATTTAATTGAGTATGTATTTAATTTTTAGAGGATATAAATCATTATGATTATAAGTGTATACACAAAGTAAATAATGAGTCTATTTTTGTCACAATTATATATATCATGAATAATACAAAGTGTAAAGGCATGCAGTGAAATATAATGGAAATTGCGAAACTTTTTTTTTTTTCTATAAAATGACTCGGCATTAAAAGAGCTCATAGAATTCTTATTATTTTCAAGTTGCTATATCTTTTGGAAGTTATATGATGATTAGTTGCCTATTTTTTACCGCACGTTCTTCATTATGTATCAGTTTTTGATATGAGATACTATACACCTAAAAGTAAATTGTTTCTCTTTTATTTTATTTACTTATTTTTAAATAAAGCAGTGACCCTATTGTTATTAAATTTAAAACACTTAAATATAGCCCCAAGTTGATAAGAATCAATATTCAAATGAACATTCAAGATTAGCTTTCTGTCCTATTACTTGAGCCAAATTAAACTTAAGTGATTATAAGACCATGCTCGAGATTTTGTTATGCTTACAAGTAATTTTGTTCTTGATGTTTATTAATTCATACAGATATTTAGCTTTCTAGGAGATACTTTGATGTTAAATCCTATGACTTCATGACACGTGACTGAAACAATTTGCTATCCCTTTGGATTACATATTTTCTTTCTTTGAATAATAAATAAATCCTTATGCTCTTGCTTGTTCACATGCATTTGTACAAATGACTGCTTTCATTTTTTTAGGCGACTAGTGTCTCTTTACATTATTTGTACATATATTTCCCTTTTGAAGTCCTTAACTAGTGTAAGTTTGAAATTGAATTCTTTAGCTCAAAATACTTTAATAAGGGGTAAAATGATCTTTAAGAGTTTTCTACTATGAATACTTTTGTTTGCAAAAGAGAAATGAACTCATAAGAAATAAACATAAACAATGTCTTATGATTAACGTATGAAATCATTTCGGGCGGAGTTAATTTTTGTTCAGCTTGTATAAGGTGGCTAGAGATATGCTTTGAAATTTTATGTTGCTTGGCTGGTTGCTTACTTACACAAACAATAAATCTCTTTAGAGAAAGTTAAACACAATCTTCACTAGAGTTACTCAATTTTTTAGTTCAAGCAAAGACTGAAATTTTGAGCAGAGGGCATTTATTCATTCTTTAGTCGAGAAAATTAATATAGGATACAACTTAAATACTTTGATTTGCAAAAATTTTAATAAAGGTGATTAGAAAGGAACAAGAAAAATTAAATGAGGGTAAAATTCTTTATCTTTGTTTGATGATAGTTTATAATTTAATTGTGATCAGAAAATTTATAAGAGCAGGTCTTATTTTTTTTACACATATTTATTACAAAATAGAGCCAATTTTTTTAGAAGATTTATTACTTATTAAAGTATTATGAAGAACACTTTAAGTGTACTTTAAGGAAGGCCCTAAACTTAATGAAGTCTATGTGGATCTAACATGAATAATTTAGACAATAAAGGAAAATATTGGAATTGTTTATATTTATGTTGATTTTGTTATATAATGTTGTCATATATCTTAAAGAAGTACAAATGTTGCCATTTAATTGAAAATTTCAATTGCTGCCATGAGATCCAATCATTATTATGAAAATCCAAATGTTACCATTTTTTTATATAAAAATCGTATGTTATCGTTTATTAAATACAATTATTAAAATTGGAGATGATTCTTTAAATTTATTTCTTAATATACCTAAACTTCCATTTAAAAGTCATGTGCTACTTATCAATATCCTTATCATTGCTTGCTAATATTATTTCAAACTTTGTGAATTCTTTTTATGTAAATACACCTATTCACATATACCTACACACACATAAGTTTACATGTATACACACACATACATTACTCCTATGCACTTGTACCTATACCCATACCTTTATAATGTGCGGGTTTGTGCCATATTTTCCTTGTTTTGCAAATTTTTGCATATGTTTTGACATATAAAGTCAAATACGACACACATGTATGCATTTGTAACTATATTCTTTTAATACTTATACTTAACATAAAACATAGAAAACCCAACTTGATTTTTTTATGTTGAAATTGTTATCAACTTCTCAGTTTTGCTCCATAAATAAGCTTGATGTTATCAAAACATTGCAGGTTAACTTCTAACTTGAAATCTCAATGGATTTGTAAGTGCTTGTATACGTATGGGATATTTTGGTTTACTTTATTTTGCACATGGAAGCAAAAGCTTACCTAATACTTTATTTTACGCTCGCATTTCCACTTTCCAGCACTAAACAAAAAAATCTTTTAAGAACATTTTTTATTTTGATGTTGTTCAATCTTGAGCCTTTTTTATCAACTATATTATCAATCATTCACAATATCTATATTAACATTATTCAAGATCAATATAGATATTGTGAATATAAAAGAATAATGTGCTGGCATGAATTAATAGAAATTTCATTATATCCTCATATAATTAGAAACATTTTAACAAAATGATTATCACAGCTGGAATGCATTTCTCTTTTATTTAGCAATCATATTTCAATCTATTTGCTCATACTTTAAATAATAATTATAAGAAAGTATCAAGAAAGGTTATAAATAATGTAGTAGTTCAAATATTCATTGTATGAGCAGTTAATGTTTGATTTGGACTTGATTCATTTGTGATGATCTCTGAGAACATAATTGCAGCAAAAGTGAATAAATTGAAAAATTTGCTTTATAACAAAAGCATTGATGCACAAAAATACACTAGGATTTACTATGAGGAATCTGTTTATTCTTGTGTAATATTTATAAGGATTCACTTGTTTTGATTGAAATAGTTTTTATTCTAATCGATCTCTTGGCTTTATAGTGCACAACTTGAAAGAGTAATGATTGGCTTATATTTCTAACGAAAAATTGGCATGAAAGGTTATCTTTTAAGGATGGGGCTATTTGTTTTATTTTATTAAGCACTTGATTATTGACTTCATTTACAAATGGGACTTCATAAAATAGCACCTTTCCTATTTTAATTGGCCAATTTAGCTCTCTATTATTTGATTTGTCCAATCATAGAATTGAATTTATTATTTTACTTTATTCATTTTTAGATGTACACTGCCATTATTTATACTCAAAACAATGTATAATTTTTATGCAAATGACAAGATTTCTTTTTTTGATGGTATATTTCTTACATTGATGTTGTTTACATTCATCATCATTATTCAATATTTAATGTATGGTTAAAAACTTTAAATATTTCCTTTTTTATCTCTTTTAATACCATATCACAATTTAGATGGCCTAAACATGGCAACCATTGTGATTATGAAATCATCAGGATAGATAATTAAAAATAGAAAATAATGGATATCACACAGTTTACAATTCTTTGAAAATTTTCTTGTGCTATAATGCATTGAACTTACAACCTTGAATCATTCATTAAGATTTTGTGCATTTTATAAATACTTTAATAAAATATTTCAGAGGGGTCTAATGGAGGATTTAGTACAGCTGTCATTTGCTTGGGCAAGGCTATTAGTGTATCTGGAGACCACATAATTTCTTTGAGAGGGAATGTGTGTGTTTGTTTATGACCCCACTTACAGATAAGTTGAGTAGACGTACTCAACTCCTCGCTTACTCTGTGCCCACAGAATAAAATTACAAGATAAGTAAATTATAAATTGCATTTCTTATAATCTCATTGATTGTGAATGATATATTCAGTCTTTAGATTGAATTGATTTTCCATGAATAATTTTTTCATAAATTTATACAGTACAAAATTTCATATACAAATACAGTTCCTTTCTTTACACTATTTTCTTACTTAGCATACAAATTCATTTGAACATATTCATGTTTCCCTTCAAATTGCAATTTATTCAAACGCTACTAACATAGTTATTGCAGGATTGGCAAAATATTCTAGCATTGTGAGCAAACTTTCTTACATACTTTTATCACCATTTTCATGCTTATTGCACTGCTATTTCTTTAAGTTGTAATGTAATATCCGCTTAATTAATGTTTAGCTAACTTTTAAAATGTACTTAGACTTTTAAAGTCTAACCACTTTTTCTTTTTTTTGGTTGTGCCCTGCCGTATTTAAGAACCAAAATACAGTAGATCAGGAATAAGGAGCAAGACCTGCAGTTAAAGAAGAAGCTGATCAATATTTGGAAAAGAAGAATTTACTTTTGTTTATTTATGTGAGAACAAGTTTACTTATGAACACTTTGTAAATTATAAATATTTGTGATGTGTGTAAGCCATTCTTTCATGTTGATTTAAATTTTCATATTATAAATAATGAATGCTTGAGTTAGAATAATTGAATGTCCTTCTTCTCCCCACAGATCCATATAGTATAAGGTAGTATTAAATGTTGAGTTAGAATCTCCTAACTCAATATTAAATATTACCGTAACACTCATTGTTAGATTATAAATGAATCTAATAGTGAGGTGTTGCATTTACAATTATTGAAATTTATTGAATGCTTGCTTATCTTTGAGCTTTTTTTCTTGAACATTCATTCAAGATCATTGTACATAAATAAAGATTTTCATAAAACTTTAAGGGGAATGCCATATGAAAAATTTGAATAAGAAATATATCACTTAAAATAAGAATGTTCGACCTATGATAGATCAAGAGCCCTTTGATAATCTACTTGTAAATACCAACATATGATAGATTCTAAATGTAAATACCAACATATGATAGATCAAGAGCCCTTTGATTCAGGTAATGCAGGTCCAAGTGCTTGAAGGGCTTATAAAGAAATTGCTTTCGCTTAATTTTAAATTGTTTACTTGTATTTTGTTATAAGTCTGAGAGTGATCTACTTACTTTCTGCTACTCATACTTTTAAAAGATTTATAATAAATAAATTATAAACTACTTGAGTTTGCTTAAGTTACTTTTACCTATTCTTAATTAATTTGTGTTGTATTTACCATTTTATAATTGCTTGGGATGAATGAGTGGATTATTCTAATTACTTGTATTGAAAATATTTGTAATATTGTATATATATGTATCTCCATATCATGTATTCTTTATTGCATTCAGATTATATAATTTTATTTTTAACTTAACAACTACTCATAAAGTGACTTGGCCATTTAGCATCTATACTTGATTGGTTTTTTTATAATCAAGTATTGGGTGCTAAGGTAACATCCCAATATTTGGATTAATCTCCTATCCAAATATTGAGGTCGTTACATTACCACTAATGCAGTAGTGAATTCAGAAATGTAATCCTCAATGGGATTGCATTGTCTTAAGAACTGAAGATTCAATTGATGATTACTTACTATAATCTCTAAGAATTTACGAATCAAATTATCATATAGAACTACCTAAAGGAGCTAAGATTTAAGGGTATTTAAGGGTTCAAGGATTATATATTTAAAATCCAGTTTCAAACTTAAGACTTAAATAAACTAACCAAACTAAATTACAATCGTCACTTAATAAGGATAGCAATAGAGGAAAGAGAAGTTAATATTCATCCAAGCTGAATACAACTTCAAAGGTTTGAAGGTTAACGCATGATTTATTACTATAATATAAGACTATTGCTTAGCAAGTGACATCACATACAAAGCATATAATAGGATTTAGATTTCAAATATTTTAAACTTAAGTGTTATTCACCACTGAGGAAAGTTCGGGTGAATTAGTTTGAGGCACTATAAGACTTAATGGAGATTAAGGAATCACACAGATTTTAATTCAATGAATTTAAATCTAAAGACTTGGTATCAAAGAATTTATTATATTAGAATTTTAGGATTTGGACAAAAATCCATCATTATAATCTAAGTCTAATAATGAATCCAAATAGATTGACTTATAATTTCTGACTAAGGATAAGATGAGGATGGACTAATTATATGACTTAGTCCATACTAGATTTTAACTAATAAAGAGACAATCATCTCTTACTAAAAGCTTTTACTTGAGCAAAAAGAGCAATATTCATTTAGAATACATAACTTTAAAGTTAATGAGGACTCAGGTCATTAAGTCACACGTGATGACTTAACATCCAAAATCACAGAGAAAATGCTATTAACACAAGTCATAAGCCTTGACTTGGTAATGGCAAGGAACTCACTTATCCATAGGGATAAGTGCTAGGGAGCTTAATAAGAATTAAAGCTACAATCATAGGTCATATTATATGTCTTAAGCCAAAGTTTCTAGAACCAGTTGCTAAAATCTAAGTCATAATATGTGGCTTAGCTCTCCAGAATCTAAATGTTAAGTTCAATTTATCTGGAATGAGAACTCATTCCAAGGGAATGATCAATAAATGCTTAAGTCATTTCACGACCTAGGCACATATTTAAAGGTTGAACTTAAACTATTTTGGGAAAGGAGATTTTCTTATTCAATGAGAATAAGATTTCCTACAAATATGCTATTCACTTAAGAGAATTTCACCACTTAATGAAGATTGTAGTATAGAAAATAGAATTCATATCCAATCAAGATGGACAAGGTAAACTACAAGATCAACTTATTAAGTTACCATAAGTAACTTAGCAAAAAAAGTGGTTTTTAAGGAATTAACTACAAATATGCTATTCACTTAAAAGTGTTTTGCAACTTAAGGGAAGGTTTAATCTTCAAAGAACAAAAATTCTTTGACTTAGAATGGGTTCTATGTTTAAAACTAGATAGCACATCATCATTAGGCTAGGACTAAGAATGAAATAGGGTTCACTATAGCTAAACTTATGAGCGTTACACATACAGGTTAAAATAATCTAACCATAATATAATCTCACTTAAGGACTATAGGTGAACTTAATCATAGAATTTAATTCACTCTAAGGCTTCTATTATTAACCAAGTAATCATCCTTGGTTAAGGAATGATACATAGATAAAGAGAGTGATTATCTAACTTGGATACTTAACCACATGAGAGATAGAAGTCTATTGCATTCAATCACATAAGGTGATTTGATACATTAAAAATTGGAAGAGTCACCCAAATAGATCAAGGCAATGGGTTGCTCATCAATTAGGATGATATACAATTATAAGGTTACTACAAAGAATCATAATTATAGCTTGATTAAATAAGGTCTTATGATTATAGCTACTCTTTTCAAAAGATGTGGGGATACTCATCCCAAGGGAATGAGATGCTTGGAATCCAAAAGATAAGCTAGGATAATATTTCAAGTCACAATTGTGACTTACTTGACCATAGACTGAAAGATTTGAATTAATCTAATCTAAGAAACTAGAATTTATTCACCCAAATTGGGTAAGTCACTTCTTAGAAGAAGAATTATTTCTATAAGTCACAAAAATATGACTGTGCTAAGAGAATCTAAGGTTTGATTGATTAAGCTAAGAAACAAGATGTCTAATCAAGGATGTGACATCCTGAGTACCAAATTATGCTTTTATGTAAGATTCAAATTTAAAGAATAATCACAATTAAATTATTACAAATCAAAATTGTATAAATAATAAAATTTTAAGGCTTAAAGCATTGATGGGATTTGAATATATGTACCTGAGTCAATGTTGTTGTTAGTTTCCTCTATCCCTAGGAAATTTTGTACTTGCAATTCATGAGCAGCTGCTTGCTCCCTATTACCTGGATATTATTTCACAGGTGGTGATGGTGTTAGGGTCACTAGTTAGTCAAATGTGAAAGATCTTGTCTTCTAAAGATGGTGTACTGAAGAAGTTCATTTAGAACACAAATTTTGAATTTTCTATATCTTGATCTATTTGATAGTTGAATTACTAATATTGTCTTTAAAAATCTTAGTATAAAGTTTAAGATTTAACATTTTAGCTTCTCTAATCTAGAGATATTATAAATGTTCATTTAGGTTTCACTATTTATAAAAGTATTTTCTATCTCATGCCTTTCATTCTGAGTGTTTGAATATGATAATATGGATGTTATTTCAAGTATTCATTTAGTGACTATGTGGCAAAAGAACAATCCATTAGGTAGAGAGGAATACAAATTCCAATTTAACACACCTTATGGAATTATCTGATACCAACTGTGGCGGCCCAATCCCGCCGTGGTCTTGTTAACTCTTAAGTTAACATGATTACAGTGGAATGGTAGCCAAATGACAAGGTGTCTACTAATAATTAGATTAGGTACTCATCCTAATCTATCATAATTAAAGACTTTGTCATTTACAAGTATAATTTCACTAAATGAAACGTACATGAAATCAGAGTGCGAAAGTAAGAACATAACATCCATTCCATCACAATGCAAAAGTAAAAGCATACATCTCAGAATAAAAGCAGTAAAATAAAATACAAATTAAACCTGTATTATTATAATATTTTAAAGATAAGAACTGAAATAAAAAGGACAACACTCATCCTCACAAGCAACAAAGAAAATCTAAGGGTCTCCAACAGATCAGCCTCCTCCTGAATCCGGTCTTCAAAAGGCTCAACAACCTCAAATAGCTCAGAGTCTACCATTGTCGGTTTCACAATGATGGGGCCCCAGCTAACAAAAGAAAAATCTAATTAAACAAAATGTCTAAGTACATTTTAGGCTGCAAATTTTATTATGTTAATTTAGATATCACCATACACTTTAAATTTAAAACAAGCAGTAAAGGAGCAGAATGCATATAAAAGAGAAAGGTAGTTATAAACAAAAAGTCTATAACTTAACAATATAGGAAGTAAGCATATACCTCCAAGAATAGCTGCAACATGGTTTGTTATAAAATAAGGACTAAGTACTAATATAACTGAAAGAAGACTCAACCTAAATATGCTGATGATCAATATAAACTCATGCTAGTTGACTTAAAGTAAGAGCACATGTGAAATAATTAAATAACTAAAAGTGAGAGTAACATCCTATAAGTAGGAGTGAAGCTAGTAAATGCACTAAGATATTAAGTAATAAAGTGCTGAAATGCAGAAAAGTAAACTGAAAACAGAAAATATAAATTGAAAAACTACACTGGCCAAACTTGCCACCTGAATTGAAAATATATGAACTCACTTACTGCCATATCAGAATTGGGCCAACAGCCACAAAACATATCAAAACAAAAGGAAGGAGAGGCATAATCACTGAGTAGAAGTGCACCTAAAACTAGTACTACCATGTCATTAGAACTAATTAGAACAGAAGGAACCGAAAGGCAAACTAATTAGATCACACTATACAGTACTGAATTTAGTAAAACCAAAAGAACTGATAAAAATGCAAATGTTGTTTATGAAAATTCAAAGATGGTAAGAGTTACTTTTCAAATATCCTATGCCCAATATATGTGAACAAGGTATAAGGCTCAAATTTAAGGTAAGCAAAGCATTAAATATCAAAGTGAGCAAGAGACTCTACTAGGACACATGTGATATCCATTGTTATCTAATTTATTGATTCTATCTACTATAAGTTACACAAGTTAAGGATCTCCAATTCATACTATTGAGTGTAACTCAGATTTATGATCTTACAGATTAAAAATAATTATAAATAAATTGATGTCGACTATAAATGGAAAAATAAATCCATCGACCTATTTTGATAATTTTAAGAATCTCGAACCCATCTTGATTAAGACAAATCAAGATGAAAGGATTAATAATTAAACTCTAAATATTGGGGTTCAATTGCTTAATCCAAAGGTGAAACTACAGGACTAAGGTTTTTACCACCCAATCTCATAGATTAAGATTTAAGGCAAATTCTATTAAGTGAAGTCATACTTAATAGGATGGATCTCTGTTATTAAATCTAAAGTTAAAAGATCAAATAATCATTAATAAACTATGAAATTCTATAAACTATCAAAATCAAGGCTTCACCTATTGAGTAACCCAATTTACTCAATATATGAAATCTATCAAAAGGACTAATCCTAACTCTTAAAGAAAATCTTAAGAAACTATGATGAATACTAAATCTCCAATTCTAACTAATGTTATAAGAAAGATTAAGGATAGATTAAGGAGGTTCAGAAAAGAGATATGATGTGAGATGAATCTCACATCATTCAGCTAAATTTACTTGAGATTTTTTTAAGGAAGAAAATTAGGGATTTGATTTAAAACTAAAATTATGGCTGAAATTAATAAAATTTCATTCTAAATTACTTTTACTTACTAATTTTAGAGATTAAAACATGAATCTAGGGTTTAAGAACACTTAAACCTAAATTTGGGCAAAATGACCATTTTGCCCCTCTTTAAGGGTCTAAGCAATCTACTTTTTGATTTAAGGTTTTAAATTAGAAATTTTTAATGGAAAATGATTACTTACTGTCTAATATGAGGATAGACAGTATGTACATCAAATTTGGATAATTATTAAATCTTATGAGATCAAATTAAGGAATTTAACTCATAGGAGCAATTTGGTAATTTTACTTAATAGAATCTAATTATTCTATCCGTTTATTAAAGCTTACAATTTAAGGGTTCCATAGAACTTAAAATCACTAAATTCTGATAAGTATTGGCTAAGTTATAACTAATACAAGATTAGGGCTAATTATGGAAAATTAGAGTTTCAAAATGGGGGTTAAAAACTTAACTTTTCCATTTGAAGTTAAAATTTAATAAATTCTATGGCTATAGTTTCCCTATAATATATTGATTACTTTAATTGGGAGTAGACCCAATTTGGACCTCATTTGGTCTAATTATGGCTTAATTAGGGTTAAAGGTGATTAGTGAAATTAATTACTGAATAACTAAACCAACCACACCACTAGGTTCTACTCTACTCTATGAGTAATCAAAAACTAAAATTACTCAATTTGGATCATTAATTATGCTAATATTCACTAATCAAGTTTTAAGGTGATTATGGTTGATTAAGAGATCTAACCCTTGGATCTAAAATATTTTTTGTAGTTTACTATTAATTAGGTATTTCTGATCAAAATAGTATATTAAAATATCTAAATTGGAGCTCAATTGACCAAGTTATGCTCAGTTGAAATTCTAGGGTTAATTAAGGTAATTTGAGTTAGGTCCTAAAAGTTATTATGCAAAATCTAATCCAAACAAATAAACAAATACTACTAGGTTGTTCTAAAGGTTCTTCCGATCATTTTTAGATCTATATTGCCTATGTTTAGACTAGTGGGTAAGAAGTTATGTGTTTTAGAAGATAAGGGTTTGGGTCAAAAAATGATTAGTCCAAATATGCCCCAAATAGCAAAATTAACACTATTGGATCAATCATGAGGCTTTACTGATTATTTTAAGACCTATATTGGATATACTTGGGTGAACACACACAAAGTTATGCCTTAATAAAGTTTTGTGGCATTTAGGGTGTAATTAGGGGATCCTAAATGTCACTATGTGATATATAGCTCTAATTATAAATTTGATAGTGCTAAATTGTTCCTCTTATTTTTCTGATCTCACTGATTTATAAATATGCTATGTTTGGTGTTGTCAATCTCAAGATATTGAGATTTAAAGTTTTGATAAAATTAATTTAGTTAAATGTATTACTTAAATAAATTTTATCTTAATATATACGTTTGTATAAATAAAACTTTAAATTTATGCAGGTTGAAGTCAGCGGTGGGAAAAGCTGGGTCCACAAAGTCCACGTGTCGCTACGCGATTTGGTAATGGAGCGAAGGCGGGACCCAAAGGTGACGGTCGAAAAAAGCTATGGGACCCGCAACCAAAATCGCGCATATTTAAGCGCAGTGGGCCCATGCTTTTTACATGGCGGAACAAATGGCATGACAACACATAAGTCAGACCCCACACGCTATCAGATGCGTCCGCTAGTCGGGACCCGGGTCGAGTCACCCCGATCCAACCCAGGCAGAGCTTCTTCTTTTTCCCTATGCCGAACCTGAAGCGGTTAGGGCATCATTTTTAGGGGTCAAAGCACTGATATCAGAACCTGGCCTGCATGGAAATGGATAGGTGTAGGTGAGACCATCCCATTGATGGACAAACCAGCACTTGAGATGGACTGAGGCGCTGCCATAAAACTCCAACTCTAAGAGCACTCCTCAGGACGAAGGTTATGAATTTGGAATATGAAAATTACTTCTTAATTGCCACTGAGATTAACTAATTAACCTAATGTAACAATCAGAAATAATTACAGCTTAATCGAATGTGCAAAATATAATACAATTTATTGTTATAGAATGCAAAATGGGAAAAGAAAGAGTTTGATACCTCGGGGGTTCTTCAGTCTCTGAGCAATTCGCACGATCTGCTAAAGCCAATCCCGGGTTCTCGAGATCACTTGAGTTGCCTTTTTGATTCAAAAAGGAAAAAATGAAAGATTAAAATGTTGCATTAGCTGGTTTGTAGGCGGTGGATGGCACGCGCGAGCGGCTGCATTCACTGCGTGCAGGTTTATTCAACACGCGCCTTGCGTATTCGAGCCGATGGATGAGATGACTCAATGACCATTCGATCGGATCTACTGATCAGATCGGACGATCCTCAACAATTAGACGTCCACGTGACGACTTCAAAGAATCAGAGGATGGCGCTATATAGAGCCATTAATTACTTAATATTAAATTATTATTTAAATATTTTTAACCTATTTCATTAATTAAAATTAATCAATTAAATGCATTCCTAAATTTCCCAATAAATTACCCTTAGCTATTTAAGAGGTGAGGAACACAACGGCGAAATCGAATTTTTGTTTCGACAAATATTAATCTTTCTTATTTTTCGGGGTATTTAAATAATACTAAAATATTCGATGAAAATTCAATGACTTCCAAATGCCTCTAAATCATCACCCATAGCTAAATTGGGGGTGGTGAACATAATGGTGAAGTCAAATTTTTGATTTGAGGTCAAATTAAATAGGTCAATTTCTATAGTTTTTAAAAATTCCCAAAATCAGGATTTGATCCATTTAAATCCTGATTTGGACTAGATCTTAGTGGTGAGTTCTTAATGACTTAATTAATGTATTAGAATCATAATTAGGACTTGGGATTAGTCCTAAATGACCTAAGTAATAACCTGGGTTGTTACACCCACAGTAAGCCATAACCAAAAGATCTTGGGTGAGTAAGTTCAGGGAACCACTTGTCATCTCATAAGGAACTTATTGGTGTGTTCGATGTGCCTCATACTTTTGATTGTGAAGTGATTGAGTTCTAGCCGTGGAGTGCTCAGAGCACCCAGCAATTTGGGTTTAATCCTAGCCCTAATTTTGCGATGATGTCTAGCAGTAGCGGGTCATCGGGCCCCAACTAACCTGCGTGGTTTTGAAATAGGCCAAACAATCAAGTCCCGGTCAACTCGATCGGTCCATAGCCGTTAAAGTAAAATATATTTTAATTTATTTGATTTTCCTTATGTTCTAATCATTGGGTATTTAATGAAATATAGTGTTTCATTTATTTTGCTCAATCCTTATCCAAATGGTATGAACCAATAAATTATTTTGATTAGAAAAATATGCAGAATAATAATCTGCAATAATATTTCAATTTCTATAATTTATTCTCTTAATATTCCCTAATTACTCTAATGGCTTAATTAGTGATTATTAGCATACTTAATTTTCCAAATGCCTTGTTTAGGGTTTCCAATTGTTCATTAGAGCATGTAGAATTTATTTTCAATGTTTAATTAAATTGCTATATTTAATTTTGTTAATTATTCCCTAATTCCTAAATTACAAAATTTTGAGTAATTAGTGAATTTGCTCAATCTAAAGGGCATACTTTAGTCTCTGAATATTTTTAGAATGTTTAGAATCAATTGGTTAAGTTAAATTTATTTTTTGGATTTTATTTGTTAATTAGATGCTAATTCTTTTAAAGCTTGATTAGTGATAATTAGTCTTAATTAATGTTTGGAGTTGATAGCTTTTGTATTAATATGCTCACTAAATAGCAATAAATATATTTGTAACTTCATACTTTAATTTAGACAAATTAATCCTTAATATCTCCTAATTAGGGTGAAACCCTAATTAGCCTAATTAAAAATTTTGGCTTAACCATAATGAGAATTCTTGCTGATTTGAACTTCAATAAATAATGAGTACCTAAATATTATCTTGCATTTTAAATAATTGTGGCACATTTCATTGACATATTCAGGTGCATATACAATGATATACAACATAGTTGTACTTTCAGCTATTTTAGTTACAGATTTATTTTTGTTGATTTGCTTTCAGTACTTTGTTTAGTTACTATTTTCCTTGCTTTTAGTTCAATGTTAGATTTACAGTTTCAGATTACTTCAGTTTTCTACACTTTTATTTCTATTTTATTTAATGTTAAGTAAAATTCATTAAATAAAAGAAAATATTAATTGTAGCCTAAAATGTACTTAGACTTATTGTATAACAAGATTTTCTTTTTTTGGATGAGGCCATGGAATTGTGAAACTGACAATGTCAGATCCTGAGCAGTTGGAGGAGCGAGCTTCAGAGGAAACTCGAGAAATCTAGGAGGAGCTAGAGGAGCATTAGCCAATTTAGGTTTTACTTAAATATTTTATGACGTAAAATGAGAGACTTTTACTGCTCATTTTTATTTTTATGCTATGATTTGTAATAATTAAACTCTGGATATATTTTTCTCTTTCTTTTTGAGATGACTATTTTTACTTAGCTGCTGTGATGAATGTTATGGATGAATGCTAAGGCTTTTGCACTCTGTTATTACTACTACTTATATTTTGTATTGTGATTTGATTGACATGAATATCATATAAGATACTCATATGCATTGGATAATTACTCAATTTCCTTTCTAAACCAAATTTGTATAAGTACCTTAACTAATACTTAAAAAATGAATATTACACTTGTCTTAAGAATTAGTTTTCAGTGGTAAGTCAGAATAGAGGAAGTTCAATCTTCTCAAGTAACGCATCATTCTGCCACTAATTATTTGGTATTATCATTACCTTTCTATTGCACGTAGCGACGGGACGAAGCGTTACACCCACAATCAAAATCAGTCAATCAAATAATTCAGATATTTTTGTGTTAATTTAGATAAGTATTAGTTGCATTTTTTTTTATATTTGCAATATATTGCATTTTTTACTTGAGTTATTGTATTATTTTTTATGCAGATTTTACATGTTGCATGCTTAGGACGGTGGAGATATGGACTAAACATGCAGGTTGCATACTTGCATGGGCTTAAAGTGCTTTGGCATGAGCTTGGGCTGTTTCTGCCTTGTTGGAATGCTGGGAGTTAGCTTGTAGAGTGGTTATATTGGTTGTCTTGTGTATCTATTAAATGATTGTTAAATTTTGAGTGACTTGAGTTGGATCATTATTGCTTCTGGTTTATATTAAATTAATGTATAATTTTACTATATTTAGTTTGTGAATTGTGCCAAATACGTATGAAATTATGAATAAATGTTTTAGCCCTAATTTAATTTGCTGAAGTTTGACAGCTTATATACTGTTTATTGTATTTTTTATTTCTGAAATCTATAGACTTTTTAAAAATATGTTCTTATTTTTTTGAGTTACTCGAACTCTAAAATTTTGAATCAAAATGATATTACAAGCTGACTTGAATCAATTTCGAGTCAGCTCGAATTCAAATTGAATGAGTCGAATTTGACTCGACTCGAACACGATTCGAGTTCGAGTCGTGTTCGAATTGAGCTTAACTCAAAATTTCTAGTTCAAGTTAAACTTAACTCGCTCAAACTCGAATTAAAGCCAGCCCTATTCTAAGCCTACTGAGGAGCTTGAATGGCAGTGACAGTGAGACAAAAACCTTGTGCTTGAAAAGTTTAGCTCACCAAAAGCCTTGTGCATAAAGGCATGTACTTGCAAGCACTAGTGCAATCGGTAAGTTGTACATGTTCAAATGGCCAAAAATGGGATCCAACGTATTTTACAAAAGCTCTCCATTAAAATTCAAACTTTACCAAGAAAAATATGATTCTAAAACTTTTAAAATTAATAGAATTAAGAAAACAAATAGTAAAATCGTTAGGATTCTGAAAATTCTGTAATGCTAACCCTTTGCCAAAAAATAGTTAAGAAAGAAATAGTCACAAATTGTTATTATTCTATTAATTTTTCACTAGTAACACTCCAATGATAAAGATATATATGAAGCTTTTGAGAAATTCTAAGACTTCCATCCCAAATGTTTCTTGGCCACCCCTCTTTATGCCCATATTTACAAACTCAAATTAGGAATAGCTAGTTATAATAATATTCTTAATAATGCAAATATAAAGGAAAAAAAAATTAAGAGAATATTTTTATAAAAATATATTGGGTTAAATAGATATATATCATTATCTGTTTAGAAATTATTTTGAGTTACAACACTAAGCCGTTCCCTATTGATAATCGATTCTTCAGGTACATCTTCTTACATTCTTCAGTTACATCTAGGGCTGACAATTTGTCCCGAAACTCAAAGTTCGAATTCAACTCGACTCGAACTCGAGACATTTTGACTCAACTCGAACTCGGCTCAAAAATTTTTGAGCCGAGTTCGAGTCATACGTCTTGACTCGAACCCTATTTAAAATGAATCGAAATGACTCGAACTCAACACGAATTCAACTAGAACTTGACTCGAATTTGAACTCGAACAAGTTCGATTCGAGTACGAGTATGGGTTAACTCGACTCGAAGTAAGCCCTACATCTTCAGCACCAAGCCCTAGATATGAGATATCTTGAATTTGACCATTAATTAACTGGTAGTTAAGACTAAATTCTATGTAAAGTTATATTTAGATGTTTTTATCATTAAAAATTGGTTGCATGTACATAGTGACTTAAATTAAGAAAATATTATTATTATATTAATATTTCTCTGGTAACAACTCAATGATAAAGATAAATATGCAACATATGAGAGATTCTAAAACTTACCTCTCAAATGTGAGAAATACTAACTCAAAATTGAGTGAGATTTTGAGTTACAATCTACTCTATGCAATAATGAATACCTAATTATAGGAATATTCTTAAGAAAGCAATGAAAGGAAAAAAAGTATTAATAGAAATTCTCCTATAAAACATATAGAGTCAAATAGACAAATTATTAAATAGGAATAAAAGGATACCATTTCTCTTCTCATAAAAGTTCTTAGTAATATTTTCATCATCAGCAGAACTTAACTTATTTAATTTGAGGGGCATGTTTATGCGGAGTGGCAATAAGTAACAAGTCATTTTTTCTTGAAAGTGTTAAACCAAAAACTTCATCCATATCTAATTCTTCAGGCATCTTGCCATCAGGGAGCTTCCAATCAAAGTGAAAAAGCATTTGTGCAAGCCAATACTCTATTTCTGCTATCGCAAATGCTATGCCCGGACACATTCTTCTTCCAGCACCAAAAGGAATATACTCAAATTTGGACCCCTTAAAATCGAATGTTGCTTCATCAAATCGCTCGGGTCGAAAGCTCTCTGGATCAACCCAATATGTTGGGTCCCTCATGATTGCCCATGCATTTATTAGAATCCGCATTCCGGCTAGTATTGTGTAATCCTCAATTTTGACAGTGTTACGACAAATCCTAGGAACCAAGAAAGGAACTATTGGGTGCAATCTTGAGGTTTCTTTAATAATTTGATTTAAATATGGGAGCTTGCCGACCTCTCTCATCTCAATCTTTTCTTTTCCTTCAAAAGCTTTCCTCACTTCCAATTGAACCTTTTGCAAAATATCAGGATGTCGAATGAGCTCTGACATAGCCCAATCCATTGTTGAAGCTCCAGTATCGGTTCCTCCTATAAATAAATCCTAGAAGAGGAAAAATATAAATAAATTTAGAATTCTATAGCAAAGTCACTAACCATTAAAGCATAGATGGTTTTGTACTCTTCGAAATGTATGTTGCTCGCTTTTAGAGTGTTGTTTAAGAAATATTACAAATTAGATATTGCATAAACCATTTAACATTTTAATATATGCACACAAATCTAAATAATATATTATAAGAATAATAATAAAAGTAATAATTTGTCTTTTATTGTCAAATATTATGTAAATGTGTATAGTCATTTGTAATATCTTAAATTTTCAAACAGTTATTATTAGCACATGAGAAATTGAAAAATAAAAAAATTGATATTTACCAAAATTACAGCTTTAATATTTTCAGTTGCAAGTGAAATATCCATCTCTCCATCGTTTTTGAGTCTTAACAAAATATCAAGAATATTCTCCTCACTACAATTTTCATTAAGATTCTTAGCAGGATGATCCTCAAATATCTCATCCAAGATCTCATCCATTTGTTGATGCAGGCTCTCCAACCGAGCTCTAGTGCCGGTTAAATCACCAAGAAAACTCAGTGATGGATAAAAATCAACCAAATTAAATCCTGACAAATATTGTAGTGCCTCTTTCATGGCATTATTAAATCTTTTTTGGTGTGAGTACCCCTTCCCAAATGCTGCCTTTGAAATTGCCATGTTTGTTAAAGATAGAAATATTTCACTGATGTTCACAGGAGATCCCTTCGCTTGACGAATTTTTTCCACAATATCTGCTCCTGCTTCTTCCCTTATGAAGCCAAAAGACTCGACGCGCTTGCTGCTAAGCAATTCAACTGCACATATCTTTCGGAGTTGTGACCAATATTTGCCATATGGCGAAAAAAACAATATCTTTACTATCGTAGAAAAGTATTTTTGAGGCAAGAGATTCTGGTCGTGAAGCAAAATCGATGTCATGGGTCTTCATGACTTCTCTAGCATATTCTGGTGATGTAATGATAAAATAATTTACCTCTCCAAGTTTGAGGTGAAGCAAAGGCCCGTATTTGTTTGCAAGGCTTCTTAATCTCTGGTGTGGATGTTCTCCGAAAACATGATGCAAACTTCCTATGAATGGGAGTTTTGATGGGCCTGGAGGGAGCCTAATGGCGTGGAAAGCTTTTGGATTAATTTTTTATATTGTTTGAGAGAAGTTAGAATATATTAAAATATATTTTTATAAAATAATAGTATTAATTTTTTTTTTGTATAAAGTTAACTAAAAATAATAGTATTAAATATCTTTCCTTCAACAAATAAATGACTGACGTAAATAAATTTTGTTTTGAAAGATTTGGTCTACCAAAATGTTTTCCCATTTATGAACAATTATCAGAATATTATCAGAATTGATTACTGTTCCACAATCTTGATTAATAAGGCTTTGGCATTGTTTCATTTTCAATCATGATTAATAGTACCCAACACAGGTTTTTTCAGATCCCTTAGGAATTAAAGATTGGGTTTATTTCTCATTCTCATCATCATGGTTATATAATATTGGTTTAAAACTATAAATATTTTGATTATGAAGAAAAATTAAAGGAAATTATTTTTTCTTTATATAGAATTAAATCTCTCAATTACAACATTATAAAACTGCCGCATTAATAACTTCCGTTTCAGGAATTATGGTGGCCGAATTTGGAAGTTTTCTTTAGGCCCTTTTAATACCGTAATTATTGAGATTGGGAATTTGTAACTATTGGGAATCAAGGATAGCTTATAAATTGGCTTGATATACAAGTTAAGAGAAGACAAAAAGAAATCTCTAACAGAAAGGTTTTTTAATGGTTCTCTAACCCTAAAATCATTAGTATTCCTCTCTGATTTTAGTGAAACTTTGCTCTCCTCCCCGTGGACGTAGGTGTGATCACCGAATCACGTAATTCTGTCTTGTGACTGTGATTATTTTGTAAGTTTGATTTTCTTGCTTTAATTTTTAGTTTTTCAACGCTTGCTAAGTTTCTTTTTGTTCCACTTTTGATTTAAACCATAATCGATCTCAACAAGTGGTATCAGAGAGATGTTTGTTTTTTCTTATTCATTCTTAAGGGCTAGGGTTTTTTTTTTGGGCTGCTTGTTAATTTGTGATTGAGTTTTATTAAAGCAAGAAGATAAACATGGCTGAAGGAGAAAAAGAGGTGGTTGGACCTTTGTCATTTTCGGTGGTGGAGAGGACTCTCCACCAAGTTGTGACACATCCGGCTAAAATAGATGTTGTCAAATTTGATGGGAAGAACAACTTTGGGATGTGGTGGTGCGAGGTAACAGACGCACTGAATGCCATAAATCTAGAAGATGCTCTCGAAGGTGAAGAAAAACTAGAGGAAATTTCAGAGAGAGATTGGATCAAGATGAACTGCAGTGCATGCGGCTTGATCCAGAATTATTTAACTTAGGAGATCAAGTATGCAGTTATGATAGAGACATCGGCGTGCAAATTGTGGAAATTCCTAGAGGCTAAGTATCTGATGAGCGTGGAGAATAGACTCCACATGAAAAGGAGGCTCTACAGCTATCAAATGAGTAGAGGGATTTCCATTAATGAGCACTTAAATGAATTCACAAACTATTGGCAGATTTGCTAAATCTGGATGAGACCATGGAGAATGAAGACAAGGCCTTATTATTGTTGAACTCAATGCCAAATGAGTATGAGCACTTCACCATGACGTTGATCCGTGGGAAGGAGGTTTTGAAGTATGATGAGGTGACTACAACCCTTGTGAATCATGAGTTCAGAAGAAGGGATAAGGAGTCTACCAAATATGATATGGTAGAGGCACTTACACTCTAGAGGGGAAGACCATAGAAGAAGAAGCAATGGCCAAAGAAGAATGCAGGCTTCCAGAAAAGGGGGAAATCTCGAGGCCGAAGTATTGGGCGCAATCAGTGCACATTCTGTTTAGAGACAGGACATTAGAAGAAAGACTGCCCAAAATTGAAAGACAAGTAGCGGGCGAGTGGATCTTCAAAGGCCAATATTATTCAAAATATGGTGGAGGGTTTAGACTCTATTGTATCTCTTGTGATAGTTTCTATGGGTCTAGTAGCAGACAGTTCCAGTTGGATTATGGACACTGGTACGACGTATCATATTTGCTCCCAGAAGGATTGGTTCTGCTCGTACACGGAAATGGACAGTGGTGCAGTCACAATGGGAAATGATGCTACTTGCAGGATTATAAGAGTTGGTAGTGTGTTGATAAGGACACATTCATAAATAGATTAGGAACTCAAGGAAGTCATAC
This sequence comes from Gastrodia elata, assembly GCA_016760335.1. Taxonomy (NCBI): domain Eukaryota; kingdom Viridiplantae; phylum Streptophyta; class Magnoliopsida; order Asparagales; family Orchidaceae; genus Gastrodia; species Gastrodia elata. The sequence goes on along the minus strand of CM028672.1, from coordinate 22,397,305 downwards.
ATGTGCCAGAAATTAAGAAGAATCTACTGTCTATTGGGGCCTTAGAGAGGAGTCAAATAACTAAACTTCAACTTCTTGCAAGGAAGTATAGTGATAGGTACAGTGGCTGTTGCTAAAGACTTTGAAGATGCCATGATGCTGTGGCTATCAGACTAGCACATGCAAGGGAACCATCACTGAAGGTATTGGAGAAAGAGAGGCTCATCAAAGGTATAAATTCTTACAAATTATAATTTTGTGAACCTTGTATATTTGGCAAGAAAACACACAGGCCCTTTGGTGTTGGCCTCCACAGCACTAAAGGTATATTAGAATATATACACATAGATTTATGGGGATCAATGAAGATTACATCATTCGATGGTCGAAGATATTTTGTTTCTTTTATAGATGATTACTCTAGATTTGTATGGGTGTACATTTTGAAGAGCAAAGCAAATGTACTGGAGGTATTCATAAACTGAAAGAAGATAGTGGAGAATCAAATAGGCAAAAGATTCAAGATGATCCGTTCGAACAATGGCGGAGAATTCACATCTGACTCTTTTGTGAAGGAATGTCAAGAGACAGGGATTGAGCGTCACTTCACAGTAAGAGAAACACCATAGCAGAACGGGGTAGCAGAGCGAATGAACCGTACCGTGGTGGAAAGGTGTGATGTATGTTGTCCAATATTGGGTTGGAGAGAGTCTATTGGGTGGAAGGAAGCCCTAGACTATGCTTGCTACTTGGTGAATCGTCTGCCATCTGGCGCACTTAACAAGAAAACTCCAATTGAGTTGTGGTCTGGACATTCTACACAAATTATGATCAGCTGAAGATCTTTGGTATCCCAGCTTACTACCATGTTAGGAAGGATAACCTTGAACCGCATGATAGGAAAGCAATTTTCATGGGCTTCAGGCGCGGCGTGAACGACTACAAATTGTATGATCAAATTGATAAGAGGATCGTGGTGAGCAGGGATGTCACCTTTGATGAAAAGTATTTCTTAAGACAGAGGAGTTCTCATTAGGTGGAGGATAATACTGAGACTCTTATAGGAAGGCAGAGAGTGGGGTTTGATACCACCCCATTTATTCTACAGAAGAGTTCACATCAGAAGAAGACCACATTGGTGATGATGAAGAGCAAACTGATATTGATGGCGAGGCTCTAACTCAGGAGTCAATTGCTAAAAATATACCCAGAAGGAATGCACCTCAATAGCTAGCCTGGCTTAGAGACTACGTCACATTTGCATTGTTCGTAGTGGAGGAAGATGTTCCCTCTCATTTCAAAGAAGCAGTGGATGAGGTATGGAGGTTGGAGGAAATTTATGGAAGTAGGCTATGGATGAAGAGATGGAGTCTCTTCACAAAAATGAGGTATGGAGGTTGGAGAAACTTGATAAATCCATAATTTACATCCTAAAATCAAGGAAAATTTCATTCATTTTCATATTGATATTGCTTCCTTGATCAAATTCTCTCTATTTTCTTAGAAAAAATGCCCATTCAGCAATTTTGAATAATTCTGGACAATTTCCTAAGGATTTCTGGAAAAAATCCACTGCAGCGATCCTGCCTACAAGGCGCTGGTGCTATAGCGCGCTGCAGTGGGCCATTTGCGAAAGGCTGACGCTACAACACACTGCAACGGAGCAATTTGCAAATGCGCTGGCGCTATAGGGAACTACAGCGGATCATTTGCGAAATGCTGGCGCTATAACGCACTACAGCGGGCCATTTGCGAAATGCAGGCGCTATAGCGCGCTGCAGAGGAGCAATTTGCAAATGAGCTGACGCTATAGCATGCTGCAACGAACCATTTGCGAAGCGCTGGTGCTATAGCACGCTGCAGCTGACCATTTGCGAAGCGCTGGCGCTATAGCACGCTGCAGCTGACCATTTGCAAAACGCTAGCGCTACAGCGCGCTACAACGAATCAATTTGCAAAAAGCTAGCGCTATAGCGCACTACAATAGACCAATTTGCAAGGCACTAGCGCTATAGCGCGCTACAGCAGACCTTTTTTTGAAATGCTGGCGCTATATCGCACTGCCGCGAATCATCAGGCTAAAATTCTAGCACTATAGTGCGCTGTAGTGGATTATCAATGTACGAACTAGAAGGCCACAGCGTGCCACAGCGGACCATTTTGCAAAATCTTTCTGCTATAGTGCGCTACAGCGTGCTGCATCATCCCGCCAAAATTTTGTCTGAGCAAATACATTAAATGCGGCTGGGACATGACCCCCAACCAGCTCCTTGTCTCTAACCATCATTCCTTCTGTAGTAGATTTTTTTTAAAGTAAAATTTGACATTTTGAGGTGATGTAGAGATTAAACAATTGAAAAGTGGAAGTCACTTCACCCTTCAAGTGGGATTGGCCATCATGACAGCAGAATTATAAAAGCAATGCAGAATTTGAATAAGATGGATGAAGAGTGCAGCCCACCTCTATAAGTACCACCCTTCTTGACTTAAGGAGGGTTCCCAACTTGGTTCACTACATCCTAAGTAAGGAGAGGATTGCATAGAAGAGAAAGAGAACTCCCCAAGAGTAGAAGAACTTCTCTTGCTAAGGGAAAGAAAGAGAAAGGCAGCACTACGGACCTAGGAGAAGCAAGCACAAGCAAGAAGAGGAGAAGTTCGGAGAACTTCATCAAAGGAATGTTCCTAGTATTTTCTAAGCCCTTATCTTGTGTTTTTCTTAGTTGATCATGAAAGGGTCATTATCCATGTGTGTGTTCTTTTTCAACTCTTTTGTAATGGAGAGCTAAACCTCCCTTGGGGAGGGTTGGGGCAATCCCACATGTAATGAAAGATACTATGATGTATGAAATTTCCTCAAGTTTTAATAAAAATTGTGAACTCAATGATTTGTTAAAGAAATGTAAGGAATTATTATGGACTTGAATGTGGACCAAATAATAAAGGATTAAATGAATTCAAGGACTTAAAAGTCTTGTGCTCCACAGCTCATTCTTAGTTTTGATGCTAGATTCTTGAGTGCATGAGAGCTTAGAACTATGTGAGAAAGTTATTGAGCTTAGTGCACCTTGATCTATGCTCAACTAAAGAGTTAAAGCGTGTGATTCTAAGATCCCCTAATTGAGCTCCATTATTTAGCATACTTAAGGGAGGGAATGGATTCATTGATTGCTCATGAATGAGGTGACATAGTCATTGAGCCCAGTGAAATCACTCCCTCATCCAAACTATGCATGATGAGTGTGACGCTCTGAGTGAAGTCAATGTTTTTAAGATCTTAACTAAAGAACCCTCATCTCTATAATCAAGAGATGAGAGGACAACTAATAATCTAAAATCTTATAAGGATCTTTGTGCTGAAATAGAACTGATTATGTGTTCATTTCAAGCATGAGATTTGAACTTGTAAATCTTAAAGTTAAACTCTAAGGAGGATAATGTGCACTTGATTAAAAAGAAAAGAAAAGTAAAATGCTTGAGGAATCATACATGAGGCATCTAGCAAATCATGTGGGAGAGACCCAACTCTCCTCTCCTTTTATCATAGTATTCTTCTACTAAGTATTATTGTGCTCGTCTAGGAACCAAATTCAACAATACACACATAGCTTAAACATTAATGATCATAGATAAATCTCGGAAACTAAACTTTCCACTTATTACTTCAGACCACGTACACGTGCATGCAAGCGCAAACATATTTTAGGTCTGTCAAGTTTTGGCACCGTTGCCGGGAAATCGGTACTTGTTTTGTATTAAGGAGAATCTATCAATAATTAGTGATTTAAGAAAATCCTTGCATATAATTTTAATTTTTTTATTTTTTATTTTTGTAATTATAGGTACTAACCATTTACTTTTCTGTTTTCTTTTATTATTACTGAATCCTTGAATGTTATTGCTATATTTGTTCATGATAGCTTATTTGTTGTCGTGTATGAATAGAAGAGTTTGCACAAAATATATTTTTGATCCTGAAATTGAGAGAACCTACTTGCAGGCTAGAAGAGAATAAAACATTTTTCTAAGCCAGCAATCCATTATGGAAAATTATAATGAAAATCTTTGAGAGCCATTAGGAGAGCTTAGGGGAAGAGCACTAAGAGACTATGCACTATCCACTGTTAGGGGAATTCCCCATGCCTAATATTGAAGCTAACAACTTTGAGATTAAACCTTCCACTCTGAGTATGGTTTAAAACTACCAGTTTGGGGGATTAGCCACTGAAGATCCTAATTCACACATTTCAACTTTCCTTGAAACTTGTGACACCTTCAGATTTAATGGCATCTTTGAGGATGTAGTTAAATTAAGGCTTTTTCCTTTATCATTACGAGATAGAGATAAAAGTTGGCTCAGCTCTCTCCCAAGCGATTCGATCCGAACTTGGGATGATTTGGCTAAGAAATTCTTAGCCAAGTATTTCCCTCTGGTGAAAACTGCTTGGCTGAGAATTGAGATAATTAACTTCACTCACTTGGAAGGTGAGACACTTTACGATGGATGAGATCGATTTAAGGAGTGCTTAAGGCGATGCCCACATCATGGGTTTCCCTTATGGATGCAAGTTCAAACCTTCTATAATGGTTTGAAAGATCTAAAAAGGACTCTCATCGATGCGGCCGCCGGAGGCTCTATTAGTAGTAAAACCTAAGAAGCGGCTTACGACCTCTTAGAAGAAATGGCAAATAATGCATACTAGTGGCCTTCTAAAAGGCACAAAAAGGAATCTATGAAGGTGAATGAATCCAACCAAATAATGGCACTACAACAAGATATCCATGCCTTGAATGAGAAAATTGAGAGAATGAATATTAACGTTGTTCTTGAAATACAATGTGAGTTGTGCAGGGGGAGACATAATAGCGAAAACTGCAACTTATATAACCCCTTTGTACAAACAAATACCGAACAAATTAATTATTTAAGAAACAATAACACCATAAACAACCCTTACTCCAATACCTATAATCCAGGATGGAAAAACTACCCTAATTTCTTGTGGAGTAACAACAATAATAATAGAAATCAATATGGGGGGAGTTCATCGAATCAACAGGGGGTTAATAATGGAAATAATCATAACCATCACCCTCCAAATTTAGAAGGAGCTTTTAATTCCTTTAAGGCTGAAACAATCCAATTCATGCACTGCACTAAAGCTACAATCACCCACCATGATGCCTCTATCCAAGGAATAGAAGCATCCCTTAGAAACATTGAAACCCAATTGGGGCAGATCTCCAATCAGTTGACCATTCAGCAGCAAGGAGCTCTACCCAGTTCCACTGAAGTGAATCCAAGGAAGTTGGTCAGTGTGATTCATTCTGAAGGGGTGTATGAGGGAAATACAACTGATAATTTGAGTGGCATAGAAAAAGAGCTAGAGGCTCAGGAAGGAGTCATGGGAATAAAAAATGAGAAGCTCACAGCTTCAAAATGTGATGACCCCAGGAGGTTGCGTATTCCTTACATAATTAGAAATAAAGTGCTTTTAGATCCCTTGTGTGATCTTGGTGCTTCTATCAATGTTATGCCCTATCACATTTATGAACATTTGAAGGTAGGAGGAATGGAGTACACCTCCATGATTCTAGAATTTGCAAACTTGGAGTACCTTACCCCTCTAGGAATGTTAAGAATGTTGTTGTAGGATTGGGGAGCTTCATTGTTCCAACTAATTTTGTAGTGTGCGAGTGGGACAGATGGAACAAGAACTCCACAATTATTTTAGGGTGACCTTTTCTTATGAGCACAAAAGTTATTATTGACATCGATCGCGGGGTGATGAGTATTAAAAGTAAAGGGAAATCAGAGTTATTTGATCTAAAACCCACCTTCTTTAAACAAAGAGAGATGGAGGAAGAGGTAAAAAAAAATTAAAGAAGAAAAAATAAGGATTGATAATATTTTTAAGAATCTAACATTAGGAGAAAATATTCGGATTATAGCTCAACTTCTTCCTCAGAGAAGGGGAGTAAGGAAGGAGTCAGAAGAAGAAAAATGAGAATGGGTAAAAGGAAAAAGAAGATTCCCCTTGAGTTAGAACTTGGAAGAGATGATCCCATGAGGTAAAGTAGAGAGGACGAAGGTTCAAGCACCCTTGAGGGTTGTGCTCACCCTAGTACCTTAAGGTTGTGGAAAGAGAAACCTCTGGATCCCAATATCTGATGGTTATCGAGTCTAACTAAAGATGTTAAACTAAGCGCTTCTTGGGAGGTAACCCAAGATATATAAAAAAAAAAAAACAAATTTTGCGCTACCGCACGCCATAGCGCGCTGCAGCGAATGAGTTCATAAAACTCAGTCGCTATAGCGCGCTACAGCAGTTAAGTTGCAAAAACTCAAACCACTACAGCAACAAAAATTTTTGAAACTCATTTGCTATAGCGCGTTGCAGTGGCAGAGTTTCGGAAGCTCAATAGCTAAAGCGCGCTGCAGCAATCTGTTCCAGTTGTAGCAGTTTTTGATTGCCTCAGATTCCATGTAGTCAACAAGTTAATATCTTTAGGTTTCCCATGCAGTCAAAAAGGTGTGTGCTGAAAAAGCTGTGCCCCCCCTTCACTTGGATTATCATATTTATGGCATGGGGAAGACCCATTGACCATAATTCTCTTTCATTTGATTGCTTAGGCTATTTAAGGAGAGGCAAGGGGGGGTGATCCTTTGTACCTACTGAATTTTCTTGCTTCAACATCATTTATTTGCTCTCCTCTCAATTCTCCATTATATCTTCCGGTAAGAAGTCGATCCTAAGGAAGAAGACCGAAGCATCCTCATCTGGGGGAACCTTCAACAAGAAAAGGTTCTCTTCCGCTGAAGCTGAGCACCGTTTCTTTTCCACTACCTCTTAGCGGAAGCTAATCCCCGAGAAGAGCTTTGGGGGTACTTGTCAGTCCCGGTTGAGTAAGTAGACCCTAGGGGATGGAGGGAGATGGTAACAAAAAAATCTTCCACCTACCCAACCATTGTCCAGGAGGTGTATGCCAATGCAATAAATGTGGCCGAACGGATGGTCTTTGTTAGAGGTAAGGGAGTCACTTTTGGGATTGCTCAAATTGAACAATTCTATGGGTTAGGGGAGGTAAGTGCTTGCTCTTACCTAAAACTCTTGGAGTCTAGCTATGATCCCTATGTATAAATCCCAATGAAGTCTTAAGTAATTAAACCTAAGACTTAAATCTTAGATCCATAATCATTCATTTGTATTGTACTATCTTATTCTTAAATTTCTTATTTGATTGAATCCTTTTGAATCTTTCTTGTGGGTTTAGGTGGTTCAACCTATAGAATAATGTAATTATTCAATAGATTGAACTTAGATCCTAGATTCTTAAGTTCTTATTTGATTATTTTGTCTTATAATCATAGACTTAACCTTTCTTTAAGAACATAGTTTCTTAATCTTTCAGCTTCTAAGATTCTTTATCTTTAGAATAAGAGTGGGTGTGAGCCCTTAGATCTTTAGAAGATTAGTACCTTGGATTCAGGATTAAACCCCAAATTAGAGTTTAAGCCCAGAATCCTTAATCTTGATTAGCATAATCAAGATTGGGTTTGAGTTATTAAAATACATTAATTAAATCATTCATTTAATTATTTAACCCTTATATATATCACTTCTGATTACAAATTAGAACTACTAAGTTCTAATATTAACTTCAAGGTTATAAATCTGTAATCTTACAAGATAGTTAGATATTGGAGATCCTAAGCATGTACTATCTTAGAATAGATAGAACAAATTAAATTATATAACAATAGATATCACATATATCTAATTGAGTCTCTTGCTTACTTGATTATTATTATTTTGCATACCTTGTATTTGAGCCTTTTTCCGTGGATATATTAGTTAAACATATGATATTTGATGAGTATACTATGTTAGATTTGAATTTGCATAAACATGATTTAACTTCATTCAGCTTATTCAGTTCATTCAGTACAGTAGAGTGTGTTCTAACTTAGTCTGCCTCTTCAGTTCAATTCTTTGGATACATATTATACTCAAACATATCTCTGTGCTTGGCTAGGGGGATACATATCTAAGTCTATAAGTTCAACTCAGACCTAGTTCTATGCTTATCTAGGAGGATACATGTTAAACTTTCTGTACAGTGGCCTTGTCTTAGCCCATTTTCTATTATGGTTGTACTACTTTAGTCATACTTCTAATTTCAATTCAGTTTCAGTTCAGTGGCTCATTTAGCCATACATTTTACTTGCATTTTTATTGTTTTCTATATGCTTTTTCAATTAATTTCAGTTCGATACTTTCAGTTCAGTGTTTTATTCCATACTTGCATATTTAGGATGCTAGACTTATTTTAGTTTTTTTATACTACAGTTCAAATTTTTTATGCAAATCAGTACATATTCATATCATCATAAGCATGTTATGATAAGTTTACTTTTAGTACTTTTTAGTTAGTTATATATTTACTACCTAACCTTCTTACTACTTCTGGTTGAGGTTTGTTGATTTACATACATTACTTTGATTAGTTATAAATGTTAATTTATAGCTATCCTGTTCTTGTGGCTTGCTGCACCTTACTTACTTACATGCTTAGTATAAGATGTGACATCTTAAAAAGTTTAGTTTCAATTAAATTAGCCTAAAATGTGCATAGACAATTGTCTAATTATAAGTTTTTCTTTTCTTAGCTAGGGCCCTGGCATTGTGATACCAACAATATCAGATTCAGAGTTGTTCATTGAGGTTCCTGCTGAAGAGGAGCTTGGCTAGGAAGTGAACCTTCCTGCTGTTTAGCATAGCTAGTTAGTTTTATTTTCAATTATGAGGTTGAGTGTTCCCTTTCTTTTAAATTCAGTCTGTAATAGATTCATATTTTGGATGTATTTACTTTCTACATTGTTATATTGAGCTGAGTTATTGTTTCATTTTCCATACTGTGCTGTGATGCGGATGTTGTATCCTTTTTTCTGCTTCTGCTACTTTGATATTTTGATGTATGATCTTCAATTTCATGTGACAAGTCTTCTAGTTAAGGTGAATTGGATTTATACCTGACTCAATTATAGTTGGGATATTTGCCACAGTTGGAGACCGTATTCATCGTAATCATGTTAATCTCAATATTAGCTTGAACACGGAGGGTACGGGTCCCCACATCATCAGCATATGCAAGGTGCCAAGATCTTGCCACTAACTTTATAATGAAGGCTAAGATCACTTTTAAACATAGAATTTATGCTAATGGTCTAATAGTTGAAGGCAAGAATGAAAAGGATAAAGGATATAGGATCTCCATGCTAAAAGACTCTTTCAGATTCGAAGAAACCTCCCGCCTTGCTATTAATAAGAACAAAAAAGTAATTATATTGAGTAAGGTTCTTGATTTTCTAAATGAAACTAGCATTAAACCCATAACTACTTAGCATTTTGATAAGGAAGTTCCAATCAATTCTATCAAAGGCTTTTCCAAGATCTTATTTTATGATAAGGTAATGCCCCCTATATTTTTTTTGAGGCAGTGGAAATGCTCTTGAGTAACCAAAATATTATCTTGAATTTGTCTCTCAAGGATAAAATGAAATTAGTTTAATTCAATGAGAAAGGGAAGATTTTCTTGCAACCTTTTGGCTATAATTTTGGAAATAATTTTGCTTATGGTAGTGCAGAGCTTATAGGTCTAAATTGGGTCCACCATGAAACCTTTTCAGATTTAGGAATCAAGGAGAGCATAGTGTGCATGAAAAATTTAGGAAATCTGATACCATAAAAGAATTCCTTAATCCCATTGCAAACATCCCATTTTATAATATGCCAAAATTTACAAAACAACTCCACTGGAAAGCTTTCATAGCCTCGATAGGTATTTTTGTTGAGGTCTTTTACAACCTCCCAAATTTCACCATCACTAGGCATCAAATTAAGGTGGGTATAGTCTTCTTTTGAAATTTGGGAAGTGGGTATTCACGCACTGCAGCGCTTTCACGCGCTGCAACGCGTTGCGGCAGATTTTAGCATTGGGGTGTGATGCAGCGCTTTCAGGCGTTATGGCGCGCGGCAGTGCTTTTAGGTAATGTGGCACTCTAAGGTGCCCATTTTCCTGAGAGCTGGATGCTATGGTGCTCTGTGGCGTTTTCTGGTGAGGCAGCGCGCTGTTGCGGTTTGAAGTTCGAATGTCACTGTTCAATTAATTTATCCCTTAATTTCAAATAGTTTGCCAGAAATGACATTGCAGCCCGCTGTGGCGCACGACAACGGTTTTCTTCGAAGCTGTAATTTTAGCTCCAGAAGGCGCTGCAGCGCACTACGGCGGATTCAACCCGAGGCTCGAGTGCTACGGCGCGCTGTAGCGTTCGACGATGATTTCGCCTGTGCAAAAGCCATGATGGGTTTCCTTTCGCACTCAAATACTCTCAATCCAGAGCAATCTATGTGCGATTCTATTTATCGATGGAAAGGTCATTCTGAGACCTTTCCATTGATATCAAAATTGGCATGAACGGATCATTATAACGAGCAGAAATTAAACTTCTAGCTACTGGTATACATAAACTATTCAGTTTTCTTGATAGATATTTTAATGGAGAACAAGCTTTAACCGGTCTCATTTGAGTCCGATTGGGGCTTGACGATCATATGTAAATTCCATACAATAGCTAATGAATATGCCATTCATAGTACTTTGATAAAATCAGAAGAGTAGCAAAGGAAAAGTAAAGCAAATGGGTACCTTTGACCTTGCAAGAATGGAGCAAGAAGACTTAAAAGCTTGAGCTTGAGACTTGAGCTTCTCCAATAGAAACTTAGCAATGGAGGAAGGAGGAGAAGCTTTCAGCTTTAGAAAATGGAGAGGAAGAAGCAGGTTGAGCTCCTTCTTAAAGGAGAAGGAGAAGAGGTGGTAGGGCATGGCTATGGGAGAAGGGGGATGGCCTCAGCCTTGCGTGCGCTAGATAGGAAATAGGGAGGCGCCAAATTAGGCTTGCTAGCTAGGAAAGAAAAAGAAAATGGAAAAATAAAAAGAAATAGGAAAATAGAAAAAGAAATAAATATTTATTTCTTTCTAATTTTTATTTATAAAAATAATTTAGATTTAATAAACGCACTCCAAAAAATCCCAAAAATTCACCCCTAACTAACTTGGGAGTGAGGAATTCAATGAGGAAGTCAGATTTCAATTCTGACGATTATTTAATTATTCCATTTTCAGGGAATTTAATTACATTAAAATATTCGCGAAAATCTGACGACTTTCAAATGCGTCCAAAACATCACCCCTAGCTGATTTAGGGGTGACGATCACAATGGTAAAGTCGGATTTTAATTTCAAGATCAAATTAAATATCTCAATTTTTTCTTAATTTAATATTATTAAAATATTCAAGAAAATCTGACGACTTCCAAATATTTCCAAAGCATCGCCCCTAGCTAATTTGGGGATAACAAACGCAATGGCGAAGTCAGATTTTGATTTCAATGTCAAATTAAATATCTAAATTTTTAATTAATTAAATATTATTATTAAAATATTTCAAATATTCGATTGAGCTTTGAATTACTCCAAATCTTTGGGGATTGGTTCTAATGACTAAATGAACTTAATGAATGATAAATAAGCTGTAATACTTAAGATTTGGCTAAGTAACAACCTAGTGTTGTAACACATAATGATAGGTCCCCAGCTAAAAGTAAAGAAAATCTGATTAGATATATTATCTAAGTACATTTTAGGCTAATTTATTTTATGTATTAAATGATATCACCATTTACTTAAAATAACTAAGCAATAATTGGTGCAACAAGCCAAAAAGGAATAGGGAAAGCTATAAATAATGCATTTATAACTTAATAAATAGTGAGGTAAGAAGACATACTTCAACTCCAAAGCTACATCTAGGCTAGGCAATATATATATATATATATATATATATATATATATATATGTGTGTGTGTGTGTGTGTGTGTGTGTGTGTGTGTGTGTGTGTGTGTGTGTGTGTGTGTGTGTGTGTGTGTGTGTGTGTGTGTGTAAAATAAACTATAAGTACATAAATGAAAGACTCCCTAACATGCTTATGATCATATAGAATTATACAAATTAACAGAAAGTAAACTAAAGCGTGATACATATAAGTAAACTAAATCTATCAACTAATATCCTAGCATATATGTAAGCAAGTAAACACTAAACTAAAGCCAAATTACAATAGAAGTATCAGAAAATAGAAAAGAATTATGTACAAGCTGCCATATCAAAAAAAATGACTAAATAAGCCACTGAAATGTAATTGAACTGAACTGTATTATATCATATCACTTAGCTTCTCAAAGCTAAGGCAGAAAAGTTGTACTGTACTAAGCAGGCAAAAAATATATATACAATAGCTTTTAATTATACCTGACACAACTCTCCCCAATGAGTACGTGTCAGGTATCCTTATTTATCCTTACCGCCTATCCATTAGTAGTAATGTGTATACATAGTCTATCGTCCAAAACATGAACTCAATGCAAGTGCTATCCTAATTTTCTATATTTTCATTTCATGCATCAAATTATCTTATATGACATGTTCAATGTAAAAATACTCAAAACACAAGGAATGTAAAGCACAAAGTTTAATAGTAAGTAAGAGACTCTACTAAATAAAGATAATATTCACTATTATCTAATTTATCCATTCTATCTATTCTAAGTTTATACAAGCTCAGGATCTCCAGCACCCTACTATCAACTATAAACTCAAATCCATGGCATTATAAGTTTAAGACAATTAGAACTGATTAGGTCCTAATAGAATTCAATCAATGATGCTTATAAGTTAAATAATCAATCAATACATCCTAGTTAATAAAATTAGATAATCCAAACCAATCTTAATTAAGATAAACCAAGATTGATGGATTAAGAATTAAACTTCAGAATTGGGGTTTAATCATTTAATCCAAAGGTAATCCTAAAGGCTAAGATTTAAATCCTAAACCTTCCCAATATTACAAGTTAGGCTATCTTATTAAGCAAAATCAAGCTTAATAAGATGGTTCTCTAAACACAGACTAAAGTTTAAATACTAAATAATCATAAATAAAAGATGAAATCTATAAACTATTAAAAACCACAGTTTTGTCTATTGAGTAACCTATTTACTCAATGAATGAATTCTAACCTAATTTATATTTTTTATTTCTTAAGGAAAAGATCCTAAGGGTTAAAGAAAATCTTAAGAAAATTTCTAAAGAATGACTTAGGATTTGAATTGTGTAATTTAAATGCTGATTCTTAATTAATGTTAACTATCTTTATTTTTTTTATCTAGATAACTTATGGAGGGCATAAGATATAATAATCATAGGTTATCACCTAGCTTAATATAAGCTTAATCATGCCTTAATTTTAGTACTATTATATTCAAAATACCATTTTAAGCTAATCCTAAAAGTTTGAGGTCAATTGGACCTCTCTAAAGCACTTTTTGTCATTTGATCACTCTATATGCCCTAATTTAGATGCATCCACAACTTCATCAAGTTAAATCTCAAAAATAGAAAACTAAGAATGTCTAGAAATGACACCTTAGGAATTGAACAAACATTAAAAGATACTTGGAAGTAAAATACAAAATATCATCTTAGGATTTGAACGAACTTTAAATAAGTAAAATATGCAAGTAAAGTATGTATCAGTGAAACAAGCATAAAATTGGAACTAATAACTGAATGAAATTTTAGGAAATAGATTATCAGCAGTCTGAGCACTACTACTACCTTAGATTATTCGACGAGTATTGGGCAGATGACTTCCAAGATGCAAAGTCTATGGAAGAATCATGGAAGGAGTATCTCCTCTGGGCATAGAATTACTTAACAAGATATTAGTTTACTTAACCTTCAGAGGAACTAGTCTCCTTGCCCTTGCAAAGGAGTGGTTGGATCGAGTGACTATTGCTTCAGAGAGACTGCATGTCTAGATGACTACTGTCTTCAGATTTTGGGGACTCTACTTAGAGTCTCAGCTGACATATGGTGGTGTTGGACTTACAGAAGACTCTCAAGGAGGCATCGAGCAGTCTCATATGATGACTTTTGTTTTGTTCTTAGGGCAGAGTATTGTAGTTGATGTCCTTATGTCATCTCTTATATCTTATTTCTGAATTAGCTATCCTTTATGTTGATCGATGTAACTTCTCATTTGAGAAAGTAATTAAGGAAATAGTGGATTTTTATTTATTATTGAATTCGTGCTTCTGGATATTGTGGTCATGAATCCCGGATCCCCCTCAGTTCCTACACATGTTAAGAATACGATCTTGTCCTCTGGCAGACCAGATGAAATCAACTCTCTCGCTAGTTTGATGAAGACATTCATAAAGAGTAATGCCCAATAAGCGCAAGAAACTCGCGCTCTGATACTCGTCAGCAGCCTTTTCCCCATATGGGAGCTACCTCTGCACCACACTTCTCAAAAGATGGAATTCTCCATAGCTTTCTGCATCTTCGAACACCTACATTCAACGGGGCACAAAACCCCATGGACACAATTAGTTGGTTAAAGGCAGTTGAAAAGAACTGGCAAGCATTAGATGTCCAAACTCTGAAGCAATTTGTCTGGTAGCCCACTTATTCTAGGATAAAGCTGAGTACTGGTGGGAAAAAAAGTGTAACACCAGATTTTCTGACTACGAAATGGAGGACATCTCGTGGGACCAATTCATTGAGGCTTTCAAGGAAGTCTTCATCCAATATCTGCTCAGGAAGAATTAGAAGATGAGTTGCTTCATCTGACACAAGGTGGATGATCTGTTGCTAACTGAACTGGAATTCTATTGTCTAACACATTTCACCCTAGAATTAGTGAAGACTGAAGCTTTGTGTTGCCACCGATTTCTGAAAGGGCTAAGAGATCCTATAAAAGCTCACCTAATCTCTCAGCAGATTAGGAATTTCCTTGAACTGGTAGAAGCTGCCCTCCTGTATGAAGGTTTCCAAGGGCAGATGGATAGAAAAAGGAAGGCTAGCCTTGTGCTGCCTAGAAGAGAGAGCTTTGGTCATAGGAAGGTGGCCAAAGTGTATTAACATGGACACCGAACCAACTCCGGTAGAACACATAGAATGCAAGCGCCATCACCCATATGGGAAATGTTACCACAAAGGTAATGTATGCTATACTTGTGGCCGTCAAGGCCACTGTTTCTATCATTGCGATGCAAAAGTCACTATCGATGGAGTACCGATCACATTTACATGTCGTGATCAAACATTTCATCCACAACCTCTAAACAGCCGAGCTCCTGCCTTAGCTGTAATGCTAGCTTCCACCCCATCTGCGACCCTAAATCAGTAGCTCTTGCTCCCAGGTTGGCCTATAATTGTCAAGGCCAACAACCTCAGAGCACTCAACCAATAGCTCTCGCTCAAGTATATATGTTAACTCCTACTTCAGCGCCTGAGGATATCGATGTTGTCTCAAATACTTAAATTTATTTTAATTTTAGTCATTATCATTTCAACTTTTCTAAATAATTCATATAGTGATATCTTATTATTGTGGCAATCATAAGCACCTTAATGATAAGCAATAAACCTTGTAATATTATTTTTGATACCGGAGCATGTCATTCTTTTGTATCAGAAAGTTGGGTTAAATCCCTTGGCATACCGTCATATCAATTAGCTAACTTATTAAGTATCAGGTTACCTTTTGGAGCCCATATGCAATCTCATCAATTCTGTAACATATAAATTCTTAATAGAAATTAGAAGTTTGAAGACAAATTAATAATGCTATCGATTGCCAATTTTGATGTAATTATGGGTATGAAGTGGTTAAGTAAATACGATGCTTCTGTAAACTGTCAAAAGAAAAAAGTTACCCTTAGTAGTGGAAGCCAATCAAAAATATTCGTGGGTAAATTTAGTACTCAAGCTTCATTAATCAATGTGATGAAGGCTGAGAGGCTCGTTCTAAAGGGATGCGATGCGTATCAAGTCACAATGTTAGGATAAAAGAAGGGAAATATTCATGTCTCGGAAAATTATATAGTATGTGAATTCCTTGATGTGTTCCTTGAAGACCTACCTAGTCTTCCTCCAATTCGAGAGGTGGAATTCGCTATAGAATTAATTTTGGGAACGCAGTCGCAATCCAAAGTTCCTTATTATATGACGCCTAAGGAGCTTCAAGAATTAAACTAGCAACTTCAAGAGTTGCTCGAGAAAAGTCTCATCCGACCGAGTTCATCTCCTTGGGGAGCGCCAGTATTGTTCGTGAAGAAGAAAGATAGATCAATGCGCATGTGTATCGATTATCATGAGCTAAATAAGGTAATTACTCAGAACAAATACTCATTACTGCAAATCGATGATCTATTTGATGAGCTATCTGGAGCTAAAGTGTTTTCCAAGATTGATCTGCGATCAGGTTACCATCAGTTGAGAGTTAAAGATTCGGATATAGAAAAGATAGCCTTCTGAACTCAATATGGACATTATGAATTTTTGGTAATGTCTTTTGGTTAAATTAATGCACCATCCATCTTTATGGACTTAATGCAGCATGTGTTGAAGATATATTTGGACAAATTTGTCATCGTCTTCATTAATGATACTTTAATTTATTCAATGAGCAACATAGATCATGAAAAGCACTTAATATGGTGCTAAAAGAGCTTAGAAACTACAAACTTTATGCCAAGTATTCCAAGTACGAATTCTAGCTTGACTCGGTCACTTTTTTGGGTCATGTCGTAGACGCTTAAGGAATCAGAGTAGATCAAAATAATGTTACTGCTATTCAAGATTTGTCACAACCAAAGTCTGTGACTAATATCAGAAGCATTTTAAGACTAGCAAGTTACTACAAAAAATTTGTTAAAGGATTTTATCAGATAGTGTCGTCACTAACGAAATTGACTCAGAAGGCAGTACCATTTATTTGGAGTCCTGAATGTGAGAATGCATTTCAGTCGTTGAAAGATACCCTCTCTTTTGCCCCAGTACTTGCCTTACCTAAGGAAGGTCTCAACTACCAAGCCTATACCGATGCTTTTGGAATAGGCTTGGGATGTGTACTAATGCAAGAAGGAAAGGTCATTGCTTATGCATCTCATCAATTAAAACTGCACGAAAAGAATTATCAAGTCCATGATCTGGAATTAGTCAATGTAGTTTTTGACTTGAAGATTTGGTTTCATTATCTTTATGGCATCCAATGCTCCATTTTCACATATCATCAAAGTCTGAAGTATATCTTCACTCCGCGCAAACTCAACTATAGTCAGCAAAGATGACTTCAGTTAATCAGCGATTATGATTTAAGTATCCAGTATCACCTCGGCAAAGCAAATATTGTAACTGATGCACTCAGCCGCCATGCTACTCTATCCACTATAATAGCTTCCAATTCCATAGCAGAAGAATTTTGTAAGCTCGATATCAAGTTTGTCTAGGGTGCTAAGGTCAGTGAGCTAATATCCACGAGTTCGGTAGAACCTATGCTTCATCATGATGTCTCTATCTCACAAATAAAAGATGAAGACTATCTGAAGTTTAAAATGGAAATCAAAAGTGGTTGTCGGTATGATCTACTTTTGCGAGGAAATGTAATATATCATGGTGAACGTTTATGGATTTCCAAATCCATGCATTAGGAAATCTTACTAAAAAGCTACAATTTTGGGTACCAAGTCCATCCTGATTGTACCAAAATGTATCAAGATCTGAAGAGGTCATTCTGGTGGCCTGTAATGAAGAAGATTGTGGCAGAATTTGTTTCAAAATGCCATGCTTGTAATCTGGTTAAAGCAGAACACCAAAGGCCCGGAGGACTTCTTGTGGCGCCCTGCCCCCTAATTCGCAAGGTTAGACTTAAGGGGAGGTGTGCCACTATTGCAAATACCCCACTTATTATTATATTAAATATAAACTGCAATCCACTAATAAGGGAGAGATATGTTCCGAATACATTCATGAGGATCAATCACTAAGTAAACACAAACTCAGAGTGTGAAAGCAAAGTAAGTAAATAGTACATCCAATTTATAACAATAAGTAAGAAAGTGTAACATACAACTTAGAACAAATAGTATAGTAAGAAAAAACACACAGTTTAAAGGTACATGTATTATTACAGTATTTTAAATAGATTAATGAAAGAAAATAGAAAATCTATCATCCTTGTAATAAAGTAGTAAAAAGGGCTAAAAGGCTTCTACTTCACCCAAATGCTCCTTCTCAAGAAAAGGCTCCTCTTTAGGTCCAAGCTCCTCAAGCAATATAATTTTGATATTGTCTGTTTCACAATGCCAGGGCCCCAACCAAGAAAAGAAAATTCTTATTAGATAATTATCTAAGTACATTTTAGGTTAATATATTTTTATAAGTTTATTAATGTCACCGTTTACTTTAAATTAAATAAAATATACTAACATAAGAGCAACAAGATTACAAAGGAGGTGGTAAGTTGCAAATAACAGCATTTATAACTAAGCAATCATAAGGCAAAAGACATACCTCAATAAAATAATCTAAGACAAGGCTAGGCACACATATATAAATACAATAAGAAAAGTACTAAAAGAAAGACTAATCCTAAACATGCTAATTATCATATGATATATGATGAATAAAAATAAGTAATCTGACTGTAATATGTATAGTAGGTAGTAACAAAAACTTACATCCTATAAGTAAGTAAATAAGTAAAGTAAAGTAAGGCTAACTGAAGTAACATGCATCAGTAAAATGGTAAATAAAAAATAGGTATGTACAAACTGCCTTGTCAGAAATTGGCCAATCAGGCCCAGCATATTCCCAAAGCCTCTCTGGGTTTGGGTAGAACAGGAATTCCCAAAGCCTTTTGGGGCTAGGGTAGAGCAGAATAGTACAATACTGAAGAGGTGGAAAATACAAATGTAGTTCATTTTAGTTGTTTTACTTTTACTCCTATGGACACATCCAGAAGCAGCTGAGGAGCAAGCATGTCAGCAAAAATTTTTGGGTTCCAAACTTAACATAATACTCCTCAATGAGAAATGCTAAATTATCCCTTATTTCTCCTTACCCTAGTTCATTAGGGTAAATGAGCACCAGAATCAACCTGAATATTGAACCCAATGTAATTGTTGTCCTAATTGTTCTAAGTTTTCAATTTCATGCAATAATGATATTTTGTATGTCATGTTCAAAGAATAAGGCACATAATACAAGGAATGCTAAAGCACAAGTAAAATAATAGTGAGCAAGAGACTCTACTACATAAGGTGATATCAGTTGTTATCTATTAAACTATTTTAACTATTCCAAGTTACACAAATTCAAAATCTGCAATTCCTACTATCAAGTGTAACTTAGATCCAAGGCCTTATGAGTTAAAAATAATTAGAATTGATCAGGTTCTAATTCAAGTCAATTAATATCGCCTACAAGCTAAATAAGATATCAACACGTCCTATTTGATGAAATTAGATGCTCTAAGCTAAGATCAGATCAAGATCTACTAGAGCTAGGGAATATGAATTATACACCATGAGTTGGGTTCAATCACATAATCCAAAGGGTAAAGCTTAAGGACTGAAGGTTAAGTTTATTTATGAACTAATAATCAAGGCAAATTCTATTAAGCACAATCAAGCTTAATAGCATGATTCTCCCAATCTTAATCTAATGTTGAAAGATAAAATAATCAGAGTTAAAGTATAAAATCTAGAAATTAGTAAAACTAAAATTCCATTCATTGAATAACCCACTTTATTCAATGAATGAAATCTAACCTAGGATCTATTCTTAATCTAAAAAAAAGATCCTAAAGTGAAGTGTGGATCCTAATGAGATGACTTAAAGGTTATGGAATTTTAATACAAACTAACTTCACTTGATGCTCTTGTTCATTTATGAAAGTTAAAGATTGATTTTTTTTTAAGGTACATTATCCTTAGGGATTTTTAAGCCTTCAAGAGAAATTTTTATCAAATTGATCAAATTATAAAATTTATAACTTAAATTGATCCTAAAATAATTTCATTGTTATTTTTAATGATTTAAATGATATTTTAAGGTTTAAGAGCACTTAACCAAAATTTTGGGCAAAATGACCATTTTACCCCTACTTAGGTCCAAAAAGATACTTTTTGATTTAGGGTTTCAAATTAGATTTTCTTAATATCTACTTATTCCTTGCTGTTTAACATGAAGATAAATTATAAGTACACTCAATTTGGATGAGAATTGAGTCCTATAGGGTTAAACTAAGGATTTTGACCTAAGGGGCAATTTTGTAATTTCACCTAGTAAAGCCGAAAACTTTGTGCAATTTATTGTTGTTTGCTATTCAAGGATTTTATAGAGTCCAAAAACACTAAATTATGAGGTACATTGGATTAGTTTTGGCCAATTCAATTCTAGGGGTATTTATGTAATTTCTAAGGTTAAGGGGTCAAAAACCTAACTTTTTTTTTTGCTATCCAAATTTAATAAACTCAGTGGCTATAGCTTCCCTATATCACACTGAGTGCTTTAACTAGAAGTAGACCTAATTTAGAGCTCAATTGGTCTAATTATGACCTAACTAGGGTTAGGGTATTTTGGTCAGCTTAGGGTTTCTTGGAGTCAAAACCCAAATTTTATTTCGGTTTATTGTTGGATAGGGTCTTCTAATCTTGATAGCACCTTGAATAGCCTAATTTGGAGTCTAATTGACTAAGTTATGGTCAATTTAATTTCTAGGATTTAAGAGTATAATTGGAAAGGTCCTAAAAGTCATTAGCCAAATCCTACACCAAACAGCAAAATAGATACTAGCATAATAATTTAGACATTCTCCTGATTAAAATGAGACCCATATTGACTATGTTTGGGTAATTAAATACAAAATTATGGCTAGGGACAGTTTTGGTACAAGTGTGGGAGGTCCTAAAATGTCAATATGTTATTTATGCATCTTATAGGAAAATTAATGCTACAACAATATTCCTTTCATTTTTCTGATTAAAATGAGATATATATTCGCTATATTTGAACTTATGGTTAATTAGATATGAGCCTCTAAAGTTATAGGTTTAGGATACTTTAATTAATACAATTAAAAATAATTTATCTTCATTATTTAAATAAATATAACAATTATCTATTTAATGAAAAGGCAGGACCCACGTGATTTAAATGGCGGAAGAGGCGTAACCTGCAAAGGACACGCGGCAATTCAAGATTAGCTGACGGCAGATGGTGCGGGACCCAGCCGACCACGCGGCAAGCGCGGGAGTGGTTGAGCAAGACGGTGGGTCCCCCTGACTGTCGAGGACGTGATGGCAGGTTCCGCAGTCCACGCGTGAAGTGCGTTTGAAGGGATGCAGGTCAGGTCTGGCCTGACCTAACCTAAGGCTAACCCTAGACCCTCAACCCTCAACTGCAGGTTCGCTGCTAGGGCACTCACAATGGGGGTCTTTCTAGTGTCGATGGACCCCAAACCGCATGGCATCTGGAAGAGCTCTACTAGACCAACACATCGGCGGTTGAACCGACTGTGGAGGTGGCCGGAGTCACTAGCTAAATCTAACCCTAGTCACTAGGGTTCTATGGGATTAACATAACGGTTTGTACTACATATTACATCCTAAATATGGCCAATCAGAGCACCCATTAATCGATCAAACTCGAATGCATCCTAATCTATTGTGTGAAATAAATAATCAAAATGATAGCTTGCGATTAAATTGAAGGGAGGAGGAGATTGATAAGTATATAATGGACGGCTGACGAGATTTAAGTTTTGTAAAGGTTTGATCTTCGGCTCCCGAGGTTTCAGATGCATGCAGAGACTCAATCATTGCACTACCGAGGCTTAACGCACCCTAGGACGGAGGTGGAAAGGTTGGGAAGGCGCCGAATTAGGATGGCTAGCAGTGAGCCGCTGTGTAGAGTTTCGTGGAGAACTCAATGAAATGAATGATCCCGCACTGTCTGATCCTGGATGAGACCACCAGAATCAGCAGTCTGATCAGACAGAGAGGGCTGACGGTGCACGCTATTTAGGCAGATGGCGTCAGTTTAATTAATGGTGCGCTATTTAATTAATTTAAAAAGTCAATTATTCAATAAATTCAATAATAATTTAATTAATTTAATAATTAATTTTAATTATTTAAATGACTTCCAAAATTTTCCAAAATATTCACCCCTAGCTAATGAAGGGTGAGGAACGTAATGATGAAGTCGAATTTTCATTTCAACGAGTATTTTATTTACCTAACTTTTTGGGTATTTAAATATTATTAAAATATTCGATAGATTTTCAATGACTTCTGATTCCCATCAAAAGGCAGCCTATAGATTATGATCTGAGGTAATTTAGGGGCAATGAGCATAATGGAGAAGTCCGATATTTGATCTAAGGTCAAAATAATTAGGTCAATTTCCAAGTTTTCTATATTTCCCAAAATTAGGGTTTGATCCATTTGACCCCCAATTTTGAATAGGTCTTAGTGGTGAACTCTTGATGACTTAATTTGTGCACTAAGATTAAAATTAAGAGTTGGATTAATCCTAATTAGCTTGGGTAACAGTTTGGGTTGTTACACTTCTCCATCTTCTAATAATTCTCGAATTGAAATGGTTCAACATTTCCATGGATTTTGTTGTAATGGGTTTACCCAAGTCAATGTTTGGTGCTGATTCTATTTGGGCCATAGTCGATCTACTGACCAAATCGACATATTTCATTCCAATGAGTCAAACTAATTCTGTTGAAAAATTGGCGAAGTTGTACATTAAAGAAATTGTTAGGCTTCATGGGATTCCAAGGTCAATCGTATCTGATTATGATAGCAGATTCACTTCCAAATTTTGGCAGGCTGTGCATCAATACTTGGGGACTACCTTAGCCATGAGCACCTCCTTTCACCCATAAATAGATAGTCAAACTGAAAGAGTCAATCAGGTTTTAGAAGATCTTCTACGTCTATATATTCTAGATTTTAAAGGTTTTTGGGAAGATCATATTCCCTTAGTATAATTCGCTTATAATAACAGAGTAAATATCATGATGCCCATCATCATTGTCTGGAATTCAATATTAAAGATTTTGCATATCTCAAGGTAAGCCCGATAAAAGAGAATATCATTTCAGTGTATCTGGAAAGCTCAATCTTAGCTACGTCGGACCATTTGAAAGAATAGAGACGATAAGATCTACAGCCTATAGATTAAAACATTTGGAGGATTTCTCTGTAGTCCATTTCATATTTCTTCGCTGCTCAAATGTCTTCATAATCTATCTCATTTAATTTAACTCCCAGCTGTATCTCTCTAGCCAGACTTTTTTTATGTGGAGGAGCCTATTAAAATCTTAGCTCGTGATCAGAAGCAGCTGAGAAATCGCTCTATTCCTGTGGTGAAGGTTCAGTGGAGGAATCACTCTCTTGAAGAATCTACTTGGGAAAAAGTGGCTAATATGCAAAGAAATTATCCAAGTCTCTTTGAAAATCTAGGTACCCCCCTTTTATTTGTGTATCGCGTTCTTAAATTCTATGTTTTCTTTTCCCTTCTTAGCATAATGTCGAGGACGACATCGTTCTTAAGTGGGGGAGTCTATAACATTCCTAGGCTGTTACCTAGCTTAATCTAAGCTTAACCATGCCTTAATTTTAATGCCATTGTATTCGTATTCAAAATACCATTTTAAACTAATCCTAAAAGTTTGAGGTCAATCGGACCTCTCTAGGGCAATTTTTGTCATTTGATTAGTTTAGATGCCCTAATTTAGAGCTAAAATATTTTGACCTCAGAATTAAAATTTGATTGAATTTTTGAATTTCTCACCTTCAAATTAGCTAGGAGTGAAAGTTTGGGAATTTTTGGAGGTCATTTGGACCATAATTCAATTTAAATTAAATTGGGATAATTGAACATAAGAGATCCTAATAATTAATATTTGTAAATCTACCCTAAACTGTTATACCCATCCGGGATCTGATATGCGGACCGCGGGCAATTATTGTGGAGCCCGGGTCACATGACAACGGAGCTGCTCCATCCCGTCGTTCCTTCCATGAATCGTACAGCTATGATCCAGATCCGCGGAGCCGCAGATCTGGCATTGGATCTGCCCATGGATCCTACGGCTCGGATCACTCCCGAATTTGGCCATTAGGATCTAAGTGATCTTTCCTCAATGGCATGGCAGCTCCACTAGGCCCCGTGGCCAAGTCGAGCTCAATTTGGGAAGTTGAGAGCTCGGCCATGGCCCGAATTCATGAGTCCTCTCTAGCCTGAGCCATTGCCTCTGGAAACTTCCCCTCTCCTCCCTGAGGCTATAAATAGCCTCAAGATCCTTCCTAGGATTAGCTTGCTGATTAATTGCACTTGAGTCAAGGTTCTTCCTCTCTGCCATTACTGGTCTGCTCGAGCTTCTCCTAGGCATTCCAGTGCTCACGTATCGCTTATAGTGGGTAAATCCGGGTGTTCAGGACCCCTTTCTCTCTTCTGAAGCTCAGCAAAGCCCTTGGATCTCCCTCTGCACTACCAGCTTGTCTTCTGATCAAACCAAGTACCCCCCTTTGCAGGCTTTGAGCTATTGAGGCTCAAGCTCCCTCCATTTGATTCGTAATGGAATGTATTGTAGAATTGAACCCAATGCATGTATAGTTGCGCCTTAAGCCAGTCCTGATCGATCAGTTCATTCGATTGAGCTAAGTTCCATAAGAAGGCTAGGTCCAAGTAAGGACCCAATAATCCAGCCCACTCCAGACCTAGCCACCTTAGGGGTTCAATCCGTCTCACCTCTTTGAAGGTGTAGGGATCGAACCCAAGGCAAATCATGGCCTCTGGGGGTAGAATTTTCTCCCCATAGTAGCTCCAAAGTGAGGCCTCTTGGGTGAGTAAGGTCCAGGCGAACCATTCTTCCTCACAAGGGGCTGGTGGGTGTGATCGACGTACTTGGATCACTGATCGTGTAGGGATCAAATTGGGGTCAAGCCACGGTCAGGGCACCTGGAATTCGGCCACGGAAGCTAAACCCTAATTCCCATATCTTGGGGAAGAGGGTTGGGGATGACGGCACTGTACGGACCGGGTCAGCCCATGACCCACTCAGTGCGACAATGCCAACTTCTCTGGGCCCAGGTCGACCCACGCCTTTTGGTAATGGGTTGAGCTTATTTATATTAAATTCAGTTAATTGGATTTATTTTCTAAGTGAAATAATTTGATTAATAAAATTATAGAAAAATTTAATTAGAAAAAATGCAGATTAATTTTTTTGAATAACTTTTGATCCACTAGTTCAAACCCATTGAAATTATATACCAAAATGTTCAACAAAATGTTCAACAAAATGTAAGGATAAAGAATATAAAAGAATATTGCACTTTTAATAGTTCGATATTTTGATTTAGTTTAATTATTATAGAATCTAATTAGAGCTAATTAGTATGTATACTTAGCCAAATTACACGATTTAAGTGTTATTATGTTTCTAATGACTTGTCGAATGCATGTGATAGGTGAACTAATTTTCTTATTATTATTTTCTCAATTATGCCTTAATCTTGTAAAAGTATGATTAGTGAAAATTAGGTTTCTACTTAGCCAAAACTCTCAACTATAGTCTCTGATTATTTGTATTTTGTATGAGAACACTATTGCCAAGTTTCATTAAATTTTATTAGTTGGATTTATAATTAAGTGCTAATATATATTTCTTGATTTAGGATTTGATTAACCTTAATTAATTTCTATTTTATGTACATTTGTGTTATTATGCTTTCATATAATTAAATTGAATGTTAGAAAACTATTATCTGAACTTGAACACCTCGATTGAATGAATTTGGCATGATTAAATATTTAACCTAAAGATCTTAAGAAGTGATTAAGTAATTAATACTTAATCATAAATCTTGAATTTAAGCATCCATAATACATCCATAACTCACTGATCTATTATTGAGTCTAAATTTAACAAGTGGTCTTGATTTGTTTAAGTTGGGGTGAAATCCTAACTTACTTTGATTAAGGTCTAAAATCCTAAATCACCTTAAGAAAAATGGTTTGATTTAAGGATAAATAAATTTGCATAATTCCAATAATGTACTTTAATTTGACATTGATCTTAACCTATTAACTTAAAACTATTAAGATCTTTAGTAAGCTATGTGATTGGTCAATATGAACACTTACCTTCAAATCCTTGATTTTCTCTTAAGTAAGACTACCAACAAAATGTAAACTATAAAATAGAATAAATTTATGAACCAATCATTCTTTAGTAACTTATGAGTCTAAATCTCATGATTTTAGAATAGGTGTTGATCATATGGGTTTACCCATCTGATCTGGTCAAACCAAACATTAAGGAAGCAAGAATTATGGAATTAGTGTAAAGCATAGAACTTAGATTTTTCTTTTAATATAGGAGTGCAAGATCATTATGATCTTGTCTTAGCTTGGATAAATTAGTAATTGTTAAGCCATAAATGAATGATCTATTGAGGTAGAAAGAGCTTATTATCTACATCTTGAGATAGAAACTTAGACGCTCCTTATTAGCTTAGATGCTTGATCTTAGACTCTTGTGATAAGATTACCTAAGAGCTTAGTATGAGTTTCTTCCATGTGATAGTAACCTAAATTTGAGTGGCCTTTAGGTCACATTCTTGGTCACTTATATTTCGACCTCATTAGGGTCCTAGGGTCATTAAAATGCAAAAAATATGAAGTTTCGGTCATTCCAGATAGTTATGAGCACTTTTAGATAGTTCTGGGCGCTATGGTGCGCTGTAGCGCCTTCTAGCCGAAAACCAGGCACTACAGCGCGCTCAACGTTTTTAGGCGTGATGGCGCGCTGCAGCGGATTTCAGTGCTGCAGCGCATTTGATTTAATTTCATCAAAATTATATGCCGCGGTGGCGCGCTGTGGTGTGCGGTAGCGCACTGTGGTGCACGGCAATGCGCTGCGGCAGATTCAACCCGAGACTTGGGCGTTATGGCTCGCTGTAGCGCCCGACGGTGATTTTGCCTATGCGTAAGCCGTGATGGGTCTTCTTTTGCACTAAAATGCTCCATGTTTAGATCACCTCACGTACGGTGCCATATACCAATGGAAAGGTATTTTTGAGACTTTTCTATTGATATCAAAATTGGCACAAAATGATTATTTTAACAGTATAAATAGAGATGTTAAATGTTCATGTATGCAAGAAGAAGGAAAAATAGAGCTGATTTTCTTCCCTAAAATTTTTTATCTCAAGGAGCTCTACTAGATTTGATATCTTAATCATAGATTTCTAGGGATTCAAAATAAGCATAAGAGCAAAATAAAGTAGCTATTGAATCCATTCAATGGGGGAAAGGGAGGTACCTTGGCTTTCAAATTAAAGAAGATGGAGGAAGAGAGATCTATTTTCTGCAGGAACTTGGGAGCTTGAGGGCTTGAGATCTTTTTCAGCAGCACAATAATGGAGGAAGGAGGAGAGGAGGAGAGCTCAACTTGAGATCAAATGGAGGGAAATGAGGGGTTGAAGCTCCATCTTAATGAGTTCAAGGCATGGGCTATGGGAGCTAATAAGTGAGGGGAGAAAATGGAGAAAGGGAGAGGGATGGCCTCCTTTGCGTGCGACCGAGAAAGAGGAAATAGGCAATGAATGGAGCATGGGAACGGGTCCCAGGCGCATAGAAAAGAAGAAGATTTAATAAAAATGGAATTAACTTTAAATCATTTAATTATATTTTAATTAAATCAATGCACTTAAGTAAATAAAAAAAATCTGATTAATATTTGAGCTCCTAAAAAATCTCAAAAATTCACCCCTAGCTAATTCAGGGGTGAAGAACACAACGGCGAAGTCAGATTTTGATTTCGACGAGTATTTAATTTTCCTATTTTATGGGGTATTTAGTTACATTAAAATATTTGATAAAATTTGA
The DNA here is from genome assembly GCA_016760335.1 of Gastrodia elata. Lineage (NCBI taxonomy): Eukaryota > Viridiplantae > Streptophyta > Magnoliopsida > Asparagales > Orchidaceae > Gastrodia > Gastrodia elata. The sequence continues at coordinate 22,369,443 of CM028672.1, read as the reverse complement.
CGAGTTCCAAATGTGTCCAAAATATCACTCCTAGCTAATTTGGGGGTGATGAGCGCATAGGCGATGTCGGTTTAGACTCTAATTCCAAGGTACTATTCTTATAAGAATCTAAAGGTTCACACTAAACCTTACTCTAAAAGTAGAGAAATCTTAAGAGCTGAAATATTAAAGAAAATATGATCCTATTTTAGAAAGGCTAAATCTAATAATCATGAGAAAAAATAATCAAGCAAGAACTTGTAAATCTAAGGTTTAAATTCAATTTATAGAATAATATCATTATTCTATAGGTTGAAACTATAAAAGCTACTAAATAATTTCAAGGATTAAGCACTTAAGAGATTTAAAAAATTTCAAGAATAAATATGTGGCGCCCTGCCCCCAAATCCACTGGATTAGATCAAGAGGCAATGTGCCACGCTAGAAAATCTCACTTATCATTAGTTTTAGGTATAATTCTCGATCCACTGATAAGGGAAGGATGTGCCCTAAATAATGCAGCGGAATCATTCACTAAGTATATAAACTCAACAGAGTGCAGAAGCAAAGGAAAGTAATATGCTACATCCAATCCACCACAATATAATATAGGGAATAAACATGCAGCTCATAATAAAATAGTTCAGTAAAAGAACATACATGGGTACCTAAATTATTACATTAATTTTAAGATAAGTTTAAAATGAAATAAACCACTCATCCTCATAGAATAAACAACAGCTACTATACTGATCTTCTGTTCTAACATATTGCTCCTCCAAGTATGGCTCTTCTTCAGGCATAAAGTCCTCAAATTGCTCAGATCCTGACATTATTAATTTCATAATACCATGGCCCCAGCTAATAAAAGAAAATTATTGTTGTACATATTATCTAAGTACATTTTAAGTTGTTTATATTCATGAGTTTTATGATATCACCATTTTTACTTAACTATTAAAGCAAGCAACATAATAGGGTGTAATGAGCTACAAGAGAATGTGAGGAAGTTATAAATAATGCATTCATAACTAAGTAACATGCAAGGCAAAAAGATGTACCTCAACACCAAAGCTGTGACAAGGTTCGGCATAATGTATATATATATATATATATATATATATATATATAAAGCAAAGAAAATACTCATCCTAAACATTGATCATATGAACTATGCCAATTTAAAAGAAAATAATCTGATTATGATACATATAAGTAAGCAAGTAATATAAAGGCTAATAGTAGTAAAAGTAACAGAAAAATAGGAAAGTAATTATATAAAGACTACCATATCAAAAGGAGGCCTAATCTAGCCTACTGAATAGGAAAATATAATATTACTTAGCATCATAATAGGCTAAGATGGAAAATCACTTAGCGTTATAAGAGGCTAAGATAGAATAATGAAGAAAAACTGAACTAAAGAGGCAGAAAATACACACGCAATAAGATTTTAATTACTTACTTTACTTCCATGGACACATCCAAAAGTAGCTAAGGAGATAAGCACGTCTGCAAGACTGATCAGGTTCCAACTTAACACAACTCTCCTCAATGAGTATGTGTTAAGTAATCCTTATTTTTCCTTACCCCTGTCTATTGGGGTAAAAGTGCATAAATATGACCAGAAACTGAATCCTGTGCAAATGTTGTCCTAATTATTTTATGTTTTTGTTTCATGCAGCAATGTTATATTATATGACATATTAAAAGAAAATGCACAAAGTATAAGAAATACAAAAGCAACAAGAAGTTATAATAGTAAGAAAGGAACTTGTAGCGCCTCGCCCTGTCGCCAAGCACAAGACATAAAATAAATTCGGCAGCAGAACGGTGCGCTACTCGGGAAGACATAACCCATCTCCCCGAATAAGCTCACTAAAGAAACTAGCCACACTGAAGGCATGCTAACTCAACCCAAGAGAAAGGTTGAGAGTCAATACTTAAGATAAGAGTAAGTTACTTATCCTAAGTATTGGACTAATACATATATTGGGTTAAAAAGGTAAATAAGGAACCTAATATATGTTCTCAATATATCAACATTTCTAGTATGCAAATCACATCAGAATACTAAGTATAGTAATAGAATAACAGAGTGCGGAAGCTAAAGCAAAACATCTAGAATACAATCATCACAGAACAATAATAAACATTTATCTCATAAAAGAAAAGTAAAATGCATCTAGAATTATTACAAACTATTTAAAAATGATGCAAGAGTAAAGTTCAACTAAAGAAATAAAAGCAGAAAGTGACAAGGCGGAAGGCAGGTACACTACTCCTCCTAGATCTCCTATAAGTTCTCCTATCTTGGCTCTATGAGTAGCCCAGGATCTAGCAAATTACTAGATCTCAAAAGTACCACATGCTAGATAAGAAGTCTAACACATCAAACTAAACTAAATAGTCTAAAATATCAAAATATAACAGTAAAGTAAATAAAATTGTGGAAAAATTGTAAGGGTGATGTATAACTGAAACAATGTAAACCTGAATAAAGTAAGACTAAACTGTAAACTGAATGCTGAAAATAATGAAAAACAACAAATGATTTGAAACTGATGTAAACACACCTAACATTGTACTATATGTTACTAGAATCATGCATCCAAATATGCCATAATACTATATTCCACTAATATGCAACAGAACTATCACTGAAGTGCTATGAGTCATATGGTCCAATGTATACATACATCTAGTTGGGAATACAGCTTACTGTGATGCCGATGCATCCTGAAATTTCCCAGTCAATGTATGCAACATTTCGTAACCCATAATTTATCACTAATACTCATACATTGTCACAGAACTCAATCATCTCACTCATGCTCATGCTCATGCTTCTATACTACATGAGTTAAATCCAGAAAATCTAGAAATGCTTTGAAATTCAATAATGAATCCAAATCTTCATTATGCAGAATCCTGCTAAAAGGATTCTGACTCATAAATTCTAATTTTGATAATTAGTTGAAGTTGAGATTTTACTTAGAAAATCATTAGATGAAAAGATGGCATACACATAATTAGCATGTTTCTAAGAAGGGTGGTTTTTAACACTTAATTTGATTAAGCCGCACCTAACGAAGCAATCTTCGATAGAAGGCATCACCCGATGGAAATTTGTATCTCAAGCTAAGCTATTAGAATACCCAACTCACAATCACACTTCGTATTATAAAGAGAGTGATTATAATCACATAGTTTGCTTGAAGCACACCTATAGAAGCGATCTTCGATAGGAGGCATCACCTGATGGTGATTTTTATTCAAACAAGCTAATGATCTAAGTCCCTAATCATAACACTCTTAGGATTGAATGATTTAGTCTAAGTGAGACTAAGCCCAACTAAACTCATAGGATAGAGCACAGACATAATCCTGTATTAAGATGAATCAATGAATCCTGAACACTACTGAATTAATCCAGCACTATGGAATGAAATCAAAGATATTATTAAAGTTAGATCATGTGTTAAATCAATACAATTTTATTATTTATCAAAGATCTAAAGTTTATATTTCAGATGATTCAATCATACAGATTCAACATTAACCTTAGCACTTCTAATTCAATTATTTAAGATTAATACTAAATCAGATGCACTATTGGAATAATGTCAATTGAATTATCTTACAATTAAGTCATTTGATTAAGTAGTCAAAGGTTTAGATCTTAATCAAATAGGTCAGGGTTTAGCCCATACCCTTACCCAATTTAGATCAATTGTTTACTTAAAAGTCAATTAACAAATTAGATAGATTATGGGTGCATTATTAATGACAATCCAAGATTTATATCAAGTATTAACCACTTGATTAAGATATTAGGATTTCTTAAGATTAAGAGGTTTAATTATCATTTCATTAAATTAAGAGTTGAAGTTGCATATGATAGTTCATTTACTTTCATGTTACTATTATAAAAGCATATTGATAGAAATTTACATAAAATCAGAGAGTAATTAGTGCTAAACAAATTCTAGATTAAGATACATAGATTAGCACCTAGCCATAAATTCAACCATTAGAACAATATAAAACTTGGCACTTACACTTCATACATGCAGTTGATTAATCAGAGATTAAGTTTACTAAGATCCAATAATTAGAAACCCTAATTTTCTCTAATCATCATTTTACAAGATTATGGCATAATTAAGTATACAAAAAATCAAAAAATTGATCTACCTAGCACATGCATTCTACTAAACATAAGGAATCTAATGGCACCCTAATCATGCAATTTGGCTAAGCATATATGCTAATTAATCCTAATTAAGATCTGCAATAACTAGGCTAATTCAGAAAATCCAACATTTAAAATTTAATATTATTTTATACTCAGATTCTTGATAATTTTTTGATCAATTTAGTATATAATATCATAGGGTTTGAACCAGTAGATTAAACGTTATCACATTAATTTAATTTCCATTTTTCCATTTAAATTTCCCTATGATTGGATTAATTGGATTATTATCCTTAAGGAAAATAAATCCAATTAATCAGATTTATTAAAATGGGCTCGGCCCGTTAACCAAATCGTGCAAGTCAACCGGGGCCTGGGATACCCGGCACTGTCGCACAGCGCGGGTCATGGGCTGACCCGGCTCGCACAATGCCGTCATCCCCGCTCCTTCATCCCGATGGATTGGCCAATTAGGGAAAACCTAATCAGTAAATTCCCGTGAATCCAGACCATGGCAGGACCAGCAAAGGGTTGCTACATATTCACCATGGCTAGACGCACCGGTAGAGACCCGAAGCCCTGTAATAACCCTAGGTTCTTACTTAGCTTAAGTTTAGCTTAATCACATCCTAATCATTATTTCATTGATTTCATCTAGTTATTAGAACCAATCCCTAGAAATTTGGAGCATTTTGGAGCCAATTTTAATATTTGGAATATTTAATATTATTTAATTAATTAGAAAATTGATATATTTAGTTTGACCTCAAAATCAAAATCTAACTTCGCCATTGCGCTCGTCACCCCCAAATTAATTAGGGTGATGTTTTTGGACGCATTTGGAAGTCGTCAAATTTTATCAAATATTTTAATATAATTAAATACCCCGAAAAATAGGAAAATTAAATACTTATCAAAATTAAAATCGATTTCGCCATTGTGATCCTCACCCTCGAATTAGTTAAAGGTGAAATCAAAATCTAACTTCGCCGTCTGATTTTCCTTTAGAATTCAATTAATTAAATAAAGCAGTTTTTAAATCCATTTTTTTTTCTATTTTTCCCTCCTCTTTCTTTGGCTAGCTGGGACCCATAGCCATCCAATCCCAGCTGAGCCTTCTTTTCCTTCATCCCCTCTGCCATGCTCAGCTGCCCCTTATAATTTTTTTCTCTACTCCTTCCACTTTTGTTCCCCCTCCCCTCTCTCAAACCTCCTGCCACCTCCCTTATCTCCACAGCTGGGATGGGAGAACGCATGCCCATCCCATCCAATGGCATGAATCTCCTCTATTAAAAGACCATTTAGCTCTTAGCTCTCCACCTCCCCTATTATCTTTGCCTAGTTGAATTCCTCCCACTGGTGTGTTTGCTGAAGAAATGACCTCTTGAGCTCTTAAACCTCTCTTAGGAAATCTGCCATTGTCAAACTTAAGGTACCTCCTTTCCCCCGTTGAATGGATTCAATGGCAACTTTATTTCATTCATATGCTTAGTTTGCATCCTTAGAAATCTGTATTTTAGGTATGGAGTTCATTAGAGCTCATTAGGTCTGTGATTTTAGGAAGATGAAGTTGCTTTGACTTCATCCTTTCTGCATACCTAGTCCTTTAACTCCAATGTTTGTATTGATAACATAATTGTTTGGTGCTAATTTTTATATTAATGGAAATGTTTTGGAAAGACCTTTCCAACGGTATATGGCACTGCACGTGAAGTGCTCTAGGTTGAGAGTAATTGAGCTCGAAAGTTGACCCATTGCGGTTTTCACACAGACGAAATCACTATCGGGCACCGCAGCGCGCTGCACTGCCCGAAGTTTCGAATTCGGGTCCATAATAGTTTAACAAAGCATAAAAATATTTTTGATGAAATTAAATGAAATCCACTGCAGCGCACCACGGCGGGCTGTAGCGTCATTTCAGGAAAATTATATGAAATTAAGAGATAAATTAATTGAACAATGACTTTCGAAAGTTAAATCGCAACAATGCGCCACAGCACCTGAAACTATTGTAGCATGCCGTAGTACCCAGCTCTCCGGGTGGTCAAGTCGCAGCATGCCGTAGCGTCAAAAGGCGTTGTAGCGCGCCACAGTGCTGCCATCCGCCGCAGCGCACCATAGCGCCTAACACAGCTGCAGCGCACCGCTGCATGACACAACGCGCCGTAGCGCCTCGCTTTTGGCCAGAAGGCGTAATGGTGCACTGGAGCACCTAGAATGGTCTGAATTAGTCCAGTTACGGCTAAAATCATCAAAACTTTATAGATTTTGAATTTTAAGGACCCTAGGACCCTAATGGGGCTGAATTATATCAAATTTGAACCTAATTTAAGTAAAATTGAGTACTGTATAAAATTGTATGTGAGTTTTAAATATGGAAAAGATTGAGTTTTGGCCCCCCTTTAAGAAAATAGACCCTAGCATTGAAATGACCATAACTTAGTCATTTAGACTCCAAATCAGAAAATACAAAGTGCTAGATAACTTAGAATTTTAGTACCAACAGTAATCTATAATAAAATTTTAGTTCTGAACACTAGAAACTTTAGGTTGACCAAAATACTCCTAACCCTAATTAGGCCATAACTTGGCCAAATGAGGTCCAATTTGAGTCTACTCCCTATTAAAATACTCAGTGTGATATAGGGAAGCTATAGCCACTGAGTTTACTGAATTTGGATCTCAAAAAGAAAATTTAGGTTTTTAACCCATATTTGCCTTAGAAAAATTCCATAATTGCCCTTAGAAGTAAATTGTCCATAACTAATCCAATAGACTTCAAAAATTAATGTTCTTGGACTCTCAGGAAGAATAGTAGCCAAAAATAAACTGCATAAAAATTAAGATTCCATTATGTGTAAATTACTAAATTGCCCCTTAGGTCAAAATCCTTAGTTTGAACTTATAGGACCCGTTTCTTATCCAAATTGGGTGTACTTACTATCTATATTCATGTTAGATAGTAAGAAATCATTTGGCTGTAATAAATTTCATTTTGGAGCCCTAAATCAAAAAGTAACTTTTCGGACCCTTAAGTAGGGGCAAAATGGTCATTTTGCCCAAAATTTAAGTTAAGCGCTCTAAGCCCTAATTTATCTTTTAAATCACTAAAATCAATATTAGAACTGTAATAGAATTATTTAAGTGAATAAAATTAGTTATTAAATCAAGTTAGTTAAATTTCCTAAAATTTCTTTAAGTTTTTCCTTAGGATTTTATACTTCACATTAAGACTATTCCTAAGACTAGGACTAGATCATAGGTTAGATTTTATTCATTGAATAATGAGGTTATTCAATGAATGAATCCTTAGTTTTATTAGTTTCTATATATTACAACTAATTATGATTATTTTATCTTTTAACCTTAGATTCAAGATAGGAGAATCATCATATTAAGTTCAATTTTGCTTAATAGGATTTGCCTTAATCAATAGATCATATTTAAATTGAAACCTAGATCTTAAGTTTTACCCTTTGGATTATGTGCTTAAGCCTAAGCTCATGGTGCTTAATCCATAATCTATAGTTTAGTAGATCTTGATCAGATCTTAGTTAGAAACGTCTAAATTCATTAAATTTTGATGTTGTGATTTATTGCTTAACTTATAGTCATACTTGATTGAATTAGATTAGAACCTGATCAGCTCTAATCTTTTTTAACTTATAAGGTCATACTTCTAAGTTATACTCGATAGTAGGAATTGGAGATCTAAAACTTCTGTAACTTGGAATAGTTATAATGGTTTAAATTAGATAGCAAATGATATCACCATATTTAGTAGAGTCCCTTGCTTATTATTTGATTTTGTGCTATGCATTCCTTGAACTTTGTGCTTACTTTCCTTGGACATGTCATATAAGAAAATATTGTTGCATGAAAATGAAAACATAAAATATTAGGATAACATTTGCATTGGGTTTAGTTACTGGTTGATATGGCGTATTTTACCCTACTGGATAGAGATAAGGAGAAATAAGGATGCTTAACATTACTCATTGAGGAGTGTATGTTAAGCTTAGAACCCATTTAGTCTTGCAGACTTGCTTGACTCCTCGGCTATTTTTAGATGTGTTCACAAAAACAAAATTAAAATAACTAAGAAATTTTGCATTTGTATTTACTGCCTCTTCAGTTTTATTATTCTGTTCTGCCTGCCCTAGCCCAGTCTGCCCTAGCCCAGAAAGGCTATGGGAATTTTTATCTGCCCTAGCCTAGAAAGGCCTTGGGAATTATACTAGGCTGAATTGGCCAATTATTTCTAATATGGTAGTTATACGTACTTGCTTCAGTTTTTGTTTACTGTTTACTGTATTATTGATGCATATTATTTCAGTCAACTATATTTCTTTTCTTACCTGCTCACTTGTATATATATTTATATGGTGCTAAATTTTACTGCTTAATATATGTACCACTTTTAAATTTCTATTTTAAATCAGCATATGCCATGTGATTCTCAACATGTTTAGGATTATACTTTACTTTCAGTACTTTTACTTATTATATTATATATGTATGCATATTCCTTGTTTAGTTTGATTGAGGCGTGTTTTGCATCAATCCCTTCTTAGCTATAAATGTTGTATTTATAGCTTATTCAGTTCCTTGTATGCTTACTGCTCCTATGCTAGATAGTTCACTTTTGTTGAGTTTAAGTATAAATGGTGATATTAATAAATGCATAAGAAATTTTTAGCTTAAAATGTACTTAGACAATTGTCTAATAAGATTTTTTTTTATTGGCTACGGCCCTAGCATTGTGAAACTGACAATATCAAATCTTGAGCAGTTTGAAGATCCAGTTCCTGTGAAGGAGCCATATCCGGAGGGGCACTTCAGAGCGGAGCAAAAGATCTCTAGTTCTTTTATTATTTGTGAGGATGGGTGATATACTTTATTTTATTTCAAAGTTTTAATTAAATATTGTAATAATACAGGTACACTTGTGACTGTACTTACCTTTCTGCACTATTATTTTCTGAGCTATATTTCATTTTGTATCTCATTTAACGTATGGTGAAATGGATGTGATGTTTACTTTTTATGCTTTCGCACTCCGTACTCATATTAATTTAGTGAGTGATCCCTTGTATTTATCCTGTGCACATCCTTCCCTTATTAATAGATTGTGGATCTTACATAATCCAATGATAAGTGAGGGATCTGCCAAAGTGGCACACTACCCCTTAAGTCTAATCCTGCGGATTAAGGGGTGGGGCACCACAAGCCCTCTGTGAGGTGGTCTAGATCGGTCAGATCTTACTTACCCGAGAGCTCCCACTATAGAGCTACTGTGGGGATATTCTCCTCACAAAGACCATGAAAGACCCGGTGCTCGATCCCTACACCTTTAGGGTGGTAGGCGGATCGAAGCCCTCTGGTCAAAGGGCCTGAGGTGAGCTAGATTGCTAGGTCCATAGTCTAACCTAGCCCCTTTTACGGGACTTAGCCCAATCGATCAATTCGATCGTTCGAAGCTAGCTCAATGCACAATTACGATAGCATTAGGTTCTGTTTGACAATACGCATCATTACGAATCAAATGGAAAGAATTCTGAGCCACATTGGCTCATACCTTGCAAACGGGCATACCTAGTTTGAAGGCTGAGCTCGGGGGGGGGGGGGGGGGGGGGGGGGGGGGGGGGGGGTGGGGGGATCGATAGAGGACAAGATGGTGCTGATGATGCTTCCAGATAGCACAAAGAGTCCTGAACACTAGGAGAGACTACTATCCGCAATCCTTACTCCTATGACACCTAGGGGACCTCGACCGATCAGCAATGGCAGATGGGGGGACAACCAAGTTCAATTGACCAGCAAGGATCAAAGGGAGCAATGCTAGGGCTATTTATAGCATCAGCAAGGAATGGGTAAAGTTCCAGAAACTTAATCTTGGGCTGGGGAGGCCCGAGAGATCGGTCCATGGCTGAGCTCTCAATTTTTTAAATTGAGCTCGGCTGGGTCACGAGGCTCGATCAGGACTGATATGCCATTGAAGGAAGATCCCCAATGACATGCTGAGGTGGAATGGGTAGTGGGGGATAGGCCAGGCTGTCGAGAATCTGCGGGATTTCTTCGGTCAGGCGCAAGTGAGGTGAAGACAAAGTTCCACAGTGCGGGTGCGCTGTGGACCATTTGATTGATCGATCAGGATCGTGGAATGGTCCTGATGGCCTGGATCCTAATCGTCGTATTTGATCTGATCAGGGATGTATGATCCACAGGGTGGATCCAACGACGGATCCGCAATCCCGCGGGATTAAATACTAGCCATTTGATCAAAAGGTGCAACGATGAGATCTGTGGGACTCTGCTATCGTGCGACCCGGGCTCCACAGCGGATCGTCTGCGGTATGCACAGCGGATCCTCGACCGTTTAAACGGGTATAGAGTATTTTTGCAAATTCAAATTGTTGGATGCCCTAAAATGCAATTAAACCAATTTAATTTAAATTGAATTATGGTCTAAATGATCTCTAAATTTTATTAAACTTTCACCCCTAACTAATTTGGGGATGAATAATTTAAAATTGCAATCAGATTTTAATTCTAAGATCAAAATATTTTATGTCTAATTTAGGGCATCTAGACTTGATTTAATGTTATCTTGACTTAGAGAAGTCCAATTGACTTCAAATTTTCAAGATTAGCTTAACTTGATATTCTAAAAGAAATAAAATCACAATTAATACTTAATTAGGTTAGGAATTAAATAGGATAACAACCCAGGGTTGTTATAGAACTCTACTACACACAAGTGAAATATGTTGTTATCTACTTTAATTCATTATATCTACTCCAAGTTATACAAGTTCAGGATTTCTACTTCTTACTATCAAGTATAACTTAGATCCACAGCCTTATGAGCTAAAAATAATTAGAAATGATCAGGTCCTAATTTGGGATCGATAGAGGACAAGATGGTGCTGACGATGATTCCAGATAGCACAAAGAGTCTTGAACACTAGGAGAGACTACTATCTGCAGTCCTAACTCCTAGGACACCTAGGGGACCTCGACCGATCAGCAATGGCATAAGGGGGGGACAATCGAGTTCAATTGACCAGCAAGAATCAAAGGGAGCAATGCTAGGGCTATTTATAGCATCAGCAGGGAATGGGTAAAGTTCCAGAAACTTAAGCTTGGGCTGGGGAGGCCCGAGAGATCGGTCCATGGCCGAGCTCTCAATTTTTTAAATTGAGCTCGGCTGGGTCACGAGGCTCGATCAGGACTGATATGCCCTTGAGGGAAGATCCCCAACGACATGCTGAGGTGGAATGGGTAGTGGGGGATAGGCCAGGCTGTCGAGAATCTGCGAGATTTCTTCGGTCAGGCGCAAGTGAGGTGAAGACAAAGATCCACAGTGCGGGTGCGCTGTGGACCATTTGATTGATCGATTAAGATCGTGGAATGGTCCTGATGGCCTGGATCCTAATCATCGTATCTGATCTGATCAGGGATGTATGATCCACAGGGTGGATCCGACGACGGATCCGCAATCCCGTGGGATTAAATACTAGCCATTGGATCAAAAGGTGCAACGATGAGATCTATGGGACTCTGCTATCGTGCGACCCGTGCTCCACAGCGGATCGCTTGTGGTCCGCACAGCGGATCCTCGACCGTGTAAACGGGTATAGAGTATTTTTGCAAATTCAAATTGTTGGATGCCCTAAAATGCAATTAAAACAATTTAATTTAAATTGAATTATGGTCTAAATGATCTCTAAATTTTATTAAACTTTCACCCTTAACTAATTTGGGGATGAAAAATCAAAATTGTAATCAGATTTTAATTCTAAGATCAAAATATTTTATGTCTAATTTAGGGCATCTAGACTTGATCTATGTTATCTTGACTTAGAGAAGTCCAATTGACTTCAAATTTTCAAGATTAGCTTAACTTGATATTCTAAAAGAAATGAAATCACAATTAATACTTAATTAGGTTAGGAATTAAATAGGATAACAACCCAGGGTTGTTATAGAACTCTACTACACACAAGTGAAATATATTGTTATCTACTTTAATTCATTCTATCTACTCCAAGTTATACAAGTTCAGGATTTCCAATTCTTACTATCAAGTATAACTCAGATCCACAGCCTTATGAGTTAAAAATAATTAGAAATAATCAGGTCCTAATTTAATTCAATCAATGATGCTTACAGTTAAATGATTAATCAGTATGTCATATTGATGAATTTGAATGATCTAAGCTAAGAACTGATCAAGATCTACTAGGACTATGAATTAAGAATTAAACTCCAAGTTTTGGGGTTTAACCATAAGGGTACTAATATGCTCAATACTTTATGTTAGGGAAGGGTCCTAAAAGTTAAAGGGAATATCCTAAGGAAACTAGAACTTCTAATTTAAGAGAAGAGGTAGATTTCATATTCAAAATCATCTCCATATTTACACAATGCTTGATTTTACTAAATCTAATTTTGATTTTGATATATTTTGGCCCCATTAGGGTTCTAGAGTTATAAAATAAGAAAAATGTGAAGTTTGGGCAATTCTGGACAATTCTGGGCATGCCGCAATGCCCCCTGGCCGAGATCCAAGCGCTACGGTGCGCTATGGAGCTAGTTTTTCCAAGGTGCGGGTGCTACGGAATGCTGTAGTGCTTTCAGGTGCTGTGGCACACTACGGCGTTAGATTTCCTGAGAGCTATGTGCTACGGTGCATTGTAGCACTCGATGGTGATTTTTCCTGTGTGAAAACTGAAACGTGTCTTCTTTGGCACCTGATGTAGCCGGAATCTGTATTCAAAATCTAGTGTTTAAATAGTCATATCATTATATATTTCCCTACACTTTGAGTAGAAATTGATGTCTTTTTAGGAAAATAAAGAAAACAAATTGCAAAGGCTGATTAACCAAATTCTTGACAGAAACCGCCACAGCGCGCTGCAGCGCGCCATGGCGTCCCCTTCAAATTTCCTGACCTGGAAGTACAACTGCAGACCTGGAGCACGACCGCTGAAGCGCGCCATGGCCCGCCATAGTGCGTCACCGCATCATATTGATAAGGATAAATTAAAACGTATAAATGAGTAATTGAACAGTAAAATCGCAAGTTGCACGCCGCAGCGCGCTACAGCATCATTTCTCGTTGAATATTAAAACCTTATAAACAAGTAACTGAATAGTGATCCTACAAGTTGCACGCTGTAGCGCACCGTTGGTAAATTTTCATTTTTTAAACTATAGTTAAAACTAGTTGAACAGTGCTCCTGCAAGTTGTCCGTTGTAGCGCGCTGCAGCGGGTAAATTTTCATTTTATAAAATAATAGTTAAAACTAATTGAACAGTGATCCTGCAGGTTGCCCGCTGTAGCGCGCCGTAGTATGCCTCAGCGTACGCTGCAGCGACCAAACAAAAAGATACTAACTATTGTACAGAAAATAAATTTGGAGCACTACTGCCACAACACACCGTAGCAGAAAGGGGATTGAAATGCGGTTGCAACAGCGCGCCGCAGTGGAACAGTAAATGAAATGATGCTGCTGCAGTGCACCACAGCGCACTACAGCGGACGGCCCAGAATTTTCCAGGAAATAGCCATTAAGAGGTATGGGGAAGGCCACAAAAATGTGACCTTTGGCCTCCCCCAACCTCTTGAAAGCTGATGTATTGAATCCCTGTTGAATCCCAATATTTAAATAGATAAAAATATTAAAAGGGATTGAAATTAATTCAAGGAAGAGGAAAGGTCACACATTAAAAGCTTTGTGGCTAAGTGCACCCCCATTTAAGGGCCAAACTCAGACCTTGAAAGGATTCCAACTATGGCTACTCAAAAGACCTAAAGGAAAGGCTGTAGAAGAGAGAAAGAAGGAGAACTCTTTGAGGGGAAAAGAGGACCAAGAATAGGAAAGAAGAAAAGATAGCAAGGAACAAAAGGTGGAGCTTCAAGAGGACTGCGCATGAAAGTAAAGAGAACCCCAGAATTTCTCCGGGTGATTCCTTGTATTTTTCCTAAACTCTCTTGATTAATTTCTTGCCGTGAACTAATGGCGACGTTCACTTTTCCTTGCATGTATGTTCTTTCTTGCTTAGTAATGGTAGGCTAAGAACCCCTTTGAGAGGGTTGAGATGTAGTTGTAGAATTATGTAAGGGAAATATTGGTTGTATGATGATATTATTTAAATGTAATGAGAAATTATTTGTGTCTTAATTTTTATTATTAAGTGAATACTTGGATGAACTGATTGCCTAGTTATTTTAATTCAAAAGAGCTTGTGTTCCAATGCTCATCAATTGGGTAAGAGCGAGGAAGGTAATGCGAGTCAAGCTGAGAATTACGTGACAGAATTCTCAAGGCTCACTTACACCCTCCCTTGATAGCTCTCCAAAAGATTGAAGTTTGAGAATCAAGCTCTCTATTAACCTTGCTCTGTTGCTTAGCAAAGTCGAAGGGATGAAAGGACATTGGGAGCTTCATGGATTATGTGACAAAATCCATTGACCCAATGCATCTTCTCATCCAGCTAAACTACGTGTGAAGTGCATGATGCATGATAGATGGAATCTTGCTTGTGAGATCATTATAATTAAAAGATATTTTGGTGACCTAGACGTAGGAGATCAAAATCTAACTAATCAATTAAGATCTCATAAGAGTTTATGTGCTAGTGATGAACCCATGAGTTCTCTTTGTGCACTAAACTTGAACCCAATGTAAATTAATTGGAGGATACTCCAATTCCAATGGTATTCACTTGATTAAACAAAGTAAATAAATTGCATGTCTACATTTGAACAATGAAGTAATATAACCAACCCCTTGCATATATTATAACAAAATCTCAACTCTCTCCTTTTTAATCCATTCGTATCTTAACTCAAGTCTTGTGCATTGCTAACTAGGAACCACAAAAATCAACCAAAATTGTTATCTAAACATTAGCGAAAGAAAATACAACTTGGTATCAAAACAATCGGTCCTTGAGGTTCGATAAATCCCAGAAACTAAACTTTCCACTTATTACTGCAAAATACGCACACTTGCGTGCAAACGCATACGGGCATTTCTGTCTGTCAGCACCCAAATACTCTTGATTAATGGCACCTCTAGTGTGGTGCCATATACCGATGGAAATGCCTTTTTATGGCCTTTCCATTGATATTAAAATTGACATGAAACAATTATTTTAACAATACAAACAATGAAGCTAAGGGTCCATGTATACAGAAATCTTATTTGCAAAATTGATTTTCTATACAAGAGAATTATCATGATTCAAGACATTGATAACTAGAATTTTAGGAAGATTACAAGGTCTATGTTAAGGTCAGTCCTATAAAAAGAGTGTAGAAATTTGGAATTTCTGGGAAGCTATGTCCCAAATATGTAGGACCATTATGTATATCAGCTAACAAAGGAATATCAACTTATAGATTAGAACTACCAAAAGACTTCTCAGTTGTGCATAACATATTTCATGTATCTTCTCTAAGAAAGCGCTTGTTGGATCCAAGCCAGCAATTTCAGACAACCTCAATTGAATTGCAACTAGATCTTACATATGTTGAAAGCCAGTGAAGATTTTGGGAAGAGATTTAATATAGATAAGGAATTGTAGTATATCTATGGTCAAGATCCAATGGAAACATTAGACAATAGAAGAAACAACTTGAGAGAAAGAGGAGGAACTATGGGAAAAGTACCCAAATCTATTTGAGTGAACAAGATACTTCACTAAACCAATCCTATTCCTATGTCATTTATGTTTTTATTAGGTAGTATTGAGGATGACACTTCTTTTAAGGAGGGGAGTCTGTAACAACTCATAGTTATTATATGAATTTTAATCACCAAATGATCTGAAGTACCTCACCATTAGTCCTAAAATAGTCTTAAGATCAATCCCTGAAATTTTGGTAAAAATTGAAAGCCGTTAGAGGAAAATTAAATTTTAAATTAATTTAAATAATTAGAAAATTGAGATAGTTATTTAGATTTCAAATCTAAAATCTGACTTCATTTTTTAACTCCTCACACCCAAATTAGCTAGAGGTGAAGTTTTAGGAATTTTTGGAGATCATTTGGATAAGGGTTAGAATTATTTAAATTAGATGAATTGATTAATTAATTGATTATATATTTAAATTTTTATTTAGCCATTAGAAGGCTTATCAAACGATGAAATATCAACCTCTCACTAATCTTCACAATCGATATGATGGATCAGATCAATTGGGCCCATCTAACGAGGCTTCATTCTAGAAGCTGATGAATAAAGCCACGCGATGCTCAAGAATGCTGCTGGAGCCGTTGTATCGGCCTCTAAGACCTTGGGCATGCCCCCTCCCTCACGTTTGTTTGGCAAATTGGAAGGAAGCAAGAGCTTGAAAGCTGGTCCAAGCAAAGTTCAGGACTGTGTAATTGGAGAGCGACGGAGCAAGGTACCTCCACTACCTCCCTATCCTACTTTGCATTTCTTTTCATAAGTTTTCATTTTGCTATTTCCCTGCGTTGTGAGTAATTGTCTAATGACAATCAAGCTTGATTGAACTCGATTGGTGTTCGACAATTTAGTGGTGAAGAGTTATGTACAGTGGCAATATAGATGTGAATTAGGGCATCCATAGCCGGGCTATTAGGATTGTCATGGGAGGAGGATTTTGGGTTTAGTAGGAAGGTCATGTGAAGAGATTCAATTCGAGGTGTTGTGCTCTTGAGGTGGCCAGATTCATGAGAAACATGATGCCCTAGGATGAATCCCTATTGCCAAGATTACTCATTGTCTAAGTTCAAGATTACCCATTGTTGAATCTACTCATATCTAAGGCAAGAATTCTCCTAGGACTAGGGCAAGAATTCTCCTAATCTACTCATTGTCTAAGTTCAAGATTACCCATTGTTGAATTTGTAATAGATTGTTATATACATTTTCTTAGCTTAACCAATGGGTAATCTTGGAAAATTCTTATACTTTAGGAATATCTTTATAGTTTGAAGTGTGCTTAGCTTAGGAGAATTTCCTAAGTACGATAACCTTTGGAATATGCTAGAGAGTCCTAAGTGATAGCTATAATTATAAACTAAAAAGCTTATTTTTTTTAAAACTACAAAATCATATATTTCTTATATATGCATATGTGCTTAACAATTGGTTTAAGGCCTATATCTTAAGTCAATTAGGAGTTCAGTTGACCCCAATCATTAAGGTAGATAATTAAAAATAGACAACAAAGGGATATCACGTGATTAGTTTACTTTGGCATTTACATTGAATGTTGCTATGATTTGAAACCTTATTCAATTGATCATAGTCATTACATATTAATAAATAACACTAAATAAGGGGTTTCACTCAAGGTGATTTAGTCTGTACAGACATTTGAGCTAGGCTAGCTCTGAAGTGATCAAAAGATTACACATGTCCTTGAGGTTGAGTGCATGGTTATATAGAAGAGGTAAAGATGCCTCACTCCTCTTTTATTCTGTATGAGTCCACAAAACATAACTTAATAAAATATTAAATACTAATAAATTGCTTAAACATTTATTTCTATAGTCATTTTTACTTGTTTCAATTTAGCTTGTTTCTTTACTATACTTGCTTATAGGATACTATAAATTATCTTTTTATACCCTTACTTATATATAATATGCTAGATATTGCCTTTTACATTCCTTATATAAATGTCATGTATGCTTAACCTTTCTTTTATAAGGATTGCTAAGTGTGCCCTAGCACAAATAGTGCTTTTACTTTAATTCTCTTTTATTTCATATTTATAATTCCAACTTTAATTTTTCTTTACTACATTGTGCACCCTTACTGCTTAATCTAATATGATATTCTTAAACTAAAATAGTTAGAAACCTTAAAATGTGATTAAACCTTATAAGTCTAACCACTTCTTTTTATTTTATTGGTTGTTCCCTATCATATTTAAAAATCAAATATGGTAGAATAAAAGCTTGGAGTGGAGTTAGCAGGAGAGCCATGTCCCTCTTGTGGTCATGTTAACATAAATATTAACATAATTACGGTAGAGCGGTCACCATGTGACAGATTCTCAATTATAGTTGAATTGGGTTTTCAGCTGCCAATAATCGTAGGATATGACACTTGTATCTATAATTCATTCATCAAACATGCATATAAAAGGAATAGAGTACGGCAGAAAAACATACAATATCCATAACCACAGTGCAGTAATAGAAGAACAATAACTCAACTCAATATAAAAGTGTGTAAAAGTAAAAGTATCCAGAATCTAACTTATTACAATATAGAATTTAAATCTTAAAAGAAAGGAACACTCATTAACAGGCCTAAAATATATCTGTGCTTACACGCAAGTGTACATGGTCTGAAATAATAAGTGAAAAGTTTGAATTTTCAGGATTTATTGAGCCACAGAGAATTGGATGTGTTGTTACTAAGGTATATCTATGATCACTAATATTTAAGCTATATGTGTATTGATTAGTGTTGGTTCCTGAACAAGCATGACAACTCTTAGTAGAAAATACTTCTGATAAAAGGAAGAGGAGAGTTGGGTTTCTCCCATATTATATGGTAAATAACTTATATATAGTGATTCCTCAAGCGTTCATTTTTCTTTACTCATTCTTTAATCAAGTGCACATTGTTCTTCTAATAGTATTAATTCAAAGATTAACAATTTCAAGTCTCGTGCATGAAATGAACACACAGTTGGTTCTATTTCAGCAGAAAGACCTTTATAAGATTTTAGATTTGTAGTTTTATCTCATCTCTTGATCATGGAGATGAGAGTTATAAAGTTTAAGATCATATAAGCATTGATTCCACTAAGAGCTTCACACGCCTCAAGCATAGTTTAGATGAGGGAGTGATTTCATTGGGCTTAATGACTATGTCACCTTGTTCATGAGCACTCAATGAATTCATTTCCTCTCTCAAGTATGCTGAGCAACAGAGCTCAATTTGTGGGTCTTAGCATCACATGCTTCAACTCATTAGTTGCGCATAGATTAAGGTGCATTAAGCTCAAGAACTTTCTCACATAGTTCTAAGCTCTCAAGCACTCATAAATCTAGCATCAAAACTAAGGTGAGCTATGGAGCACAAGACAAAATAGTCCTTGAGTTCAATTAGTCATTCATCCTTTGGTCCACATTCAAGTCCACAATAGTCCCTTAATTTGTTTAACAAGGCATTGAGTTCATGATTTTTATTAAAACTTGAGGAAAACTTCATACATTTATAGTATCTATCAATACATGTGGTGAGAGTATTGATAGATGTGGTGAGAAGTTTTGATTAGATACTATAAATGTATGAAGTTATTAAGCCCAATGAAATCACTCCCACCTCTAATCAAAAGACTTCTCAGTTGTGCATAACATATTTCATCTAGAAATTTGGAATTTTTGGGAAGCTAAGTCCCAGATATGTAGGACCATTATGTATATCAGCTAACAAAGGAATATCAACTTATAGATTAGAACTACCAAAAGACTTCTTAGTTGTGCATAACATATTTCATGTATCTTCTCTAAGAAAGCGCTTGTTGGATCCAAGCCAGCAATTTCAGACAACCTCAATTGAATTGCAACTAGATCTTACATATGTTGAAAGCCAGTGAAGATTTTGGGAAGAGATTTAATATAGATAAGGAATTGTAGTATATCTATGGTCAAGATCCAATGGCAACATTAGACAATAGAAGAAACAACTTGAGAGAGAAAGAGGATGAACTATGGGAAAAGTACCCAAATCTATTTGAGTGAACAAGATACTTCACTAAACCAATCCTATTCCTATGTCATTTATGTTTTTATTAGGTAGTATTGAGGATGACACTTCTTTTAAGGAGGGGAGTCTGTAACAACTCATAGTTATTATATGAATTTTAATCACCAAATGATCCGAAGTACCTCACCATTAGTCCTAAAATAGTCTTAAGATCAATCCCTGAAATTTTGGTAAAAATCGAAAGCCGTTAGAGGAAAATTAAATTTTAAATTAATTTAAATAATTAGAAAATTGAGATAGTTATTTAGATTTCAAATCTAAAATCTGACTTCATTTTTTAACTCCTCACACCCAAATTAGCTAGAGGTGAAGTTTTAGGAATTTTTGGAGATCATTTGGATAAGGGTTAGAATTATTTAAATTAGATGAATTGATTAATTAATTGATTATATATTTAAATTTTTATTTAGCCATTAGAAGGCTTATCAAACGATGAAATATCAACCTCTCACTAATCTTCACGATCGATATGATGGATCAGATCAATTGGGCCCATCTAACGAGGCTTCATTCTAGAAGCTGATGAATAAAGCCACGCGATGCTCAAGAATGCTGCTGGAGCCGTTGTATCGGCCTCTAAGACCTTGGGCATGCCCCCTCCCTCACGTTTGTTTGGCAAATTGGAAGGAAGCAAGAGCTTGAAAGCTGGTCCAAGCAAAGTTCGGGACTGTGTAATTGGAGAGCGACGGAGCAAGGTACCTCCACTACCTCCCTATCCTACTTTGCATTTCTTTTCATAAGTTTTCATTTTGCTATTTCCCTGCGTTGTGAGTAATTGTCTAATGACAATCAAGCTTGATTGAACTCGATTGGTGTTCGACAATTTAGTGGTGAAGAGTTATGTACAGTGGCAATATAGATGTGAATTAAGGCATCCATAGCCGGGCTATTAGGATTGTCATGGGAGGAGGATTTTGGGTTTAGTAGGAAGGTCATGTGAAGAACTTCAATTCGAGGTGTTGTGCTCTTGAGGTGGCCAGATTCATGAGAAACATGATGCCCTAGGATGAATCCCTATTGCCAAGATTACTCATTGTCTAAGTTCAAGATTACCCATTGTTGAATCTACTCATATCTAAGGCAAGAATTCTCCTAGGACTAGGGCAAGAATTCTCCTAATCTACTCATTGTATAAGTTCAAGATTACCCATTGTTGAATCTGTAATAGATTGTTATATACATTTTCTTAGCTTAACCAATGGGTAATCTTGGAAAATTCTTTTACTTTAGGAATATCTTTATAGTTTGAAGTGTGCTTAGCTTAGGAGAATTTCCTATGAGGTTTTAAGGCCTTAGAAGCTTCTTGAGGTAGATTGAACCTATATATTATGTTGGATTTCTTAAGTTAGTAAATTTCATCTTAAGAGTTTAGTTAGTGAGCAACTAATGAATTTAAGTACGATAACCTTTGGAATATGCTAGAGAGTCCTAAGTGATAGCTATAATTATAAACTAAAAAGCTTATTTTTTTTAAAACTACAAAATCATATATTTCTTATATATGCATATGTGCTTAACAATTGGTTTAAGGCCTACATCTTAAGTCAATTAGGAGTTCAGTTGACCCCAATCATTAAGGTAGATAATTAAAAATAGACAACAAAGGGATATCACGTGATTAGTTTACTTTGGCATTTACATTGAATGTTGCTATGATTTGAAACCTTATTCAATTGATCATAGTCATTACATATTAATAAATAACACTAAATAAGGGGTTTCACTCAAGGTGATTTAGTCTGTACAGACATTTGAGCTAGGCTAGCTCTGAAGTGATCAAAAGATTACACATGTCCTTGAGGGGGAGTGCATGGTTATATAGAAGAGGTAAAGGTGCCTAACTCCTCTTTTATTCTGTATGAGTCCACAAAACATAACTTAATAAAATATTAAATACTAATAAATTGCTTAAACATTTATTTCTATAGTCATTTTTACTTGTTTCAATTTAGCTTGTTTCTTTACTATACTTGCTTATAGGATACTATAAATTATCTTTTTATACCCTTACTTATATATAATATGCTAGATATTGCCTTTTACATTCCTTATATAAATGTCATGTATGCTTAACCTTTCTTTTATAAGGATTGCTTAGTGTGCCCTAGCACAAATAGTGCTTTTACTTTAATTCTCTTTTATTTCATATTTATAATTCAAACTTTAATTTTTCTTTACTACATTGTGCACCCTTACTGCTTAATCTAATATGATATTCTTAAACTAAAATAGTTAGAAACCTTAAAATGTGATTAAACCTTATAAGTCTAACCACTTCTTTTTATTTTATTGGTTGTTCCCTATCATATTTAAAAATCAAATATGGTAGAACAAAAGCTTGGAGTGGAGTTAGCAGGAGAGCCATGTCCCTCTTGTGGTCATGTTAACACTAATATTAACATGATTACGGTAGAGCGGTCACCATGTGACAGATTCTCAATTATAGTCGAATTGGGTTTTCAGCTGCCAATAATCGTAGGATATGACACTTGTATCTATAATTCATTCATCAAACATGCATATAAAAGGAATAGAGTGCGGAAGAAAAACATACAATATCCATAACCACAGTGCAGTAATAGAAGAACAATAACTCAACTCAATATAAAAGTGTGTAAAAGTAAAAGTATCCAGAATCTAACTTATTACAATATAGAATTTAAATCTTAAAAGAAACGAACACTCATTAACAGGCCTAAAATACATCTGTGCTTACACGCAAGTGTACATGGTCTGAAATAATAAGTGGAAAGTTTGAATTTTCAGGATTTATTGAACCACAGAGAATTGGATGTGTTGTTACTAAGGTATATCTATGATCACTAATATTTAAGCTATATGTGTATTGATTAGTGTTGGTTCCTGAACAAGCATGACAACTCTTAGTAGAAAATACTTCTGATAAAAGGAAGAGGAGAGTTGGGTTTCTCCCACATAATATGGTAAATAACTTATATATAGTGATTCCTCAAGCGTTCATTTTTCTTTACTTGTTCTTTAATCAAGTGCACATTGTTCTTCTAATAGTATTAATTCAAAGATTAACAAGTTCAAGTCTCGTGCATGAAATGAACACACAGTCGGTTCTATTTTAGCAGAAAGACCTTTATAAGATTTTAGATTTGTAGTTTTATCTCATCTCTTGATCATGGAGATGAGAGTTAAAAAGTTTAAGGTCATATAAGCATTGATTCCACTAAGAGCTTCACACGCCTCAAGCATAGTTTAGATGAGGGAGTGATTTCATTGGGCTTAATGACTATGTCACCTCGTTCATGAGCACTCAATGAATCCATTTCCTCTCTCAAGTATGCTGAGCAACAGAGCTCAATTTGTGGGTCTTAGCATCACATGCTTCAACTCATTAGTTGAGCATAGATTAAGGTGCATTAAGCTCAAGAACTTTCTCACATAGTTCTAAGCTCTCATGCACTCATAAATCTAGCATCAAAACTAAGGTGAGCTATGGAGCATAAGACAAAATAGTCCTTGAGTTCAATTAGTCATTCATCCTTTGGTCCACATTCAAGTCCACAATAGTCCCTTAATTTGTTTAACAAGGCATTGAGTTCATGATTTTTATTAAAACTTGAGGAAAACTTCATACATTTATAGTATCTATCAATACATGTGGTGAGAGTATTGATAGATGTGGTGAGAAGTTTTGATTAGATAGTATCTAATAACTTCATACATTTATAGTATCTAATCAAAACTTCTCACCACAAACGTGAGGGAGGGGGCATGCCCAAGGTCTTAGAGGCCGATACAACGGCTCCAGCAGCATTCTTGAGCATCGCGTGGCTTTATTCATCAGCTTCTAGAATGAAGCCTCGTTAGATGGGCCCAATTGATATGATCCATCATATCGATCGTGAAGATTAGTGAGAGGTTGATATTTCATCATTTGATAAGCCTTCTAATGGCTAAATAAAAATTTATATATATAATTAATTAATTAATCAATTCATCTAATTTAAATAATTCTAACCCTTATCCAAATGATCTCCAAAAATTCCCAAAACTTCACCTCTAGCTAATTTAGGTGTGAGGAGCTAAAAAATGAAGTCATATTTTAGATTTGAAATCTAAATAACTATCTCAATTTTCTAATTATTTAAATTATTTTAAAATTTAATTTTCCTCAAACGACTTTCGATATTTACCAAAATTTCAAGGATTGATCTTAATACTATTTTAGGACTAATGGTGAGGTACTTAAGATCATTTGGTGATTAAAATTCATATAATAACTTTGAGTTGTTACAAACTCCCCTCCTTAAAAGAAGTGTCATCCTCAACACTACCTAATAAAAACTTAAATGACATAGGAATAGTATTGGTTTAGTGAAGTATCTTGTTCACTCAAATAGATTTGGGTACTTTTCTCGTAATTCCTCCTCTTTCTCTCAAGTTGTTTCTTCTATTGTCTAATGTTGCCATTGGAGCTTGACCATAGATATACTATAATTCCTTATCTATATTAAATCTCTTCCCAAAATCTCCACTAGCTTTCAACATATGTAAGATCTAGTTGCAATTCAATTGAGGTTGTCTGAATTTGCTGGCTTGGATCCAACAAGCACTTTCTCAGAGAAGATACATGAAATATGTTATGCACAACTGAGATGTATTTTGGTAGTTCTAATCTATAAGTTGATATTCCTTTGTTAGCTGATATACATAATGGTCCTACATATCTGGGACTTAGCTTCCCAGAAATTCCAAATTTCTACACGCTTTTTATAGGATTGACCTTAAGATAGATCTTGTCATCTTCCTAAAATTCTAATTGTCAGTGTCTTGAATCATGATAATTCTCTTGTATATCCTGAGCCGCTAACATCCTTTTCTTAATCAGCTGTATTTTCTTATTCATCTCTTCAATTAATTCAGATCCATATAGTTGGTATCCCCACTTCAGTCCAAGTTAAAGGAGTGCTAAATTTTTTGTCATGCAATTCCTCATAAGGTACCATCCTTATGCTAATCTGGAAATTATTATTATAAGGAAATTACATTGAGGATAAATTCTCTTACCAGTTGCCATCAAAGTCTTGAATATACAAGCACAATAAGTCTTCTAAGATTTGATTTACTCATTTAGTCTGTCCATTTGTTTGCTTGTGAAATGCTGTACTCATGGCTAGATTAGTTCCCAGAACTGCTGCATAGCTTGCCAAAATTGTGAAATAAATCTCTCATCACGATATGAAATTATTATCTTAGGAATGCCATGGAGTCAAATAATCTTCTTGATATAAATTTTAGCTAGTTTCTCGACTGAGTCAGTTTGCTTGATAGATATGAAGTGTGATGACTTATTCAACCTTACAAGTATTACCCATATTATATATGCACCTATCTTACCATGGGGTAAGCCCATCACAAAATTCATCGATATGTTAGTTCATTTCCATTATTGCATTTCTAATGACTTAAGAAGTCCACTAGGTTTTTTATATTCATCTTTCGCTTAGGAATAAGAATGACATTTAGCTACAAACTTTGCTATGTCTCTCTTCATTCTTGGATGCAAAAATATTCGTTTGAAATCTTGATACATCATACTATTCCCAGGATGAATAGTGTAAACTAAATTGTGTGCTTTAGCAAGCACTTCCATTTTATTCTTCTTCGATACCCATAACCTTTCACCTTGATAAATCACTTCACCATTTCTTAGTTGTAGATCAATCCTATTTTCAATACTTGTCTTGAGTTTGAAGTAATCAACATCTTTTTTTTGACATAGTATAATTTTCTTCTTTAATGCAGGTTGAGCCTCACAAGCTTCCAAGAAGTTGAGTAAGTCAATTTTCCTGATAGGTTCGATCCTCAGACTGTCAAAATATTCCACCTGATCACTTGCTAAAATTAAGGATGCCAAGATTGCCTTTTAAAGCATCGACAACTACGTTGGCCTTACCTAGATGGTATTGAATTTCCAGATCGTAGTGGCAAATAAATTCTAACCAACATCTTTGTGTGCTATTTAGTTCTTTTTATGTGAAGATGTACTTAAGACTCTGATGATCCATGTATATTTCACACTTAACTTCATAAAAATAGTGTCTCCATATATTCAAGGCAAAAGCTACTCATGCTTGTTCTAAGTCATGCACAAGATAGTTCACCTCATTGAGTTTTAGTTGTCTGGAGGCATATGCTATGTCCCTTTCTTCATGCATTAGTGCACATCCTAATCTTATCTTGGAAGAATTCATATATACTTAGAAAATTCTTCCTTCTTATGGTAACACCAAAATTGAAGCAGTAATTAACTTGTGCTTTAGTGATTTGAAAGGTTACTCATATTTCTGACTCCATAAAAATTGTACTTCCTTACGAGTTTAATTTTTTCAATGGTGTTGCAAGTTGAGAGAATCCCTCTACAATATTTCTATAGTATCCATCCAAACCTAAAAAACTCCCAATTTCAGTCACTGTCTTAAGTTGTGACCAATCTTGAATCGTACTAATCTTCTTCTAATCCACTCTTAGAGTATTGTGGCGCGCTGGGGCGATTTGGTTCGTTCAGTGAAGGGCCGCTATAGCGCGCTGTAGCGCGCTACCGCGCGCTATCATGCCAGCGGTTTCGCAAATGATCTACTGTAGCGCGTTGTAGAGCCAGCAATTCACAAATTGCTCCGCTGCAGAGCACTATCGCGCCAGCGGTTTTGCAAAATGTTCCGCTACAACATGCTGTAGCGCCAGTGATTCGCAAATTGCTCCGCTGCAGTGCGCTGTAGCGCCAGCATTTTGTGAATGCTCCGCTGCAGCACGCTATAGCGCCAGCGCCTTGCAAAATGGCCTATTGCTGTGTGCTATAGTGCCAGTGATTCACAAGTTGGCTCACTGCAGCGCGCTATACGCTCGGTAGCGGATGTTTTCCAGAACTTGGAAAATTTGACCAAATTTGTTTCAGATTTTGATGGATATGCATTTTTCCTGAAAAATAGGCAAAATAGGATTAAGGAAGCAGTTTTAATATGAGAAATGAATGAAATTTTTTTTTAATTAGGATATAAATTATTGATTCATCACTCATCGTCACAAGCAACTAACTAAGCCACAGCAACAACAATAAGATTCTCCTCTTGGCTAAGCTCCTCACCTGAAGCTACATCCATGAATGACTCTGAATCTAACATTATCAGTTTCACAATATCAAGGCCCCAGCCAAGAAAAGAAAAACTTGCATTAGACAATTGTCAAAGTACATTTAGGCTGATTTAATGAATTTTACATTTTTAATATATCGCATTTGTTGAACATTCAAGAAACTATAAAGGTGTAATAAGTGATAAAGAAAAATGGATAGTTATAGGTAAAGCATTTATAACTTAACAAAATGAAGTATGCAAGAAAATATATCTCAAACTATATCTCAAACTAAAAGCTATAATAAGGTTAGGTAATATATGTATATAATATTGAAAATAATTGAAAAAAAGTCTTAATCATGCATATGATCATCTAAAAAATGCTAATTCAACAAAAATAGATAATGAACTGATGTAAAATAGAAATTGAGTTCAACTTGAAAGGAAATCTAACATTCTACTAGTAGTAGTAAAAGATTATATTTAAGCAATAGTAAATGCATGCAAAACAAAAAAATAATAAGTAAAAATACCACAATAGAAAATTGGCTAATAAAATCACTAAAATTGAAATTAGACATGTGCTTAGATTAGTAGCATCATAACAAAAATGAGCATAGCATAGCCACTAAATAGAAAGTCCAACATGTATCATCTAGATCACTCATGGCTAGATCCAAGTCGAACTATAAAATCAGACATGTATCATCCAAACCCTCTCATGGTTGAATCTGATTCGATTATATTACAAAGAATTGAGTTGTATAGGCATACTAACTAGGACACAATCTACTGAATGGATAACTAAAAGTTCCAAATATACTGATTTTGACTAATAATATTTATGCATTTTAAAATTGGCACAGAACACTCATTGAGTATTCTATGTTCAACTAAACATGCCCATAAGGCTCAAATACATAGTGTGCAAATCAACAAAGTCAACATAAGCAAGACTCTACTATAACACATGTGATATCTATTATTATTTAATTTAATTTATTCTATCTATTCTGAAAGAATACAAGTTCAGGAACTTTAATATCCTACTATCAAGTAAAATTTCAAATTTATGGCCTTAAAGGTTAAACATTGGAACTTAATAAGTTCTAATTCACAACTAGAAATGTAATCTACAAAGGTTAAAAAATACATCAATAACTTAATTGATGTATTTTATTAACCCTTAACCAATCTTGATCAAGATAATCAAGAATTAGGGATTTAGAGTTAAACTCCAAGATTAAGGTTTAAGCTCTAACCCAATGTGCTAACATTTAAGGATCTAAGGTTATACACAACATCTCACTCTAAAGATAAATAATTAAAAAGACCGAAGATTTATTGAAAATGAAAGAATCCTAATCTTAGAAAGGCTGAAAGTTTAAAATCATAAGACAAAATAATCAAATTTAACTTTTAGATATGAAAATAAGATTCAATCTCCAGTACTCAATAGAATTGAATTCATTAAAAGACTATAAAAGAGAAATTAATGATCTTAGCACTTAATGATTTCTATAGATTTTAGGAATAGAATTTAATTCTTAATAAGATGAGGATTACAAATCTTAAGAAGGTTCAAACCATTGACTAAATTCAATAGTTATTAGAAATAACTACCAAAATTTAAGATTGGAAGATTAAGACAGCTCTTAAGATCTTAATTAAGATTGATATAGGAATTCTCCTTAAGATGCTCAATTAGTATAAACATTCAATATTAGTTTAATATTTAAATAAGTTAATCATTACTGATTCTATAAGCACTGATTACATCTAATGACACAAAAAAATGCAATCTTAGATCTACCTTAAGGAAATGAATAGGCTTCTAAAGTAGAACTTAAACAAATTAGGGTTTGTCATCTAGACTTACTTCTTCAAGTCTAAATATTTCTAATATTATTCTTACTAATTTAAGGCATTTGAACAGCTTTCTAAGGTTTAAGAGCACTTAAGCCAACACTTGAGTAAAATGACCAAAATACCCCCTCCTTAAGAGTCAAAATTGAGATTTGGAGTTCTAGGGTTCCAAATTAAATCTATTCACTTCTAATATGTTCCTTACTATCATATGAGAAGATAGATACCATAAACATCATGTTTGGACTTAAGATAAGACTAATTAGCACTAATCTATTTCTAACATCATTAAGAGGGATTAATAAAATTTAGTTATGAAAGTGAGATCTAAGCTCACCAATAAGTTCTATATGACTTATGGAGCTTATGGATACCAAGATTTTAGAAATCAAAGTTCAATTAAGCTAATTATTTACTAATCAAGGTTTAAAGTAATTAAGAAGTGATTAATGAAATTAAAGTCCATAACATATTTCTAATTGCATAAACATGCTCTCCTCTATCTAAGAAAGATTTATAGATCTTAATCATGCAATATGGGTAATAAATGAGTGTAATATTTACAAATTACATTTAGAGTTAATTAGGGTTTAATTAGAAAATTAAACCACATAAATTGGAATTTTATTGCAAATTATTATTTCATATAGTTTTTGATTAAAATGATATATTTGATCATAATATTTGAATTTAAATTGAGTGAATTATTTCATTAATTCATTTAGAATATTTTTGATTAATGGATCATAAGCATTATAATTAATTACTGAATTTCCTTAAGGAAATAAAATACAAAAAATCTGTTAATTTTAGAAACCCAATATCTAAAAGGCATGGGACAGGGACGACTCGGCTCATTACTGTTTGACTTCTGTGCCTTCTTCTTCCCAACAGACAATCGCTAGGGCTGGCTTTGACAGATGGAAAATACACATCTACGCTTGCACACAAGTGTACATGGTCTGAAGTAACAAGTGGAAGTTAATTTTGAGATTTATCATCATCTGGGAATGGTGGTTTTGATACTAAGTTATATCTTCTTTCAATAAAGTTTAGAAGATTGAGTTTTAGTTTTGATTTGGTTCCTAAATTATCAATGCAAAAATAACTTTAAGATAAGATATGATTTGTTCAAAGAGAGAGAGGTAGGGTTTCATTGTAGTACTTGTAAGGATTTGGTGTTGTCACTTCTTTATTTAATGTATAAATTGATTTATTTATGCCTAACTTAATCATGTGAACACTGTTAGAATTGGAGCAATCCTCCAATTGTAACAAGTTCAGATTTAGAGCTACAACTAGAACTCCCTTTGGGGTTCTACCTCGATGATTAAGTTTTTATGAGATCATGGTTTGATTTACCTTTGATTTCCTATGTCTAGGTTACCAAATATCTTCTTTTACTTGTTGGATCTCACAAACATAATTTTCATCAATAATGTGTCATGCAGTTTAGCTAGATGAGAGGATGCATTGGATCTAATGAACTATGTCACATCATCTATTGGGTTCCCAATGTCCCTTCATCCCTTCTACTTTGCTGAGCCACAGAGCATGAGTTGATGGGAACTGGGTTCACAAGCATCAATTCTCTTGGTAGAGCTCTTAAGAAAAAGGGTGCAAGTGTGCTTTGAGAACTTATTACATAGATCTCAGCTCTACTTGCACTACCCTCCCATTCTCTTATCCAATTAATGAGCTCAAAACTTAAGTTATTTAATTAATATTTCATTTCAGTCTTAAGTTTAGCAAAATAAATTAACAAGAGTTCATCCAAGCATTTTATTCACATTAATAATTATAGATATTTTAAATAGAAATCATTTTTCATTCATTTAAACATTTCCATTATAACACTATAATATCCTTACATTTTCCTACAACTACATCCCAACCCTCTCCAAGAGGATTTAGCTTTCCATTAAATAATAAATATGATCATACATGCCAAAGGAAGTAAACATTGACATCAGTTTATAATAGAAAATAATCAAAAGGGAGTTTATAAAGAAAAAATACTTGTAAGCACCTAGAGGTTTTCTAGGGTTCTCTTGAACTTCTTCCTACACTTCTCCTTGATTTCTCTTTCGTTCCCTTGCTATCTACTTCTCTTCTTTCTTCACGGATTGTTGTTGGACTCTTGTAGACTTCTCCTTCTTTTTTGCTTGCTGCAGCCTTTCTTTTGGTCTTTTAAATATTAGAAATTGGAACGCTTTCTCAATCTTCAAGTCTCCTTTTTATAGACTTCATTTTGTTTGTTTAAAATTTAATTCTGCAAATAAATCCCATTTAGAAATTTGTGCTTTTATTAAATAATTATTCATTTATTCCTTTGGTAATGAAGGGATTTAGGCTGTTGTATTTATGTTTTATTGTATAAAATAATTAAATCAACATCTTGCTCTTCCCCATGATATCTTAAATATGAGTTATTTATAATAATTTTTATAATAAAGATTCATTTGTTTGAGAACTTGTCACAAAGATCTTAGTTCTACTTACACTACCCTCCCTTTTTCTTATTCAATTGATGAGCTCAAAACTTAAGTTCTTTAATTAATATTTCATTTCAGTTTTAGTTTTAGCAAAATAAATTGACAAGAGTTCATCCAAGCATTCCATTCACATTAATAATTATAAATATTTTAAATAAAAATCATTTTCATTCATTTAAATATTCTATTACAACATCATAATATCCTTACATTTTCTTACAACTACATCCCAACCCTCTCTAAGAGGATTTAGCTTTCCATTAAAGAATAAATATGAGTATACATGCCAAACGAAGTAAACCTTGACATCGGTTTACAATAGAAAATAATCAAAAGGGAGTTTAGAAAGAAAAAAATACTTGGAAGCACCTAGAAGTTTTTTAGGGTTCTCTTGAACTTCTTCCTGCACTTCTCCTTGATTTCTCCTCCATTCCCTTGCTGCCTAATTCTCTTCTTTCTTCACATATTATTGTTGGCCTCTTGGAGAGTTCTCCTCCTTTTTCCCTTGCTGCAACCTTTCTTTTGGTCTTTTGAATATCAGAAATTGAAACCCTTTCTCAATCTTCAAGTCTCCTTTTTATAGACTTCCTTTCACTGTTTAAAATTTAATTCAGCAAATAAATCCCATTTAGAAATTTGTGCTTTTTTTAAATGATTATTCATTTGTTCCCTTGGTAATGAAGGGATTTAGACTATTGCATTTATGTTTTATTGTGTACAATAATTAAATCAGGCTCTTGCCCTTCCCCATGATGGCTTAAACATGAGTTTTTTATAATAATTTTTATAATAAAGATTCCTTAGTTTTTATTGTAATCACCCCTTCCATCTTTCTCATATTTTAAATTTATCTCTTTATGAATTATTCTTTGAGAATGAGAAGTTTAAATTGATTTGATGTTAATTCAGCTGTGGGAAGGGGAATAATTAAATTATTTGGCTTTCCCTATGCTACCTTGAATGCTTATTTTTGGAAAAAACTGCGTCGGGCGCTGCGGCGCGCTACAGTGCATAGTAGCATCTCAATTTGATATTCATTCCACCACGGTGGGCTGTAACGATCGAGTTTCAAATTTGGTCCGCTATAGCGCGCCGTGACGACTCAATTAAAATTTATTTCCTCTGCCTAAATTCCACAAATGTCACCTTGGCGCATTGTGGCACGCTGGGGCACGCTACAGCGGGTTCCTTCCAAAATTGCAGAATTGTTCCAAGATTTACAAGCTGCTCTCATGCCGCTAGGGCGCACCGTGGCGCGCTAGGGCGTGCCACGACGATTTTCTCCCATAATTGCATATTTAAGCCAAATTTTAATTTTCTCATCTTTTATCTTGAAATGGAGCAAAAGTACATCAAAATATATAATTTTAAACTTAATAGTATTTATTTTTATTAACTTTTTACTATAAATCTTAGAGTTATCAGGCTTCAATTGCTAAATTCCCGACTGCCAGGCCACACTGCCACCCCTAGTTGATCGCTACTCCTTCATATGATCAAGACACACTCAATGACCTAAGAAGCCCTAACAAGGAAGATCAAATTGGATGGGAAGATGATTGCCCTAAAATAAGACTTAATTGGAAGCTAGGGTTTACTATGGGGATGAAATTATCCCTACAAAGACCACCAACCTATTAGAGCTTGATCGCTAAACCATCAGGGTGTCATGATAAATCAAAACTTCAAGGTGGCCTAACCTAGGAGTGGCTAAAATGCTAGGACCTTACTCAGGCTCTAACATTATTCAGTGTTGTAGCTAAATTGATCATTATGATGGATTGGGACTCATCCTGAGCCCCATGATGATTATACTTTATTCAACTGATCGCAATATCCAATAATGAAATGAAAAGTAGCTGGGATTGAGCTCCAATTATCAATAGGGTGATGATATCTTCACTAGTGGTTACTCTGTCCAGATAACAAATTATTATTGTCTGAACTGAGCTCACTCACTCAATCTCTAATGCACTAGCATTTAAGCTCTTATGGAAGATCACAGAAGTGCATAACATTATCTTAAGTTCAATTTTAGAAAGCACCAAGCCCACATAGCTCGATGGGGAGAGGGTAGGTACCTGGATGGTTAAATTCTCAAAGGCAGAAAGTTAACTGGTGCTTTGAGGTGAGCTGGGAGTTGTTGAGAGTCGATTCGAGCTAGACTGGGGGTTTGAACACTAAATGGTACCCATTGCTTAACTGGAGATGCCGGGGAGCAGGCTGGAAGATTAAAAAGCAAACATGATTCCAATTGGAGAAGCACAGTGAGCAAAGAACCCACTGTGTCGATCATTAAAGCTATTTATAGTTGGAGAGGGCTCATGGAGGACATCCATGGAATCGGGCTTGGCCCGAAGGCTTGGCTCATTAGGATTCCTAATTGAGATTTACCGAGCCTCGTGGCCCATTCTAAGAGCTCAACCATAAGTAGAAAGTAGCTAACGTTCTTGGCGACGTGGCAGGGAGAGTGGGAGATAGCTTCTAGAGCAAAAGATACAAGGGGATTCTCGTTGTCGGGTGCAAACAAAAGGAGACGATGATGAATAAGTGCGGAAGCTTTGATATCCATTTGATGGATCAGGGGAGACAGCGCTACGGTCTAGATCGTTTTGATCCTAACGGCCTAACGCGAGTGATCGATCAGTTGTTGGATCGGCGATGCGATCTGGCGGCTGATAAATGAGCCAAGCAAAGAAATGGCTGAAGCTGTTGGATTATGGTCAAGGTAAGGAATCAACGATTAAGACGCACCTCGCCTTTTCAAAGGAGCTGACCATTGGATTTAATTAAATTTAAATAATTAACAAAATTAATTTAAATTCCTTAATGAATTTAAATTCCTTAATGAATTTAAATTCAATTTAGGATTAAATGACCTCTAAAAAACTCAAAAATTTACTCATAGCTAATTTGGGGAAGAAGAATTCAAAAATGCAACCAGATTTAAATTTAGAGATCAAATTAATTTAGCTAATTTTCAGGATCCTAAAATTAATATAATATCCAATTAAGTCAAATGAGCTCTGAATGATCCCAAATTTTTAGAAATATGCTTTAATGACAAGATGAAACCAATAGAATGAGAATTAAGGCTTAGTTTAGCTTAGATTAGTTATGGTAATAACTTAGTTGTTACACAGACTAATTAGAGCACACTCTACTAAACTATTATTTAATTTACTAAATTTATTGATCATTAATGTTCATATATTATGCATTTCAAAACTAACATAGAATATTCATCAAATATTTTGTATCTCAATTAATTATGTCAAAATGATAAGGCTCAAGTAATATTATAAGTAGTGTATACAATTCAAGGAATAAGCAGCACTAATCAAATATATATGATATCTTTTAGTTTTAAATTTATTCACTCTAACTATTTTGAGATTATACGTAAAGACTCACTTAAGTAGTAATAAGTGAAACTCTTAAGTATCGAGGTGCATTTTTAGATAACGATGGAGCTCTTGATAAGAACTCCAAAGTTAAGCATGCTCAGGTGGGAGCACTCCCATGATGGGTGACCTACTATGAAGTTATCTTCTAAAGGTTAAATCGTGAGGCCTTTCAAGTCAAAATGGGCAATACATTGGTGCTTAAGAGTTTGGGCTATTACAAATGGTATCAGAGCAGGCCATAAGGTGTTAAATAGGAGCTAAGTGTCAAATAGAGAAAAATACAACTTCATGTTAGCAACCTCTTAAACCCATGATGGTTAAGATGATACATGGTTGAAGGTACCTCTTAAACCTGTCGGGGTCACCTCTAGTCCTATCTACCCATTGGATGGTTCTTGGATCTATGTGTGGATACGGATGAGGACATCAATTACTTAAGTTTGGGAGTTTGTAAAGACTCACTTAAGTAGTAATAAGTAAAACTCTTAAATATCGAGACATCTTTTCAGATAATAGTGGAGTTCTTAATAAGAACTCTAAAGTTAAGCATGCTCATGTGGGAGCAATCTCAAGATGAGTGACCTATTGGAAAGTTATGTTATGATGGAAAAATCATGGAGTCTTTCAGGTTAAAGAGGATAATACCTTGGTGCTCGAGAGTTTGGGCTATTACATTATACAAGCTCAGGATCTCCTATATCCTACTATTTAGTATAAACTCAGAGTTACGGTTCTATAAAATCAACCATTATAACTAATCAAGTTCTAATTTAAACCAACTAGTGTTGCCTACAAAAGTTAATAAATTAATTAGTTATCCTAATTATTGTATTTAATAACTTAAAACTAATCTTGATAAATTAAAATTAAGACTATATGATTAAGACTTAAACTCCAAAATATGGGATTTACGCCTCTTAATCCAAGGCATTAAAGTCTATGTATCTAAAATTTCTCAAACTCTCACATGCTGAAGGTTAAGGGAATCTTATTAAATATAATCAAACTCAATAAAATGGATCTTCTAATCTTAAATTAAAGTCAAAATACTAAATAATCAAAATTAAAACTTTTGGATCTAACTCTTAAAATCAAAAGCTACAATCTAAACTAGACTAAAACTATTGAGTAATCTCATTACTCAATAGGATAGAACTTAAGAATCATAAGCTAAGAGTTAAAAAATTAATCATTAAGGAAGAACTTTAAGAATTTACATGAAAGTTTATTTAAGGAATACTTCTAAGCTTAAATGAAGTTTAATGAGATTGAAATTGATTTAATAAGTTAATGATTTCAAAAATGAAGGAAATGTGGTTTCTCGCATCTGCATTTCAACACTTAGATTAAATAAGCTAATAATTAGGGCAAATTTAGGATTAGGCTTCTAAGGCAAGATTCAAAGTCTAATTATCCTAAAGTTGATTACAAAAACTGAGTTTACTGATTTTAAAGATAAATGGTATATTGTGATACTTTATTTTACTTAATTTAATATTTGGCAAAAATGACCAAAATGCCCTTTATTACGAGTCTAAAATGAGATTTAAAAATTTAGGATTCCAAATTAAATTTTTACTTAATTTAAAATATGATTGCTTTATCTTTGATATTTATGCTAAATTCCAATGAATCTTTAACAATATTAATGTTAATTATTGCTCTTCAGTAAGCATATTTTATTTTTCTTACTTATTGCTTAAACTATTAAATTGTCTATTCATTTGTTTGGAATTTTGATACTGAGTTGCTAACCCTTTTTTGTTTGGATTATAGTTTTAGATGCTCGTGAAGGTAAAAGGAATTATAATGAAAAATAATCATTTTATATTATAATGTGATATTTAGATCATTTCATACCAATTATTCTTTTTCTTTTTCTTTTTGTAAGAGTCAATTTTGGGGCTATTAGAGATGTTGTTGCCTCTACTACTATTTGAGCTGGTGTTGTTTCTACTAGTTCTTTGATATGCATATTATTATTATTCGTGGATTTACAAATACATTATTTCAACATAGAATTTTTCCTGATATTTTGCAAATCTAATTTTTTCAATTATTATTTTTCTTAGTTCAGAAGATTTTGTTGTTTGTGCTACTATTGAGGCTAGTATTTCTTTTGTTGGTGTTTGGCTACTTGTTATTATTATCCCTGCTATTTTTGAAAATATTGCTGATTTTGATAATGCTTGGGGTGTTGCTTCTTATATTTGTATTATCATTATTATTAATTTTATAAATAATTAAATATATCATTTAAATTATTATTTTTATAGATTTTTTGGAAATTTATTTTTTATTCATTATGCTTAGGCTAGTACCTCTACTGTTACTGGGCTACTACTGCTTTTGTTGCTATTAGAACTTGTGTTACCTATACTTCTATTAGGGCTGGTGTTGCCTTTGTTGCTAGGGCTAATGTTTTCTCTGCTGCTGATGTTTCAGTTGTTTCTGCCTCTACTACTACTTGGATTACTACTACTTCTATTACTTCTAGGGCTATTGTTTCTGTTGTTGTTGGAATTGCAATTGCCTTTAGGGTTGTTGGGGTTGATACTACCTCTATTGCTATTAATGTTGGTGCTGCCTTTATTAATACTATGGTTGTTGTTGCCTCTACTACTAGTGACTTGTTGTTGCTTATGTTGTTGCCTTTGTTGTTATTAGGCTTTTGCTACTTCTAGGACTGCTATTGGTCCTGTTGTTGCTGGAGCTACTACTCCTTCTAGGGTTGTTAGGGTTGGTGTTGCCTCTACTATTGTTGAGGTTGCTAATGCTTTTGTTGGTGTTGTGGCTGATGATGCCTTGCTGGTGCTGGAACTACTGCTGCCTCTATTGGTGTGACAAAATTAAAAAAGACCATATAAATAGGATCACAACTTCAACTCACACATTGAACATTTTGATATTAAAAACAAGCTCACAAAATATTGCATGCATGCAAACCCTAAATTGCATAGTATGCAATGCTGTTGTTGTGATGTTGCTTTAAGGTTGTTGTCTTGTTGGACCTTTTGTTGCCTTATAAATTATGAGTTTCTCAAGTATAAAATTTTTATATACTTAGTTTTTATTTTAAAAAGTATTATGAACTCTTTTTTTTTTCTTAATTCTTTTATTTGGGCAATATTTAAGGTGTCTAAATATTGATTCTCTTATTTGTGTAAATTTGCAAGATTTCCATTTTGCATTCTGGGGTTTATGGGGAGTGCTATGTTGGTGCCTAGAAAGGGTCTATTATTTCTGCACCCTTGTCAAATTATTTTTGCAGCTTGAGATTTATGTGATATCATTTTTGCAATTTAGTGTATACTTGTTACACTATTAAAAGTGTAATGTGTAATATATTATTTGAATAATTTAATTATATTTTTATTTAACAAATTATATTTTTATTTATCAAATGCTGATTTTATTTGAGCAATTATATATGAGTATTACAATTATATTTACATTCTATCTTAGATTCTAGTTTTTAATATATTATGATTTTTATAATTTTAAACAATTACTATACTTTATAATATTTATTTTCGAGCTCTCGAATCAATTTTGAGGTGGCTCAAATTTGAAAATTTATGAGTCAAAATGAACTCAAGTCGAACTAGATTCGAGTTCAAGTTGAGCTTAACTCGGAATTTAAGAATTTGATTTGACTTGCTCGAATTCAAATTAAATACGGCTATAGAAATCATCCAAAGAAATGACAATATTATTCTTAGGGATTAAAGTGAAGAGGCTCCAAAGAAATGCTATTTCCTTCAAATTTGGTTATAGGAAAAATTAAGATTTTTATTTGAAATCTCAACAATTGAGCACTCCTGTGGTTACCGGTAAATTCATATGGCCCTCGACGGCAACACAAGAATTGGTCAGCCAACGACTGCAAGGAGATGGAGGCAAGATGTAAGAGCTTACTTTCCTTGGGATCCTTTCGCCGCTCCCAACCTCGGATTCTTTCATATTTTTCACGAGTAATCTCGCCCTCAGGCATGACTTCCCTGCCCTATCTCACTCTCATTCATTAATTTGAAGGACTTCCCCTGTTTTCATTTTCGTTCTCTTGTTTTATTCAGTTATTTAATGTTAAGGGAATCTGCGACAAAAAAATTCAGTTTCTTTTTTGAAGCAATTTGTTGAAATTCCTTCACTGTTTTCCTACGGATATTGATATTTTTCTTCAAGTGATTCGACAACTGTGCGAAAACATCATTTTTCTTCCTATTCTATTTAATTGGTTTTGAATATCCCACCTAAGGCTCTTTTTCCCCCTATTTGTGATCTGATTCAGGCAAAGAAGCTTGGATGATGGTTGATGCTTCATACTGAGGAATTTACTTATCGAAGAAGAGGGTCGACCAATTTGCTTTTTCTTATGTTTGGGTGAAAGTGATTTGATTTGTTCCATGTCTTCCTTACCTCATCCAATGGAATCTGGAGATTCCAGCCAAAGTCTTATGAGCCCAAGGCAATCTGGTAGGGAGTTCATTTCTCTATGATTGGTTGCTTATTATGGATTTACTTATGTTGAATTAAAAGTGAGGGCATGATATATCTGCGATTTACTGTTTAATATTATTGATTCTGAGGTTCATCAGCATATCATGGCAATGTAGTGTTACTGTGTTTTGCTTTTTTAAGGTTTCCTCTAGATGTTTTTAAGAGAACTTGATGGTCAATTGCGGCAAGTTGCCACGTATAAGTGGTGATTTAACTATTATTAAAGTGCAAAAAAATTATTATATCAAACGAGCACTGACATCCGATAGTAATGGCGTAAAAATAGCATGATAACTAAATAAAAATGCTATATCAATAACATTAAAATATCATTGAACCAACTAGCTTAAATGAATATGCAATTATTGTTCAAAAGCTTCAACTCTTTTTCTATTTTCATTAAATGGTTGTTTGACATGAGAAAATTTGATTGTAATCAGATTAATTTATAGCTGTTTAATAGTCTTATAAGAAATTTAATAGCTTCAACTCTTTTTCTATTTTTCTGTCATAAGACGGCGGTTTTAGCTTCATGAAAGCATTCAGGGCCCCATTAATTTTATGTTGATGCTCTGTATGAGGTACTGCACAGACCTGGGCACATAAGCAATGGTGCTATTTTGATTAGCTAAGATTTGTGCCATCATTTCTAATAGCCTCTCTATTTTGCTCTATAATGGCCCTGGAGGTAGAGAGACCTTCATTGGAGTCTTTGTGGGTAATTCTGGAGAATATTCTTTTGGATTCATCTATCAAAAAAAGAAGATCTTAATTTATAATTATTTAATAATCAAGATAGGAATAGAACAACACTTGCTCATTACTATTTAATATTCTGCATAAAGAAGGAAATTTCAATTGTAACAATATTAAGTAAAAAAAACATAGTTCTTTTATGACATAAATGAATAAATGACTAAGAGCAATCTATATGCTCTTTTTGAGGTTTTCTGCCCACAACTTCCGATACCTGATAGCGGTCATTCTCTTTTTCTTGGCCCCCGATGTAGTGGTCGTATCCAAGGTGTGTTGAGGGGGAAGTGCTGCCTGACTTCTGCCTTCCTCCAAGTCTATGATACGTTCTTCATGTTCTTCTTCCATCTCCAAGGTAAATTTTGCCAACTTAGGAAGTTCTAGCCGTAGTGCCTCCTTTAATTCTTGCACCTCTTTTGGAGGCTAGTAATCTTCTCATATGAGACGCACATGAACCTTGTCAAGTTCTCACAACGTGCCTCCTCCTTGTCTTCCAATTCTCATATCCGATCTTCAATGGTGGGGGGCTGTAATTTAGTTCATGGATGTTTACTTGCCAAGACCCTTCTTGGCTAAAGTCAGCATCCGAGTGTTCCGCCGAATGATTGGGAGAATCCATCTGTTTAGATCAAAACCCAAACATATAACTGTTGAATAAAATCCTTATTATGTTACTAATTTTCCACAAAATATTTTTTTCCAGTCTATTTGTACTTTAAGTTGAATGATTTCTCAATTATGATTTTTATGTCAAATACTATTTTGCCCCAACACCTCCAATTCTGCTCTGATACCAATTGTAATGGCCCTGGGTTAGGCTAAGTATCATCCCAACTACTCTTGGGTACATCCGCAGGATCATATTGGCAGTTAAGAGAAAATAGCATTTAGACATAAATTAAATAATAGAGCTATACAACATAATAAGCTTGCTAATCATTCAATTTAAAGAATATAATATCCAGATTATTATAAACTAAAAATGATATAAGTAAATATTTTCTTTCAATTTTAAAGTTTAAATAGCAAATCAAAACTATATGCGCCAAGTCAACACCACCATACTTTAGATATCCCTTAAGCTATATCAACTTCTTCCAACTGCACCTGACCTGGGATTATAAGAATAATGTCTCAATACACATATTAAGTACAAAAGATGTTAAATATTATACTTAGCAAATGCGGGAAGCCAAAAACAAAAAATTTTGCAGGAAATCAAAGGCTAGAGCAAAATACATAATCCTGCAAATTAAACATTTTTCTTGCCATAATATTGTCACATGTCATATTATCAACATATAATAAGTTTCATGCATGTTTGTATGTATGTCTTGATTTCACGAAGTAACGTTAGCAGTTCTGTTTGGCAAATCCAGAACCATGAGACTGGGTTCAATAAGAGCAACTCCTTCATCTGGGCCCCCTCAAAGGCTCCAGATAGCACTCTTATAACTTTCGATGGACTAGCCCTGTCCCTAACCTAATCAACCACCATTTCGGAACCCTTGTATACATTCACAAGACATAACATATATATTTCATTTATGACATTATTCTGGCATTTAACAAGCATTTCATTTATCAACACGGATAAAGTTCAAAGCGGCGCTAAAGCGGCAATAAAGTATTTTAAGTGTAAGTGGATTCCGGATGCGAACTTCTGAAGAGTGGACGAAGTGTAGGAGGACCCGAACCATTACAAATTTTGGTATATTCAAATATTTGCTACCCTTTCTTTTCTGTGCTGAATTGTTTTTTTTTTTTCAAAATTAATACACTTCCCCTTTATAGTATCATTTGGCCTGTAAACCAACATGTTTTGCTATCCCAAAAAATGCCCATAAATTCTCAAAAGAGAGGAAGCATTTCTTAGAGAGAAAATAAATGGTGTTCATATCCAAAAGTGCATGAAGGACAAACTTAAGAACCCATAGAAACTTTGTAGAAGTCCTAGTTTATATTCCGATTTGAATGCTCCAACTGACAGCTACATCTTTTTTTAAGAACCCATAGAAACATTGTTTTTTGATATGTTTGGAGGCATTTACCCCTGTTGGTTGCTGCCATGCACTCCGTAATGTCGGCATAAATGTTTAGCTAATAGCCTTCAATTTCCTTGGATTTTTTTTTTCATTGCACCGGTTGTACTATAACACACATTAATTGTGAATTTAAATTCATTTTGAATTTTTTAATATTATTTTTGTGTAATCATAATTTTCACCATTATAATGTGTTGGAGATCCACTGCAGAAATGGGCAGTCACTATTTGGTGGAATCTGGGGTTTTCATGTCATCATTCACCGCAACTATCTTCATTGCTGCACTCATAACCACTGGAATCTTGATGCTAACTTTGCTGATTGCGCTCACAGTGATGCTGAAATCCTGTCAGAGCAGCAGTTCTGGAATATTGGAGCATATTAAGAAAACTGACCAGTATGATTATTGTAGTTCGTATATTTTTCACGCCGAGCTAAACAATTTGGAAGAGGCAGGCGAATTCCCCTTTTGTAAGCCTCATGCTAATCAATACAGTAGGGGAAATCACTATTTGCAGGTTTTGAATGTCTCGCTCTGGCTTGTAGAGGAATATTTTAGCAGACTGACACCAGCTGATGATGGTATGGACGTAATATTGCTTGATGCAGATGACTTGGTACTGTTTTTCATTAGAAATTTCAGTGGGATTCGGCCTCTTGATTGGTACAAAAACTTTTGTAGCTTGAATGTTTTTCTTGTTTATAGTGTCATCTATCTATACATGTGTGTTGAGACATGTGAGCTTCTTGGAAATTGTAAAGAGAGGTGTAGAATTAGCACATCTGGTCCAAACCCATTAGCTTAAGATTTGGGTGAAGATTGGATTTGACTGTTGGTGTATTTATCTAACTTTGTTCATTTTGTCCCTCATTTGGTTTTGCTCCTAACACTCTTTATGCTATGCCTTCTTGTTTGTCAGGAATGAGCAGTTTAAAGGGACGAAGCAGCATCAGGCTCACATTTTTATTATTAGTCTGTACACACGGGTGCAAGCTAGCGGCTGGTCATTCGTTCTTTTTACTAGGAAGCCTTCAAAGCACTTGAACACATTGAAGGCTACTCTTATATCTTACGGTTATGTAGGATGGGCTTCCTTGATAGTGAGGTAAATGAAGGGGCAAGCAACTATATTCATGGCACTGAAATCATTCTTTTTACCCATCTTTCACTCAAAATTTTTAACTGTATTGGTATAGTAATTGTCTTTTTGAACTCACCAAGATTAGGAGGGATATTTACCACTATAGCACCAGAATCTTAAAGTTTTCATACAAAAGTGCCTGAAATTTAATTTTTACAATTATAGCAGTCATCTGTCTCGTCTTAGATTGTATGGAATCTTACATCTTTTAATATTAAAAAAATCTTAGACTGATGAAATCCTTTAAGTTTGATTTAGTATATATAAATTCCTAATTATCTGCAAACCAAAGCACTAACCAGTGTATTATTTGAGTACCCTCTTGAAATGTTT
Organism: Gastrodia elata; assembly: GCA_016760335.1. Taxonomy (NCBI): domain Eukaryota; kingdom Viridiplantae; phylum Streptophyta; class Magnoliopsida; order Asparagales; family Orchidaceae; genus Gastrodia; species Gastrodia elata. The sequence goes on along the minus strand of CM028672.1, from coordinate 22,325,847 downwards.
TTTCCAAAACCCATGGTGGGTGAAATAAAAGCTCTATCTTTGTAAAAATTGAAGTTTAGATGCTTCTTTTAATGTAAATTATATATATATATATATATATATATATATAATTTTTTTTTGTAATTTATTTGTTTTATTGATTTGAAATAGGGATACAAAAAACATGTTTGGTAATCCAAGTAAAAAAATAAATTAAAGGAAAAAAAATAGTAAATGGTCACCAAACCACCAAACCACCCTAAAGAGATTCACAAAAAGGAATCCCATTTCCCGTGGGGCGAGGGGGGGCAATTTCTTTGGGATATAAATAAATATTTGGTTTTTAATATTTTTTTCCTTTTCGTTGCCGAATGTTTGAGTCGGCACGCTCTCCCCCAATAGATCTGTTTTTGAGCTGAGGATAAAGCTTGAAGCACGTAGACATATCATGACCAATAGTGTGACATTGGGAGCAATAAGCCGGCTTGTTTTCAAAGATACATTCTTGAAAATATTTCTTCTCTTCACCCCCAATCCAAATTTCAGATTCTAATCTTATATTAGGTCAATCTCAACCAAAAGTCGAGTGATCGAGGGGTAAATAAGATTGGTTGTAGCATAATCAACTTTGAGAGGCTTGCCAAAGTAAGATCTCAATTTAAATAAGATAGAATGTGAAATTAAGTGAACCTGTAATAGGGGGAAATTAATCCACACTAGCACAACTAGAGGCTCACTTCTTGGATCGAAATCAAATGTCCATTTTGGTACTTTCTGTTGGGATGTGGAGACCATTTAGATCATCCATGGAGGTGCCAATGAAGTTCCAGTGGGTTTTTGGGAGGTCCTGAGGTGTTTTGGGGCAAGTTAGGGGCATTTAGGCTCTTCGACGCGCCCTACAGCTCCCGGACCAGAGGGCCAGGCGCTCATACGCGCCCCAGTGCTTGGGTATCAAGGCCTAAACGCCTAGGCGCCTTCCAGACAGAGGCAAGGGCGCCCAAGGGCGTCCTGGCGCCCGCGGAAACCTTGTCACAGGTTTTGGCGGTGCCCTAAGTAATTTTAGGGGTATTTTGGGTCTTTTGTTGTCTATTTGGGGCTTGGGTATTTAAGAAAATATGTGATGGATATTTTCAAAGTTGAACCCTGATCTATTGGAGGCTGTGGTTGTTGTTAACATTCTTCTACTCTAGAGTGAGAGCAAGAAGTTCTTGAGGAGAAGAAGTTGATCAGGAGGTTTTGGAAGTAGTAGATTCTTCTTGCTTTTGTGACGGTGATGCTCTCTGTAACTTTGTAATCCCATTACTTTTCATAGTGGGTTTTTTTTATTGATGGTGTGGCTCCGTAATTTTTTTCATTCTTGGGTTTTCTACATAAATCTCTATCTTTGGATGTGGTTTGTGTTGTGATTGTTTTTTGTGTTGTAATTTATTTTCTTGCTTGTGTTTGTTGATATTTTGTGATTCTTACTTCAGTAACACCAACGGAATCTCATTGTGTTCATCCTCATTTTCTATAACACTTTCATGAGACAATTGTAGATGAAGTAGAACCTCTTGCAAAAATTTGAGTGTAATCTTCTTCATTTGAAAGCTTAATCAACACATGACAGTGATCAATTAATATCGTATTGAATTATTTGGATAAACCCGAATTATTAATATATATATATATATATCTGTTAATGCAGTTTATTATGCTATTAATGGATCACCAACGTTGGGCCCGGATGCAACCGACCTGGCTCTAGGGATGTGTTGTTTCTTCGATTGATGATGGTACGCAGCTGGTTGTCTTTGATCCATTTCATCATCCATTGAAGGCTGATGATTGCGTAGATTGGAATGTTCTCAACTCGGTTGGGGATTTCTTTGTAGACTAGAGTGTTATTCGGGCCACTCTAAAAAGTGTGGCCTAAATGTTTTCAAGATCCCAAGGGCCATCGACTTGATGGAGATGATTGAGGTGGAAGATGCAATGGGAGGAATATTGAATGAAGAGTTTGAGGCAATCGGGGTGGTTGACTATCCAGTGACATTGGGGGCGCAGAATTATAAGGTCAATTCAAACCTTAACCCATATGCGGAGGAGTATCACTCGGTCGTGAAGGAAGGACTTCAGACTTCTTTGCATGACTACGAAAGCGAGACTGATAAAATCAATGAGGTGGATTCTATGGAAGAATCAAATGATATTCTTTCGGACTCTGAGAGATGGATTGATTTCATCGCACGAAATAAGAGGATAACAAAGTAGAAAAATGGTAAATGTTCTAGATCTAAAAAGAATTCGAAAAATAATTTGAGGAACATATGAGATTGTTTACAGAGAGCCTTGCTTTTCTATCGCGACGACAGTCAATGTTAGCTGGGGTTTCTTTTTGGGAATCTTCTTTAGGAGTTTGGTGATCGTTGTCTTTTTTTCTTTTTGATTTTTATTATCCTTTTTTTTTGTTTTTAATGTTTGAAAGACCAACTCCTTACCTGTTGTATGTCTTAATTTTGAATTTATAAAATGCTATCATGTTTAATTAAAAAAAAAGTAATGCACTCAATTATGATTAATTTCTCAGGTCTGATGATGAAATTCAAATGGAGGACTGGGAATACCTCTCCAGCAGGAGGCTTCTCTTGCAGAAGCAAGGCTTTAGAATTGCTGGGTTGATCAGCAGCTGCTTGGATGCTTTCAGGGGTCCATATTTAGCAAACCGCAGCTTTAAGCTGCCAAACATTCTGTACTACTGAGCTGAAGAATACGCTAATTCAATTGGTGAAAACAGTTCCTTTCCAAAAAGTTTTAGATAAAGAAAAATCTCTTTTTATTTGATATTGTTGTATTTTATTAGAATATATATACTGTAAATATGAACTGCAGATGATTATTTTAATGTGTAAAATGAAAGTATCTACTTTTATAGATATCTGCTAAAATCTTATTAGATGTAGAGTTTGACATGTTGATAAGAAAATGAGCTGAACTTGAATATTTATATTTGGAGTTATTTCTTAAAGATATCCATCCTTAATTTTGATGTTCACTAATGATTTATAATTTCAAAATTATTAATAAAATAGGTATCACATGCAAGCATGACATTATTTGTATGATTTGGAAGGAATGGAGTTTCAAATATGTTTAAAATTTAATTTATGTCATCAAACTTGTATGATTAAGATTCATGCGGAACACTATCGATTATTGCACTTTTTTATATTTTTCATTCCATGTTTTTGATGAACTTAATTAGTAGTTGAAAGAAAGGTTGATTTGTTGTCTTGTAGTTATTTGTTTTTATATCTTTAAATTTCAAGAACATGTTAAGATTAGAGGTGTGAAAAATAAATGATTATATCTGTTAGAAGAATAATTGTGCTTTTGAGATCTGTTATGTCTAAGAATTCAATGGTCTTATTTGTTGGATACTATCTACTAATGAGGGGAATCCTGCTCTTCTATTTTCAGATGACCCGTCCATAGAATTCCACCTCAGCAGCAAATTCTTGATGGATCAGTAACCCATGGACGACATACATAGCCATATCGCATTGTGGAATATGGCAGGTGGATAGTTTGGTTTACTCGACCGAAGACATGTCTTTATTAAGCCTTCTAACCGTAAAGATTATGTAAATAGTTTTATGAAATCACCAAAGTAGAGGGTTTTTAAATTGACTCCTCAAGTGATTTTTGCAATTTGGCACAGGTGTTGAGTCTCCGATCAAACTAGTTTAGATGATTTACCCCAAACTCTGAAATCCACTTTAGCAATGAGTCTACTCTAGAGTCCATCGACTCAATATTTAGCAAACACTAAAGATTGATGCGATGGAAGAACTTGATCAGTCTCTCAACGGCTCACATTCTTGTGGTTATGTTTCAAATTTGCATAGCATGGACATGCTATACGTACATTTTTCAAACTTCAACCGCAATTGTAGCTCTTTGAGGTCAGATAGATCAGGCTCCCTCACAAGTTAGTAATACCAAACAAGGACATTCCCATGAGGATATCATCAAGGATGAGTTTGTTCCTTTTCCTTGATGTAAGAAGTTCATGTCTATGGAAGATAACCCCTACTCACCAAAACTAGCAAGGTCAATTGGAGTAATTGAAAATAATTATTAGGTTATTTTGAGTCGGCCTCTTGGCCTTCACTCTAGTTATCCAAAAACAAAAAGTGTATTATCTATTTAAGAGAAACAGTAGTTGCCTAAAGTTTATGAGATACAATATTTTTAAGACGGTATTTGGCTAAAAGCTTGGTTGTGAGAATATATACAAAGGATTGTAAAAATACTTGGTAGATAATATCTTCTTGCCAGCCTTAGGTTGACTTTGTCTACTTCAGCTTTTCTTAGGAAAGTTGATACAACCGCATGTCAATCGGTTGGGTGCCTTTAAGATTTGAAGCAACAATGGGAGAGTGAAGGGCTGTCGTTTCGGCACTATGACTGGCACAAAGTGCAAATTAAACTTGGATGCTTATTTTGATTAGAGGATTTTCAATGAGCTACGATGATCGTTTACACTAAAGTGGAACGTACTAGTGATTTAAAACTCGAAACTCAGGCAGACGGGAGGTTGATAAAGGTGGCACAGTCTTTATAAGACCTTGAGATTAGAACAGAAGAACTTGATGGTGGAGAGGATGCTTTATCCTGCGGTTATTTTATGGATCATGTTTTAGAGTTGATCGAGTTACATATAAATTGGAAGTAAGAGACATCAAAGCAGATCGTAAGCATGACAACCCACATATCATTTTGTATTTCTTAAGATAATTTTTAAAATACTTGGGAGCTGTATAACAATACTCTCATCCCTTGAGCTCCCTTGTACTTAATCTCAAACCTTGTTGTGAGCATTTTCTTAAGCCTCCTTGCAACATTTTAATATCAAATTTTGGATTACATTTCAAAGTGCATAAAAAAGTTTAAAATTTCCAATTTAAATTACAACGCAGAAGTGCATTTTATAAATCTCAAATTGTAAAGACTTTATTTGCTTGCAAAATTTCATTTGTTGCCAAATGGTGACAAATATTTCTTAATGTTGGTTTTGTTCTTTTGCTATTACAAGATTTGATATAACTCTAAATTGGGAGTGGCCTAAGTGGAAGAACAACAAAAATTAAACTATCAACTTTTATCTTGTTAATGATACAGTTTTCATTTTTAGAATAAATTCATCTGCAAAATAGTGTTTTAAATACTTAATGAACCAAAATTACCCCAAATATTTTTTTTGCAATGTATAAAAAACTTGAGTTTACCCAAATTGAGGCGAACTCGGCATCGACCATAATCACCTTTGACGCGTCAAACGAAGACCTTCGGCGTTGAGGCAGAGGGCGTCGAATGATAGTTTCTGCAAACAATCTAAGCTATTGAACATTGAGTTTCCCCACATAATCTCAAATTTCAACCAAATTGGCTGCAAAACATTTTAATCTTATTTGTAATCCATTAAAGCTTTTACTTTACTTACAATTTCAGCATGCCAATCATCTGCAACATAAAATTACAGGTAAACCTATTAACTCATGCCAACCAGCTACTAGAACAATGCAAGAGCTTAAATATTTTTTTTTTTTTTGAAAAAAGTTAAATAAAAATCAAATATATGCATAACATAGATCAACAAATCAAGAACCTAAACCACTAATCTATAACATAATTAACGAAATTAATGCGTAAGAAAAAAAAATGCCAGCTTAAGCTAGACATAAAAGCAAGTTTATGTATAATATTTCAAAGACCAAAAAAGCTTCAGCTTAAGCTAGACATAAAAGCTTCAGCTGTTTATGTATAATATTTCAAAGACCAAAAAAGCCTTAAGACATAACAAAGAAAATAACAAATTGAGGATCAAACGGCAGTTAGTGATAAAGCAAGTTTGGTCAAACGCCGGTGACGTATAAACTGGCGGCAAAAACAATATCGCGCTTTATAGCCTCAGAGGCAATTTCCATCTTCTTATGCAGAGCGGAGTTCCCCATTATGGAGGCGGCGTTCCTGAACTCCCGGCACGTTTCGTCCAGCCGAACGATTGTCCGCACAATCAGGCCTTCCGGTACATCGGTTAGCTCACATATATCAGCAAATGGAGTCCCCTGAAAATATTAAAGAGAACCAAAAAAAAAAACAGATTAATTTTACATGCACATAACAATTTGTGGCATAATATTCAACAAATCAAGAACCTAAACCACTCTTAACCTTTCACGGTATTGGTTAAGAGTTCAAATCCCACAAACTACTTTATTATATCTAACAAGAACCGAGATGCTGACCTAGATATAAGAAGTTTTTTTGCTGTACCACGTAAATCTTGTGCCTTTCGTTAAGCATTTTGCAATTTAAATGACTCCAATCCTTAACTAAAGATAAAAAAAAAGTTCTAACTATTTTAAATTCGCACTTAATGATCAAAATGAATAGTAAATTCACAAAATTTGATCACCAAAATTATAAAAACGTGCTTCACATATCAAATAATTACTAATACTTAGTCCCAGTAAGTGGGATCAGCACTACATGAATATTCTGCTTTCATGCACACAATCAATTAGAAGTCCCTCTCTATGTTTCATATAAAAGAAGATTCTTTCTAATAATTTCTTCCCATTTTTTTTTTATATTTCTCTTACTTTTTAAACAAGAGCAAAATTTATATACTCAATTTTTCTAATTCTATGCCAACAAAACAAAACAAAAAAATAGCAGACAAAATGTACTTCATTAAGTGATGCCGACCTTTGCCCATTCATAAACAACTTCAACCAGCCCAAATTTGAGATTTTCTTTAGCATACTCTTCAGGATAAACGGCTAGTTTGAACTGGGATTGAAGTTCCCCCAGTCTGATTGCTGTGTCCCACAGTCTGCATTTTGACATGAGCATATATTATCATCATAATAAATCAAATTAACATTGAAAGCAATATTTTCAACAAAAAATAATGAAAGCGCAAAGTCTATGAGAAAAATATCAACGAAAGAAAATCAATATTAAGATCACTGACAGACTTTCTTAACAAAGGGTAAATGAAAAAAGTGTGACGAAAATTATACACAGATGATGAACGCCCGAAGGCTTTACAATCATTTGACCCTAACTATTATCTCTCACGTATTAAGAGGCCTTTCAACAGAACCTCAAGAGTTACTGCACCTCACAAATTCAAAATGTTTATATTTTAGAAAGACCTGACTAACTTGTAAGACGTGGAACTATTGTTTTTAACCTACAAATTTTATTAATATCTAAAATTAGTACAGCAGACAGGTTAAATTGGATACAACAAAAAAAAAAATACAGAAGAAAAAAAAAACATAAAAAAGAAAAAAGCCAAACCGAAAAAAGTTAACAAAGTATAATCCTAAGAGTTTAACAAGTTAAGAATAAAAGATTACATATAGAAAAATCAAAACCAAAAACATCAGGTCTGAAAATCCAACAAAGCACTTCCAATTGACTTCAGATAACAATAAACAGCAGCGCAAGTATCAGCAAAACCCGTCAGTTGAAGTTCTGTAAGCTCCAGGTAACAGCAATGAAAAAAAGGTTCCATCTCAAGCAATCCAAGAAACATCAAAAGCACAACAGCAGGAACCAAGGAACAGAAACAAAAAATAAAACCCAGCTTGCTAAAGCCTTAGCAAGCGTACACTAGCCGAAGGTTCAGAGGAAAATAATAGTCAAATAACAGGGTTAGAAAAGGCAACAAGGCCTAGTAATCGCACATCCCTAGCTGCCACCGACTTTCGTCAACCACTGTGAGAAAGACCTGCAACAAAACAAATCATACTAGTTCAAACTGCCAAACCGAAAACTTCAACCAGCTTGCCCTTGCAAAAGGAGAGAACCAAAAAGAGGCCACGCATGGAGCATCAAAAGGGAGCGAAGAAAACTATTGCTTTAATATAAGGAAATTATAGCTTGCCCATCATACAAATAGTAACCTTGAAAGAAGCAGGGATATTATTTCTCATAAAACAGAGACAGACTGACTGATAGGCCCGCACTGGCAAGCCAATAAGCAACAACATTGGCCTTCTCTCCAAATGCGTGCGTAATCTTAAATTTGAAAGAATTAAGACTAGAATAAATTTTCATCAATAGATAACACACATTCAACTCTCCAATTAAACCTGATTTAAGAATCTAGATTAGACTAAGTGAATCCAGATATTATGCAAGCCATTCTCATTACACAAAGGCCTAAAAGGAGGGCCTTAATTTCAGCCTCCATTGAAGAATGAGTGATAACGTTTTGACAGAAAGATAAGACAACCGAAGCAAATTTGTTTAGAATCAAGTCACCAACCACAGCATTACCATTATGTCTCTTGAAACAACCATCTAGATTTACCATAGAAACACCAATTTGGGTTTTAACCATTTGATAAGGCTGACTTTATAGTTGCAAACTTTGTTTCTAGGACCAAAAAAAGTTTTACAATAACCCTCACCTCAAAAACTGGTTCTATTAGCAAACCATTAGTAATAGCAACTTCAATATAATTAATAGTTTCCCAAATTATTCTATTAGGATTAAAGAATAATTTCTATGTTTGTCATTATTCCTTTCATCCCAAAAATGCCAAATAATGAGAATAAGAAAATATTTCTAATATGGCCATTGGAAACATAATTACTCGATAGGCCCCAAGCCAACTTCCAGTCTTTAGGGCTAAGAGTATAATTAAGCTTATAACCAAAAATGTTAAAGCAAAGCAATCCCAAACAACCTTAGCATTATCATTTTGAATGAAAAGATGATCCAAAGTTTTATTCTTCGCCTTGCAGCATAAGCATCTAGTAATGAGGAAGCGTTTATTAATCAAAATATCATTAGTAGGGATCAGCTTGTGCCAAAAAATTCAACTAAAAAATGAGACAGTAGGGCATGGTTTTGTGCCAAATATCACACCTAAACTAAACTGAGTACCTGGTTCAAAGAAGATTGTAGGTTCGTTTAAAAATAAAATTAGAGGAGCAGAGCCTTTCCAAAACAAAATGTCTTTATCATTTGCATCAATGGGAATGGAGATGATTTCTTAATAATACTGAACTCTTAACTTATCAACATTCTAGTGGTTACCCACAAAAAAATCACAAATCATACTGAAACTATGATTGAGGTTTGGTAAACGTTGGGAAGGCTTAGATCATAAACCAGCAATCATACCAGAAAAAGACCTTGCCAAAACTAATCTTCCAAGCCATGTAGCTTTCGGTCACAAATTTCATTTTATTTAATCTTTTCCATAACGGCGAATCAAATGGCTTCACAATCACTATAATATGATGGTTAACTTTACAGTATTTTTCATTCAGAAAGGTAGCCCAAAAGCTATTTCCACCTCCAAAGTTCCACCAGATTTTAGAAGTACAAGTTTTAATAACATCTTTAAGACTGAGAAAACCAAGACCACCTTCAGAAACAGGAAGGTAAAAGTCTCTCCATTTTCTCCAATGATTTTTTTTAAAAGACAACTTGGAGCCCCATATGAAGCTATTAAAGTTTTTTTCTAATCTCATAATCACCGCTTTAGGAGGATCTAAAATTTGCAGATGTAAAGGAATTAAGCTGAGCGTGCTCTTAATAAGAGTAATTCTGCTCCCCGGAGAAAACATTTTGTGCTCCCAACCTGCAAGCCAGTTTTTAATTTTATTAATTGGCTCATCATAATAGATCATTTTGTTAGCACCTCTAAATAAAGGGACTTCAAGATACGTGACATGTAATGTTCTTAAGTAAAACCAGTAAAGTTAGAGATTCTGCCAAGTTTGCCATCAGTGAAATGTTTAGACGCAATGAAACAGCTCTTTGCATTATTAATACATAAACCCAACACATTCTCACTATGTTGCAGGAAGGTCATAAGACGCTAATCGAGGAACTGCTCCCATTAACTAACAGAGCCAAGTCATCAGTAAACGCTAAAGGAGTTATGCCCAAAGTGGCTTTAGTTATAAAAAACATAAGGGATACTAAATAAGAAATTAATTAGCTTTCCTAGAAAAGTAATCTGCCTCAATAATGTAACGAGAAGGTGACAGAGGGTCTCCTGCCTGAGGCCTCAAAAGCTTTTGAAGAAGCCATCTTTAGTACCATTGATGAGGAGGATTGAATACCAGCCATTTTCAATACAATTCTTAATAATATTGATAAAATTCAAAGAAAAACCAAACTCGTGTATAATTAATTCCAACTAATAGTATCATAGGCTTTGGAAATGTATAACTTAATGAGAAAGTTGCCTCCAACAATATTCTTATTAAATCATGAAGGAGCTCATGAGCAAGAAGAATGTTATCACTCAAGTATCTGCCTTGGACAAAACTAGATTGGTTAATGGAGATCACCATGGGAGGAATTGGGGGCAGTCTGTTGTTTATGATTTTAGAAGTATTTAGTTAAAAGTATACAAAGGCTAATAGACCTGAAATTTTTCCAAGAGGTACAAGCACTGCCTTTAGGAATAAGCACAAAAGAAGTAGCACTAAAGAATCTAGGAGAGGTAAGCCTTGAAAAAAACCACCAATAGCGTTGAAAACATCAACCTTACAAATTTGCCAGCTTTTTTGAAAAAAATAAAGCAGAAAAACCATCTGAGCCAACACATTTATCCCTATCCATAGAAAATAAAGCATCCTTAATCTCATCAGCTTTAGGGATGTTGCACAATTTGCAGTTATTAACATCAGAGACGAAGTTAGGAATGACACTGACATCAATATCATTAGAGGAAAAAGTAGGGCTCTTAAAGATAGAAGTAAAGTAAACTGTGGCGAGTCATGAATATTCAATTGAGTAGTATACCAAATAATATAGTCTTTGACTTTTTTAAACCAATTTTTGTTTCTTTTGTGATTAACCAAGGAATGAAAATAATGAGTATTTCTTTCACCTTTTTTAAAGCGTTTCTTCCATATATAAGCAACTGTCAAATTAGCTCAAGCTTTTTTCCAAGCAGCCTATTCTTCAGGAAACCCAAAGGAGAGAAAACGAGATTCTAAATCAACCACTTCTCTTTCAGCATTGATAACCTTGTAGAAAATGTTTCCAAAAGCTATTTTATTCCAATTTCTAAGGTCATGTTGAAGCCGTTTGTTTTTTACCAAAAAATATAGAATTGATCACCCAGGAGGGGTTGAATCCAACTTTTATTTACGGTCTTAAGGAAAGTAGTGTGGCCAACCCACATATTTGGAATCTGAAGCTAGGGAAGAAATTGGTATTAGCTAAGGAGACGGAAATTGCAAGAGGGGAATGGTTAGAAACCTCACTGTTAAGATGAGAGGCTCTAGAAGTTGTGCGAATTTATCCAGGTTTCAGAAGCCGGAAATCTGTCCAACCTTTCACCTATAGGCCCGTTAGTCCAAGTGTACAGTCGAAAATGCAAGTTGCAAATTCATCTATCATTTTAGTGTTAGGATCCTTTCCACCTTACTTTTCATTAGCATTCAAAATGGAATTGAAATCACCACCCACGAGCTAGGGCAAGGAAGTATTCTTAGAGGTATTTCTTAAGTTATGCCACAAATCTCTTTTGGAGCTAGCCGAACAGCTAGCACAGACAAAAGTACAAATGGCTGAGAGACAAAAATAATAGTAAAAGTGATAGACTGATTCGAGTCCTCAATAATGTCACAATGCCAACCGCTTTCCAGAAAATTTAAGTTTTGCTATTGTAATTAACTCTGACACCTTCAAAGCCCATTAAACGTTTGCGAAAATAAATATTATCGCTGTGAAAAATAAAGCCATATAAAAAAGGATTTTAATCATTGAGAAGAGAAGGAACTAAATAATCATTGCCCTAATTTTCCTACATGAGTATTTGTTTTTACCCTTCTTTTTATAAGTGACCAAGGTAAAATCATCTTCGAGTAAGTTGGAGAAATCTACATGGGAATTCCTTCTAACCAAGCGATCCAGGTGTGGGGTCATATCCTCATTAGAGTCATCCTGAATATCAAACTGAATGGTATTAGTATTAGTAACACTTTGAGCTGAAATGAAGGAGCAAGTAATTTTTGTTGGCTTAAGGTTTTGGTTGATTAAAATCAGGAAGATGTGGCATAAGAGCATTCCCCATAGCAAGTTAAGTCAAAGTTTCCTCATTCACAACAAAATCATTATTGTCGTGACCCATTAAAGCTTGATTAGCAGTAATATGGCCATTAACATTAATATTAGCCTCATTATCATTAGAGCTATGAGAAGGGTTCACAAGAAGATTCGTAGGTTGCCTATAAGAGCCTAGATTGTTATTAATAACAAGAATGGAATTCAGAGGTGGTACATAAGCTCTTTTAGTTTCTCTCCCATTAGATCTATTCCGGTAAGACATTGGAAGTGGCAGGAGCAAACTTCTGATTTTCAGTGTTGCGTCTGAGCTTTGGAATCCATTTGAAGCAATGCTTGAGGGTGTGTCCTATCATCCTTCAATGTGTGCAATAAGGAGGAAATGTTTAAAATAAACCTCTTGGAGATAGCCACATTCATCATTGCCAATCCAAATAGACTTATCAAAAAATTAAGATACCCATTTCCACCAAAACATGGGCAATTGAGAAACTAAATAAATCTTATGTACTGGTATCCACTTTCAAAGGCTTACTTTAAAAGGACCCTAAGGACCAAAGAATAGAATGAGTGATTAAATAGATCTTTAATAAAGGGAAATTTATATAAACTAGAACTATATGGAGTTTAGATTTCAAATCAAAAGCTGGTGTCCATTTTAAGAACTTGACTTGATAATCCTCTTCATGGGCCATTTTGATGAAAATATGTTTTCCATCCAATAAACCAACATATAGCTACCTAATAATCCCAAGTCATTAACAACTCCCCAGATTTTTTGCATCAATGGTAGCACATCATAAGTTATTGCAGGTACCCAGTTGAACTACCCAACCTACAACAACAATAACATCAAGCCTTAATACCACTAGATGGGGTCATCTACATGAATATTTATTTCCATTGTGCACAATATAAGAGCCTCTATCTAAGTTTCAAATAGAGAATATCCTTCTAACGGTTCATCCAATATTTTGTTTGGTCTTTCTTTCCTTTTTAGTCTTTAATATGAGCAAAATTAAATGGTCTATGCTTAATATGCATGAACCATCTAAGATGACATTGCTCTATATTATTCTTTTGTTTATTTTGAGTAAAAATTTCCTATTGCACAACACTCCAGAAATGCTCCTCCATTTCATCCAACCAATATGGATCCTATTAATCACCTCAAGAAGAAGAAGAAACATTGCTCTGCACCAAGCCGTGAAGTACTAAAAATACTATTTACTCAAGATGAAGATAATCATTCATTCCAAGTATCAACCACTGCAATAGCTATAAGACCAATCCAAACTCCAACAAAAGAAGCAGATAATTCAAATGTGATATCTCCAATAATTCAGCTTGGTGATTGTATATAAGAAAATATCATAAAACAAGTTGGTCAGCATGATTTTATTAGCAACTAATGCACTGACAATAATGTTGAAAGTCAGAAAATGGATAGCTAAAGAACGTCTGTAATAAGAATGATGAGGATCTCTGTGATATATGATGAAAATGCCAAGAGTGCAACCAGAAAGCTGAGTCAATTAATCAAGCGTATAGGTGCCAAAAGAAAAGTTATACAAGTACGGTTAGTAGGACATACCATGAGTCATTGAGTACAATGAACTTGAGAGGCTTACACTTTAAGAACTTATATTATCTTGTTGTAAGATCTATGTTTTACTGTACAACAACACCAACCTACAAGTTTAAATTTTACTGACCAACTAACAACGTTCAAGCAAATAGATACTTAAATGGAATAAAAAAAGTGTACTTATGAAAGAGTGGTTGATGAAATTCCAACAATGTTACAAAGCTTGATACAATCGAAAGAGTAGAGAATTTTATAATGTTAGGAACATAGTATGACTACCTTTTTAAGAGCGCTAATGAGAAATAGGTAAGAAGTTGTAATAACCAATCGGACATAAATATTTAAAGTTAAAAAAGATTAATGGTAGTACAGGACAAAGAAGATGAATGGTAATGCTTATTAGCTGAAACAAAGGATTTTAGAACCGAATTGGACATTAAACTTGGCAAACTACATGTTCACGGGTTGACTGGTCTGATCAATCGAGCTTGTTTAAGGACTGTCATTAGAAACACTCTACTTACTGGTTTTCCCCTATCACCTACCGTTCATTACATGTTTGATAATACTCATGACTGTTATGGTTGGATGCTGATATAATAGTTAGAAACTTACTATCTATCGAAGAAAGAGAAGAAAGCCTATGAGCAATAGTCTATGCAGAAGAAAGCATGAACAACCAAATCAATAAAGATGATCTTTATTACAAAATATAGCTTATGATGAAGGTAAAACCAATGCAACTCCAATTATCGAATCCAAAATCAATGGTCAATTATCAATAAAAAAAAGGTGATCATCAGCATGAACAACTAAATCGTGTAGTGGCAAACAATTGAATACAATAGTGAGTCGAGTGTTGACAATGAGCACCCACTAGCCAAGTATAAAGGATTAGCTGCTTATAAGTTAGAGCAGAGTTGAGATCTCCAAGTCTCCAACGAAAAAGCAGGTTTTCAAGGAAGGCTGTAAGAAATTCACAAGTTGTTAAGGTTTGATTTCACATGCAAGTGATTAAATAAATCACAACTATTAACCCAATGTTCCAAGATAGCTGGTTTTACCGAATCAACCAGTTTTTAATTAATTTTCGCTAGTTTCGGCAATTATAACAACTATCATCAAGAGATAAGAGTAGTGGTGAGGAAAATGTTGTGTTTTGCATAGCATCGAGTGCAGCCCAAGGTGGTCAATGGGTTTGAGTGCACTTGAACCTATAGCTTGAAGTGTGTCAATGCGAGCTAGAGTTGGATGTGGTGAAGTCTCAAGTGCAATAGTGGAATAAACTATGGGTAAGATGCAAAGCTTAGAGTGATTTCAAGTTAGCCACAGATCAATAGGGTGCGAGTTGGATGCAGATCGGATCAAGTAAGCCTGAAAATTATTGAAGGAATTGAACTAGCCAATATAAGCTAGCACTTTAGCGCACCCAAGCAATGGGGAAGTACTCAGTAGCCAAGGCTTGGGAGCTTGGTGGGAGCTGGTCGCGCCCAAGTGCTGGAGGCATTGATCAAATTAGGCAGACTGCCTTGACCGCTTGGGCGTACCCAAGTGCTGGCACTTCTTTAGACAATGGGGCCAAAGACAGAGACCTAGGCACATGAACGAACCCAAGCATGAGCAGCTGAACCAAGCAAAAACCAAGATAGAGGCTTGAATGTTGGTGTTGTTGTACAGTAAAACATAGATCTTACAACAACACCAACACCAACCAAGCTAAAGCTGCCCGAGATCCCGGCGCTTGGGCGCGACCAAGTGCCGGTCTATGAATGCAAATTTTATGAGGAAATTAGAGCGCTAGGATTTCCCGATTGTACACGTGGCATGCCAATATGGGGCGTGGGGGAACATGGTCAACATGCATAAGTACTAAGGTTGGATGGGGGCTACTTGAAGGGCTATAAATAAGAAATTGTTAGTTTATATGGTTTTGTGGAGGCTGTGTTGGGATGGCTATTAGGACGATAGCTGTGGAGAAGTAGCTGAAAAAAGCTTTGATAGCTCCTGACAAGTGTCAATACTCTTGTATCTTCTTCCTGATTATCATAGTGAAGTTTTTGTGGAGTGGCTTCGTGAGTTTTATCCAGTTTTAAAATTTTCCATGTAAATAATCTACTTGTCTTTACTTGTATTCTTTAAGGTGACAAAGACGATAATTGCTTGATGATTCAGCTGCGGCACCCTCATCGGCACTTATACGCGGACTCATTTATATTCTGCTGTGACATCCTAGTCGATGCTTAGATTAGGATTTCACATGCACGTGATTATATAAATCATCATTATTAACCCAATGTTTTGGGATAGCGGGTTTACTGATTCAATCAATTTTTAATTAATTTTAGCTAGTTTCAGCAATTATAACAGCTATCACTAAGAGATAAGAGCAGCATTGAAAAAACTGTATAAAAATCATGGGCATTTGAGGTTTTGATTTTCATCAAGAGGCAATTACAATTATTAACTCAATATTTTTGGGATAACTAATTTTACTGATTTTTGCCATTTTACCAAATTTGCGATGAACCAAACCACTCATCAGATTGATTCCCGATCGAATCGATTAAACCAACAAATCAAGTTCTATTTTAAAACCATTAATTGGAACCTATATTCGATATGCACATGTACTTTGTAATCAGTTTACATAAATCAAACCTTTTTTGAGCAGTCCATGTTAAATCAAGTAATCATTAAGACGAAGAAAAGAAATTCAAGCAAATAACTATGAAATTCAAGAAATAAATAGCTAATCAATCAATGAGAAAAGAATACCCTCTCAAGGTATAACAGGAAACAATATCTTACATGTGCGCATTTCATACCTGTGGATTATTAGTTGTCATATTTAGTATAAATAGAATTACATCTTCTATAATTTGTGGATGAAATTACAACTTTCGCATAGATGAAATATTAGCTTCCATGTTTACACATAAAAGTAAAGGCTCCCAAATTTGAACACAAGAAAAGCAAGGGCTATATTCTAAAATATAAAAGATAATATGATAGCATAAATCGAGAAAAAAAAAGTTTAAACTTTCAATTTTAATAATTTATCTTTTATAACATTTTTTATATATTCAATCCTTTTATTTCCAAGTAATTTTATTTTTAGCTTGCATACATAAAATACTCTTCATTTAAAAAAAACATTTTATTGAATGAATGGAAAGATAAGAAATCTCTGAAATGAAAAAAACAAAACAAAACCAAATGAAATGAAGATAATGCAACAATGAAATTTTAATGTAATCACAGTCCAATTTCAGATTTGATTTATATGCTTGTTTCTTCAAACGTTTGGGTGACGATTTTCCCACAGTTCAGCCTACTCTCGACTGAATCCAATCCAATATTTGATTATATTACCAATTTCTGATCTGCAATCTTCTAAGATTAATTTGGCGCCCAACAGTCCGCAGTTACCGTGATGCCAACTATCCTCGTTTTACTGTTGCTTGAATCTTGCATCGATTTTCTCCAACAATTCCCTTATTTATGGTTGATATCAGCAGCCACTTTACCTGAACTGTATATATGTAGCCTAGTAGCAAAAAGGTAAATAACGTCTATCTTAGAGCTTTATTTCCAGAATTGATAACCAAAGGATCGCCGTCCAACAGAAAATTCAAGTAAAATTCTTGTGGGATTCAATAGAAATTTGTGACGGTATTATAGGATACATCCTCATCACCCAAGCAGAAGTGCGTATTTTCGAGCCAAATAAAATCCATTTCATTGATTATCCAAGTTGATTGCATGAAAAGTGAAGCTGGATTTTATTAATAAGCCTTAATTTTAGCAGCACCAGAGCAATCAAATCGATCTAAAAAATTTTCAACATAAATGCTCGAGATAATTGCTTAATTAAAAGTATTCCAAAAAGAGTTCCCAGCACTAAATATCAAAACGAAATATGCCTTTAATACAGTCCCGAAGATGATCAATGCAACAGAGGCTTTGAGCAACACGGATAACCCAAAGATTTACCAGATCAAAACAAGTAAAATTAGTGTTTTTTTTTGCAGATACATACAAACAAAGCAAATTTTCTCAGTCCTTCAATCAAATGAGTTTCTTTGCATGCCAACAGAATTATAACATATAAATAAATACCAGTTGATAGTTTTAAACCACAAACACCAATGAAGAAACCTCAAACTTATACAGCTTACCACTCAAAAATTTTGTTAGGGTTGAGGAGCGCCAATTTAGACTTTATGACTTGGGACTTGTTAAAGTATTCCGTGAAAAAACCAATAATTTACAATGCAGCATCAAATAGATATCAACAATAATAATGTTGACATTGAAAGCACATTTGTTATATTTCATGATAGCCACAAGTGCCAAAGAACATAAGAATCGATGAGGGCTCCAATATGTAGTTTTTTGGTATAAATTGAGCTCCATCTATGAATCAGCATTTCAGTATTGTGAGGCTGTTGCGACTCTCAACAATGTTCGTGCTAGCCTAGATGTTGGCAGCAAAAAACTTTTGGAAGAAAATATGATCTATAGCTTCTAAATCTTCACATCATTGGCATTTGGAAGCTATATGAAAACCTTTTTATTGCATAATATCGTCTGCCAAAATCATACCATGCAAAACTTTTCAGATAAAGACCAAAAGGAAGACAGGCACAATTTTGTTTCAGAACCAAAAAAATTTGCGGGAGTACCAATGTGTTCTACATATATGCCATGCCATTGTTAAGTTAAATCTATTTTGAGGTGATATCTCCAAAAATATAGATTGGAAGATTTTAACATTTGGCTCACAATTAAGGATATTGTTGACAATATTTGTTGGGAGGATGTTAAATGTTCCAATTTCATTCGTTGGTGCAGTCCACCACTAGTAGTTTTTGTTCACCTTTGCAAAATCACATGGATATCCTAATGAGGACCAATTGTCAAACCCAAAGTCACTATTAGAATTGACATTCTCCCAATAAAGTAAAGTTTCCATGATATCCTTAACTAGAAGTATGTGTTTCAATGTGAATGAATCGGTATTTTTATATTGAATCATATGGGGATATTTCATGGCACAATATTTAGCCTTTAAATTGAGACCAAAGGGAGTTTTTAGTAAGAAACTTCCATTAGAATTTGGGCGAGTAAGAGCAATGCATATCTTCTAAATTTATGATCCCCAAACCACCTTCATTATTAGGGAGACAAACTTGAGTCTATTTAGTGCAAAGAAGTTATTAAGGATTATTTTTATGCATTTGAAAATTCATTTTGTGGGGTTTAGAACATCTAACCAGTAATGGGGAGTAGTATTAAGTACAATTTAATAAGAGTAAGCCTACCCCTGAACAAAGAAATTTCTTTTCTCAACCACAAATATGTTTAAGAATCTTAGCAATTAAGAATTCAAAATGATCATTCTTATTGTGACCTTAAAATATGAGAACTCCTAAATTTTTAAAGGGAATTTTACCTCTGTTAAAGCACAAAGTATCCTTTAGGAGTTTAATTTTGCTAAAAGGGAACTTTTAATGGATAAAAAGCTAGGATTTTTTACTCTTTATTTTAATCCCAAAATCTTGCTAGAGTTTTTCAAGTAACTTGGCCAACTATTTAATATATCTCAACTCACCATTAGTGAAAAGAATGGAACCATCCAGAAATCAAGAATTTGCCACCATAATTAAAAACAGTCTTTAGTACGTATTAATAATATGGTTGATGGTTTTGGACCAATAGTCTATGGCTATAATAAAAAAAATAGCAGACAAAGGATCTCCTTGTCTAAAATCTTTGTTTAATAAAGTCGCCATGTGGGTAACCATCAATTATAATAGAGCACCAAATATTTCCAAAATAACTATAAATCTATCAATCACCTTCTGATGAAAACCCAAGCATTTAAGACATTAAACAAGTAATTCCAATTTAAATTATCATAGGCATTTTTATGTCTTCTAAGTCTAGTTTAATAGCAACGTTAAAGCCACATTATTAAAGTTAAAGCTATGAAATATTTTCTGAGCAGTTAGAATATTATCCTTAATGCATCTACCTTAGACGAAACCACTTTGATTTGGCTCAATGAAGTTTTAACCAAAAACTTGATTTAAATAACATATTGGATATGCTTTTGTTAAACACCAAGAAAAGGCTGATAGGATGAAATCCATCCTACCACGAGCAGTTTTCATCTATGTGGATTAAAGAGATAGCGATATGGAAAAAAACTTTGGGCATGGGACATTGCAGAAAAACTCCTTGATGGCATTAATACAATCTTCTTTGACAATGTTCCAACAATGGTGATAAAACTCAACATGGAAACCATCCAAACCCGCAATGGTAGTATCTCGCATATGAGTAATAGCCTCCCACATTTCAATTTCAAAAGGATTTGAAAGAGTTATTCGTTGATAGCCTCATTGATTTCTCTAAGAAGAGGAGATAAGCTAAAACTTTGAAATTGTTGGATGGGGCACAATAATTGTGGTAAAAACTCAACAGTTGAGTGAACAATATAATCATTACCAATAATTGTGTTATCTTCTAGGGGTTTGATTTCACAAGCTTTGTTCAAATGTCTACTTTTATTGACCCACTCATGATAAGATTTAGTGCTTTCCCCCTCAACTTTCCAACTAATGCTACATTTTTGTTTTCAAAAATTCTCAATATCATTATGGCACCGGATTAAGTTAGCCTTAGCAAGGGAAATGTTCATTTTATTTGTGGTAGAATGGTGCTCTTAAAAAAAAATCTAGAATGTTAACATTTACCTCCTCTTAGGCAAGGTTGGAGAAAATGTTTCCCACCATATTTTTATTCCATTTAAAAAAGTGTCTTATGTAGTCATTTAAATTTTTGGCTAACCTAATCATCCCATAGACTTCCATAGGTTCATCCCATCTATTTTTTACTAATTGCATGAAAGCTTGCTTGGACAACCAGAAATTCAAGAGTCTAAAAGGTTTGGTTTTGTTAGTAGCATCATCTAAGAATAAGGATAAAAGGTTTGTACTCACAAACCTTGGAGTTAAATTGATTTTATATGAAAAATTTTGCCCATTAAACCAAGTGAATTTAGAGTTCAAATAATGTGGTTTGTCACACTCACAATTAAATATTATAGTATTAAAGTCTGCTGAAAAAGCACTACGCAAACGCTTGTAACATTTAAATTCACTATTATTAAGAAAAATATTAAAATCTCTCCCCACAAACAAACATTCTATATTATTCAGTTTTATGATAAATAAAACTCCAAGGATCTCTTCTATTATACATACTGTATCCCCGGTGCACAAAAGTACCAAATTTAAAATTGGGTTTTCAAAAGAAATATGAATGATTTGATCATATTCATTATTAATTTTGTTATCCCAATTATCCTTCCAAAAATCTAAATTTTATTCTTAGCATTCACAGAACCATTTAAAATTCAAATTTTTTGCATATATCAGAAAATTTTGAGATGCGGACTTTATGTTCTATAATAACAACAATTGTATTTTTGAGTCATAAAAATGTGTTTTGAGTCTATTAAACAAAGATGAACTTTTACATAATTTTCAAAAATGTCTTATTTCTCAAAAACCTTGAAAATCCACAACCTTAATATTATAAATTGTTATTTTAACTCACAACAAACCAATTTATCAATTCAACCTCTCAATCTTTTTAAATCATTTCTTAAAATTTGTTGTTTTAACCATCAAGAATTTTTATTAATAAAAGATGTCTTTTATATGGAGTTATAATATTTGTTTGATCACAAGGTGACTTGATAAATGATTTTTCTATTTTTATTGGATTACATCAAGGTTAGACTCTCAGTCCATATCTTTTACTTTAACTATGAATGTTCTTATGGAGCACATTCAAGAGGAGATTCCTTGGTGCATACTATTTGTACAAAATATTCTATTAATTAATTAGACCAGGGATGAAGTTAAAGCAAAACTTAAGTTGCGGAAGAATACTTTAGAATCTAAATATTCGAGCCTTAGTAGATTTAAAACAAAATACATAGAGTGTACGTTCAATTGTAGCAGAAACCCTAATCTCGAGGACTTAACTATTGAGAACCATGTGATTAAGAAGAGAAAGAGGTTCAAATAGATTGATTTAATAATTCAAAATAATGGTTAAATAAAGAGCAATATGATTAATAGAATTCAACTTGGTTGGTGGAAATGCAAGTGCGCTGTTTGCGTTTTGTGCAAACGAAAAACCCAATAAAATATTAAAGCAAAATTATATAGAGCAGCTATATGACTAACTATGCTATAAGGGCTAAATGTTGGTCAATAAAGATGAAACTAACCTATCAAATAAAAAAAAAACAACATAATAGGAAAATAAATATCAGTCTAATTGAAGCAGATCCAAACCTCCCTGCCCAAACGCAAAATCGAAGGATGAGTGTTAGTAGTAAAATACAGAGATGAGGATGCTTGGGTGGATTAATGGGTGTGCTCACAAGAAAAAAATGAGAATGAGTTTTATCCATAGCAAGGTTAGAGTGGCTCCAATAGTGGATAAGATTAAAAAATATTGCCTTAGATGGTTTGAGCATATTAAATGTAGACCGTTCAATGCTTATGTTAGAGAATTTGAGTTTATAAATATTTCCTATATTTAAAAAAAAAAAGAGGAAGACCAAAAATAACGAGAAGAAACTATTAGAAATGATCTTCTCTATTTGGAACTTATGGATGAGCTTCTATCTGATCGTGCACAATGGAAATAAAGTATTGATGTAGTCGACCTCACCTAGTAGTATTAAAGCTTGGAGTTGTTGTTGTAGAAGATCTCAGTCCTTTTTTTCAAGGAATATCTTTAGCCATCTTGTAAATAAATTAAAGTCATTTTCTACATAAACTTAGTTTCCCCATCCGGTTGTTTAAATTTTAAAATTACTCTTCAAGATATCTTTATTTTCATTTTAAGATTTTATAGTTAGATTTATTATTCTTCTTTTAATACATTATTTTAAGCTAAAAGTTGATGTGAAGTCATGTTTTGCCCTAGATTAAACTTACAATTCATACAATATAATCAATCTCTTTTTATAAGAGAAAAAAAATCAATTTGAGTTCACTAAGTTCAACTTTTACAAGTGATAAATGTGTTCTTTTTTCATAAAGAGAATCATAATATCAATTCTTCATGATAAATGTGTTCTACAAGCTCAGCTTTTACATGTGATAAATCTGTTCTTTCTTCATGAAAGACAATCATAATATCAATTCTTCATGATAAATGTGTTCTATATGCTCAACTTGTCTTTCCTTTATTTCACGAAAAACCTAAGGAATGCTAGAGAAAAACACAAGAGAAGGTTTTTCCCAAGGAAAAATTTAAACCCACGGAAATTTTAGATGAACTTTCACCAAGTAAAACAAGATAATTTTTCAAGTTACATTGGTGGCTATAGTAGAAGCTATAGTAAGAAAAGCAATTGCAAATGATTTTCTCATGTTTAAGCGGATGCGATTTATTCCCAAACTATTCAAAAGAATTAAATTTCTGGCTTGTCTTGGTCAGGAAACTCAATTGTTTCACAGGTGCGTCATATCAGCTTGACCTGCTCGTATAAGATTTCACCAAGACTAGGCCCACAAGAAAGATTCAATATATGACACACTTATGAGCCTCAAAATGTGCAAAAAGATGACATTTGCACATTTATAATTAAGATAACTGGATAGAATTCTCTCCTTCAAAAAACTAGTTAAAGCACTGTTGTGCTTCATCATAATTGACAATGCTGAAATCAGGTTATATAAATTGTCATTGGGCTTATACAGTTGTAAAATGACATCAGAGTGGCTCACAGAACTACATTCAGTTCAAATTTCTTGTTGTTCCGTTCAGTGAAATAACCATCTGAACGATCACTCATAATATTACAAAATACAAAAATTTTCCATATCCAATAGGCCCTATCAAAAGAAACCAATAATTCATTAAACAAATGCGTATGGTACAATATCAACCAACCTTAAAAGGATGCAGTGTGGAAAACTTGGTTTAAATTTTATTTTTTTCATTTTGAGTTTTGTTTGTCCTGTATTCATGCTTTGCTGTTAGCCCTACCATTTTAAAAATTGTCATGAAAAAATTCATTAAGTGTGATAGCCATTGCTTTCATATAATACAGCTTCAATGACTAAAAACACTATGCCCACAATTATAAATACTAGACTCTAGTCAGTAATTGAAGATATTTAGTTGGTTGCAAATAAATAAAAGGCTAGGATTCCCTCAAAGAAATAACTCTTTCATCTTGCCACTACCAATGAAACCGTTCTTACAACACATCTTGTTTCCCCTCCCTTATGCATTTATTCTTCTCTTCGTAAGAATTTGTCCACTTTACCTTTTTCAGCTTTTCCTTTACACCAAATTCTTTTCTTTCAATTGCAAGAGCAATGAAAATGTGGCCTGATCTTTGTTAACGAGCTCACATCTTAAACTCATATAGTGGCTTAAAGAGTGCTTATGCATCAGAACAACATCGCACAGTTTATCAAATTTTTTGTTCACAATCAAAATACTATGATATCACCCATACTAAACACAGAAAAAAAAAATGTCAAATGTACCTCTTTTTTGCCTGAGCTAGTTTAGGCGTAAGTGCTCGTTCAGATGTATTCTTCTGCTGGAAAACAAATGCAGACATAATTGCTACAGCTTCTTCGGGTTCCAAGTCATCGAATTGATTCTCAAACAAGCACTCCGTGCATATCAACTCCTCCCCTGAGTTCATCTCACATGCTACTCTCCCTTTGATTTGCACAACTAGATCATAATCAATGCATTGGATTTCTTTCAACACATCAATCTGCAAAAATAAGCAACAATGCATCACTAAATTTACCTAGTCATGTATGCCATGATCTATTAAATACCTTGCGGAAGATACCAGTGAAAGAGAATAAACTCTGACTCAAAGCCAGATACTATTGGAACAATCCCCTAATCAAACTAATTCTAGTGACTAGGGCATATCAAGAAGTGTGGTCATTAAAACAAGATCATGTTGTTGTTCTAAGTTTAGGATTGACGTTATGTAATTAATCTGATTACCAACACATAAATTATTATAAAAAAACATACTCTGCCCTGAAAATCTGGCATTTGTTGCAATGCTTCATCTGACATTTGAAACTTCAAAGCGTTGACTTCGTCCTTGTGTTTATTTAGTTCCTTCAACAATAAAAGGTGTTCTTTCAACTTAATGCATCCATGGCACTTGTTCTCAGTCATCTTTTGTAGTATTTTATTATGCATGTAGTAGTTCTCTACAATAATCACATCTTTCATCTTGAGATCTGAGGTAACATGACAATAATGAATTTTTTAAGTACATTAAAAAGGATAGATAAAGTCAGAACAGGTAAGTTCACAGTCCAATGCTAGAAATAAAAGGATGAAACAGCAAAAACAAATTAATACTATTTGTATTTCAACCTAAATAGAAAATTATTGAGATTGAGTACTTTCTTATCTCTATTAGGGCTATAAGAGACATTTACAAATTCATAATAGCAGTTAACCGGTTGCAAATGAAAATAATTTCAACAAAGATGTACAAATATTTTGCAACGCCGGCTCTCATGGAAACAAAAGTTCTATTTGTACCCTATCCATGCATATGAGGTTGAACGTTGGTGAATAAAGAAAAAACTTATTGAAGAAGTGTTGCTGAGATGAGGATGCTTAGGTGAATGAGTGGGTATACTCATAAAGAAAGAATGAGAAATGTGTTTATCCGTAGCAAGGTTGGAGTGGCTTCGACAGTGGACAAGCCTACTGAATGTCAACTAAGATGGTTCTAGCAAATTAAGCGTAGACTATGCAATGCCCTTGTTAGAAAACTTTAGTTTATGAATTTTTCCCATATTAAAAGAGGTAAAGGAAGACCCAAAAGGGCTGGGAAAAAATTATTAGGAAGAATCTTCTCTATTTGAAACTTAGGAAGGGGCTTCTATTTGATAATGCATAATAGAAACAAAGGATTTATGTAGCCGACCCCACCTAGTGGGATTAAGGCTTGGTAGTGTTGTTGCTGCACCATATCCGTGCAAGCTTTAAACTGAAGTCTAAACTAAAAGCATTATCAATTTAATTCAAGCAAAATAAGCTAAGTCATATTAAGAATTATTGTTCCATGACTATATGCAATTGCTAATACTATTCAATTTTATGCCTCTAACAGTGAAATACCGATGCAATCTATCAAAACAACAGTTCAATTCACATTATACACAAGTGGTAGTCCATTTCTGATAGCTGAGCTCAGAAAAGGAAAGCAAATTTACAAAAGCATTACAAGAGACGGAGGTGAGGCATTTTACAATCAAAACTATTTATGCAATTGAAATGTTATACCTTTAACAGGATCAAGAAGAGGGGGATAGTTTGTTCCATCAAGCCTGAGTTCTAACAGTTGTTGAACAGTTTTAGAATAAACTGCAGTTTTGGGATCCTCGAGGAGCCATACTTGATCAATCTTTATTTTGCAATTACAAATACCCATGAATTCTTTATTTTCAACTTCTCTAACTTCATAGTTCATCCCAGCTGCATTACCACGGTAAGGCAACTTTATATTTATAATACCAGTCCCTTTTCTCGAAGTAACTGATGTAAAATAATCCTCTTCCACGCCCCTCTTTCCTTTAGGCTGAATGAAATAACCTTGTGGAGCATGGCTAATTTCTTTCTCTTGCAACTTATTCACCAGTGGTTCTGGAGATTCCAAAGTTGAGATCATATCTGTTGTCAACACTAGAACAACATACTTTTTATATGTAGTAGATGGTGATTTAATAATTACACCAAGAAAGTGATCATCATCCTGCCATTACATTAAAAATATTGTCAGAAATGCAGCATTATGAAGCCAAAGGTAAGGTTTAACAAAAATAATTGCAAAATGACACAAAAAGACTCCACATATGCAAGGCAAATAAGATAATAATATAATTGGAAAGGGAAATTTTAGTTAGGCATCTAAGATTTTAAGTATAATAAGGTTCATTAGTATTGAAAAGATTGAAAGCTTCAAAAATTTCCCTTCATGTAACATGTGATTCATTAAATCTCATCGCCCCTGTAAACTCTAATTCACTACATCACCTTTTATCATTTATTGAGGCCAACTATCAAAACTTCATCCAATTCACAAAAGCTGAGCAAATGTATCTTATGATTTTAAGTACCCAAAACCAGATTCTCTCCTTGTGGAAGAGGCTTCATGTAGACAAATCACATCCTGTGATTATTGTTGTTGTGTCAATGTGTAACGTATGAATCAATGATTGTGCATTATTTATTACATAGTGATTTGAAGTTGCTTTATTGCACAAATAGATACCATAGTTGGTATAAGAGCAAGTGATATCAATCCAAGCAGGTCAAAGCTTGCACATAAAGCAGCGGAACTGGTAATGCTCATGCCACATTGAATGTCATGATAGTTGCTTCATGTAGCAAATGAAGTTTGAGTTGTATATTGTTCATCAGTTCACAACAAAAACAACAATAACACCAAGTCTTATTCCTACTAAGTGCAAAATAGAAGCTCCTCTTTATGTTCCAATTAAAGAAAATCCTTTCTAATAATTTCTTCCCTTTTTATTCCCTCTTCTTCTTTTAATTTAAGGAAAATTCATAAATACAATTTTTCTAACAAGGGCATCAACCAATCAAAGTTGAATATCCCTAAACCATCTAAAGACGCTAACCTTGTCAACAATTGGAGGCACTCCGACCATACTAGGAAAAAACACATTTCTCATCCTTTCCATTTGAATATACCCACTCATCCACCTTAACATCCTCATCTTGATAACATTTAATAATCAATAAGTTTCTTCTTTGTCGACCAACATTCAGCCCCAAATACCATTGTTGGGCTTGTAGTTGCTCTAAGAAAATATCATAAGTGGAATTCTTTGATGACACAACACTCTAAAAGAGCTTATCAATTTCATTTAACCTACTTAGATTCTATTAATCACAACGCCTTTTATCTCACTATAATTTTGTATAACTGAACCAAAGTATATGATTTCTTCCTCTAATGATTGCCTGATCGTCATTAGTTATATCCTCAAGATTATGTTTTTCATTATGACTAAACTTAAACTCCACATATTTTATTATAGATTGGCTATGACAAAACCCATGAAAATATTAAGTAATCTTCCACAACTCAGGTTTTGCTTTAACCCCATCTCTAGCCCCATCAATAAAAAAATATCCTCTACAAATGCATTTACCAAAGAACCCTCTCTTAAATATATTCAAAGAGAGCATATGTGATTAATGTAAAGATATACAATCTAAGAGCATAACTTTAATGCAAGCCAATAATAATAGGAAAATCGTTAGAAAATTTAACTTGTGAACGAATACAAGTCATAGCTCATTTATATATATCTTAAATAGCATTAATATAATCCACAAATCCTTTTTTTTTCTAAAGCTCTCCAAAGAAATCATCTAAGAATTTTATCATAAGCTCTTCTAGATTGATAAAAAAAATTAAATAGAAATTCTTTCTCTATATTTCTCCAACAAACTTCTTTATAAATGTATAACCTCCACAACATATCCGCTTGGCATAAGGTCAAATTGGTTTTATAAAATACGAATATCATTTCTTAATCTAAATTCAATTATTGTTTCCCAAAATTTAAATGTATGCTTCACAAACTTATAACTACCTAAAATTTGCAATCATGAGCCTCACTTTTATTCTGGTAAATAGAAATAATAATACTCCACTCATTTAATTTCCTTTAGTCTTCAAAACTAAATTAAATAACTTGGTAAGCATATCACAAAGAATGTCATCCGACCTTACATTTTTTTACTTTTCATCTTCTTTAACGCATGTCAAACCCCAAACTTACTAGCCCACTTAATGATATTGCAATTTAGAACATTTATATAGCAGATAAAATCACTCATATTAAATGTATTAGTAAACATTCATTAAGAAACTTGGCAAAGAGTTCATCCATCTATATTGAATATCTTCATTCTTGAGAAAAGTTTTTATAATCATCTTTTATATATTTTACTTGAGTTGAGTTTTTAGTCTCTTATCTATTAATTTAACTAGTTTATAAATGTGTTTCTCATCGTGAGCATTTTTTTATTTTCATATAAATTATTGGATGCCACAACTTTAGCAATACGAGCTATTATTTTTAATTGATAACAAACTAGTTTATATTTCAACTTTAAATTATTTTTACATTTAAATAGGGATGGTACTTTTGCTCAAAAATTGCTCAAATTTTGATTCCAATTAAATTTGAGTTGAATGTTTTTTAGTCATAACAAGTCAAATCTTAAGCTCAAAAAAACTTTTAAGGGATTTTGAGTTCGAGTTGATTTGCTATGATTCAAATTTACATGAAAATAACTATAAATATATTTGGTTGCATACAAGTTCAAAAACAATTGCACCACAATCAGTGAGGCATTCTAGTATAAAGTGCAACACCAAAGGTTTAATTCATCGAGATGGTACTTGCACCCCTAGTTTTATTGATTTCAAGTCAACTTGAATTGCCCTCGAATTAGCTCAAAATCAAATCATTTCTAGTCAAACTAGATCAACTCATATTTAATCCGAGTTTGAGTTGAGGCAAGCAATAATTTTGAGTTTGCCTAGTCTAACCCAATCAAACTTGATTCAAAGACAGCCTTATATTAAACCATTCTTTATAAAAATCTATTATAAATCTTTAGTTAAATGTATTATTTTCACCACCAAGAATCTTTAGATGCTCTCTCATTTGATTCACAAAATATAATTTTACTTGCCTTGCAAATAAAGCTACATAATTTGACTAAAAATTAATTTCAACCTCAAGAGTTCATTGTCCAAGATATATAGCTTCATTTAAAATTAATATATTACTTTTATTTTAAATTCACCATATAATCTTCAAACATATCTTAAATTCAGTATTATATTTCTTACTCTATATTAAATCTAAATTCAACAATCAATGTTGGTAATAAAGCAATCGTCTAGAATAAACATATAATTATTGCAATATAAACAATCTCATTTCTTAAGAAAATACTCAATCTTAGTTCTAGAAGCCCATTTTTAAAAGTGATAATATGTTAATTTTTCTTAAAAATATTAGCAACCATAAACTTAATTAAACTCTAAAAAGGTTCTTCCATCTTAATTAATCCCTCAAAAACACCATGAATATTAATGAATTCTTTAGCCACCCTTCCAATAAATCCATTTAAATCTTATTCTATAAATAATATTTCTCTTGGACAAACTACTGAACAAACTCCTCCAAATCAAACCAAAATTTATCATAGCAAGACAAATTTTGCTAAATCTTTTATGACATTAATCCTTTAAGAAATTGTCCTAAAGCTAAAGCATCTCCAGGAAACAATGTGTTCCATTACATGAATATAGATAAATGTGTGCAAATGTCATTACACGATGCCCTATGTAATGTCAATGAAGTGATGGTTCTCACCATCCGCTAGATGATTGTGGGTAAGAAAATATAGTCCACGATACTAAATTAAGAACAGGTAGTTGGATTATTAACACTCCCACTAGCAAGCTTTTTAAGTTGGTAAATATTATGATTAATAGAAGGATAAATATTTTATGTTTCAAGAAATGAAGTAGGTGGGAGAAAAAGAAAAAGCAAATAATTTATGTTTAAAACTCTAGCACTTCGATAAGAATTATTATATAAATAGCATGGGTATCAACTTGGATAAGAACTTAAAAGGAAAATATAATAAAAATTAAAAAAATGTGAGATACAATTACTATAAATATTATATTTAAGAAACTAGGTTTTAATGTTTCAAGTGTTTATGCATTTCAAATAGGATTAGAAACTATTATAAAGAAATTTTTGGAATAATTTAGAAGAGATGGTTCAAAAAAATATCCTAAACAATATTATTTAAAAAGAGGATTTAAATAAGCATTTTGAAATGGTAACTAAGAATTTTTAGTATTTATGGTGATTATGATTTTGAAGAGATTAATAAAAAATATATAATAATTTTAGAGTTTGTTTTAGTTTATAATCTTAAGATTGTTACTACATATTTTAAGGAGAGCAAGGAACATGTATCTCTTATAAAATAGGGTATTTAAGACTTCAATCGATTATTTTCTCTTAAGAAAAGAGATTATTTATATTACAAGGATTGCAAAATTATTAAGTAATTGTTTGGTAACCCAATGTGAATTGTTGGTTTAGATTTAAAACAAAGGAGCAAAAAATGTAATGTTAAATTTAACATATATCTTAAAATTAGATAATAGAATCTTAAGATATTTTAGGAGTAAAATTTTAACTTAAGCAATGAAATTTTGAGGTTGAAGTTAACCTTATATAGAATTTACTTGCTAGTTGTATTAACAAAATATCAAGAGTATAATTGGTAAATCAAAAAGAAGAGCATGTAATAATAAAAATGATTGGTGGTGAAAACATAAGATTCAAGAAACAATTAAGAAAAATGATATGTTATAAAAAATAATTTAAATTTAAGAATGATGAGAATTGAAAAAAATAAAAACTAGCTTGCTATGAATCCAAAATAACAATTCGTAATGTTAAAATTGTAGCATTCAATGATTTACATGATAAATTAAAAATTACTCAAGAAGAGAGATATACATATAAGTAAAATTCTAAGATAAAAGAATGAAGGACTTGACTCATAAAATATATAAAAAATGATTAGAAAAATTTTAAGAATGAAAATATTCAATAAAGATAAATAAATAATTTTAATAATTTTTTTAATAAAAGTTGTACTCGTATAGTCAGTACAAGTTTAATAGCTATAAAATAATATCAATTTTGCACTTTCATTCAAAAGTGTTGGAAAAGCTAATAATTGGATTGCTTTAAAGAGGGTAAAAAGTGAAAAAGCTATAAAATCGATTGATCAATGCATGAAAATAATTGGGTGAGGAGGAATTTCATAGCTAACCAAGTTATTTGATATTATTTTGAAATCTAAAATAATGTCAACTGAGCACAAAGTATTGTTGAAAAAATAAACGTGATGCTCGAAAGTGTGCAAATTAAAAAAAATTAACTTAATTAGCAATGCATTATAATCTTGGAAGAGAGTGATTGAATGCAAACTACATAAGATACTCATATTTCACAATTTAAATTTTGTTTTAAGTTAGGTAGCCCTACTACATAAGCCACGCATTTATTAAGAGGTTGATAAAGAATTTTCAAAAAATAAATAAATATCATTTAATATTTATTCATCTCGAAAAGACTTATGATTAAGTATCAAGAGAAATTCTTCGAAAAGTTTTAGAAAATAAACTTTGTTGGTATAAATTGATGTTACATAATGGGTTGAAACAATTTGGCTTGTCTAATAATTTTTCTGTAATTAGATTTTAGTAAGGCAATGCTCTTAATCCATTTTTTTTTAATTATGAAGATTCTTACTAAATCTCATTAATAAAGAGTAGAAAGATTTCAAATTAATAGAATTAATAAATGACAGTCTACTAGTAATTGATGACCTTATTGTTGTACTATTGAAACTTAGTTGTTAAACATTTACAATTATGCTTAT
Organism: Gastrodia elata; assembly: GCA_016760335.1. Lineage (NCBI taxonomy): Eukaryota > Viridiplantae > Streptophyta > Magnoliopsida > Asparagales > Orchidaceae > Gastrodia > Gastrodia elata. The sequence goes on along the minus strand of CM028672.1, from coordinate 22,293,559 downwards.
AATTTAGGTCAATTTACTGAATTTCTTAATTAAATAAGTATTGATCTCTTTGTGTCAACAAGGTTACGTATTTAATGTTTTCATTAATAAATAATATTAACTAGCACCATCTACATTGACTTTATTAATTAATTTTTAACTAATACATTATGCTGTATAAGAATTATAACATTAATTAAAAGAAATATATTAATTAATAGCATAATTTGTATAACTATCTATACTAATAAATATTAGTTACATTTGTTATACGTATTTTAAAATTATATACATTTATTTTAAAGCTAACTATGGATAATTAATTAATTTCACATAATTATATTTAAATAAATTACATTTATTTAATGCTTAATTATATTAATTATTATGTTGATTAGGCTAATTATATATGTTATTTTATATTAATTATTTATAATAGTAAAATAATGGTACTAATTAATAATATAGTATTTAGTTATATTAAACTGTGGGTAGTTCATATATAGCAATAATGAACCACAATAAGAGCCAAGAAGCTAGGCATTGCTAGCCACATAGGCAATTTTTAAGCAGCATATCATTAAAAGCTCCCAAATATCACTTCCCCAAATAGTAAAGCAACTATTTCATACTAAATAAAATAGCATAAAAATTGCACCAAATATAGCATATCCTCAATTAGAGCCACTTCAACCATGCAACAAGTGTACTCATTCTTATCATATTCATTTATATATTTCACAAAACTTATATTATGAGTATGCTTCTTCTTTGCATCCCAACATTTAATTCATATAACATTGTTCCTTTTAGTCAATTTATAAAATGTTTCTTTAAGTTTGAAAGAAAAATTTCCAATTGCATAATACACTATAAGTGCTCTTTTATTTTATCCAATTTGTTTAGTTCCAACTAATCGCATTGTCTTCTATTGTGCTAGAATGATATTTAGTTTGAATATCTTTGATAAATAACTTGTAATGTGATGAAACTTAACTTGATATATTCCATGGTTAATCAACTAAAAAATACCTTTTATGTTCAAGGATAAATCTACATAAAAATAGTATTTCTTTAACGCACCTCTAAACTTAACAATAACAAAATTATCACCTACAAACAACATTCACCAAGGTAGACACAAAGCTAAAGTCATGAAAGAGGGTCAATTGCAACCCCTTAATTTGCAAAATTACACAAAGATGTCTTATTTTGCATACAACTACTAAGCCCTATTTAATAACAAAAGGAAGAGCAAAAAAAAGGTTAGGAAAACCTATGGAAGTCTCATCTCCCAACATTTGTTGCTCACTCTTTTGTTTGCATTGTGTCGATACTTACAACTTTGGTGACCAAGGAGGCAATGACCTCTTCGTCAAACTGAGTATTCTCTTCCTTAGCATTTAACATCGAGACATCAATGCTTCAACAATGCAACCGTAATACGCTAACATGCCATCTTCTTGATTCCTCTTATCTTCAGCATAGCGATGCACCCAATATAAACCTAGCTCATTTCGCCTCCTCTACTCTCTCTCAAAGTATATTTGCTTAATAATCCAATAACCATGGTTGTCAACTATGAGTTCAAGAGCAAAGCTTAGTTTCTCTTTTTATTATTATTTTGTATTTTAATATAAAATACTAATATCATTAATCCAAGATGCCTCTTGTCTCAACCATGATTTATTGTTCAAAAATTATTCTTTTATCCATATATATGCATGAATATAAAACCTTGCAATAATTTGCATAGTAAATTACTTTCAAAGTGTCAATCACTTATTTGTGGGAAAAGCATGTCTCAAATGGCAGATTAGGCTTCCATGCTATCATCTATTCAAAAAAATTCCAACTAAAAGAAATTTGGTTACACATTCATTTTAAATGTATTTTCTCAAATATAATAAATGGCGTGGGATAAAATTTTGGCCCATAAACTCTATTTAACTTTTTAACCATTTTTACTATGTGCTCTTTAGCTTAAGGCCTTGGCTTCACCACTGCACTAATCATTTCCTCTTACTATGTATTATATTTCCAAAAACCACTACATCTTTTTGCAACAAAAACCCCTTTTCCCTCTATTGGCCTCCAAATAAATTATACACTTAGTTTATCATAAGCCTTTCTAAATCAATTAAAATCAAGTGAAAATCATCTATCTCTCTCTAAAATTCTTAATCAAACCTCGAAGCAATTGTATGGCCTCAACAATTGTTCTACCTTGCATTAAACCAAATTGATAACATGAAAATTTTGTATCATGTTCAACCACTATCTCCAAAAATTTTGAAGTATAACACAATAACATAATTTATATATAATTTGGACAATCCTAGGCATTGCTTAGATATAACAAATACATATCATAATACTCCTCATTCATTTGATACCTTTTTAATCTACAAAATTGTATTAGATAATAGAGTGAACCATGAAATTCCTTTCTCACCAAACATTTCCACATATCAGGAAAAATGTTATCAAATCCTACATCTTTTTTAATGTTCATTTATTAAAAATATTATACATCTCAATTTTGCATAACCTGGCCAATGACTCAATATCAAAGCCCTGAATTGCAACTAGTTAGTGTATTGTGTAGACATGGGGATAGAATCCATCTAAAGGAACAAATAATAAGCCAAGCAAAAATACCAAAGATCGATATCAATGAAGAACAATAGATGAATTCTAGCATTATCACGTGTCTCAATATTGAGGCACATTTAGAATTTGACTTAACCTTGATAAATTTGTCATGAGTTTTGGACTAACACTTATTTAGAGAGCATGTACAAGATACCACTGGGGTAAGATATCTGAGTGTGATCATATGCACTTGATATGGCAAAGATAGTTTGTGATCTTTGGTCAAGTAAAGATTCATTGCCATTAGCAGAGTACAAAGATAAATATAAGATCACTTCGAGCACAAAATGGTTAGTTATTACATAAGCTTTTGGTTTTCTAAATGCTTTTTTTATATATTTATTATATAGGCCAAAGGTAAGGCTGACTTCCATCTAGTTCTTTTGGTATTGTGTAAAATGAGGAGAAGCTTTTTTATATCTTACATTTAAAGGGTGTATACAATCTCAACTAATTAAAATAGTTTGATACAAAAGCTATGACTTGCATGCACTATATGCTTTTATTTATAACAAAAGTGTCTTCGAACAAAAGTGCCTTCGAAAAGTGTCTTCGAACAAAAGTTTTTGGTTGCTCGAAGTGATCTTATATTTAAACTATCACAAAAGTGTCTTCGAACAAAAGTTTTTGGTTGCACGTGTCTATATACATTAAACATTTTCAAGTCCGAGTAATTTCATTATTGTAGATTTGCTGCTAACTGATCAATGGGTAGGTGGCCCGATGGGCTCACAGAGCTGGCATTCTCAATGTGCTTGGACAACATAATTTAGACAAGCCCTAACCAGGCCCGACAAATAAGAATATACATATAAATATATATATATACATATATATATATATATATATATATATATTTGTATATATATATATATATATACCTTGGCTTTAAACTAAATATTTTCAATTACTCAAATATCCCCCTATTTAATGGAGCAGGGGTCTGATATTAATAAAACCACGAAAAAGTTGCATATGGGTCAATTGTTTGATGCTTACACGTTTTGGCACATTTGGAATGTTAGAAACAAATCTAAGCATTTGAACATTCCAACCTATGATTCCCAAATAATCATTGCCATCCTTTTGGATGTTCAATCTATTGTTAAAGTTCACACTGCTATTAGTTTCGACTGGGCCAACTTGAAGGATAATATCAATGATTTGTTTATCAAGTTTAAACCTCCCCAAGTCTTTTGATGTGCTGTTCTGGTGTATAGTTTGACGTTTGTTTGGGTTTTATGTTAATGTTGTTTTGTTTGTTGTCTGCCTTACTGTATTGGTTTATTGTCTGGTTTATGTTGAGGTTGATTTGATGTTCTTCGGTGCAGCTGGTGGCAGTCCAAAGTTTGTTGGGCCCTTGTTTTGGTTGAGTTGTCTGATGTTGTTATTGTTTATCTGCTGTTTTTGCCTGGTTGGTGATGCAATCTGGTGTTGTTTCTCTGGTTGATGTTGCCTGTTGAGTCATTTCTGGTTAAGGTGCTGATTTCTGTTGGTGTTGCTTCTCTGCTGTTGTTGCTGCTATTTTGATGTTGACCATTTTGTTGTTGTTGTTGTTCCTCCCTATGGTTTTTGGGGCTAAGCGGCTGCTGATCAGAGTTGTCTGACGGTGTTGCTGTTTTTCGGTTTAGTAGGCCAGTCTGTGAGCTTTCCTCCGTATGTAAGGCTGGAAGTGTAAGGTTTGGGTTTGTGTTAAGGGTGGTTCTATATCTTCCTATATAAATTCTTTGTAATCAAACTTTTTTGCAATTGGTGTTTGTTTTTTGCATGTAATTTGCTCTCGTCATATCTGGATTCGCTCTGCCATTTGAAAGTAGGATGTTTGGTTTTTCTTTGTCTTTCTAATCTGTATGTTCAAATTGATTTTTCTTTTTTCTTTTGGATGAGATCTTTTAGGATATTTCCTAGATCTTTTTTCTAGGGTTGGTTTCAAACTTTTAGTTTTAGGAACTCTGTAATCTCTCAACCCCTCTGTATCTTTATTTTGATATCAATAAAATTTGCAAGTTTTCTATTAACATATATATATATATATGCATTTTTATATTTTATTTATTATATGTATATGTACTGACAACAACAACAATAGCCCAACCCACCCTTTCCCAACAAATTAGCAAGTTGAAGCGAAACTATGGTGATATTTGCGTGAGAGAGACTTGTTGACTGCATGTGTACGGTCTATGCTTTGATGACACTATCTGATAAAAAACTCCTAAGGTATTGCTTTCTTTGATGAAAAATAGTACAATTTTTATCAACAAAATAATTAGCTGCATGAAAACTACTTTTCATTAGTGATCTATTGATTTTGTTCTCTAGAGAGCACAAATTTCATCATGAGTGAGCATTTATATTATAACAATATCAACTGATGTTTATATATATATATAGACTGTGTCTACCTCCATGTGTACGGTTTTCTTGATTTGTTGCAGAAGTAAAGGCTAATTTTCAAATTCAAGTTTTTCTATTCAGGCCTGGTTGTATTAGAACAGTGACGTCGAATCCTAGATACGCCCTTATAGAGGCACATCCAACTATAAGAAGCAGATAAATTCTAAACAAAGTGTTGCAAGTCTACATGCAGACCGATCAAGATCATGAAGGGAAGATTTGCCTAATTCAGCATTATTTCCAGAGCTTGGAGGCACATTTTCAGGCTACTCCGATTATCGAAGCCCTATTTCATTTGCAATAGCCTTTAAAATCATTGAAATTGTGCTTTGATTCTATTCACTTTAGCTTCTTTTTGACATTGTATCCAAATTCTGCATTTTGGTTGCTTTGAAATAAAACTGTTCATTTATATATATATATATATATATATAAGAATCCTACAAATTATATACTAGGTGGAGATATAATATTTTGATTAAAAGGAAAAATGTTTCATGAGATTAAATGATGTAGGACAAAATAAATACGTATGCGGAGGAGGGTATGATGATTTTTACACCAATAAAAATAACAAATTACTCACACTTGAGTATCGATAAAATAAGGCGAATTTTGTGTACAAATGTGAAATTAAAAAAAATGAGATTGAGATGATTCAAGCTACAGTTATGCTAACACACAAAATTCCTTACCATATAAAGTATAGAGATAAATAAGAGTTATGGTTGATCTGACCTGTGTCAAAGTTAAGGCAACCGGTGGTGAAGCGGGGATAATTGAAGTCGACCTCTACAAACAGTCCTTCGTCGCAGGATTTTCTTCCTTCTTTAGATGTCCTTCTCTAAGGCTTGCAATACTCACACTCAATATTTCTTTCTCTTAAGAATGAAAGTACTAATTAACACAATAAGTAGATAAATATATTTTCATTCAATCTTCAATGCCATGATACATAAGATATTGACTTATTTATAGCCACACAATATATGTCAAATGACTATCAAAATCATAAACTTACCCTTTCATGAAGGGTTAAAATGTCTTTTCCTATAAATAACTAATAAACTATCAACCAACCTACTCATGAAGAACTAAAGTGTCATTTCATATAAAATATCAAAAAAAACTTAAATCAACTCTCTCATGAAGGACTAAAGTATTTTTTCACTCAAATAACACTCATGACAAAAACATGATAAATGGGCTAATCTAAAGGCCCATTTAAATGGAATTCACGAATAAGCCCATGTAACTAAAATAGAAAATGCAATATCAAATCATGAAAATATTAAGCTTAATTTATGATTTGATGCGTCGACAATGATTACGTGGGTGCTCTGCATCAGCACTCCCCGGCTTTGAAGAATTCTCCTCTGGAGAATGATGATTAATGTACTCATGTAACAGTTGTGGACTAATACGGTCTAACCCTTCTAATGAAGCCAAGAGTCTTCAAGTGGCGACAGTCCTTTCCAATGGATAAAAAACCTCTGAACTCCTCCATCTGATGTGCTAATGATTTGGTCATCTAAAATCTGATCAGGATGATGGGATCGTAATAGGTGAGATGGCAAGGGAGCGATGTTGGGAATTAATTCCTAATGAGGTTGTTTGTTTTCTATGGATGTGAGACTTGAGGTATTGTTCAAATTGAGTAGCAAGTTGAAATGCATCCTCAAGAGTGTAAACCTCTCGAGTCAACATTTCTTATCGAATATCTGCTCTTAAACCAAATCTAAATCGAGAAATTATTGTTCGATGATCTTCAATAACATCACAACGGGTCATCAATTCATCAAAACGAGTCATATAATCAGCGACACTCATAGCTCCTTGCCTAAGTGTAGTCATCTCATCCATAAGCTGATCATGAAAGGTTAAGGGCACATATTTTTGTTTTAAGGTTTCTTTCATCTCATCCCAAGAAGAAATAGATGGTTGCCCAGCTCATTGATTCTTTTGCTCAAAATTAATCCAATATGTTTTAGTATCAACTTCATACAAGAAAAACGTACTTGTCTCTCGTGGGACATTTTCATCCAATCAAAATATTGATCCATATCAATAAGCCAATCAAGAAAAACTTTTACGTCGAGTCGACCACCAAAAGTGGGCGGGTCTATTTTTACCCTACGAACAATATCATCATCTAAGTCTTGGTGGTTTGTTCGTGATGGCATAATACGTTGACCCATATTATGTAAGGGCTCATATGCGCGAGGATAATTTTCTCGATGATACCTTTGCGCATAGCCATTATGTGTCTGAAAATTTCACTCTATCCTATGATAGTTTTGGGGATGTATACTATCTAGATCTTGATAATCATCAACATGACTTAGAGGTGATTGCATTGTGGTCTAGTTGGTGATTGTGGAGGAAGATGAGATGATATATAATCAATGGGATGGCCTTCTTGGCTATGCAGATGGTCATTTTTTTCATTTGGTGCAAGTGGAGTTGGTGACGTTTCATTGGCTTTCAACTCTAGTACTTCAATTCTAATTCAAAAATCTTGCATTGTGAAAGTGAGATTTTCCATTTTCTCAAGTAAGAGTTTGAGGAGGTCATTGGTTCTTTGTTCAGAAGTTTGGCCTTGGTATCGATATCCACTACGAGTCGACATAATTTTTTTTATATAGGAGCTCTCGGTTTTGAAGGGTTTTTCGATGTTCAAATAGTCGAATCAAGTAAAATACTCTTCTACAAAGTTGTAGATCTTGACATTCAACCATAAATCGAGTGCTCAAACATAAAATTCGGATATAAATTGAATAAGTTATGATCAAAATGCGGCAGGGCATAAATCAAACCAAAAAGTGACGTGAATGAAATTTATGCTTTATTGTATGCAATGATTTTGCCATCAATTGGCATAAAAAGTTGAGAATATATTTTCTCTGATATTAATATGTAGGACAAAATAAATGTGTATGCAGAGGGTATGATGATTTTTACACCAATAAAAATAACAAATTACTCACGATTGAGTATAGATAAAATAAAGCGAATTTTGCGAACAAATGCGAAATTAAAAAAACTGAGATTGAGATGATTCAAGCCACAGTTATGCTAACACACAAAATTCCTTACCTTATAAAGTATAGAGATAAATAAGAGCTATGGTTGATCTAACCTGTGTCAAAGTTAAGGCAACCAATGACAAAGTGGGGATAATTGAAGTCGACCTCTACAAATAGCCATTTGTCGCAGGATCTTCTTCCTTCCTTAGATGTCCTTCTCTAAGGCTTGCAATACTCGCACTCAAGATTTCCTTCTTAATGAACATAATAAGTAGAGAAATATATTTTCATTCAATCTTCAATACCATGATACATAAGATATTGGCTTATTTATAGCCATACAATATATGTCAATAACCATCAAAGCCATAAACTTACCCTTTCATGAAAGGTTAAATGTCTTTTCCTATAAATGACTAATAAAATCATCAACCAACTCACTCATGAAGGACTAAAGTTAAAGTGTCCTTTCACTCAAATAACACTCAAAACAAAAACATGATAAATGGCCTAATCTAAAGACCCATATGGATTCCACGAATAAGTCCATGTAACTAAAATGAAAAATACAATATAGAAACATGGAAACAGTAAGCTTAATTTATGATTTGGTGCGTCGACAATGATTACTTGGATGCTCTGCATCATCAAGAGTGAGCGAAGGCGTCCTAGCGACAAACAGCGAAAACTTCCAGTGATGTTGTCGTCTGAGGGGGTTCTCGGCTTCGAAGGATGCCGCGATCTAGATGTTGGAGGGTTTGGCTCGCTACCGGACCTTCGTCTCTAACAACATGCAAAACCCTCGATCTCCAAATTCTTTCAGGAGGTGTTGTCGAATGCCTCTTCCACGGAAGACTTGATTAGGATCAAGCATATTGTACTGCTCTGACGTAAGAACATGCCTTGATCATCACAAAAGTTGAACAAAAGCTTGTAAAACCGTATGAATTCACTATGATTGGGAAGTTCACGAATGGTTGACGGCCAATGGTTGTCATTAAAAAATTTCTCAATAGTTTGGGTTTATCCGACGAGTTTCAAGCTAGCTAAATTGACTCATAGCACGTGCTTCTCAAACTCTCTAATGAAGTTGACTACTCACAAATTTTCACTAGATGAATCTACTTCATTGAGAATCGCATTATGAATATTGAAAAATGGACGACATCATTTGATCCATCATGCGAACCTCCTACTGCACCGATTTGGATCAATTTTTCTATTCTTAAGGTTCACTTAGTCACACATTCGATTTCGATCCTATTTGCGATCCTATTTGCACTGGGATCCTACATAGGAAAACCTTTGAAAATTGATTTTGCAATGACAAATTTGATAAGGCCATATATGGCGAGAGTTTTGATTGAAATGGATTTAACTGAGGATTTCGAATCCAAAATCTGGAACGAAGATGAAGGCAAGGGATACATCCAAGAAAGCGAGATAAAATACAGAGCAATTTATTGTCCTCATTGTTTGATCATCGGTCATGACGAATCACAATGCTACAAACTCATTCCTCAGTTGAGGAGAAAATTTGTACCAGTAGTAGAGGTAAATGTTCTCAATAGTTTGAAGAAGAAAATAGAATGTTTGTGTCCAAAAAGGAAGAAAAAGAATCATCAATGGTTTACCCAAGCACAAAAGGGCTGGAATCGGACAAGTGTCCCATGGTTGAGCTCCTCAATGAGGCTAGTTAGGCAAGGGATATGCCACATCCTTTGGTTGTTTCAGATTTGCCCCTCTCGATGGGAATGGAGTTGCAGTGATGATGGATTTTGATGTCATCCTTGATACCCCGGGTGAGGATGTGGGGCAACAGGTAGACGCTTCAGTTGTTGGGTTAGTTGATGATCCAGAGTCGGTTGAGTCTGAGGTGGCCGATGATGGTGGAATGTCGACTTCGGCCAATGAACATGTCGATCCCCGTTATGTTCCATGGGAGGCAGAGACGAGAGGTATCTGATTACATTTCTTCAGGGAGACTAAAAGCCAACTTAAGTCTATCCAAGAGCTCTTGCAGATGAGAGCATAAACCACTAGAGCCCCAGACAAGGTCGTGGCCGCGCACCCATGGGTAGTTGTGTGGGCTCGGCTAATGGGGATAAAATAGCTAAATATGATTTGATTTTGATAAATGCTCCTTTAGCCATGCTTCAAAAAATAGCTTCTAAAATTTATGAAGTTAGGGTATTGGTGGGCTACACACAACATGACTAATTAAGATCGAGGTGCAGTGAGCAACATTTAAATTGCAGTAGATGGCTAGAATGCAAACAAGCTGGAGATACCATATAATAGCCAAATTTATAAAATAAAAAAAAAATTAATTCTTTAGGCAGTCCTACAGATAATATTACTTTAATTTGATTTTATTATTTTTGTAATTTTTAATTAACTTTTAACTCCAATAAATAATTAATTAAATATTAATTGGATAATTATAAAATTTGAGAGGACGATAAGGTTCGACATAAAATTTGGAAAATTTAAACAAATATATTACCATATAATATATATACAAAAATATATATCCATTAATAAACTTGCATTTAACATATATGAAATTTAAACTAATAAAACAAACAAAGGATGATGACCTTCAAAAATAGTCATCATATTTCTAAGCACTGCACAGATAAAAAGGTAGCCTACACACAAAAAAATATTTCCAACCATTAGCAACCTCATCTTAGTCAAAAGGTCATACGCTGATTTGTGTAAATCATTTAATTTTTTCTTCTTATTCCTTATGTTTTTTCCGCGGAATTCAAATTTATCGAAATCATTCCCCGAATCTGTGACTTCATTCAACTCAAAGTTCTCTTCAAATCTTACATTTGATGAAGAAAGCTCTGTGTATTTTATTGACGTGTCGGGCGGTACTCCATCGTGAAAGGATTAAGGTGCATTTTACCATTTAAACCATTTTCAGCACGACTACTAAGGACTACAGGAATTTATCAATTAATTGTTGGAAACATTTAGATGGAGCTCTCATCAAACTACTATCATCAAAAATCACATCAATCTCCAACTTTCCACCTCCTTAAGGTTTCAATAGATGTTGAAAGGGTTTTTTGAAGTTTGTATGAGGGGAGCATATCATAAGGGTATACCTTATCGATGCATAATTTGTTTCCACGACCACAACCCCACCAGCGGGAGTCGCTATGTTGTCTTCATTTGGTCGATTTTCTGCATTTTCATCAATCTTGACCCGTTCAATCAAGTGTTGATCACCTAAATTCCTTTCAATATTTTTAGAATCGGCAGCCCCGTTCTCATCAAGCAAAGTCAATTCTGAAACCTGCAACATGTTATCCATCGCGTCACTCCAACCTCAATCGTCGTCACTCCAACATCGATCGAGGTGGGCTCGATAGTGAAACCCAGGGACTAGTGACAACTAGCCCGCAAGTATCCACCTTTCTATTAGGCTGCACCGTCGGAATGTCTATTTTCCTTTTTCAAACATAGTTGTTTTCTCCAACCCTTTGAGAGTGTGTCTCCAGTCTCTCTACCAACAAGGGATCCTCTTCAACTGAGGATTCAACTTGCAACACTGCGAATCAATATGATCGATAATCAGACAATGCGAGCAATATGTTGATCTATATTCAATAACGCAATCTTGGAAGTACCCATTCCCTTCGTTGTCAATCCATATTTTGGATTTGAATTCTTCGGTTAAATCCATTTCCACCAAAACCTGTACCATAGATGGCTTTGTCATATTCTTCGTTGCATAATCAATCTTTAAAGGTTTCCCAAAGTAGGATCCCAGAGCAACAAAATCAAATGGATAACCAAGTGCACCTTAAGAAGTGGAAAGGTAATCCAAACCAATTTAATAGGTGGCTCACATGCTGGATCAAATAAGGTTGTCCATTTTTGAATTTTCATTGGGCTATTTTTAATGGCGTAGATGCCTCTAGCAAAAATTCGCAAGTAATCTACTTCATTAGAAAGTTTGAGAAGCACATGACGCAGGTCGATCCGGCGAGAAAACCTCCAGATAAACCCAAGCTATTTAGAAATTCCCTAATGGCAACCATAGAGGGTTGGTCATTCGAGAATTTGCCAACGAGTGTAAATTTGTACAACATTGCAAGTGTTTTCTCTTCAATTTCTAAAAAGGATTAGTTCATGTTTACCTCGAAGATGAACTATAGGCTTGATTTTGATCAAGTAAAATGAAAAAGTGGCGTTCGTTAGCCATCACGAAAGGATATGAAGACTGAGAACCACCTTTCACGTCGAGGTCGACGATCAGGTAATCCTGAGCCTTCTAAAATGGCCTCAGAACCGCAGCAGCCATCGATGTTGTTGTCGAAGGTCGCACTTCATGAGAGGACAAAAGTCAACAAAGCCAGAGCCTTCCGAAGAAAGCGCTGAGACAGCAGCAACCATTGCTGTTGTCGCCTTCGCTAGAGTTTGTGTGCGTATGTGCGCGCTTGCGAACACGCACGTGTGTGTGAGTGCGTGTGTGCGCATGCGTGCATGTGTGAGTGCGTGTGTGCGCATGCGTGCATGTGTGAGTGCGTGTGTGTGGCCCCTTCTCCTCCCTAACACCTCAACGGATGCATTAAAAAATGAGGGATGAAAAGAAGAAGTAGAAAGTCAAGGCTTACAATCAAACGCTCACCAAGGATTTTTCGATGTCGACGCAAGGTTGATATGATCCTATTGTTTTGCTTAAACCTAGATTTTTGAGAATTACAATGAGTTGGGATTTTTCCCAATTTGGATAAAACTCTATTGAAATTCCAACAACCTTTGAAAAATCATCCTACTATTATTTTAAAAATCATATTTAGATTTGGTGTAATTTGAGCGGATGGATTACATTTTATTTTGGCCCAAAGCAAAATAATTGTTAAAACCTAAATTAAGCTTCTATTATCTAACTAAATTAAACACTAATCGGAGACTATTATTGATCTTAAAGACAATGATGCATGAGATTTAAAGATAATTTTGAGAAAAGAATTTGTTGGTTCCAATAAACTTATATATGCTCAATTTAAATATAGATAAAGGAAAATCAATTTAAGGGTTAGGTTTTCTGTTTGTACAAATACTTAGTATGCTCCATTGTGAATGAATTCCAGTTAGAGAAAGTCATAAAAGAGGATGTTTACAAACAGGTTCAATCCTTGAGGAAGCATATTAAAATTCTATATAATTAAGAGAATTTTTCTGATTAAAAAATTTTGCATTTTAATTTTTCTACTAATATATTTTCTTCCAACCAATATCTCAAAAATTTTAAGAAATTGAAGAAGGAATAATTAACAGTCAAGATAAAACCAATCACACAGCTCCTTAAAGTGATTTCGAAATCAATTATTTTTAAATCTGAGAATAAACTGAGATAGCTAATGTCATATAAGCACTACAACAGCTCCCATTTTACCAACTGAAAATTGAAAATTTCATAAAAACAGTAGTCTGCAAGCAAAAAATAATTATCAAGAAATCTTACAGATTGTGATTTAACAACAACAACTCTGCCAGGTGAAAGAAACGATTGCGTGGAATGAGACTGCATGACTGCTCCTGATACTTGATCCCCGTACGCTTCAGCTTGTGATGCCATCTCATAGTACTCTTCAATAGCAGGTTCACCTTTTATACATCTACATAACCAAACGGGGCATGCTGAGACTTCAAATAAATTTATGCATATGCATGAATATAGCAAATATATATAAGGGTTTGTACATGTGCTCAGTCATGATAATAAAAGTAACCTATGAATTAAGAAATATTTAAATATTCAAAAGAATGACGCAAATATGTAGCAGATTTAGCCTAACCCCAAGTTGTTAGTAAGGATTATCATGAAATGTGAATATAATAGTGTTACGCAATTAAAAATATAACATAAGGAACACATGGAAAAAAAGGATAATCAATTCACGTATAGAAGCATATTAACTAACAAACAAATTCACGCAAACCTATGTGCGACTACATAGATACAAGCATGATTGTTAATTCAGCTGCAAGCAACTATCCACCTGATTTAAGTATGAATGTTAGCTAGGGCTAACAATTTTATCCAAAACTCTAAATTCGCTCGAGTTTTGAGTCGACTCAAAAATTTTTCAAATCAGTTTGAGTTGAATAGCTCGACTAGAACCCAATTCAAGTCAAGTTCGCATTGGGCTCAAATTGGGCTCGAGTCGCTTGAAATATATATAATATATAAACATATATATCTATATATATAGATATATATATAAATATATATATATATATATACATGTAAATCAATAGAAAAGCAGAAATTTATCAAAGCTCAGGTAATAAGTTCTCATTATTCTCATGCAGAGGGCCCGGGTTCAAAACCAGATATGTGCAAACGAGGACTCTTTTTTAAGAAAATTTGTTTTTAAAAAATAAAGCAAAGTTTGGCCACAAATGTATTCAAATCGTGGTCCTCTTGAAGAAAGAAGGCAGCATTGCCACTACGCCGCGAAGCACAGCAAATTGTAGATGTTTTGATATATATATTTTGATTCTAACTTAGAATCAAGTTTGAGTCAGCTCTAACTCAAACTATTTTGTGTCAAAAATGATTTAACTCAAACTTGATTCAAGTTCTAGTTGGACTCAACTCGAAATTTTCGAGTTCGAGCCTGAACTGACTCGTTCGAACTAGACTCGAATTCAACCCTAATGCTAGCATTAATAATTAAGAAAAAATATACAAACCATGCTGCATATTTGCATTCAATTAAAATAAAATGAAAAAGAATGAAAAGAAAATGTATATTAAAAGTCATAACTTAGAATTAAAGGATTCAAAATATTGGTCCTATTATATGAGAGACTCGATAGATGTAAGACAGCAATATAGATACATACCAAAACTCATCAATATAGCTATGAGCCTTATCCTTGACTCTAGGAGTTGGCCTTATGAAACCTGTTTCTTTCACTTTTAGTGCTATATGATAGATAAGGCAAATCATTTGAACATACATGTCAAGGCCGTAGAGTATCTATAGACATACCTTTCACAATTTGAAGGATGTGTCAGACTAGTTGAGAGCACAGCCAAAAACATGAACGGTGGGACAAGACTATAATTTTCAATTTCAGCGGAGTTTTGCATTTTCTCCTCTAGTGAGGAACCAAACAAAAACCGAATGTATCACATAGTGAACTATAGACATTAAGACGACTATAGCATAACTTGTTGCTCTGGGTTCTGGAAAGACTACAGCAATCCTCCTTAAGTGTACCTGTCTTGATCATAGAGTATCTATACCCATGCCCTCCATCTAGAGAAGAATCTTTTAGACTTGTTGACGGCCATCACCAGAAAAAATCTAGGAGAGCTCAAAAATTTATCAAAACATTAACAAGGCCATAAGCTTCCATAGAGTCTACAACCAAGCTCTCCAACCAAAGAAGTATGTTTTAGGCTAAATGATGCAATGCAAGATGCCCTATTACCAGATCTTCGTCAAGAAGAGCTTGAAACAAAACCATAGCATTAAAAAGGCATAGCCCACCTATGTGAGCCTCCTATAAATGGACTAACCTTCCCTGGATAGTCCATACAACAAAGAAAGATCCCAGTCGACTAACCATGTATAGGTGAAATTTATATTTGTAAAGCGGTTGTGGAGCTTTTTTGGAAAGTTGCATTTTGTCAAAACTCATTTTCAGTGGCTTATTTCCATTAGGTGGCAAGCTTAATAAGTTTAAAGAATGTATAGAGCATTAGAAAATAAAAAAGCTAGTTTCCACTCATACTAATTTCATCCTTAATTTATAATGAACACCTAATTTTCCTTTTTAGCAAATAATTCAAGTAATGGAATTTAGATCTCTCTCTCTCCCTCCGATTTACTCCAAGATCCCTATACTATTTTCTTCCTCTTTACATTATTTTCTACTTCTGTTCTCATGCCACAGACTCTACATATGATTGTAATATTTCTTGATGGAATTTTTTGTACTTGGTAAGGCTAATTACATGGATTTTATTTTTGGCGCTATGAACTCTATATATACTCTTAACATTTTGTGATGAGATAAATGGAAAATTATTAGGTTTCAGCAAAATATTCTCATCTCTTCTCTGGATTGTGCTTGTGTCACAAGCAATCCTTGGCTTGTGTGATCTTAGCAGCTGATATTTTTACTTCTTCCACTCTCCATACCGTATATTGGGTGACCCCTCTTCTGTATTCTAATTCAATATCATCTCACATTATCCCCCTCTTCTGAAGCTTCATTTAATCCTAGACCCCACTTCTCCTAAGCCCCCACCACCACCTTGGCAAAACCTCTATCAGTATGTTAGAAAAATGCTACACGTTTCCCATCACCTTTGGTGCACTTGGCCAACACCAATTCCCTCTTCCCCATCCATAAGCTCATGGTTGTTTCTCTCCCTACAGCCATCATGGCCTACAAGATTCACATCTCACTTATTACAGCTCACCCAAGCCCATTAATTACCACACCCTCCAGCTAGATGTTAGATTTAAATTAAAAGCTCGGCATTACACAAGAGTAAACACCATGTCATTGACACTTCAGCAGCACTTCTGCACAGAGAACTTTGCTTCAGTATTGAGCCTTACAATACAAGACAGAAATTCCAAGAAATTAAAATGTAATAAAAAAAGACATGTTGATGGTGAACCATTAAGGATTAACATTTGAATGCTAAACCTTACAACTATCGTCATTGCATCAAGTCATCAACAAGTAACGTTTAAGAAATTTTTAATTAATCCATTACAAGTTAGTGACAAGTCTTTAAACTCCAAATTAAGCACTCATACAAGGTCCTCTTTTGTACTGTTTTGTTCCATCTAGACTTTGCACTTGTTTAGGTGATACCTTAAAGGTTTGAAACTTTGAGTTGCCTTGGATAAGCCAAATTACTTATGATTCGCTTAGTTGACGTGATGAAGTTAAGACAGTAATAAGTTAAGAGAGAATAGTTTTTTAACAATGTATTCCTCAAGGCATCATCATGAACACCTTTCAACTTAGCAGCTCAAGTTAGTCAAAACACCATCAAATTTACTTGAACATAAAGTTCACTTTGTACTCAGCATCTTTCGATGAATGTAAGTTCAATCATATAACCTAAATTCAAGCTATTTCCCAAACTAACAAGTTCATTAGCTGAAAACATATCCATCGGTTAAGCCAACAAGTTGAACCTCATGTATTTTAAACAAGAATTCTTAAGTTAAGAAAAATGTATGGACACCTAGTAGCCATACAATTCATCTGAGTTTTGTTATTCATGTCTAGAATTTTTAAACTACAGACAAAAATGAATCGAGGATCAAAGCTAATAAGTGGGGAAAATACCACCAATCATCTACCAGCAAATAAGTTGACATCAACCTCAACATCAATTCCTCAACAGATTTTAACCTTAAGCCATTTGGGATACCCGAGTAACTTAACATGTGCTTTGCTGATAAAACTCCTTAGATGTTAAAATTTAAAGCCTGTTAATTTAAACAAATTCATCTTATTAGTATAGTAAAAGGATGAACTGATCTTGATTGAGTTTGCAATCATCCGACTAATAAATCACCATTTAATTAAACAACCGTTCTTAATTGTAAGTGCTCATCTAAGCGAGAATTAATTAACTATGGTGGCTTGCCCATAGCATTTTACAGTTTCAAATACGAGTAAGCCATGGTTTATATACCAAAGGAAATTTACTAGAATTAAATCTAATCTACCTTATGGAATAACTACTCCTGAGTATACTTTTCCATACACATCAAAGAGGCTAAGAAGAGGGAGTAGTGTTGTGCTTTTCATGAGAAATCAGTGAGGACAACCATCGGTAGATTGCAAGCATGATAAGCACAACATAGTTATTCATGATAAACAATAGTATATCTTGGCTACGTCAAATCTCAAACAAAAAGAATATAATCGTGCAGAACTTATGAAAATAAATAAACCATTTAGTACACATTACACAATCCAATAGCTTTATATTTTTTGACTAAAAAAATGATATCAGAGACTCCAAGAGCCTTAGCAAAACAAAAAAGAATTAGTAAACGACAAGTTTAAGGTTAGCCAACAATGAAGGTTTAGAAATCAGAACCATCAATCCTACTTATCATATAACTTTATTTGCTAATACGCTTGGCACACAAACAATCAAAATCTTAACCAAAATTGAAAGCCTGGAAATTCAATTATACGCACAAGAGTGTTGGACTCACTCTATCGTTTTGGTACTTTCAGATAATTTTAAGAGAAGCAGTTTTTGCTTTTCAGGTAGGTTCTTTTGAGCGTGAAACTCAGCAAAGCTTCTTTTCAACATGTCCTCCACCTGTAGTTGTAAAGTCAATCTTTAAAAGTACAAGATTACAACGACTAAAACATAGAAAGGAATCATTATTGTGCCAAAAATATTAACAGTGTTCAGTCATTGGTTGCAAAAAAGTAGATCTAAGAACTATTTTTGCATCAAAATCTCAATCTGCCTTATTTTACATAAGCTTAGATATATAAATAAATTCAGCAATATTAACAATGGTCATAGCCTTGTTGACACGAGTGGTTCTGTGAACTAGGATTACGGGCTCTGTAGATCAAATTCACTACAAGACAAAGAGCAAGATAATAAACAATAGGTGTGAAATGATAAACTCTTTAAAAAAAGATCTGAAAAAATGCTTGAAAGTAAACACAAGCATAAAACATAACAGTAGCGTTTTATTGTTTTTCTGCAGAATTATTGGCGACCACAATTTTACGGACCTGCAAACGGTATACTTTTGAAAGAGCTTCAGAAAAAAAAGAACCTACCATCATGAACATAATAAAATGAAAGCATAATATGACAATAACATACCATCATGAGCATACTAAGAATGAGAAAATTATCAAAATGATCACTTGATTCTTGCAAAATATTTAAAATAGTCTGACTATGGTAAATGATTTTTTGGTCCCTTAACTTTTATTTAAGTGACATTTTTGTCATGTCATTATATATCCGTAACATCTCCGTAATATTACATGCTTTCGATTTGAAACTTAAGAGTATTTGTGTAATTTTGCCTTTCCCAATTTCATCCGTACCGGAAAAAAAATTTATTTGTGAAAGCTGCTTTTTTATGTTCCTGAAACTTGTGATTTCCACCACGTTGTTGCTCTTTGTCTCTCTGTTTTAGGGTTTCCCTGCTTGTATCGTCTTTTTGTGTTTATAAGAAGCAATCGACGAAGGCCCAGACGGTCTCTGCGTCGACGATGCTTCCAACATCCACCACTTCGACATCGATGCTGAGTTCGATGCCACACAGCCTACGATGTTGGCGCCCTTCCGAGCTCTGTTCAAGCAGCATTCGACATCGACACCCCTTCCTATATCGGCACCACTTCCGACGTTTGCTCAATTTGCAGTTGGCCCAAGATATTGTAAATATGCTTAATGCAAACTTACAAAATCAAATTAATATTCAATCATGCAATTAAAATAAGATTGGCTCAATAAATCAATTTATTAATATATATATATATATATATTCTAACTTTAACAATCGTCTTTGATCTAAGGGACGTAGGATCTTTAGGGACGTAGGATCTTTAGTGTCTACAGCTAAACAGACCATGAGCAAGAGAATGTGAACAATCTAATCCATAATTAAAGCATTTTATTAGCTAAATCCTAAAATGATAAATTTGACCTTCATATTTAAAGGTTTTCATCCAAATTAACAGTATTAGACAAAATAAATTACTTACATCAAACTCAAGGGACCAAAATAAGCATTTACAAGAATTAGATATTATTTTGAATGTTTTGCAAAAGTCATGAGATCATTTTGATAAATTTCTTTACCAAGAAATAAAGAGTGATTTTCGCTTCATCAAGAAAAATATCAACAAAAATATCAACGTCAATAATATATATCTAGGTTACCACTTTACCCCTATCAAATTGCACTATTCTAATAAAGGCTTGGACCGCTCCATCTTGAGAGTTTGAATTCCAATAGAATGTTTGAGCTTTATTGCCCACAACAATTGGAGGTATATATAGCATTCCAAATCTTATGCCATCAAGTTGTGGGTTTGTTTTTTCCATGTTGGTTTTATATTTAAATCATGCATCCAGATCACTTGTTCATGAACTAGTTTCTTCAATATAAATACCATTAATTGTAAAAAGATTTCTGAACTTTCATCTAGTAATTGTAGTTTTTTTTTTCTCATCCTAAGCAAGAAAGAGATTATAATTGTCAAAAGTAAAAATGCATATATTTAAATTATTGTTATGATAGATCAAGTTAAGAAATTAGTATCAATAAATAAATATAATTTAATTGCTAAGTTTAAAAAGCCATTCCATATAGTCATAGCCCCATTTAAAAAGCAAGAAAAATGTATCAGCCTCAAGGCTCAGTTTTCAACATCAACACCAACAAAAGAATCAGTACAAGATATACTACAAACATTCTCCTAGTTTCATTATAGTGTATCACATTGCTCCGATTTTCTAACACATAATAAATAAGATTAAGCATGCACAGGTAGTCTCAATACAATAAATTAATAAAAAATCATAGCAAAAATCATTATGTTGTATTAGAACAAAATGACAGTCATGCACAAAACTTTGGAATCTCAAAATTTTACACAAATGCAATTAATATGTACAAATATGTGAACATTCACAAAAAATGAAAGTAGTTGTTTCAGTTTTACAATAAAAGTAAACAATAGCAAATGAACATTAATCATTTTTCTTGAAAGTGTTGTTTATGTCCTCTACAAGTACTAAGAAAGCAACACCAATGCAACCTAAGTTAAGCCTGCAGGATATTTCTGAACAACCTAAGAACATCAAAGTATAATATACCTTAAGTTCTTCAACACGAAGGAGGTGAAGAATCATGGTGTATGTTAACCGGAACTGAGATTCAAGCTTAGTTGGTTTTCCAACCATGACATGTTTTAGATCACTCTCCTCTAGAATATCATCACGACACATAAGTACAACTGTACCAATGTCATCAAGTCCTCTTCTACCTGCACGACCAGCCATTTGTATATACTCCCCAGGAAGCAGTTGCCTGAAATCTTTTCCATCAAATTTTCTTAAAGCATCAAATACAACCTGGAAAAACATACCTTCAAATTCAGAACATATATTGGTTTAATTTGCATGCATTCAGTTTATTAATACCACAAGCAACACTGTATGAAGTATTTAAGACCAAAGGCTTTGGCTAGTGGTCAAAAGCCTCTAAAATCTAATTTAATGCATAAATAAGAGCATAAGTAGGATATGTCACCTCAGTCCTATAATTATTTGAACTTGATAGAAAGTCCCAGCATAGTTCTTTTTTTTTCCATTGTGATGGGGTTAACAACAATAGGGCGCCATCACAGTAAAAAAAATTCATGTTAAAGCTTTGTTCTTAGCTTATATCTATTTGTTTTAATCATGAATGTTTTTACTAAACGCAATCAAGAGAAGATCCCCTGGTAATTGTTATTTGCAGGTGATTTTCTCTTAATTTATAAGACTAGGAATAGAGTTAAATCAAAGTTTGAGTGGTGGTGGACTACTTTAGAATCCAAAGGATTTTGTTATAGTAGATCTAAAATAAAATATATGGACCCATAATCTCGAAGACATGACTATTGAGGTCCATGTAATCAAAAAGAGAGAAAGATTCAACTATGTAAAATAATGGTGAAATAGAGAGCAATGTGATTAACAGAATTCAAGTTTATGCGTGAAATGGAGAAGAGCTTTTAGAGTGTTGTTCAATTTGAAATCCCAATAATAACTTATCGATAAATTAAGTGGTACAGAGATGTGGATGCTAAGACGGATGAGTGGGTATAGAATGAGAAGTTCATTCAAAACAAGATTGGAGTTGTTCCAATTTTGAATAAAATTAGAGAATGTGATCTTTTTAGATGGTTCAAATATAATAAGCATCGATCATTTGATGCCCTTGTTAAAAAAATTGAGCATATGAATTTTGCCAATATTAAAAGAGAAAAAAGAAGACTAAAAAAATATATGAGCAAATCCATTGAAAGGATCTTCTCTATTTGAAACTTAGCTTCTATTTGACCATACACAAAGCAAACAAAAGATTCATGCAACCAAGCTCATCTTGAGGGAATCAAACTTAGGGTTTTTGTTATTATTGATATATGTGTGTATACATACATACATACATACATATATATATATATATGAATTGAAGAGAAATAGTTTTTAGATAGGGCTTTATCATATTTTGGGATACAAAGAGCATTATCCTTTATAAGGGAGTACAAACAATCTAATTTAATGGGCACCATCATATCTTTTTCCAGTAACAAATAGTGCAAAGAGCACAGTGTCATTCATTTTCTCAGTTATTACTTGTTGCATCACAAGAAAGAGTAGAGTCATGATTCCACAATAGGGAGCCCTATTTGAGTAATGATAAGTTATTAATATTGAACTCATCACCTAATGAGGGTATATCACCCTGTCCATGAGCAAGAGTTTAAGATGTAATATACATGTCCATCTTTGATCATAGAAGTTTACCTACTCTAGATTCATGTCCTTGTAGAGAGTTGGGATAGTACCACAAACACATATTTTGGTCCCCATAACATGAATAAAACTATATGGAATATTTAGTGTATTTGTTCTGCCACTTCTCACATTGCCTCTAACAAGTGCATCCCTCCATATGAGTTATTTCATCAATATATTGGGCACAAAATGAAAGGAGTTTATATAATTGCATAACCTCAAGAAGAATTTGGTGCATTATAAGTGTTTTCACAAGAATTAAAAGGTTGGTCGCGATATAAATTGGCATGTTTGTACATGTTGACTAAGAGCCTCTTACACAAGATGCTCGTGTTGCATGACTTTAAAATCTTCAAAATTAATCCATCTGTGGTTGAGGAGCCAAGAAGAGAATTCAAGCAAGTATTAGCTACCAATATTCATCTTATTTTAGCTAAAGGATTAATGAGGGCATGCCTGTGCATCAGTATTAGCCATGTGGTTTTGATATATCGTACTCTCTTAAAGGAACAAAAAAAGATATATAGACTAAATTACATTTGACAACAAACTAAACAGCTCATGTAGACTAAGCTTACATGGCTTCATTAGTAGCACTTGAAGCATAAGAATGGCTTTGTGAATCACATCAAAAGAATCCGCAATTTCGCAAAGTGCCCTTACAACGCTCAAGTACATAGAGCCAAACACAATTCTCTATTGTGATTTGGTGGGTTAGCATATTCGACAAGCAAGGTGGGTTGCTTATCGAATGATCATCTAATAAGCTCGAACCCCCAATCTAAGATGGTTTCTTGTGATCTTCTTAACAATAGTTTCATATTCGCAAATTTATAAGCTTTAATTGTTAAGCATGTAAAACTTTCAAGAAATATTCTTAAATGAAATATTGTTTACGAGGATATTAATGTGATATCAAAAGACTAAATACTAGACATTATCATTTTTATTAAATGAGCGCTTAGCTCACTAAAGCACGCCATGTCTTGTGCACTAAAGCAAAAATAGGACCATTGTGCTCCACATTGCATATTGCGCTTTAAAACACTAGCTCGTTTATTTTAAACAGATATGCATATAGTAAATACATAGCTAGCAAGATGGATTGATCCACACATCTTTTCAATCATGTCATTAGCCTAAAGTGGAGCACTTTATTAACATCAAGTCAGGGTGTCTTTCTATATGCAACACTAATTTTATGATTTTGGAGCCATAAATAATCCCAATGAAGCAGCTGAGTAGGTTAATTTAACAAAAGCTATGCGTTTAGATAATTCCCAACACAACTCTATTTTTTTTTCTATTTTTCTTTCATACCAATTCTCTTGCTTCATCTTTTGTAAGTTTGAAGCTTTCCTGCGAGTTCCCCAGTTAACTTGTCACAAGTAAATTTTTATGTTGCTTTCTCCAATCATGTATATTATGTGACATTTCAAACTAGCTTTGGATGTAAACGAGCTTCTTGCAATTGGAGATCATCAATTAATTTTCTATGCTTCAGTCAATGGAACTACAACAATAATATGCTTTTTAACAGCACACTTGATAAAGCTTCAACAATGGAAGTGGTTTCTTCTCTTCAATGGTAATTAATGACAGATTCTTGTAAACGATGGTACATTATGATTCTTTAGTTGTAATCACAGCATAACTATAACTGTGTCAATCAGTTTGATGCTTCTTAGTGGTGAAATTGATAAATTAAGAAGTGCATTACAGCATAATACAAAGTCCCCACTTAGAAGGCACAAATTCTGTGATAGAGTCAAAAGAACAATGCCTTTAGACAATAAAAGATTGAAACAAGATGCATTTTTATGTGGAATTCCCCATCTTTTATGTCAGAATGGATACTCTATTGTAAGAAAGATTCAATTCAAGTACAGAAGAGAGACTATTTTAATCAGTCGTCACATGCTTAGAGATAAAGAATGGGACAAAGGTCTAACATTGAAAATTTTCTTGCTGTCAAGCCTTTGCCCCTGACTCAAAAGTTCCTGCCATAAGCACTTTAGAGCTTACCATGCTCTGACCAAGACACACATCAAGTGTTGATGGAAAAAGTAACTAGCCATACAGTTGACTGAAAAAACAAATGAAGTTAATTATGGTATAACAAAATGTCGTAATGGAGAAGTTAGACAGTGCAATTTTGTATCCAATGCATGTTGAGATTTTAATAGTAGATTTCTAAGAATATAAAACCCAAATGGCATAAAAAGAATGATGTATGTGTTGCAATAAAATATCCAAGTAAGGAATCTGGTGTCTGAAATGAATGGGAACCCTTTTAAAGAGTTTGCTCTTCATTAGTAGAGTGTATCAAATTAAACTAAAAGAAAAGTTTCCTGTTAAATTAGTTTAGATTAAACATCACAATAAATGCTCAAAGTCAACTTATTTGAGAGAAAAGCTGATTGTTTAAATGGCAATACTATCAGAACAAAAAGGAATTATAGAAGTGATATATACTTACAGTTCTTGCTGGAGCATTGACCCCCATTGCAAAGGTCTCTGTGGAAAATAACACCTAACGGAAGAAATAGAACATTGATTACTTACAAATCACAAATAATAATTACAGTTTAAAGAACAAAAACAAACTCGCAGATGTAAATGAATAGTTTGATATTCTTTGAAATATTTTGTTATTTTAAGCAATCATTTGTGATCCAAGTTAGCATATTGCATTTGTTTATCCCAAGATTTTCCTTTCGAATTTAATTGCTCTTCCAAACTATGTTTACAACCAAATTATTTTATTGTAATTCCCTGGATTGTGTTTGTTGTCTAATTACTTGCTCAATTCTAGCAACGTACATATAAGATTGATGATGTCTAATAATCACTAAGAATGTGGATTCAATAGTGCATATCACATAAAAGAACGCTCAGAGCTCAATGATGATTAAGGTTGTCTAAAGTGATTTAGGTTGCTAAGAAGCACATGACAAAGTCAAGTCATTAAGACAGGTTTAAGCATATATATCAAAGTAAATAGAGTTTCACAAACACTTGAAAACCAAAATTTAATAACTAAAAAAATAGTCATTTTCTCTATCCCCACCAAAATTCTTACACCATGTTCTAACAATTTGAAGATATCCCAAAGCTTGAGTGAATTAAGGTTACGCCATTGGCAATAATAGAAACATTATGATAATAAGCTTGTCATTTTAAAGTTGCTTGTTCAAATGGGCTTGTCCATAGAACATAAAAGCAACAAAGTGTGTCTAATCATACATCTAAAGTGAGGTAAACAATCAATCACCATACTTGCCTGTCTAGCTCTGTCAATAGAGCTAGTAATGTGCAAGTGATGCAATATGAGATAGATAATAAAATTGAGTTAGCTAAAGATTAACATAACATAAATTCTCTATGGATAGCCAATTTTATTAATAAAAATATTAATTACAGCATGTAGGTTTGGTTGGTTACAACAAGAAAATTATATATATATATATATATATATATATATATATGAAAGCCAAACCAAACCCCAAAATAAGAATTAACTCTAAGTATACTCCTAAAAGGTTAAGCAACGAAAGCAAAAAGAAATACATTCATAAATTAAAATAAAATAAAAATAACTTGAAGTAAAATCTCCGCTATGGATGGCCTTCACTTGAAGTATTATGATTATAATTATTGCTATCATTTTGTGTGTTTAGGAAAGGATATAACTGAAAATGTGCATGTCCACAAATATACATATTCACAAAGAGATTCAAGTGATGAAACATCTCTTCATAAGAACCTCCTAGAGATATTTGAATTATTTATATGGCATGTATATGAATGAAAGGTAGTTTTAAAGAATGCATGAAATAGCTTGGCGGCCATCTCCCCTAATTCATTTGAAAAGGTTTACAACCTTCAAGTTTGGTGGCTAGAGCTTTGTATCTTCTAAGTGCATCTCCATCATTCTAGTATCAGAACAACCATTAATCCTTGTTACAAGTGTTGGTAAAACTAGTGCAAACAATTGTTTCTTTTGGTGGGTTTCTTCTCCAACATCAAAATTTTTACCAATTTTCATGGATTAACATTTGTATCACCCGAGTCAATTAATAACATCACCATTTATATTAGCCTTGAAACAATGTTGAGGTTGCAACAATGTAACTAGATGGTTCAATCTTAAGAAGGCTAATTTAGATATTTTAATTAGTGAAATTTTAACTTACAATAGGATTTTGATGGTAGAACAGAGAGGAATTAGGTTGCTAGTTGTTTTGCAAGGTAATAACAATATACTTGGTGAATCAAAAGGAAGAACAGCAAATAGTAAAGATGCATTGTGGCGGAAATAAAGCATTCAAGTAAAGATCAAGGAAAAAATGTTACAAAATGTAAAAGTGATGAAAATTAAAATGAATATAAACTAGCTCATTGTGAATCTAAAATAGAATTCGTGATACTAAGATTTAAGCATTGATGATCTATATAAGAGATATGAAACACATATTAGCTAGTTAAATTAAGATATAGAAGAACCAAGAACTTAACTCAAGTAAAATATATCAAAGAAAATACCCAAAAAATTCCTTTTAAGTACGATCTATAATTTAGATGAATGAAATATTTTAATAAGCTTACTACTGATGGTTGTATTTGTTAAATTATCACAAGTAATTTTAGTTCTTACAACAATCATAGCAATTGCACTTTCGATCCACAAGATAATGAAGCAGAGATTTTGAATATTTTAGAGTGGGTGAAGAGTGAAAATGTTGTGAGATCAAATGTCAACTCTATTGATGTGTGGAAATAACTGGATGGGGAGGAATTTCTTGGCTAACCCAAATTATTCAATATTTCTCAAAATTAAGAAGTGAAATGAATGAAGAAAGGGTATTATTGTGACTATTTTCAAGAATAAAAATGATACTCAAAATTGTGAAAATAATGGCATAATTATTTTAATGGAAATTTTGGGCAAAAGTGATTGAATACAGATTACAAGAGAATACTCATATTTCACAAAATTAATTTGGTCTTATTCCAAGTAGCTCTACCATGTAAGCAATATATTTAGTCTTGATTAAGAAATATAGATAAGGAAAAGATTGTTTAATGCTTATTAATCTTGAAATGGCATAAAATAGAGTACCAAAAGTTCTTTGGAAAGTTTTGGAAAGAAAAAAAAATGTGGAATAAAATAATATTAGTAAGACATGTATAATGGGCTATAATATGGATTTGATCACAATGTGGCCTGCTAATGATTTTTCTGTTACTATCGGATTACATCAAGATTTTGTTCTCAGTCCATATTTTTTGCTTTAATAATGATGTTTTTATTGAACACATTTATAAAAAGGTTCCTTTGTGCATATTATTTATAAATGGTGTCTCATTAGACTAGGATTAGAAATATAAATAAATTAAAACACATTACATAACGAAATTAAGAACATAAACCAGAGCAGTAATATCCGGAACACAATAGGATTAACAGTTCTTTTAAGCAGCACTTTGTTAGCTCCTAGTATGTGTTGAAGACTTTCCGATTGGTTGCTGCCCATTATATGGGCTTGATGCATGTTATTTAAAATACAACTACCTAAGTATGCTTTAGGGTGAAACTTCTTACTGAAATCAGGCATTTATTTACAACAGCTTTTGTAGTTGTTGTGAACTAACCAAGAAGTATTTGGCAGTGCTTTTGAAAAATGTGTTATAACTCCTAATGGGGTCATTTTTTGCAACTCTAGCTTTTATTTCAGATATGGAGAAGGCCTGGCAGAGGCAGTCCAAGAATTATTCTCAAATTATGAGCATAGAATATGCATTCAAAATCAATGAAATATACAAAGAACTTCATGCAGTTAGAAGAAACAAAACTTCATGCTGCATAGTACTGTGTGGATGGAAAATTTTGAGCTTTAAAGTAATTGAAATTCCAATAATCTATAAATTAGCCGTTTGATATGAGAGAATTTGCATACAAAATATTTCAGAGGGGAAATTTAAATCCCTGGTGACCCTTATTTTGGCATAAATGAGTACCCAAAATCAAGCAGTTTTCATTTACGCATAAATCACCAAATTTTGGGAAAAAAAATATTGCAGACACCACCCAAAATTGCTGCTTTGTTGGCCCAGGCAGGGTTTTGCTGGCCACTACTGAACTCACCGGGCATCATCAGTTGCTGACAAGCTTTGCTAGCCACCGGCCTCCATATGTGCTTGTTACAACGCATGCAGAGCTTATATGTGTGAGCCTCTAACTCTTACAGAAACTCGCACAGCCCTCACTGTCACATGACTAGCCGCCATTGAAAGCCCTAATTGAGCTTTGTCGGTAGCTGATGGATGGGTTTTGCAGACCAACACTTTGCTGCATCTAGGGCTGTTTTTTTTCTATTATGTATTAATTTTCACCCAAACAAACAATAAAATCAGATTACGCTAAAATTCCAAACATTAAATTTTAAATTACATTGTATTATTTTACTTAAATATATTTTACATTATAATTCATTTACTCCAAGAATTCATTTACCTCAACCAAACAGCTCCTTAATCAAATGCAGTGAGTAATCATATGTGATGCACTTTTTATGATTTTCTCAAATATTTTTTGGATCAATCTGTGCTAAATTTATTTGAAAGCAAAACCTTATCAAATACATCTTCATGTGAATATAATCACTTGTTGTTTTGCTATATCTAGTGCTTCCTCTTTAAAGTTTGAATGTTATTTGATGTTGATGTTATCGGACACTTTTCCTTCAGTTTTACATAACAAAAACTTGAAGTGCAATGTCGTTCAAAATGCATAATCTAAGCTTAACTAAGTTCAATGTCACATTACTCTTAATAAACAACAATTTGCAAAGTCGAATGAAGATGAAAATTTTACACATTTTTTATGTAATTGAACAAAAAACTACTCTTAATAAATAGGAAAAAAAATGAAAGCACTAAATATTTTGTGCACGTTATTATTGCGCATTGAAAAAAACTGGCCATGTCATTTTATTAATCTTTATGATGTACATCAAGCTGCTGATATTTTAATTCGTATTTAATTCCTTCTAAACCCAACAATAGAAATGGTGAGTTAAGAACATTACAATTGAACTTCTATACATTAAGCTTTGAAAATGGCTGCACCTTTGTTATCTCTTTTGGGTTAACCACTAAAGCACAATTGCATCATTCAATAAGCATTTAATCAATTAGCAACAAACAAACTGATATAACAGAATAAATAAGATTTTAAAAGCATCTGATAACTCAATGATCATTTGACCAAGCAATTAGCTTACATAAATAAGCGAAGTACCACTATCACTCATGACAAGAATCCTTACATAGAACAACTATCGTTAGCTTTCAATCAAGCTTATCTACTGATTAGCTTAAAATCAATAAGACTGCACATACTGTAGTTTTTATAACAAAAGAAGCACAATGATTTATACTGACTAAATAGTCCCAATACGGCTACTACACCATTTATATAAGCTTCCAAGAAAAAACCCAAATAACAAAAAACTACTAAGTACAACCTTTTGAGATTTAGCCAAGAAATTTAGAGGAAAAGTTTGAAACGGTTTTTCATTATTTTCAACCTTTAAATGACATTAGTAGTCATAAGTATCCAGAATGCTTCCTAAAAACTGCCAACATCAAAGAAGTTAGCGCCCCTATATTTTCTCACTTAATGCATGTGTCCCAAGTAACATAGATTCATAGTCAATGACCAACGAAAACAGCATATCCATAGACCTACAAAAATGAACATGAAATATTCTCAATAAAGAAAATCAATTTCATGAAATAAATATTTTGGGAGTCATTTAAACATTAAAATTTGGGGACCCATTTAAGTGATAATGTATGATAAACTCTAGGAGCAATTTATAATGATCACAGTTTGCGTTTGTGTATTTAATAGTGTTATTTGTTTTCTGTTAAGCATCAACATGCTTCAGAACTTTAAAAATTTGATATGATTTATGTTTGAAATCTTTTGTATTTCAGTTTCAAACTTCTTAGAACTATTCATTACCTGAGATCAATCTATTTAATTATATTCTAAAAAGCTGCTTTTTATCAAAAATCAGAGTAATCAATAAATCAAACCAATCTATAAGCTGATGTTATTCAGCTTCTAATTAACTCAATTGCAATTCAGTATTTCTATAATCCAACAATCTTTACGATTTCTAAAATTCAGCTATAAGCCATATTAAAAATCAATTATATGATGGCCCAAGTTAGGTTGGTAACAACCAATCTAACATCGGGTGCATTTTTCCGCGGGATCATATTGGCGGTTAAGTAAAATAGTAGTTAAATAACATCCAAAGCCATTCAAGTATAAAGAAATAACATTCATTCAATAACATCCAGAATTATTACATCAATGTCATTATACAAAAGTGTTTATCCCTCGAAGGGTAACTAAAGTTTGTTATTATTCCGCACCATTTCTCTTTTTAACGTCTTTAAGCTACATCAGCCTCCTCCGGTAGGATCTGGTCTGGCATTATAAAAATAATGCCTTAGTGCCGCACATTCTAAATAACAAGGATATTAAATAATATACTTTTAAGCGAAAACGAAAAACATAAATAAGATAATAATCATTGCAGGAAAATATGGAAAAATACAAATAAAAGATAGTCATTACTCCTGCAAATAAATATTTCATTGTCATATGCCAAATTTTCTTAAAGTAATCGTATAAAAATTCATGTTTATGTTTATGACTTGATATTATGAAGCGAAGTTTAGCAGTTCTGATGGGCAAAGCCAGAACCATGAGGATGGGTTCAATAAAATGCATTAAAGCATAACCTTCACCTGGGCCACCTCAAAGGCTCCAGATGGCACCCTTATGTCTCCCGAGGACTAGCCCCGTCCCTAACCTATTCATGCTCCGTTTCGGAACCCTTAGCAACATTCACAAGATACATAAACATCATTTTGTCTCTCTTACATCATCAGTAGTAAGAATAAAGTATTGAGCAGTAATATAAAATAGACTCAAAGCGATGCTTAAGCAGTGAAAAGTAAAAAGTATAAAAAATAATATACAGTGTATCTTTTGTGTTTAACTTAACAAAATAAATCACTCACAAACTTAATGTGTCTGCAAAAGGTATAATTGAAATCTTATTAAACTTTGCAATGACCTATGTATAAGATTTAAGACTTAAATTCTTGTTCCTAAGCTTGATTTTAAATTTACAAACTTAGAATCTCCTTTAAGAAGATTGTCTTACTTAAATAAAGTCTTAGGAAATTTTAGACTAAAATAATATTTTCCTAAAATTCCTAATTTTGTTCCAAATTTCATAAAGATTCGAATGCATAAATGTAAGGATAATGAGATTTATAGGTTAGAATCAAATGTATTAAATTACATTAAATAGATTAGAATTTCCTTCACATGCTTCAATACTTGGCATTGCTGATTTGCAGATCTAAATGCAAGGATTGAATGTAACACAATCACACAATGTCTTAAATCCAATATTGTAGAAGTTCTAAATCTAATTTCTTTCAACTTCAAACTTCATCAATACATTATCTTTACTTTTCTCAAGATTTATCATTATTCATAGAAGTCTTGAAATGAACAACAGTTCTAATACTTCTAGTAGGCTAAGGAATTGCAAAAATTCTATTGCAGTGTTATGCAGGCAAATCATTAAGTTAAGCTTGAGTGCAACCTAGTTATTACTTATTGATAATTTTCCTTAATATAGTTCTTAATTCAGATTCCTAGCATCCACATAAACACCAAGGTATTAAAGTATAGTTTCTAAATGAGGTCAGTACATTGCATAGATTTACCTAATCTAACACACTCATATAGTAATCTAATTTCAAGTGACATCTAAAATAGCATAGCATTCAACCGATTCATATTTTCAACCTAAGTATGCATGCCAATTTAATATACAACCTTAACAAGTATTCACATAAAATTTTGTTTCATGATTCTTGATTCTCTTCTTTTGTATCATGGATCTGAGAGTAACTTATAATACAATAATTTAATGATTAAACCAAAGCTGAGAATTGACATTAATAGACTAGATTACAGTCCGCTAATAATGCAAGGAAAGAGATGTTAATTTTTTGATCCAACATATACTAGATTAATTGAATGATGCTACCTATGTGATAATCAATACTTCAAAGTCAAAATAATTTATTCTGACCTGGTATGTTAATATCTTTATTATTAGCTTTAATATCAACTTTTGTTTAAATGATATTTATTTTGCTAATTTAATTTGAGCCCCAATATAAAGTATTACTAATACACATTTAAGTTTATATCTTTATATAGAAATCAGCAGGAATTTCATACCTCAGTTATCGAGAACTCTACTGAAGCCAGTGCTGAAGCCGAAAGGAGAGAAGGGATCGTGATAAAGATGTCAGCTGCGTGAAGATGTCGTGCGCAGAAGAAATCGAGTGGAGCAGATGTCACTGTCTCGTGTGACGCAGTAGACGAAGCAGACGTTTCTTTTTGAGACGTTGGAATCGTCTCCTTCCGTCAGTTTCTTAGCCTTTGTCGTCGGCTTCAAGGTTCGCCTCTACTGCTTCTCTATCGCACGCCTTCAGCGTCGTCCCTTCGTGCGTGAGGGTTGAGCGGTAGGGGTGAATCGTGTAGGAGAGCTCGGTCGGTTGAGAGGAAGAGAAGACGTGAGCGATCAAATGGGGAGAGGCGAGCGGCTACTTGCGGCTTAAATAGGACATGAGATGTAATGCATGTTTGTTCTATGCAACTTGATTAAGCCATGAGTTACAGAAAATTTTAGGAACTGGCCTTATTATTCTGTGCATACC
Source organism: Gastrodia elata (assembly GCA_016760335.1). NCBI lineage: Eukaryota > Viridiplantae > Streptophyta > Magnoliopsida > Asparagales > Orchidaceae > Gastrodia > Gastrodia elata. The sequence goes on along the minus strand of CM028672.1, from coordinate 22,260,100 downwards.
TTCCTATTAGAACCGTTTGCTCGATTGCTTGACAGTTTCTAAAATAACAGCTTGAAAACTTCCTAATTTATGTATGACATAATAATTGGGTTTGAAAACTTCCTAAATCAAGAATTTAATCAATACATAACAGAAAAACGGGATTTAGAGGAAACTTTTAACCGAAAACAGAAATTCGCGGGTAGTAAATGGAAATTTAAAATTTGCGGGCAATTAACATCTTTTTATAAATGACCTAGGGTCATTACAAATTACCTTATAAATTTAATTCAATTCATTTTTAAGGATAACATTGTTCACTGTCCTGGATTGCAGCCATCTAACATGCATGTGAGGAAGTCATATGAAGGTAACCTTGGTTGTCTGTTATTTCATCCAAGTGCAGATCATTGAACCTTCATTGAACCCTTAATCGCACACATCTTTTTTGGAAACCTCTTTTGTCGATGATCAAAGAAGTTCATACACACAATGTGAAAACTTTACTGCTCACGAAAACTAGCTGTGTCAACTTCTTTGAAGCCTTAATCATCTGAACTTTCTAAATCAACAGTGAAAAAAAAAACCTGCAGACACGATGCAAGAATCCTAGCTGCTCAACACTGTCAGCTTCAGATGGCGTCTTTCATTTGATGATACTAAAACAGAGTTTAGGGTGTTGATGAAGTGATCATTCCAAGGTTTTTGAGTTCTTGGTGCTTCATAAGTAAAATATATGAATTGAATACCTCCAGGCAATATAATGGAATTAAGATGCTTTGTGTAAGAAAAACCCAAATAGAAAACAAAGTTTCTGAAGGTACCCTGTCATTGACCAAGGCTGGTAATGATGGCTCAAGCAAGCGGGGCGAGCAAACTAAAGGGTAAGCATACAATGCTAAACAAGATAATGGGCAGGCATATGATGACAATAGCAGGAGACAACGCAGACAACTGGCCAGCCAACAGTGGCAGTGACAATGCCGGCAGCCAGCAGCCAGGGCAGCGCCGATGTTGATATCCGGGATGACAGCATCAAAGTCAGGGCCAGGGATAGCGGCGACTAATGGGGATGGTGCGAGTATCAAGAGTAGTGCAATAGAGAACCAATAGCTAGGAAAATCAACAGCAAGGTTAACTGTGGCCATTGAAGAGAAATGTGACAACCAACATCAAGGTCAACAGAGGTGATGGCAATGTGAAAAGGCAACAAGCCATGCGATAAACTCACATAGCTAAGCCTCAGAAAGTCACTGCTTTCTAACTATAGAGTGAAATTGCTTTCTCATAACTTCATTTATGAAGATTAACTTTTAAAAAGCAGTTACCAAAACAAGCTATGAAAATTTAGGGCAAATTTGCATAAAAAGCACAGCTACAAAATATCAAAGCAGGCCTAGATCTAGAAATCATCTAAGTCTTTCATTAGATCATTGAAAAAAGAAGAAATGCAAAATAAAGGTTTAGAGAAAGAGAATATTACTCTGACTAACAAAGATGGTGAGTCTGGTTGTCCAAATATTGGAGAAGTGATATAGTATGACAAGCTAATACATGAAAGAAATAAAGGCAAGGAAAGTAAGAAATTTAAAAACAAAAAAGGCAGTCAAAATGTTTTTATGAAATGTCTAAGGAAAGAAAAGGTAAAAAAATAAGTGCAGTATAGATGGAATAGAGAAAAAAATGGAGAGGGAAGTCAAAGCGTGAAGCATATGGAGAAAAAGAAGAATCACTGCGACATTGAAAAAGTGAACTGCGGGAACTGGAAAAGTTAGTTTAATAAAATATGATAGCTTAAAGTTCACTTCAACTTCAGCTTGTATTCCATGGACAAGATAGCAAAACTAAAACAACTAGCATAACCGACCAAGAAAAGTTATACCAAATTAGTAGTTCCAAATTCAAATTCTACTCCATTTAGATAAGATTCTGAAGTCATAGAGAACCAGCTCACAACAGTTCTTCGCCCAATGAAGCTTATTTTTCTGTGGTTTTATGTGTTAAAAAAGTGGAATATCTAGGAGTAATATTAGTGTTAAATTTTCAGTATTAGGGTATCGAAACTTTGTCGTATAATTGTTCAAAAATGCTAACTACGAATTTAGAATTAGATGAAGGTTAGTAGTACCAAAACTGCATTTTTGTTATGGCAAATTAACTACATAATTTTACTTTATACTCATAATCCAGCTAGCCAAACACTATCTTTAAAAAATACAAGTTTTTACTTTACACACAAAACGCAGCAAACCAAACTGCTCTTAATGAAAATTCAAAAGTTTACAAAAATAACATTATTAGAATATAAGAAAGCACAGTCAGACCATGGAATCTAAGGTTTAATTATTATCAAAAAAAATTTGGCATGTTTAAAATAATCAAGATAATTATGTTTAAATACAAAAGTCAGCAAAAATATTATAATTCAAGCAATTTACAAGTCAGCTGTCATACGTATGCTTCACCTTGATTACACCACGGCAGAAGAGCATCTCAACTACTTCTTTAACTATTGGAAGAAGACCAGCATGGTGCACCCCAATACCCCTCCGAAGCAAGCTTTGAACACGAACAATCTGCAATGCAAGTTCACAAAACATTACAGCTGTTGAGGATTAATTTCAATGAAGGACTTGTATCCTCAAATGAACAAATTAACCTCCAGCTCTCTTTTTATGCTTCTAAAATCAAGATGAATTGTGTTATACATTTTCACTAATCGGAGATATGATACCTGAGGAAGATTTCTGTCAGAACCTTTCAATCGTGAAAAAACCTTGTCACAGAAGATGCGTATCTCACTTTTCTCAGAATTACTAGTCAGGTCTATGCTTGTTATGTTATCAGCTGATTTGTCACAACGGTTCTTTGAGAAGCAGAAAATAATCACCTGGAAATGATGACACCATATTAAAAAACATTACCTAGTTCATAAATAATTCAGAGTGATCAAACATATCCAGTGAAAAAAATCATCAAATCCTATAAGCCTCTTTTACGTGCATAAAAGTAAGGATTTGTACAACAAACTGAACATTTCGATAGGCACATTTAGAAGAAGTATTGCAAGAACGAATTATCAAAGCTGAGATTTTTACAGTGTGATCAAGGTACACACAGGCAAAAGTGACTTTTTCAATAGCTTGTGTATCAGCAACAACCAGAAAGAAGATTCAGATTTCCATTGTCCCCAGACACTTTGGCCTGCTCCACTAGTCCCTGAGAATTTCTGTCCTTTCCCTCTACTGAAATTTTCCCGTGGACGAGATTGATTTGTACCACGGGTACCTGCTATGTGAGTCCCAGAACTGCCTACGGATATCCCAGAATTCTTTTTCTTAAGAACCTCCTTAGCTGCTCTAAATCCTTGATGCAGAAAAACTTCATTGTCACCAACTTTATATAATTCTCCAGAATAGAATAAGCAGTGTTCGAGGGGAACAGGTCTCTTTAACGTCCTGCTCAACAATACAAAAAATGCAACAGCTAAATAAAACTCATCATAATATAAAGCAACATCAAGAAAAGAACCTTTGCTTCACTCATTCACTTTAAGAGCTTGTTAAGGGAAAATGCAGAAAGAAAACATAAGAACGTAAGTAAACAGATTAGATGTCATCCTAAGAAACTTTTCAAAAGTTAATCATCACCCAAGTACGCGAATTTTTTTCTGCTTTGTGCGACCAATCCAATCAGCAAATTCTGTTGTGTTTGGAACCTAAAACAATTCAAGTAATCCAGACAAGAGAAAATCAACATTTAAAAAGGTAGACAAAGAAGTAAGCAAATCAACTGTAAATATTGTAAATTTAATTTCAGAAAGAATAAACATACAGTAGCTGAAAGCAGCACAATGTTAACATGCCTTGGTAGCATGATGATAACCTCCTCCCATACAACCCCTCTTTCAGCATCATTCACATAATGCACTTCATCAAATATGACCTGTTTGCAGTAATAAAATATACAAATCATACGACCATGTAATAGTAGCTAACAAAGACATCAAGTATTGCAAGAAGTATAATACACAAAACCAAAAAGTTCATTTACCCACTCAATATCACGAATAATATCAGCACCTCTATAAAGCATTGACCTCAAGATCTCAGTAGTCATAATAAGGCATGATGCTTCCGGTTTTAGGCTAACATCACCAGTTAGAAGACCTACGTCAAATTTGCTGCAGAAATCTCTATATTTCTGATTGCTGATAGTTTTTATAGGAGCAGTGTAGACAGCACGAGTACAATGCTTCATTAAAAAAATGTAAATGAGAATGAAAACAAAAAGGACAATGCATACATATGAAAAAATAAACACGTCGAATAAACTCTGGTCAAAAGAATCAATTTGTAATGGCCATAAGCAAAGGTTGACTGATCATAATGAGATATCTCTAGAATTCCTAATTGTTAAATGGTTAAGCATCTAGTGAATAACTGCTCATATGGCTGCTTTCAAAGTGAAAAGAACAGAAAGAAAAACAAATCACAGAAAAATACTAACATAAAAGGCACTGTTGCTCTAGTCGGTCACAAAATTCAGATTATTTAATTGTAAGTTCCTGGAAATAATCATAACTCAAACCTAGAACCTAGTTCAAGTATTTGTTTTGTCAAAAATCAATGGGAGCAAATTTTTTCTCTTGAACCTCACTTAAAAAAAGTTGACCAGTTGGTTTCAAATTATGAATCAAGAAATAGGTGAATTTTGTAACTGTACAAGTAAATAAAACTCAATCAAAGAATTGGTTAAAATACTCCGAAAGCATGGTCGTTAAAGTAAAACTCTGATACCGTAATATTTAGGCCGAATAAAACAGTCAGATTTTGTCCACAAAGATCTTTGCCAATTGTTCATTTAAATGCATGCTTTAATTATATTTTATTAAAGTTTAATATCTAATAATGCCACCTTGTCTTATGCCATATTAGTTATAAATAACGAGATAATTAAAGCTATACAAAAAAAATTAATTATTGATTTAATAATTTGTCCGAATAAAACATTTAAGTTTCATTTATCCTTAAAATCTAACTATTTATCTCTCTTATCTCAGTCACACTATATTGCATGTTGCTATTCTCACCTCTGCAGTGTTTATTTAATTAAAACTTTGATACCTTAATGCCCATCCACACAAACATTTTGGCATCCCTCACATCTCGTCTTTGATATTTAAGAGCTCATACCCTTCTTTACTCCCTGAAGCAAGTAATTCGCATGTGAAGTCACTGATAGACCTCCAGCAGCAGCAAGCAATCAATCAGAGAGAAACTTAAGGCTATATCAAACCGAGACATCCGTCACCAACCAAGTTTCCAATGCCTCCAGCCCTTTCTCCCTCTCCCCTCTTAGTGGTTTAACTTTTTAAAATAGAAAATAATCCTCTCTTTTAAGGTTTAATTTGAAGATTCTTTTTGCCCAAGTTTGTTCCCAAAGCAATGTCTAAAACCCTAAAATGTTAGTTTGCAATTTCAAATTTTTTTTTGTTTGACAGCAAAGATCCTTAGAAAGCCCTAATTTTTTAGTTCCGATTTAGGTCTTTTGATGCTAAGGACAGCAAGTCAAATTTCTACAAGATCCACTGCAGACCCTAAAGCATAATTATGTATTAATAGTATTAAACCTAATTTTAGCTTCCCAAATTAATCAGTCCAAGTTTAGGGTTTCATTGAACTGACTGATTCATCTCCAATCAACTCAACTCCTCAAGGATCAACAGATTTGTGGGACCCTTCTCAATCAAATTCAAACAATAAACATTACAATTAATATGGGTACATCTTATTTTTATTAAATAGTAATTCTACTTTGGCATTTTAGCTTAATAATAGATTATTTTAGTGAAAGATTTTAAAAAACTTCTATTTTTTAATTTTCCAATACAATGCCTTAAAAATTTATTTTTCAAGTTAAGGTTTTATAATTTTTAATCATAGCATGCACAAAACTTTTCATGAAATAAGCATTTTTATAATAATTCATGACTGAATTTTATCAAGTTAATGATTTAATAATAAATTAGAAAATTACAGAATAAAGACAGGATTTGTAACTTTTGAAGTGTGAGATTATATGTTAGCCCTTATTAGCAGAGCTTCATCATAGTTGTAGCTTCATTGAGCAAGAGGGGTGTGAGATATTAAAGAAAATAAATAATTGAAGCCCTTCAGAAAAAGGGGTGCGAAGAAAAGCCCATTGCGGGTAAAACTCATTTGGAATAGTCTCCTTAACCAAAGTGGTACATGATTACGAGGTGCTCCAAAAAAGTTCAAATTCTTAAAGGATGAATATTATTTAAGATGAGAATTTTATTTTTTATCTTACCAACCTTCAAGGAAATATTTTATTTAAATTTTCCATGAAAATGCTAGTAATTTATCATGATATTTCTTAAGCTTTATAAGCATACAGATTTGTCAAGTATTTGTACATATTTAGCAATGTTTTCTCTTAATTTCAATTTACGGCCAATATTGATTTATCATTTTGTACAATTTAATCAAATAATCTTTATCCATGATAATTTCTATTTAAAATATTTTCAAACAAGGTTATTGGGTTTAAATAACGGACAAGTGGACAAGTAAGCAATTTAAAGTATAAACGTTGTTGCACACTTTTAGAACAGTACTCATTTACATAGTCTTTTTTTCAATACTAGTAGCTTATATCCATAAATTACTAAATGTAATTGAGTTTTTAGTATTTCTTCCTTTTTCTATTGATAATATTAGCCGCTCTTGCCATTTTGGATGATATATTTTGTCATTGTCCACGGCACTTGATTGTGTAAGAAATTTAGCTAAAGATCCTCCACTATCAAACCTTTGTTCCAAACACTTGACAAGTCAGGTCATTATAATCAAGCAACAATAGCCCCTCCTTTCCATTCTTAAAGAAAAATCTTATATTTGAAGGCATGATGTTTGTGAACTCCAGCAAGATTTTCAATGTTAACACCAACCTTGATGTATCATATGCCTTCAACAATGCATAAGCTAAAGCCAGCCTCTCTTGACTTCCCCGTATTTTCAAAAAATAAAACAATAATGAATCTTTATAATTTATTTATTTTGCTTTGATCTAAGCTTACTTCATTTTGGATTCATGGTGGATGTCACAAACTCCCCTCATTCAATTGAAATAGTGAAGTTCAATTAATTTTTTATGTTTTGCAATTGGAAAATTAAGAAAAAAATAATTTTTTGAGTTTTATAGAAAGTTGAAATGATCTCCCATGAATTGTACCCCCTTTTTTTATTTGAAAACTATTAGGTACTGTAGTAATTTTAAAAATTAAAGACATCCTAAAATTCATGTTTGGAATGATTTATGAATAAGTTCAAGACGACCTTTCCCCATATTGAAAAGCTACGAATTAATTTTGAGAAATGTTAACACTTGTAATATCAAAGAAAATTGAAAAGCTACGAATTAATTTTATATGAACATATGCAAGGAGTTCATGCTATCCTCCACATATGTTCACTCAAAAAATTATGTCAGATTAATAGAAGATTGTTGATTCAAAGTAAAGGTCCAACCTGATTTAAGCTATATTATGAAGCTTTGCACATATTGGATAGTGATGTGAGATAGTCAAGGAACAAAAGCATCCCATGTGTCAAAGTTCAATGAAAGTATGGTTTTAAGCGTGCAGTCACTCAAGAGAAAAAAGAAAATGAGTCACTGTTACCTTTACCTCTTCAGCTAAGCTTAAGTATATTTTCAAGATATGAAATGTTAAGATGATATTCATAAAAAAGAGAATAAACAATAATATCTTAGTTTAAAGAGGATGGAAATCATTATTTAAAATAATTGGGTAATTTTTTAAAATTTCAAGTCAAGTATCATTTTTGTAATTACACAAAATATAATTGATTTGTAATCTTCAATTTAAAAATTAATGCAATGATTTTTTTTTTTAAATTTACAACTTTTTAAATTTTTTAGCAATTGTTAGATTTTTTTCTATCATTGCTTTTCCCAAAATTCAATAATTCCTTATTTAAGATCCAATTGAAGTACTTTATAGTTCAAAAATAAGAAAAAAAAAATTAGGCAAAGCTTAATAGTAACCTATTTATCTATAAAAATGTGAGATTTGAATAAATAGCCCTTTGACGATAAAATTCTTATGAAAATAATTTCTTATATTCTTTTAAGGGAGTGCTGGATTTCTGTAAAATTCTAGCAAGGCAAATCATCAAGTAAAAATCTTTAAAAAAGTTTCACACAGAACCACTCATTAAAAGAATAACAAATGAACCCAAAAAGTATTACTTTCTTCCCTGTGCATATTAATTTTGCCTAAAGATTTGTACATTTTTCAGCAAGACTTTATCGTCTCTATGTTATGGCTTCATAAAGTTCTCTTTTTGAACTATTTTAGAGATATGATATCTATTCGCCCTTATAATGTATGAGCATGTTTTAATCAGATAAATCAGAATTAGATGATTGATGAGAAGGTACAGATGACCTAAAAACAATATCAAGTAACTCTTGAGCGATTGTGATGGCCCGTCGGTTCAGCGGGAACTGTCCCGACATCGGGTACTCACATAGCGCAGGATCATATTGAGCAATTTGTGAAAGAAAAGGAACACATAAAAACCAAAATATATTTTTCATTTAATAATATTTCCAATTTAGCCCACAAACTTCTGACAAAGTTCATCCTCTAGAACACAAGATGAATTTTGAAAAAGGTAAATAAAATAAAAGTAAAAGTTGCGCCGTAGATTCTTCCGCTAGTATAAATTTTCAAGGTTCTTGTTTAAGCTCTCCCAGAAGTATCTGACCTAGTATTGTACATAAAATAATACCGGGATTGGAATTCACAGTAATTAGAGAATACTCTAAGTACCACAGTAAGCAATGAAGTATTACATTTTATAATAGCAGAGATGCAATTTGAGGAAATAAAGATGCAGAAATTATAATAGCAGAGATGTGATTTGCGGAAATAAAGATGCAGGAATAATAATAAGGTAAAAGCGCAAAAGAAATAATTAACTTCCTACAAAAGATATTAGCTCAAAGATGTAGGTTACTGATGTCGTTTTTCCAGTAACCCACCACGAATGTTGTTACTAATGTTATTTTTCCAGTAACAACCCACGAATGCTATTACCGATATCATTTTTCAGGTAATTAGCCACAAATACCGTTACTGATTTCATTTTTCAGTACCTAGCCACAAATATCGTTACTGATGTCATTTTTTCAGTAACTGGCCACGAATGCTATTATTGATGTTATTTTTCCAGTAATTAGCCACCAATGTTGCCACGTTGGTTCCGAACAACCAACCAAGCTTCAATATGAATATGGCTCGAAAGTGAAGTTAAGCAGCAGTAAAAGTACAAAATGTAATATATGTCATGTACTGAGTACCTTTGTTCTCTAAGATTCAAGTTTGATAGTTCGACTTTTGGATCTGCATGTAAATTTGGATATCTTAAATTAATTTTTTAATCCAATATTTTAGGAGTAATTTTTCATCTTTACTTCGATTATATTCTTCTTCCATTTTTCTATTAAGATTGAAGTCCAATTTTTATGCTGTTATGATAGCAGTAATATTCATTATAGCATTATGATTATGATAATAAAGTCAGAATAGAAATTACTGAATTGAAATTGACAAAATAAAAAAAAATTATTTTTATAACATTTGTATTGTTCTCAATATTAATTAATGAGAATAATAAAAATGCGAATGACTAATTAATAATTTTATATAAATGATTTATTAAGCAGAGAGTAAAAAGATTAGCAAAATTTTCCTCACTTTTTCCTCTTTTTCATCTCCTCTCACCGTTAGGATTAGGATCGCTGAAATTCGGAGGGAGGCCGGAGCGGGGTGGCCGAAAGCTGGCAAGTGGCAGGCCAGCTAGACGGGGGTTGGCTGGGCTGCTGCTAGGTGGCCGGAGGAGGCAGCTGGCCAGCAAGGTGACTGGGTTGGCTGTTGCTGGCTGGCCGGTAAGGTGGTTGTCTGGCAGGGCTGAGAAGAGGGCCGCTAGCAAGAGGCTTGGCTGGGAAGGGGAAGAGAGGGGATTGCTAGCAGGGAGGTTGCTGTGGGAGAGGAAGGGCGGGGCTGAGGGGGTATAAGTAGGGAGAGGGAGAGGGAGGGGATCGGCGAAGAGGGCCAACCAACCTGCGCCAAAAAAGCGCAGGCGGCTCCCCTGGTGATAGGGACCATCTTCGACGCGGGTCCCGCCGCCGAGCCTACCGGACCCATACCGGCCTTGACATTTCAGTTTTATTTTATGCATTTATTTTCATTCGTTTCAATTTTATTTTCGTAATTATTTTTGTCTGTTTCATGTATTGATCGGAGGGACAAATATTAGCCCTCCGATCATTTATTAAAAACACTCTAAGGTCTAGATTGCTTTGAAGGTATTATAAATACCCAAAATATGTATGTTATTTTCAATTTTGATAAATAAAAATTCTGAGTTTTCTCCAAACAGCGAGAACGGCTCTTGTTTCCCCCAGGGAAACCCTAGTTTCCAAATCCTCCCTCTCCAAACCCTAGCCGCCACCTTCCGGACCCCTCCCCTTGCTGCCTTCAGACTTCTCCCTGCAGGACAGTCGCTGTCACCACCCCAGCCGCCGCTGCTGCCTGATCGCCGCTGTTCAACCGCCGCTGTTCAACCGCCGCCACTGCCCTGCCGCCGCCACCGCTGCCCAGCCGCTGCTGCCAGCCGCCACCGCTTCCCAGCCGCTGCTGCCAGCGCCGCCGCTGCCCCTGCTGTTGCTGCCAGCCGCCGCCGTTGCCCCTGCTGCCGCTGCCAGCCGCAGTTGCTGCCCCTGCTATCGCTGCCCCTGCCGCCGCTGCCCAGCCGCCTCCACTGCCCTAGCCGCCGCAAGAAATCAACTCGGATCACCCTTCTCGCTCCCGGTTTAAACCGGCGTGTGTTTGTTCTTCTCATACCCTATACTGAATTTATTTAATTATTTTCTCGTGCGATTTTCGAGTAGAAATTATTTGTATGAGCGCAAATCTAAATCCGGTCGCTGCGAGTGGTTTCGGAATAAAAACGCCTCCGAACACACCTGCATGGCAAGTACAACTCGAAGTGCGAGTTACCTTTCCGGACCGGAGCCTTTCTTTTGATCCGGAATCGGTGCCGACCGCCCTTCCTGTTCGTGACTCAGGACAACCCATTGCCAACGAAAGTTATTTTCAAATTACTGTGGAATCTTCTGCAGGCAAATGCTGAAGCTTAATTGATTTAAAGCGGCTGCGCAAAAAGTGCTTAAAATTTCAAATACATCTTAAAAAATCTGCATTCACAAGCATTCACGAACCCTAGGATTGCATTAGAGCCCGGCAACACCAAACCCTAGTGTTGCCCTGCATCAAATTTGGTATCAGAGCGAGATTCCGAAATTTTCTCAAATTTTGAAATCCTATTCTCCTAAGATTCACATCACTGCATACATAGGAGTCAGGAGTCTAGGTGCATACATATTTAAAATCGCATCCATCATTGCATGCATTTGAGGAGTGGTAGGACAATTAGCATGGGTAGCCACAGTCAACACTTAGAGTCTGAGATGCACCAACCGCAGGAGATGTCCCATGTTGCACCGCACTTGAGCCCTGACGAACCTATCTGGTTTAGGAACTTCTACATGGAATGGAACGCGAAGAAACACCACCTGAGGGAAGAGATGAACACCTTGAGAGCAGATATGAGAAGAGTTATAGGACGGGTGAACCAACTGGAACACACGGGAGGATCTAACCCACCTGGTTCAGGAGGAGAACCATCCACGAACCGTTTCCTGACTCGAGTGGATGCCCCTCATGAGGATCTGGACCCACATCTAGGTCCACATAATTTACACCGCGAGCAAAACGAGGATAGACTAACTCCAAAGATAGATCAGAGAGCGCACACACTGAGGCCTAGACCTGCTGAACCTCAGGATGTTAGATATGATGATGCCTTTAGGGCCCGACCTGATGCCCCTTTTGGTGATCAGCGCTAGGAGGAAGAGAGACCCATACCTGCTGGGCATAAATATGTGAGACGTCCTATTCGAGCCCCCCTCGAGAGGATTATTACGGACCACCTCCCAGAGGTCGGGATGGCCGCCGCAAATTCCCACCCAGGGAACGCGATGACTACCCCCAATTTGAGGATGATTTTGATAGAACTGTGCGAGACAGACGCCCAGACCTGACACGTGTTCTCAAGCTAGACCCTCTAGCTATGATGGCACGATGGACCCCAAGATTTTCGCAGACTGTGTTCTCGACATAGAAAGTTATTTTGATTGGTACGGTATGTACGAGAATCAAAATGTCCGCTTTGCTAAGATGAGACTCACCCTGAAAGCAAAGACCTTTTGGCTAGGAAAAGAGAGACAGATGGAGTACAATGAGCTTCCTCCAGTGACTACCTGGGCTGAGATGAAAGCCCTATTGGAGGCCCAATACATACCGGCATATCACATGAGTCGATTACGCGATGAGCTGACCGCATTGCGCCAGGGCACTAGGACCGTCGCAGAATATTACGCCAAGATGAAAGATCTCATGATACGCTGCCGCATCCGTGAGTCTGAGCTGGACACCCTATCCAAATTCAAGTACGGATTGAGGCCAAAGATTCATAGCGAACTCATTCGCTACGGCATATATAATTTGGAAGGCACTGTGTCTATTACGACTGATATAGAGACATATCAAAAGAGTCGCACTAAGACATCTGGGACGACTAGGACCGATACACGGGATGACTCGAAGGCTCGAGGTGATGGAGCCAAGACTACGGGCGTGGCCACGAGAGAGGATAAGGGGAAGGCCCCCGTAGGAGCTGTGAGTCTGGCACACATTAAGTGCCTCAGATGTGGTACGTTTGGGCACTATGCCAGGAACTGCACCAAGCAGCTCACCACATTACTGATTCAGGAGGCTAGTGACAATGAGTCTGCCCCATCCGGAATTGATGACGTTGGTGTTGTGTTGAATGAGTCCGCACTTGCGCGTTTAGGGGTCACTGTTGAGCCCCACCCGTTACCTTGTCAAGTAGCTTGGGTTACCAAGACTACCATTCCTGTGACGCGCAGATGTCTCGTACCCATCACGATCATACCCTATACCGATCGGATCTGGTGCGATGTCGTGCCCATGGATGTTTGCCACGTTCTTTTAGGGAGACCATGGTTGTATGACAGGGACGTGACTATTCATGGAAGGACCAACACATGTTCATTCATGTTGAATGGGCAGAAGGTGGCCCTGAATCCTGTCAAACCCTTAGCCTCACATCCAAGACCGAAAGCCACCAAGGAGACCCTTCCGCCCACAGAACGGAAGAAGGCCTTGAATATTATCCGGGAAGTTGAGTTACAGAGAGAGAGTTTTGCGAATGGCATCCTTTATGCCCTAGTAGTACTCCAATCATCTGGACTGGTGCCTGACACCACCCACCTTCCTGAATTTGCCAGGAAGCTTCTTGAGGAGTTTCAGGATGTCCATCCTGAGGAGTTGCCTGTTGGATTACCTCCCATGAGGTCGATCCAGCACGCCATTGATTTAGTCCCTGGCTCCTCCCTACCCCATTTGCCTCACTACCGTTTAGACCCCGCAGCGCACGCTGAGCTGCAGAGGCAGATCACTGAGCTATTAGACCGTGGATTCATTCGTCACAGTATGAGTCCATGTGATGTTCCAGCCCTTCTTGCCCCCAAGAAGGATGGAACATGACGCATGTGTGTTGACAGCCGAGCTGTCAACCGAATCACTGTGAAGTACAGATTCCCCATTCCGCGATTAGACGACATGTTGGACATGCTGAGTGGTGTCGCTATCTTCTCAAAGATAGATCTGAGGAAGGGATACCACCAGATTAAGATTAGAGAGGGAGACGAGTGGAAGACTGCCTTCAAGTCAAATGAGGGATTGTATGAGTGGCTAGTAATGCCCTTTGGATTATCCAATGCCCCAAGCACCTTTGCTCGGATGATGACTCATGCCTTCCAGCCCTACATGGGTAAGTTCGTCGTCGTTTATTTCGATGAAATTTTGGTGTATAGCCGCTCTGCAATGACCACCTAGGTCATCTTCGCACCATTTTCGAGCTCCTGCGAGCCGAAAAGCTGTACATCCACATGAAGAAGTGCACATTCTTCGTGGAGTCTGTCATCTTTCTGGGTTACATAGTAGGCTCCTCGGGAATCTCCGTTGATCCCGAGAAGGTGAAGGCTATCATGGAGTGGCCCACGCCACAAAACATCCATGATGTGCGTAGCTTTCACGACCAGGTCAATTTTTACAGACGTTTCATAAAGGATTTTAGTGGTATCATGGCCTCTATCACAGAGTGTACCAAGAAGGGCAAGTTCAAGTGGCCATCTTATGCTGAAAAAGCATTTCAACTTATCAAGGAGAAGATGTCATCTGCCCCACTGTTGAGATTGTCAGATTTTGGCAAGACTTTTGAGGTGCCTTGAGATGCTTCCGGCGCTGGGATTTGTGGAGTCCTCACCCAGAAGGGCCACCCTGTGAGAAATTTCAGCGAGAAACTCTCGGGCCCAAAGCTAAATTATTCTAATTATGAGCGTGAGTTTTACGCTTCAGTGCAGAGCTTGAGACACTAGAGGCACTACCTGTTGCCAAAGGAGTTTATCCTACACTCGAATCACAAAGCTCTTAGATATATAAACTCGCAGCACAAGCTTAGCCCACGCCAAGCAAAGTAGGTGTCTTTCCTACAGGAGAACGACTTCGTACTCAAACATTGCAAAAGGAAGGAGAACACACCCGCCGATGCTTTGAGCAGAGTTACTCTTGTCCTCACAGAGATGAGAGCACATGTGATAGGCTTTGAGCGCATGATCGAGGATTATGCCACATGCCCTGATTTTAGTGGCATCTATAGTGCTCTAGCCGCCGATCCATACCACGACACTACGGACTATGTCATTCGGGACCGGTACCTATTTAGGGGCACACGATTATGCATTCCCAAATAGTCAATGCGCAATTTTATAATATGGGAGTTGCATGGTGGAGGACTAGGAGGACATTTTGGGAGGGACAAGACAGTATATGTTGTTCAAGAGAGATTTTACTGGCTGGGGATGGTGAGGTTCATCGCCCAGATTGTGAGAAGCTGCAAGGTGTGTCAGGTTGCAAAGGGAAATAAGCAACCAAATGGACTGTACACCCCTCTGCCCATTCCTTCCACCCCTTGGGAGAATGTCAGTATGAACTTTGTGCTAGGACAACCACGCAAACAGTGTCAGCACGACTCCATCCTGGTGGTAGTAGATCGCTTCTCCAATATGGCATATTTTATCCCGTGACGCAAAACTGACGACGCCTCTGCCATGGCGAAACTTTATTTTAGAGAGGTGGTAGCTCATAGGGGTGTACCCCGGACGACAGTGACTGACAGGGATGTCAAGTTCACAAGTTATTTTTGGAAAACCTTGTGGCGTCTTATGGGAACCAAGCTCATGTTCTCGACAGCCTACCACCCGCAGACCGATGGCCAGACTGAGGTTGCAACCGTAGCCTAGGGAATCTGCTGAGATGTCTGGTTGGGGACCACAAGGCTAATTGGAATCTGATCTTACCACACGCCCAATTAGCCTACAATAACTCATTAAACCGGTCAACTGGGATATCTCCGAACGAGATAGTTCACGGCCATAGGGCTAGGGTTCCTCTAGATTAGTTCCCCTACCGTACACTCATAGGACGAGTCAGTTTGCATCAGAACTTGCATTACAATTGCATAAATTACATAAGGAGATTGAGCACAGATTGCACAGCAACTACGATCATTATAAGCTGCAAGCTGATGCCAGACAAAGGGACACATCTTTTGAGGTAGGTGACTTGGTGATGGTGCGACTGAGTCCGGATAGGCTTCCCTCGAGAAGCCTGAAGAAGCTGGCCGACAGAAGAATCGGACCATACAAGGTGACGAAAAGGATTGGTACGAATGCATACCAGTTAGCCTTGCCATGTGATTAGGGATTACATCCAGTGTTCAATGTGGCTGATCTGACCCAATTCTACGAACACCCACTGGGACCTGAGGCGCCTTCTGCAGATAGTTCTGAACCAAAACGTATGAGAGAGCAATGTGTTGGTGAGGATATAGCTCCACAGACAGCCATGCCTACTTTTTCCCCTACTACTACCACCCCTGTTGGTAGCACCCCAGCACCGGAGGACAGAGCTTCAGTTGAGGACCTATTGCCGATACCGAGGTCCACAGACAAATTACTCCGAGGAGATTCACTGCCAGAGCTGATTCTGGATGAGGAGACAGTTGCCACTACTGAGGGTGGCTTTCAGAGATACTCGGTTCGTTGGAGATGGCGACCCGACATGGAGGACAGTTGGGTACTTGCAAAGGATATTGAGAGATTGGATGCTGACCTCTTAGCCCGCTACCGCACAAACCACTCACCGGTGATGAGTGCTTTTGAGCGGGGGAGAGTTGATGGGACCATCCTCTAGGCGGGTCCCGCCGCTGAGCCCGCCCGGACCCATAACGGCCTTGACATTTCAATTTTATTTTATGCATTTATTTTCATTCGTTTCATGTAATGATCGGAGGGACGAATATTAGCCCTTCGATCGTTTATTAAAAACACTCGGTCTAGATTGCTTTGACAGTATTATAAATTCCCAAAATCTGTATGTTAATTTCAGTTTCGATAAATAAAAATTCTGATTTTTCTCCAAACAGCAAGAACGGCTCTTGTTTCCCTCGGAGAAACCCTAGTTTCCAAATCCTCCCTCTCCATACCCTAGCCGCCACCTTCTGAACTCCTCCCATTGCTGCCTTCGGACCTCTCCCTGCAGGACAGCCGCTGCCACCACCCCAGCCGCCGCTGCTGCCCGATCACCGCTGCCCAGTCGCCGCCACTACCCAGCCGCTGCTGCCGGCCGCCGCAGTTGCCAGCAGCAATTGCTGCCCCTGCTGTCGCTGCCACTGCCGCCGCCTCCCCAGCCACCGCTGTCCAACCGCCTCCACTGCCCAGCCACCGCTGTCCAGCCGCCTCCACTGCCCAGTCATCGCTGCCCTAGCCGCCGCAAGAAATCTACTCAAATCACCCATCTCGCTCCCGGTTTAAATCGGCGTGTGTTTGTTCTTCCCATACCCTAAACTGAATTTATTTAATTATTTTCTCGTGCGATTTTGAGTAGAAATTATTTGTAGAAGCGCAAATCTAAATCCAGTCGCTGCGAGTGGTTTCGGAACGGAAACGCCTCCGAACACACACACATGGCAAGTACAACTCGAAGTACGAGTTACCTTTCTGGACTAGAGCCTTTCCTTTGATCCGGAACCGGTGCCGACCGCACTTCCTGTTCGTGACTCAGGACATCCCATTTCAAATTATTGTGGAATCTGCTGCAGGCAAATGCTGAAGCTTAATTGATCTGAAGTGACTGTGCGAAAAGTGCTTAAAATTCCAAATACATCTTAAAAAATCTGCATTCACAAGCATTCACAAGCATTCACGAACCCTAGGATTGCATTAGAGCCCGGCAACACCAAACCCTAGTGTTCCCCTGCATCACCTGGCAGGCGGAAGTTTCCACCTGCAGGCTCTGTCATAAGACAGAGCATGCGATCGCAAGCAAGATCTGCGATGGGGGATCGGGCAAAGGGGGAGGGGGACAGAGGAAATTTGAAAAATTACTTAAATTTAAATTTTTCACATTTTTTCATCGTTTAGCGTCCAAAAATAACGAAACTTGACACCGAGATGTGTTATGATATAACGAATACCCTCGCGCCGAAAATTCAATTCGGAGTAATATTTTATTTTATGTTAATTTTTGAGGTTTAAAACTTCAAAAATTAACCACAATCAAATAAGTTCGAGCAACCTTTCAATAATATACTTAACACAACGACACTGAAAATGATGGATTCGGACACGTATTTCAATATTTTTGATTTATATAATTTAAATAATTCAAAAAATAAAGCGGGAGCTTCCGATATTCGGATTTCTCCCAAACTAGGGCACTTTGATCTAAAAATTATTCTTATCTAAGGGTATTTTTGTTTGCCCTAATTCGAAATTCTCCGGGATCCTAATTTCTGAGGCAGGATTTAACCTAATTCGCAAAATAATGATTTTTGGGTCGTTACAGCGATACACTTGATCTGTTGCTCATTTATTTCAGCATCAATAGTTTCAGTTCAGAATTAGTTAGTTGAATCAAGCGTAGTTGATTTATTTCTGGTGGTACCGAGTTGCACCCTTGTTTTCCATTGATATTATGAATGTAACAGTTTTATTTCAATATTAATTAATAGATGTTAATGCTCTTCGTATTATTTTATATGATATTTAACTTAGTTGTTGCTTATTTAATAGAAGAGATAAAAAAGGTTAAATTTTATGATTTGTAAGTTTTCTGCCAGTATATCTTTCATTTGCATCATGAAAGTTTCCACTATGAGTACTCTTGAGCTTATCAAGTTGAATCATAGCATTCTTTCTCTTCATTAGTATTGCATTCATTCCATTTCTGACATTGTTAATTACATTCACTAATAACAAAAACTAAGAACGGAAAACATAGAATGAAATAAACAAAACAAAGTTCACTAATCCCAGAGTAACACATGAGCAGCGTTCACAAAAATTTGTTACAACTCACTTCATAGAAACTCACAAAACTGAGATACAAGATCATCTAGTGATGTAAAATGATCCTAAATGGAAATCAATTGAGCACTATTAAAATAGTTTGCATTCCAAAATATATGTTTATACCTTCGATGCTAATGCAAAAGCATACTCCGCAATAACCGTCTTTCCAGCGGATGTATGAGCTGCTACAAATACAGACTCACCCTTCTCAAGATAATATATAGCCTGTAAATGTTGGGTAGTTGGTAGCAAAGGAAACATCATTTTTTAGAACAAAAAAGTCAACTAGTTCTAATTTTGAAAATCCAATGAAAAGATCTTTGATCTAATTAAATATCAATTGCATGAACATAAACTAAAGGTTGTAGAAATCGACAGAAAGAAGAATTTAATAATTGAATCTCTAATAATCTTTAAAAGTTGTATACATAACATAAACTATATTAAATAATAATAGAAAAGTTTAATTTGTTAAATAGAATTTTATAAGTGATAATAAATTAAAGCAGAGTTATATCATCAGATTTTTTATCTATCCCATATAGTAAGCTCTCATTACAGCAAATAACCTAGTCGAATATTAACTGCATTCAAAATGCTGATAAGCTCCAGGTCAGGAGTATGCTCACATGTAAGAGATATAGATCAGACAACACACTTCTTTAAGTATGCACAAGTAAGAGATATAGATCAGACAACACACTTCTTTAAGCTGCATGCATGGAGGCTAGTACATTGCATGACTCCTAGGTGGAGCCTATGGATATGCATATGGCTTCGTGCTAAACTAACTTTAAACAAAGCATATATTAGTGATTTTCATCTCCATTTCACTCTACATACAAAAAAATTATCTAGAATTAAATTCCAGATTTTTTTATTTGACCAAAAACAATAATTACCTGGAATTTAATTACTTTATGCCCTAATTTACAGCAAACCAAACATCCCTTTAAAGATAAAGCTGCAGGAGAATATATCAAGGTAATGTACCATAATAACTCCTAGTACATTTAGCCATAGAGTCAAAAAGTGGCACTAGTTATATAATAAAGTCAACATAAACGTTACCTCCTTCTGAAATTTATCTAACTCAAAAGGAAAATCAAGTGCCATTTCAGGTACAAGCTCATGAAAGCAAGCAGCGATCTCATCACTGGCACATGGAGAGGCCCACGCCTGGAAGATTAAATATAAGTAATCCAAAGTATAAGGTGCCATTTACAAGAAAAGTAGAATACAACAAAAAATTTAATTACAAATAACCCATAACAAATCCAGCTAAAACACCATTTGCTAAAAAAGTTATACCATGACTATCTGAGTAGATACTAGTGATCATGAGAACTATAAAATACATGAAGAATGCAGAAGTACATGAAAGTAACAAATAGTGCAAGTTCCAGTTCGTGCGAGTGTTCAAGGAACATTTGAAGAACAACAGAGTTACAACATACACAGAAACTGCCAATCATTAATATCACTTGTTCATCATACTTATCTCAACAATGCTTACTAATATGTAGAAATGCACAATTCTAGTACTACATCAAGGAAATATTTAATGGCAATGTCATACCTCGTTTTCCTTCTGCTTCTTCTCATCAACTATCCCATATGATGTTCCTTGCCCAGGTTTAGTTGATAATATTTCATCTAATGCAAAATATTCAGTGCTATTTTCAGAACCACTAGTCACAGTCACATCTTTAACTCCTGATTCCATGAAACCTGAACTTCTGATCATTTAGTATACTCCAACAAAGCAGACAGTGATCAATCTTTTGAATCTCGAAATTTATGAAAATTAAATTTAATAACTAGCATCATCCATTCTTTCTTTACAGCCTATAAAGTTTGGCGATGTGAAATCTTAAACAATAACAAAAAGCACGATGCACTTAAGAGATTTAACCTTTTAAAAGAAAATTTGAATTAATCAAAGATTATGTCTTAAGTAGAAAATCAAGGGCAAACTGCAGAAAAACATACAAAGGCTACAGAAAGTGAAGCGATAAAGAGAGTAATAAAAGCAAATGAGAAAAAAACCCAGTTCAGAAAATGTAACTGAGGTGTCAAGCAGTGTAAACAAGTAACCTAATGATAGGCAAGAGTTCAAATGACACAATAGCTCCATAAACTGTGCAACATGAGTCGTTGTACACAATTTTTCCTGAGCAGCAACAGCCACATCGAATACTGTACTGATCATATACGTAATATGTTTTACATACTTTATCAGGATGCATTTCCTACTTGAGGCATCATAAAGCATATCTTTGAAAAGAAGATAAACATTTAGTCTACATGTATAACTTTTCAAAGGGTAGTTTCCTTTCTTGTTGGTTTTATTAAAAGTTCAAAAAAAACTGTCCCACAAAAAGGACAACATGCATATGACTGAAGCAGAATGAATCAAGGCTTCTTCAAGAAAAATACAAAGTTATCAGAATAGTAATTTTTTAAGTATAGTTTGTGTTTCCTGTGATTTACACACATGATCAACTTAGTTCATCTGTAAATTTTGGATGAAATTAGACTTCTAGCTTTTCATGGCAAATAGGGTACAAGTGAATGTGAAATTGTGCCATCTTCATGGATTCACAATGATGTGCATAAAATCACCTAAATTGGTATTTGTCTTGTAAAAGCAATTTAAACAAAAAATGACTCGAATATATTCTTCATGAAAACTGTGTACATGTAACTACATATTTATTTTTCCCAATTGTCAAACAGACTAGTCCCAGTGTTATTGTCATAGAACCATGGATAGGTTGATTTAAAGCAAATTAAATATAAAGTAAGCTTTCATCACATATTTTCCGCATCAGCTGAGTAATTGTCCTATTAACAATCTCACTATGGTGGTTAGTTTAAAATAATGAAAGGTTGTGCTTTTCATAAGATTAGTATCCATCATGCTTAGTAGATTTTTCCAAAATCGTTCAAGAATAAAGTCTTTGCCAAAAATGGTAGAGATCAACAATTTAAACTGAGCAAATACATACTGGAAGAATAGTTAGTCAGAATATGAATATCTTGCAAAACCTATATTTCATAGCGTAAACAACATGATCTTACTTTGTCTGGTAGTTCTCTAGTAAATCCATTGAATTGCTCTCTCCAATCTTCTTGACACATGCAAGGGAGTGGGCGATCCTTACTTTCTTTGGTTGTGTGGTTAAAAAAACTTTATGTAACAACGCATTTTTAAAGCCAATCTTTATGATCCAAGCTATATGGTAATTCAAAAAAAGACATTTGCCAAAATAATCCCAAGAATAATATAACTTGTCGTTTTAATCAGAATACTAAAATTGATCCAAATAGTACAACTATCAAAATTGTCTTGTAAACTTTTCCATTAATATTAGATAGAAATAGAGCCATTTTGACATTTAAGAAAATTAGGATTTTAAAGATAAATATAAATTATTATTATAAGATCATTTACAAACAGTTAATATAATTTATAAAACAAGAGATATTTAAAGGAGAACTTCATCCATATCACTCAAATCTTCCTTGCATAATTAACATACAAAGTTCAATATTTACAAAACTACTACACAAAACCACCATTATTATACTGAAATTACCACCTACTAACCCCTTACAATTATTAAAAATGAATGAGATTTGGCATGTATGATAAGGTATGCGACGATTTTGAAAGTATTGAAGTTTTAAGATTAAATATGTAGATGCTTATGAAATACAAATTATTCCAGTAACTATCCTTAAATTTTAATTTAAAAATAGCCTTTTTAATATTTTGATATACTTAATAATTACATCAACAACAACAACAACAACAACAACAATTACATCTTAATTATCATTGTTGTTGTAATAATTACATCTTAATATTTTATTAAAATATAATCCATTTTTTAAAATAACACTGCACTTGCATAATACAAAACGGAGCCCACATAATGTGCAAGAGCACCACTCTGCACACTTTGCACACCCTGCTCACTCTGCTCACCCAACATCAACACCAACACTCATGATGAAGGTGATCTACTAGATCAAGAAGAATGTTCGGCGCTACTGCAGGGGTTGTCAAGCACTGGAAAAAATTGGTCTAGTTGTATTGCAAAAGGCTGACAAGTTCGGCAAGCTCTACGAAAAATGTGAGGGAGGTTTTGTGGTGCATCTGTGAGAAAGTCAACAATGCTACAAGATATTTCCTTCAACAGGGCAATCCGGCAAGAGAAGACATTCCTATGGTTGAACAATTGCACTCACAAGAGATGATGCAAACAGATCACGCACAACAAAACATTCTAAAGATTATAACCCCGGCATTTGTTTTACTTAAAATGCACTCAACCAGATAGCCCTAAACTACAACTACATTTTAAATCTTATTAGTAATTGTCATTATGGTGTAGAAAAAAACCATTAACTCGTCAAGGAATTACTTCGGTATAAAAAACGCAAGTTATAGGCCAATCTTAGAAAAATATGCGATGAATAGCATTCACATTTTTGAAGTGCTTTATTAATTGAAATACTTGGTATTGAAATTTTTCATTCCATTTCATTGAAACATAAACCATCGTAACTGCACGAAACAAAAACTTTCAAATAACACGCATGAAAACAAATTATAATGAAAATACATAATCCATCATGAAAGCTTAAATCAAATAATAAAACAATGAAATAAATTTACAAAGCAACACTAGTAGCATCCTAGCCCAACTAAACAAAACAAATTCAACACCAAATAATGCAATTGATAAAATATCATGAATATGATAAGTATTACCAATTAAAATATTTGAATGTAAATTTTAGCCATTAAATAGAATAATCTAACCCAAACAACTAAAAAGTGTTCACACTATTGATAAAACTCGGTATGTGAAAAATAAAGAAATGGCAAAAAGCAATTAAACATAAGCACGTCTAAAGAATAATACTAGCAAATGCATCATGAAATAAATGGTAACAACTATGCTTATGTTACTTTATAAAGAAACAATTCTTTCAAAGCTCGAATATATAGTAATTTTAAACTTGGACATTCATGAATCAAATGAATTTCAAGCATACAACTAAAACTTTGATTTCTACAAAAAGAAAAGGAATTCAGTAGTTGTATCAATTTAAACATTTATTATTCAATTTCACAATAAACACACGTATAATGAACAACACATTTCTCATGCCTGCTTAAATGTCAATAAGCTGTATAAATTTTCATATTCCTTAAGAAATAAATTCTCACATTTTCAATAAGACATGCGTTCTATTGAAAATGTGAAAGGCCAAAAGCAAGTTACCATCATCTTCTACTCCATAAACATCTTGCTCCCATGCATTCTTGAATAATTCATCAAATTGAACAGACAATTGATCCTGCACCATATAAACAATAAGATCAGAGCAATTTACAGCATGTAAATGGTCGGAGCAACCTAACAGGTTTGATAACAAAGCAAAACAATGATGTAAACTATAATGCCAAAAAATCAAAGCATCTTTATAATTTCTTGCCAACATTAAACTGCCGAAAGTAAACAGAAAGAATACCAAAGACTAGATGGGATTGTCTGATAACCGCAACTAAGAAGATAGCTGATGTCTCAATTAAAAGGGAACAAACATACATAAAACATTAAACAAAAACTTACAGGATTTTTCCCGATAATATTATCTGATGAAGTGATACAATGTTTGCCTTGCTTCCACTGACAAGGAAATCCCTACGCATTAGAAAAAAGATGTAACATTATTACACTTTCGTAAGCAATTGAGGTCATTGACAAAAAGAAATAAAAAACCTTCAAATAGCCTAAGTCCAAACCCTTTTTGAAACTAGGAGGCACGGATTGTGCAATCCCACCATCAAAAATCTCACGAACCCATTCACCATTATGAGCTCCTTCTGGAAGAATCCGCTCTGATTGTGAATTATCCAGACCTCCGGAATGAAAAGGTTTATTATTAATGTTCCCTCTCACAAAATCCTTTGCTGACCCTGGCAAGCGTGGCAAAATACTGGAATCTTGTGCTTCCAGTTTCTCTGCAACATCAACCTGAAAATGGGTGAAAAATAAAAGAGGTGCAAACAAAAGCAAGTAAATGCAAAAACACAATTGTATAAACTCCACAATAAAAATGTTTATGCAAAGTTAATAGATGTAGGTTGCATTCCTTATAGTGCATAGATCAAAATCAGGGTTGTTGACTACGGGATCAAAGCATGGCCACGCCATTCACTATAAAGCATGCAAATGTTCAATCATCAATAAATAGCTATTCAAAGCATGTAAAGCATAAGAAATGTTCTCCTCTCCCTTTTCTTTTCTAATATGGTATAAAAGAGTGATTAATACTTAGTTTTATTAAGCTTTTGTATCAACTATTCCTCTACATCAACTCCGGGATTCACTTAAACGTCTCCGCCTAATATTAAAACTCAAAGCTCCTACATTTTATCCACATCCAGAACTCACTTATCCCATCATTCTGCTCAACATCATGCGCACTTCAACTAAAAAAGTGTGGCTCTCATCAGGTTGTTCCTCACTTATAATCCCAACTGTGACCTCCTAATATGCATCCTCCAGATTCACACTCATCGCACCCATCTTTGGCACACCGAAATATAATGTCACCCTCCCATGGCTACCATTTGTGTTAATGCTCGTCAATGAACGCAATCTATCATCTTCTGTTGCTCAAGCTTATGTTTCATGTCAACCTATGTAACCTCTAATCCAACACCCTCACAACTTTAAACCAAATTCAAACTACATGATTCATACATTTATTGTCTCTTTTCTTCAAGATGGGTGATCATATAATTGTTGAGAACGTCTGAACTATATGAGAGCAATACATGTTACTAGTCTAATGAATTTCTAAACAAGAATGATATTACATTCAAAGCACTAGCAAATTGCCAGTGAACCTCTCCCCATTAAACTAAGTACGTGCTAAGACAAAGAGGGGAATTGAGTTTACACCAATAATAGACTACGTATTGATTCTTTTTTATCTATTAATTACATGATTTGGGTAACAGTTCAAAGAGCAATTTTTGTATTTTACAAATAATTTTACCTTAAAAATTTTAAACATTACATCAAAGCCCTCGGATCATTGTCGGAGCCAACGGATCAACCATTCCTTATTACTTGAGACTTTCCTATTTTATTTCAAAAAGAAAAGAACTGGACCCTATTACAAAAACTATTTTAGTTGCTCAAGAGCTAGAAAAACTCGCTAGCAATGGACATGATAAAGCAGATATTTATATTGATGATAGGTTAACATTATGCCACTGCATCAAACCATTAAAGCAGATTTGTGAGAAGCCTAACAGTTGTGACAGACAAATGCAATTGTGGCATTTAATCTCTTAAAACCTGATTTAGCACTTAAAAGGCAGCGCAGTCATATGAATATATAAATCAACGCATTTATATTTATTAAGAGCATTGTTTTTGTTAATTAAATAAAGTAGCCACTCATATGTGTATGCTTTTAACTTCGAGTGCAGAGCAAAGTGACTAACAAATCCCAAGACAAATGATCGCCTTATTCTTGTGAGGTACAGTTCTTTAGTAGCATCCTCGTACATTTATTTTATTTTGTGATGGGCTTTTCTAGGGGAGTAAATTTGGCTAAAGAAAGTTGCACTTAGAAAATAGTATAGATTTTTACAAACTTATATGTCCATTCCAAACTGACCCAACTTTCCCACAAGTATTTCACAAAATATTCAATCTTATCTGCTCTTTCAATTAAAGAGAAATATAAAAGGATTACTGAATTTCAAGCAGACTTATAAAAATTTTCTCTTCATTTTTCATTATTCATGCATTTTATTTCTTTTAATCATTAACTCCACCATTGTTGAGTCCCAAGTTCTGAATGGGAAAGACAAGATTGTGATGAGTAATCGACAACCAGAGTAAAACTTTATTGAATCCTATTCTTTCATGAATAGATCTAGGGCATCCCCTGAAAGCAACATGCTGCATTTGCTGAATGCAGTGACAAGTGTGCCAAGGCCTCTACACCAGCGCCTAGGTGTAGTGTCAAATAAGTAAGGGTAACAATTTTATCTATTAAATACATAATTAGGGCAACAATTCAAAGAGCGATTTTTGTAATTTACTAATAATTTTACAGTATAAATCTTAAACATTACATTAAAGCCCTCAAATCATTGTCAGAGCCAATGAATCAACCTTTCATTATTTCTTGAGACTTTCCTATTTGATTTCAATAGAGAAAAGAGAAGAACAGGCGGAACCCTATTACGAAAACTATTTTTGTTGCTCATGATCTAGAAAAGCTTGCAAGTTCATGCACATAATCAAGCAGATGTTTATATTGATGATGATAGGTTAACATTTATGCCACTGCATCAAACCACCAAAGCAGATTTGTCATAAGCCTAACCGTTGTGACAAGTAATTGCTATTGTGGCATTTTATTTCCTGAAATCTAATTTAGCACTTTAAAGGCAGTGCAGTCATATGAATATATAAATCAAGGCATTTATATTCATTTAAAACATTGTTTTTGTTAATTAAATAAAGTAGCCACTCATATGTGTATGCTTTTGAAAATCAAGTTCATTCGAGTGTAACTAACAAATCCCAAGAGAAATCACTACCCTATTCTTGTGTGAGGTACAATTAAATTACTATAGTAATATGTACTCGTACTTTTATTTTATTTTGTGATGGGTTTTTCTTGGGCAGTAAATTTGGCTTGCAAAATGACCCAACTTTCCCACCAATATTTCATGAAATATTCAATCTTATTTCTAAAAAATTAAATTCTGCTTTTTCATTAAAAATTAAAGAAAAATATAAAAAGATTAATGGATTTCCAGCAGACTTGAAAAAATCTCTTCATTTTTCAACATTCATGCATTTTTTATTTCTTTTAATCATTAACTTCGTTGATATCAGATCCCAAGCTCTAGATGAGAAAACGGAGGGTTTTGTTAAGTAGTAAGTTACATAAGTAAAATTTTATCGAATCATATTATGTCATGAATCATTTAAACACTTATGCCAAAGTTAGGGCATCCCTAAAAGTAACACGCTGCCTTGGCTGAATGTAGTGAAAAGTGTGCAAAGGCCACTACAGCAACGCTCACGTATAGTATCAAATAAACAAGAGTTCCATATTATAAACAGATGCAGATTAAAAAGCCAGTGTGCTGTTCTAAATAAAGATTAGACAGTTTGAATATTAGCGCTCTCACTAACAAGCTTTTGAGTTAGTTGATATTATGATAAATAGAATTATGAATCTATTTTGCCTTCAAGAAACTAAGTGATGAGAGTGAAAGCAAAAGAAATTGATAGCTTAAGCTTTAAACTCTAGTACTCAAGTAAGAATCATCATAGAAATTGTGAGGGTATCTTTCTAGATATGAATTAAAAAACAACGAAGTGCAAGTTAAGAGATTGAGAGACAAATTACATCCTTAAAGCTCTTAACTAATAAAAAAATTTCAATATTGTAAGTGTTTATACCCTTCAAATAGTATTGAAGGTATGTATAAAAGAAAGACTTTGTCAAAAATTGGACAAGCAGGTTCAAGGAATACCTCAAGAGGAGACGTTTATATAGGAAGAGATTAAAAAGGATATGTAAGAAAAATAATTATAGAATTTAATAGTATTCATGGTAATTTTGATTTTAGAGAGATTAATGAATAAAGAAAATTTAAAATTTATTTTTAACATATGATTTTATAATTACTAACACTTAAAAAAAAAATTAACATATCACCCTATAAAAAGGCTTCTAAAACTCAGATTAATTATTTTCTATTAAAGAAAAGAAGATTGTTTATATTGTGAAGATTGCAAAATTAATCCAAGTGATTGTTTGATAACCTAATTTGTCTATTGGTTTTGAATTTTAAAATATGACAACAAAAGTAATATAAAATCTAAAATGTGTCCTAAAACTAGATGTTGAATTTTAAAAAGGTTAATATACAAATTTTTAGAAGTGAAGTTCTAAAACTTGAACTATGGAATTTTGAGAGTAAAGCCAACTTTATGTGGAATTCAATTTTAGATGTATTTGCATTGTAGCAAAAAATTTACTTAGTGAATAAAAAGAGAAATACCCAATAATAAAATGCATGGCACTAGAAATAAGATGTTCAGGTTAATATTAAATATAAAAGTCATGCTAAAATAATGATTTCAATATAAAACTGGGGAGAATTGAAAGTAATATAAGCTAATTTGCATGAATCTAAAATAACAGTTTACGATGTAAGAGTGCAACATTCGATGATTTATAAAATAAGATAAAAACAACTGAGAGAGCCGCATCTTTATAAGCTTGCCAAGTAAGATAAAATATAGCCAAAAATTTAAGCCATATAAAATATATCAAGACGATTATCAAAAAATTCATTTTAGAGATGAAGATATTCAGCATAGATGAACTGATTATTTTATTAAATTTTTAATGAATGTTATATATATACAATTAATATAAGTGAGTTTAATAGTTATAAAAATATAATCAATTATACTTTTATTTGATGCGTTAGTATAGCTAATATTTTGAGCACTTTAAAGAGAAAAAGAGCAAGAAAACGGTATGATGGATGACATCCCTATCGATGTATGGAAATATTTAGGTGATGAAGAAATTTTTGGCTTACCAAGTAATTTTCTATTATTTTAAAAACTGAAAAAAGATGTCAAAAGAGTGAAGAAAGAATTTATTATACTTAATTACAAAAATAAATACGATGCTCAAGCCTGTGCAAATTATAGATGAATCGAATTAATGTGTCATACTTTGAAACTTTTTGAGAGTAAGTTACGAAGGGATGCTTGCATTTCTCAAAATCAATTTAATTTTATGCCCATAGATTTATCATGGAAGCTATACATATAATAAAAAATTTGATGGAGAAATTTAGAAAAAACAACAAAGATTTTCATTAATTTTTTTTATCTTGAAAAGGCTTGTCATTGGTACCACGAGAAGTTTCTTTAGAGAGCTGTATAAAGAAAATAATTTGTATTGCATATATTGATGTTATTAGATATACGTGTATAATGGGACATGTGTTTGATCGCGAAGTGGCTCATTTAATGATATACCTATTACTATTGAATTATATCAAGGCTCAGCTCTCAGCCCATGTCTTTTTGCTATAATTATGAAAGTTCTTATTGATCACAATAAAGAGGTTCTTTGGTTAATGTTATTTGCAGATGACACTATTAATTGATAAGATTAGGGATGGAGTAAAAAAAAACTTGAATTGCAGAAGACTACTTTAAAATATAAAAGTTTTAATCTTAGTGAATATAAAACTAAATATATGGAGTGTAAGTTCAATTGTATTAAAAGTCCTAATTTCGATGACATAACTATTGAAGATCATTTGATCTAGGAGAGCAAGAGATTCAAATATCATGATTTAATTATTCAAAATAATGGTCAAATAGATAGTCAAGTGATTAATAGGATTCATGCTAGTTTAATGAGATGGAGGAGCGCTTCTAGAGTATTGTGCGATCAAAAAATCCCACTCAAAATTAAAGAAAACTTTCATAGAGCAACTATGCTGCCAGCTATTTATATGGGGCTAAATGTAGGCAAACAAAGAAGACATTTATCGATAAAATAAGTGGTACAAAGATGAAGATGCTTAAATGGATGAGTGGGTATACTCAAAAGGATAAATACACGTATGAATTTGCATGTATATTTTAAAAATTATAAATTATGAATAACATTGCATTTCAAGCTTGCTTCAACAAATCCAAGTTCAGTAAAAAGTTTACATCACCCGCATCATTGATTAGGTTCAACAATTAATTCTATTAATGATTAAAATGAGAGAAGATAAGAACATTGGTTATGTTTTGCACAGCAAAAGCGACTTACAGAGTGAGGGAAAAGATGCCAACATTTTATTGTGAGTAAAACAGAACAATAAGAGGAACCATGTAGGCTCAATCAGTATCAAATCATGTGAGATATTTTTTGTCATCAATCTTATTAACAAATAAAGCTTTAGTTTAGTTAATTTAACTTGCACTACATGTTTTGTTCATATATTTATCAAAGCCATTTTGTTCATATATTATTCATTTAATTTATTCAAATTTTATTGATATTCATTCATTAGTAAAAAAAGAGATATTTGCCAAAATTGTCCATTAGCTATTTTAGTTTTATCAATTTCATTTCAGACTATAAAATATATTCATTTTAGTCCCTGAACTATTAAATATGTTTAATTTAGTCCCTCAACTACTAATTCAAAGAACAATTTAGCTCCGATTCTTTTTTCTTTGAGCTAAATTAAGCTTAAAATGAATAATTGATGGACAAAATTGAACAGATAAAAATAGTAAGATTAAATTGGACAAAATAAATAGTCCAGGACTATATTGGCCAAATTATAATAGTTGAGGGGCTATTTTAGCAAATTTCTTTGTAAAAAAAATATGTTGAAATTAGTTCAAGCATTTAAAGAAAACACACCATCAAAATATTAAATATTGGCAAAAGAAAATGATGCCAATTAAGTGAAATTTATTTTCTACCATAAAATTCTAAAGAGAATACTCTTTATAGCCAATCTCTAGTGGGAGCTATAAGAATGCTAAACTTCATAATATTTATTGCATCCAACTTAATCATTTTTGTAAGAGCATGCATATTACAAAGTTAAGAAAAGTATAACTAGCATGATCTAGATGATTTGAAGATGATATTGCGAAATAATAATAATGATGTTGATAATTCAAAAGGTGAATAATTTTACTTTAATATGTGACTTAGAAATATTATCTATGACGCTTGTGTTTGTTCATTGCAATGGGTTTTCTTGTTTATAAGAATAAGCTCTATTCTTATACCCAAGTTTCTAATAATACAACTCATGAAGCATCGATAGCTTTAAAGTTTAAAATGACTTGAGGTTGTACATTATATCCTATTTAACTTAGTCATCATAAACTTATGTAGATATTAACACCACTATGATAATTTTATATTTCAATTATAATATGAATTAATTGATTCGAGCTTGCATTGATATTTCAATAATATAATGCTACATAATTTTATATTTCACTTAAATTTTTTTAGTTAAAACAACTTTCGCATAGAGTAAATTAAGCTTAGCTTATATTGGTTTGGCACTAAGAGAGATTACTTCAATATAATTTTTAATAATAAAAAATTATTAATAATTATGAAAGATTTTTAAGATTTTATTAAATTTTTAAAGTCAAATAAGATGAACATGCATTGTTCCATAACTTTATTGCACCTTTGCACTAAAGTGAGTAATTCGGTATCCACAAGTTTGGTCGCTGAATACTCCGGTATTCTCACTTACTCGTGTTAATGTAATTATCTCTATTGTCATAACTTTTAAAAAGCACCACATACTCATTATGGAATTAGAACTTTGATACCAATATTGATACACTTTATAATCACCATGCATGGGGATTGATCTCTCCCCTATTGAGATTAAACTAAATGCTTGTAAGTTTTCATAGATGATTCACTGAAAAATTTAAAATTGAACTGTAAATGATTTAATACAAGTTTATGCGGTGAAATATTTTTAAGGCATTCACTCAATAGTTAGCACTATTAGAATTGCACTCATCAACAATGGCAAGCCCCAGCACAAACCTTGATAACAATTTAAATGGTACAAAAAAATGAAGCAACAATCTCGAATGTTGCCAAGGAGAAAAACATATGTGCTTACCTAAGAAAGCAAATTTAAAAAGTCAAACAAAATATGCAAGCTTCATTTAACAAGTTATTGATCAAAGTGACTACAGCAATTGAGTCATCGATCATGTTTTTATAAAAGATTAAACCATTAAACCCATTAAGATAGTTGTTTATGAAATGCTGCTAATAAAAAAAAAAGAAAGAAAATGTATCTGACATTAAGCAATATTTAGAGAAGTTTGTAACCAAATATCTAGGTAGCCCTAAATATTTCCTTGTGGTTGAGTTGGGTTTTAGCAGACAAAGATTTATCTATCTTGAAAAAAATAAGCTATTTGTACACTTTTAAGTAAGTGAACTTTAATGATGTTAGACATTCAACACCCTTAAATAATCAAACCACAACTAATAAAGATAAACAACACACCTAAAGAAGCAAGAAGGAGACAATTGCTGCAAGCAAGAAGTGCCCAAAGAAAGAAATAAAACAAGGCTCATTTGGTTGTGAAATGAATTGTGTTATAGCACTTAGCTAAAAACATTACATAAAAGTTACACTTTGTAAGAAGAATTTGATTTCCTTGCAGCTAATCATATGTATATGTACCATAACAATCATGTAGGCATGTACATTGCAAATAATTTTTTATTAATGAAAGGACAAAACACATCAAGGCAGATTGTCACATCATTAGGTGCAACACAATCTAAGAAGATATTTCCCTTTGCCTTCCTCTCAATTGGTAACAAGCCAAAGCAGATATATATGTATATATATATATATATATATATATATATATAGATATATATATATGTTTGTGTGTGTGTGTATATGTATGTGTGCATATGCGTATATATACTACAATTTGAGAAGATGATAACACAAATCATTAATTATAAAATACATCAATTGTCATTCATCTATAGATTGTAACTACTCTAAACATAATAAATATGCAAAATATTTCTTTTCTTTTTTTCTCTCTTCAAGCATTGCACATGTTAACAAGAACAAAATTAAGGTTACAGCTTAAAATGGTTCAACTTTATTTCTTGAAACATTATACAACAATGACCCAAGTAAATTATTCTAAGAGTCAAAAATCATTGGGAAGTATTCATCATGCCAAAAATCTTTAGCATGCATATAATTCAGAATAGCATGCTGCTCATTCAAGTGAAAATAATGCGTACTTCATAATAGAAATAGAACAAAACATGTACCTGAATTGAATTTAAATCCCACAATGCTGAAGGATCCTCGTTCTTTGATCGCCTAAATGGCAACTCCCAAGCTGGTGCAACAACATAGCGAGGTAAGGATGGATCCAATGGAATTTTTGCCTTGTCAAACCAATCAAATTCCCACATTCTTCCATCCTTTTCAGCAGAAAATTCATCAGGATCCAGGGCTGGGGACACATAAGTATCCTCTAGATGCCTTTTCAAGGTTTGGGGTGTTTCGGGAGGAAGCGCAGGTGGCTACAAAAGAAAAGGAGGGGCATAACAAATAAAAAAGACATCTCAAATATACTTTGGTTGATTGGCACCGTAATCATTAACTCGTCAGAAAACGAATAATAACAATAACAGCATAGAAATCTTAATTCCATTAAATTGATTCAACTACATAAATTGTTTAGCCTTCACTATGCTTGATCAAATACCTCATAACATTAGTGGCCCTATAATTTTTTATAAAAGTTTTCTTCACCTTTGAGAAGAAATTCTAATAGCACAACACCCCATAAGTACTCCATTTCATCAAACTAGTCTATAGATTGTTAGTCACATTGACCTCTATTTTATCATTATTTTGTATATTAGAACGAAGATATTTAAGCATCTCTCTCTTCTTGATAGCATGACCCTAAATTGTATTATCATCTATATCATGACTAAATTTAATTAAACTTACCCTCCATATATGCCATTTTGGATCTACTAAGACAAAGCTGTTTACATTTTAAAATAGTTTATCATAGCTCAAGTTTAGCTTTAAACCATATCCAGTCTTACCAAAAGAAGAATACCATCTGCAAAAACATGCATCAAATCATTTCCTCAAGAATGAGCTTAGCATGAATAATCCTAACTAATGTAAAGACATGAACCTAGAGCTAATCCTTGATGTAGTTTCAAATGAAAATAGAAAAATTACACGGTAAACAACATTGCATTCAAATCCAAGTAGTTGGTCCAATATGCATGTTTTTAATAACTTTAATTTAAGCAATACATACCACTTTTCTTTTCAATACTCACAATAACTTCTATTGGTACTATGTCACACTATTTTTCCAAACTGATAAAACCAAATGTAGATCTTATTTTGCCTCTTTAAATTTCTCCATCAAACCTCTCACTAGATGTATGGCTTCCATGGTTGTCGTACCCATCATTAAACCAAATGATTATGCAAAACATTATCATCTCATCATAATCTTTATCTAATCATCGTCTACAATTTTTTTAATTCATGAATGTTTAGATCAATTCATTTATAAATTGCATAATCCTGCACAAAGCATTTATTCTTGCAAATAAATAATGTGGTACTCCTCTAATTCAGTACCATTAATCTTAAAAATCAAACCAAGAAATTCCTTTAAAGCCCAAATATTTACACATCAATAAAAATGTCATCGTGTACGTGTCTGTGATTGTGTGTGTGCATATATATATATATATATATATATATATATATATATATATTCCAATTTTTCATAATTTTTAACATCAATCCAAACCTCAATTTTAATTACTTATCAAATAAAGCAACAGTTAGATTAAGGGGCTATTTGGATTGAGGTAAAACCAGAGTAAAGCAAAAAATTTTCAGGCAAACTGAGATTACCATCATTTGATATGAAATAAAACAGGTGAAAAAATTTTTACACTGTAATTCAATTTTGCATTTGTATATATAAAATTGGCATAATCCAATTACGCCCAAATCAAGCGTAACTCGCAATTACACCCGATTCAGTGAAGAAATCGAGCAAGGGCGCCTCTTCCATGACTACAAAATTGAATTGTTCGTTGATCGAATCATTCAACAATTCGTTCAAATAATTCGTTCATTTCATTTGAACAACACCTAAATTTCAACAAAAAAAACAAATGTTTTTGGGGATAATGTTTCCCCATTTTGCACTGTAATTCAATTTTGCATTTGTATATATAAAATTGGCGTAATCCAATAACGCCAAAATCAACCGTAGCTCGCGATTACACCCGATTCAGTGAAGAAATCGAGCAAGGGCCCCTCTTCCACGACTACAAAATTGAATTGTTCGTTGATCGAATCATTCAACGATTCGTTCATTTTGTTTGAACAAAACCTAAATTTCAAAAAAAAAAAAAAACAAATGTTTTTGGGGATAATCTTTCCCCCTAATTTACTCAAAATACAACACTCTCAAATTACTTCATTCCAAACAGAAATATCTTAAGTTTTCTGAAAAACTACTAAACAGCAATAAAGTAATCTGATTATATTGTAATCTTATTACACTGTAATCAGATTATTTACCTTCAAATTTCTCAAATTTTTTCATTCCAAACAACCCCCAACTTTTAAGCAATTTTACTCCGTTACATTAACCACGTCATTACAACCTTGATTAAGAAAAATTTATGAATACAATTCATCCATCTAATTGAATGTCCTCATTCAAGAAAAACATTGTTTGATTAGTATCTTATATAACAACACTCAAGTTGAGTCTTTAATTTTGCTATCACTTATTTTTGTTAGCATATACATGAATTTTCATCTTTTAACAGCATTTACTTTCTCATTTAGGCATCATTAGATGATTTCTTAAGCTCATGAAAAGCTGCATTGCACTTTTTATAACATTTTTTTTAATTTCTTAAGCATCTTGCTTTCACCGCAAATCATCTTTATTGTTGGAGATTACCCATTTAAATTCCCTAAGAATATCTTTAATCTTCATGTAAATTCGATTAGCAATCATTTGATAGACAAGATTAGCTTCCCCTTAATGTCTTGCTATCCATGCTCAAAAACCCAATTCTGAAATGCATCACCACTTTTATTCTATAAATTATGTCATCTAGTCCTAAGATAAAATTAATTTCTTCTCTAACTCACCATCATCTAACTAAAGCCAAATAATGAAATTGGTTATCAAACTTCCCCTTAATGTCCCACTATCCATGCTCAAAAACCTAGTTTTGAAATGCATCACCACTTTTATTCTAAGAATTATACCATGTAGTCCTAAGATAAAATTAACTACTCCAACTCACCATCATCAAACTAAAGCTAAATATTAAAATTGGTTATCAAGCTTCCCCTTAATGTCCCACTATCCATGCTCAAAAACCAAATTTTGAAATGCATCTCCACATTTATTCTAATAATTATACCATCTAGTCCTAAGATAAAATTAACTTTTTCCCCAACTCACCATCGTCTAACTAAAGCCAAATATTGAATTTGGTTATCAATTTCCCCTTAATGTCCCACTATCCATACTCAAAAACCCAATTCTGAAATGCATCTCTACTTTTATTCTAAGAAGTATACCATCTAGTCCTATGATAAAATTAACTGCTTCTCCAACTCACCATCATCAAACTAAAGACAAACATTGAAATTGGTTATCAAATTTTCCCTATTGAAAATAGAATCTTTACAAAAAAAACAATATTTTTATTAACAATAAAATAAACAATATGTTATGTAAAGGGCATATTATTACAAGTGATAGTATGTTATTCTTCTTACTTGAACAATGGATTGGCAATCATAAGCATCAGTTAAATAAACTACAATATCTCTTTTCCTTTTTCGTTACTCTCATCAAAACCAAAATTATAGTAAATACTTCAAATACTTATATGCATATTTAAATCTCCTTCAAAAGAAAATATTTTCTCTTGGTATATTCCTTGCCTAAATTCTTCCAAATTTTCATGTTTTCCCTTTGTACCTAAACTAATTCTATTTGATATAGTGAATACTTATAATATCAATAGTCATCCTATTAAACAAAATATTTGAATGTACAACTTTATCTCGCATCCTCTTGACTTCCACCGCATCATTTTTCAATTTAGTATAAGATAAAACCAACACCATTTCTATGTCAACCCTTAACTGAGTACCAAAATTTGAGGCCCATATTATAAATTTATTTTGCTTTCTCATATAGCTACTTCATTTCCAATGTAACCTTTGCTTATTTAGCATTACGCCCGTACACCTATGTAACAACCTCTATACAGTTATAGCTATATTCAAGGAATACAAGACATCGCTTTCGGGGAAGAATCAATCTCTAGTACAATTGATCAAAAATTCCTGCCATGTTAATTCAATAATTTTGTAGTAGTTTTCAACTACACAGCCCAACCCTCCACCTTTTTCATTTGGGAGATGAACCTAAGAGCAATAGTGTTCATAAAACAATTAACTAATTAACAAAAAAATAAAGTAAAGCATAGTTACTCTATTTAGTTTGTTTGGCAATCCATATTATTATATGCAATATCAGACCATGAGTCTTTAAAATTCCAAAACAGCTTAAATGCTATTTTAAAGCCCCGCTATTTAGTTAATTAAATTAATTATTTTCAACCTACACCTTAAGACACATTAAGTCTTCCAGCCTATATTTACTTGCATCTTAAATCTAGAAAACAACAAAAAAAATTTACCAAAATTTACCCAGATTTAACATCTATGATATCAAGCAGCTTTTAGGGTTTAACATCTCTAGAATTTAATAAATTTGGATTTGCTAATTAAATCCAGTTTGTTCCCAAATTATGCGATAGCAAAACCAGTGAGGGGGCTGAAATTTCCATCATATCTTTAATTGTGCACAGTACAAAACTTTTTCTCATAAACCTTATAACAGTAATGTTAATTATAAATAGTTTTCCGCCTAAATTTGAGACAAAATCATTCACCTTCACTAACTATATTTTCGGTAGAGCCTCAGTCCCCATGCTGCTTGGGAATATGTTTTTGCAGTAAAAAAAGGGGGAGGAAAAACAAGCTCAAATCATAAAAAAGATTGAAGAAGGGGGGAGGTAAATTACAATGATAAAATCGGGTAGGGATTTCAATGGGGACAATCTTTCAGCAGGATGAAGCGGCTCCATTCTCAGATGCCCGCTGTGACCAGAGAACCCTATTCTAAAACCAAGCTCGTTCCCCGCGGTGATCCGATCCATGGCGCCGCAATTCAGCCGTACTCTTTTACCACGCCCTAGTTTCCATTCTTCTGCGTGAATTTTCTCTTTCAAAAACCTTCGCAAACAAAATCAAGGAGCTCAGACTTTCAATCCCAGAATGTTCCTGCGTTCCATTCATGGAGAGGGATTTTCAACAAGTATATCCCGCCATCTAGGTTACAACTGCGCGGTTCATCTGGGGCACAAATCAATAACCTTATTCACTAGCTAAAACACAAGCTTTTATATTTGGTTCATGCTATATTATTTAAAGATGTTAGTAAAATAGGTGTTGTTTGATTTGAGGTTATATAATTAATGATATCTCAAAATTACCTAAGTATTATTGTGAAATGTTATATGATGTTATTTACATATTTAAATGAGAATTTGGACATCATTTATATTAGTATTTATTTATTTACATTAAAATAATATAAATATTATTTTTAAAATTTATATTAAAATAATATCTAAATCTCATTATATGAGTTTTTTGAGAGTCACATCAATGGGTCTAGTATTTTTCTTATTGTAATGTAACTAGTATTAAAATTAATGGACCACGTATGTATTGTCTGAAATTCAAATAAAGAAAATGCCAAATAATTATATATTTAGTGTTATTATAATATATATTTTT
This sequence comes from Gastrodia elata, assembly GCA_016760335.1. Classification (NCBI taxonomy): domain Eukaryota; kingdom Viridiplantae; phylum Streptophyta; class Magnoliopsida; order Asparagales; family Orchidaceae; genus Gastrodia; species Gastrodia elata. The sequence continues at coordinate 22,220,856 of CM028672.1, read as the reverse complement.
TTTATTTAAAAATATATTAATCAATTAAAGTATTCATCATTTATATTATAAGTTTGCAAACGAATAAATTAAAATATATTAATCTCTAAATATAAACTTTTTATAATTAGAATTCTACATTTATTAATTAATAAGAAAATAATATTTTTAAAATTGGTAGAATACTTTTAGTCTTGCTTATAAGGAAAATGCAACAATTATCAAATCTCTTACCAAAACGCATTAGTTTATGTGGCAACTCATTCGAGAACTCAGGCATAACACGATGCTTAAATATATTGCATCGAATTCTTCCTCTCCATATCATTTGTCTTAGTTGGACAGTTTCATTGAAAGCAACTGAAATTAAAACTAAATAACCACTAAGAATATAACTAAAGTGAAATAATCATTGTTGATTGTATTGACTGAAATGAATTACCACTAAAAATTATATATGAGCTGAAATGCAATACATTACAAAATAAGTAAGGAGCTAAGCACTATGTTTGATCATATGAGATGTTAGTTTTCTTGAACAACTGTATAATTCTCATAAAAATTTACTGATGTCTCCTTATTCCTTCAAAAAATCTACCCTAGTTATATTGTATATGTACAAACTAATCTTCCATGATCAAACCATTGAATATTGAATATTACTATGATTTATTGAAATTTTATTTTTGTATGCACAAGTTTGAATGTTATACAGTAAGGAGTTTTGACTCAAAATATTGTAGAATATAAAATTATTCAATTAAATTAATATAGGTAAATACTGAATTTTTTATTAATTATTTAATTATTAACTATGAAAATATTAAGCTAGTGATTTATCCAATATCATAATGTGGCGACCCGAGCCCCGACAAGCAAGTTGGGGTGATCGTCACTTAGCAAATCCCACACTTATCATTAGATTATGTTATAATAAGGTATGGATGTGCACTATGTAACAGCGGAATCATTCATTAATGAACATACATAATAATCAAAGTGCGGAAGAAGGCAATAACAAGATTACATCCAGTGAAACCAAAATACAAAAATAAAAAAGATGTAACTCAGAATAAAGTATGCAGTAAAGGAAAATACAATGAGTACGTGTACTATTGCAATATTTTTAAATAAGTTCTAAGCATAAATAAATGACACTCATTCTCACTTAAATAAAATAAGCAACATAAAGTAAGACTCCTCATCTCCAAGATGCTCCTCCACGGGTGCTAACTCCTCAAAATGCTCTAAAACTCACATTGTTAGTTTTATAATACTAGGGTCCCAGCAAAAAAAAAAACTGGTTAGACATGTTGTCTAATTACATTTTAGGCTATTAATTGTTCATGTGTTTAATGATATTACAAATATGTTAAGCATTCTAAGAGCAATAAGGCAACAAAAAAAAGTGGTAAAAGCTATAATCATTCAATTATAACTTAAAGAGAAATGTGAAGTAAGCACATACTTTGGCCCAAAGCTGCAGAAAGGTTAAGCAATGAATATATACAAGGAAATACTAAGTATAAGAAAATATCCTAAGTAAATATGATTAATTCTACACATGCTAACTTTATAAATAAAATGCAATATAAATAAGACTGAAATAAATCTAGCATCCTAGCATACTTATATATCAAATCAGGAACTGCTAAATATAAAAGAATAAATATTGGAAATATAGTAAATATTAAAAATATTGCACAATTGCTGAAGAATACAAAACTGAAAGCATAATAAAAATGTTATCTCAATATGGACATATCCCTATTTAGAATAGCCATAACAAGAAATGGTGGCTCAAATAGCCACTAAGTAAATCTTCTGAAGCATTTATAAGAAATTTCTCAGATCAACAAGTCCATTGAAAATATACCATCTATGAGAAATTTTTTAGGTCTTTATCATCTCAAATATGTGCAACAATACTGTAGAGACAAACTAAGTAAGACACATTCCAATTAAAATGTTATATAATTCATTGATTTCATTTAGTCTAACTATTCATGAATATGTCTCATACAAATTTTAAAACAAACATAAAATATTTATAAAATATCCTATATTCATCTATTATGTCACAATATAAATGCTCAAAGCAAGGAAGCAAAGCATTAAGACACGGTAATAAATAACAGTACTCAAAATCTGTGATATCACCTATTTTTTAATTAAATTCATTATAGCTAATATAAGATTATACAAGTTCAGGATCTCTAGTATCATATTATCCAGTATAACCTCAAAACTATAGTTCTATAAGGCTAAAAGCAATTATAACTTACCAAGTTCTAACACAATTAAATCAGCGGCGCTTATATAAGTTTAATAATAAATCAAACATCCTAAGTTAATGATTTAATATACCCCAAGCCAATCTTAATTAATGCAAAACAAGATTGATAGATTAAGAGTTAAACTCCAAATATTGGGGTTTAACCTTTTAATCCAAAAGGTTCTATAGGCTAAGGGTAAGGGAATAATCCCAACACTCACGTACTACAGTTAGGGCTATCTTATTAAGCAAAGTCAAGTCTTAATAAGATTGATCTCTAAACTTAGATTAAAGTTTAAATATAAAATAATTTAAATAAAAGATAAAATTTAGAAATTAATAAAATAAGATTTCATCTATTGAATAACCTATTTACTCAATGAATAAACTCTAACCTAAATCTACATCTAAATCTTAAGAAAAATTCTTAAGGTTTTAAGGAAGAAACTTAACCTAGGAAGAATAATAATTTTTATTAGAAACTTAGTTTAAGGAGCTTAAATGGGTTAATATTGATTCTAAATCTCGTATATTATTGATTTTACTAACTAATTTAGATTTTTAAGGCTTAAGATAGCTTAAACCTAATTTTGGACAAAATAACCATTTTGCCTCTACTTAAGGGTCTAAAAATGTAATTTTTTGATTTAAGATTCTAAATTAGAATTTGTTAATGACAAATAGTTACTTACTATCAAATATGAAGATAAACAGTAAGTACACCAAAATCATCCAAAGATTAAGTCTCATGAGCACAAATTAAGGTTTTAGCTCATTATGGGCAATTTAGTAATTTTACTTAGGGAATTATAAAAATTCAGTTATACTTATGTTATTTAATGTCTAAGGATTCCATAGAGTCTACTATCACTACATTCTGAGGTCATTTGGCCATGTTATTGTGGCACCCACTCCTTAAGTCCACAGTCATTAGACTAAGGAGCGGAGTGTCACTTGTACAAATCCCTCACTCAACATTAGATTAAGTGAGATCTACAATCTACTGCTGAGGTAAGGATGTGCACATGATAACAAAATGGATCAGTCACTAAATTTATATATATATACAGAGTGCAGAAACAAAATGAGATAAACATTACATCAATTCACCATATATCAGACATGAAATAAAATGAAATAGTTCAAAAAATAATAATGTGTAGAAAGTAAATACAGTCACAATACCTGTATTATTATAACATTTTAATTAAAGTTAATGAAATGAAATGAAAATACTCTCATCCCCACAATAAATATAAAACAGCAGCTAAATATCCTCTGGTCCAAGCTGAAGCACCTCCTCTAAGTAAGGCTCCTCCTCAGGTACATGATCCTCAAGTTGCTCAATATCTGATATTGTCAGTTTCACAATGCTAGGGCCCCAGCCAATAAAAAAAAATATTGTTAGACAAAATGTCTAAGTACATTTTAGGCAAGTAATTTATTAAGCATTTGATAATATTACTATTTTACTCTAAATCAAGTGAAATATCTATCTAGCATGAGAGCAAGTAAGCATACAAGGGGATGAGGATACGTTATAAATGTAATATTTATAACTAAGCAATAATTGAGATAAAAGCACACCTCAAGTGAACTAAATAAAGTAGGGCATACATATGTAATATAGTAAGTGAAAATACTGAAAAGAAAAATCTAAACCTAAACATGCTGATGATCATTGATATATACTAATTTAAAATATTAATTTGAAAATGGTACATATAATAAACAGTAAAATCTAGCATCCTATATATGTATTTATATAAATGAGCAGGTAAAACAATATATCTACAGCTGATTGAATAACATATATCATCAACATAATAAATAGTGAGCTAAAAATTAAAGGAAATGTATAACTGTTATATCAGAAAGAATTATCCAATCTAACCCAATATATATAAATCCATTCCTATAGCCTTTATGGGATAGGGCAAACATATCACAATAATATATTATTGTATGATTGAAGAGGCAGATAATACTATGCAAATATCTTTTAGTTATTTTACTTTTATTTCTGTGGACAATTTTAGAAACAATTGAGGAGTCAAGCACTTCTGTAAGACTGACCGGGTCCCAAGCTTAACACACTCTCCTCAATGAGTAGTGTTAAGCATCCTGATCTCATCTTACCCCTATCCATTTGAATAAATGTGCACCATAATCTACCATAAATTGAACCCAAATACAAATATTTTCCTAATATTCTAAGTTTTTATTTTCATACAATAATATTTATCTTATATGATATATCCAAGGGAAATAGGCACAAAATTTAAGGAATACATAGCACAAGATCAAATAGTAAGCAAGGGACTCTATTAAGCATGGTGATATCATTTGTTGTCTAATTTAAACATTCTAACTATTCCAAGTTACACAAGTTCAAGATCTTCAATTCCTACTATTGAGTGTAACTTAAAAGTATATTCTTATAGGTTATAAAATATTATGACTAGCTAGGTCCTAATATGATTAATCAATATCGACTATATAAATCATCATGACCTAATTTATGAGTTTAGACGTTCTAAACTAAAAGCTGTCTAAAATCTACCAAGCTAGAGATTATAGATTAAATACCATGAGATTGGGCTTAATCACATCCCCAAAAATAAGACTTAAGATCTAGGTTAAATCTAAATGTGAACTAATGATTGAGCTAAATCCTATTAAGCAAATCAAACTTAATAGGATGAATCTCCTATTCTAAATCTAATGTTGAAAGATAAAAGAATCTAAATAAGTTGTAAAATTTAGAAACTAATAAAACCAATGATTCATTCATTAAATAACCCCATTATTTGATGAATAAAATTTATCCTATGATCTAGCTCTAATCTTAAGAATAATCTTATTATGAGATGTTGAATTTCTTAAGAAAAAGATTTAGAGAAATTTTAGAGATTTTAACAAATTTGACCTAATAGCTGATTTTACTCACTTAGAGGATTTTAATATAGTTTTAATATTTATTTTATTGACTTAGAAGATAATTTAGGAGTTAAAGATACTTAACCTAAATTTTAAGCAAAATGATCGTTTTACCCTTACTTAAGGGTCCAAAAAGCTACTTTTCGATTTAGAGTTTTAATTTGGGATTTCTCATTGCCAAATGATTCCTTACTGTCTAACATGAAGATAGACAGTAAGTACACCAAATTTGGATAAGAAATGAGTCATATAGGTCCAATCTAAGGTTTTCAACCTAAGGGGCATTTTAGTAAATTACACTGAATGAAATTTAACCTCCGGAATAAGTTGACTTCTCTTTCTAGTTAGCCGAGAGGATTTGTTTTTATATAGTTTACTGTTGGTTACTATTCAAGGATTCCATAGAGCTTAAGAACACTACATTCTGAGGTCTAATGAATTAGTTATAGCCATTTGAATTTCTAAGAAAAATTGGTAATTTTCTAAGTTAAGAGGGATCAAAAAGCTAACTCTTTCATTTGGAATCCAAATTTAGCAAACTCAATGGCTATAGCTTTCCTATATCACACTAAGTACTTTAACTGGGAGTAGACTCAATTGGACTTCAATTGGTCAAGTTATGACCTAATTATAGTTAGTGGTATTTTAGTTATTTCTGATTTTTCTAAAGTTTAAACTTAAGACTTATTTTAGCTTATTGTAGGCACTAAAATTCTAAGCTATCTAGCACTTTAAATTTCTGAATTTGGAGTATGGATGACCAAGTTATAGTCATTTTAATATTTCTGGGCGTCGTAGCGCGCCGTAGCATGCTGTAGCAGACCCAAATTGCAATTTTAAGTGCTATGGTGCGCTATAGCGGACCCTATACGAAAATGGGGCATTGTAGCACGCTGTAGCAGACCCAAATTACAATTTTAAATACTATGGCGCGCTATAGCGGACCCTACACGAAACTGGGGCACTGTAGCGCGCTGTAGCAGACCCAAATTGCAATTTTAAACGCTATGGCGCGCTATAGCGAACCCTACACGAAACTGGGGCACTGCAACGCACGATAGCGGCCCAAAATTTCAACTTAGGTGCTATGGCGCATTGTAGCGGACCCAAATTCGCAACTTGGGCGCTGCAACGCGCTGGAGCGCCAGACAGTGATTTCGCCTGTGCGAAAATAGCAATGGGTCAACTTTCAGGCTCAATTACTCTCAACCTAGAGCACTTCACGTGCGGTGTCATATACCGTTGGAAAGCTCTTTCTGAGACCTTACTATTTATACCCAAATTAGCACCAAAAGATTAAATTTTCAATGCAAAAAGTGGGTTAAAGGAACAGGTATGCAGAAAAAAAGAAAAAAATGACAACTTCATCTTCCTAAAATCACAACTTTAATGAGCTCTAATGAACTCCATACCTTAAATACAGGTTTCAAAGGATGCAAACTAAGTATAAGAGTGAAATGAAGTAGCCATTGAATATATTCAATGGGAGAAAAGAAGTACCTTGGTCTTGTAAATGGGGTTCCTTCTATGGATCCTTGAAAACCTGAGAGTTTGAGGGCTGGGAAACTTCTTTTTAATCAGCTAGCACAGCAGGAATGGGAAGAGGGGAATGGACTTCAGCTGGGAAGATGAGGGGGGAAGAACTGAGAGCCAAAGGCTCTCTTAATGGGGGGAAGAGGGCTGCCAATGGATAGGATGGATGGAGTTGACCCAACCCACTTGGTGAGATAGGGGAGGGGATGGCAGGAGATAGGGGGGACAAACTAGGCTAAACACAGCATGGGGCTAAAGGGAAAGGGGGCTCAGCCAGGTTTGGGTGGCTGTGGGTCCCACCCAGCTAATGAAGAAGGAAGAAGACAAAGAATGGAGTTTAAGAAATTAATTTAATAAATCACAAAAATTATATTTTAAAAATGTTCTCCGAAAAATCCCAAAAATTCACCCCAAGCTAATTTGGGGGTGAGGAACGAAATGATGAAATCGGATTTTGATTTCGACTACGATTTATTTTTCTTATTTTCTAATTAATTTAAATATATTAAAATATTCAAGAAAATTCGACGACTTCGGAAAAATCTCAAAATTTCACCATTGGCTAATTTGAGGGTGAGAATTGCAACGATGAAATTGGATTTTAATTCTGATGAGTATTTAATTTTCTAATTTTCGGTGTATTAAATATTATTAAAATATTCGTCAAAATTTCGATGACTTCCAATTAACTCGAAAATATCACCCCTAGCTAATTTGGGGCAATCATCATAATGGCGAAGTCCGATTTCTAATATGAGATCAATTTAAATAAGTCAATTTTCAGTGTTTCTAGATTTTCAAAAATCAAGATTCGATTCATTTGACTCCTAATTTGGACTAGGTCTTAGAATTTGACTTCTAATGACTTGATTAACACTTAGGATCAAGAGTAAGACTTAGATTAGTCATAATCGATAAGGGTAATAACTTGGGTTGTTATAGTTATGGCCAAAAAAATATTGAGGTCTAATAGGGTAATTAATGAGTTTTAGTAAGGTCCCAAAACCTAACTTTCTGAATAATGTCCAAATTCAACAAATTCAATGGCTATAACTCATCTATAACTATAATAACCCTAGTTGTTATTTTAACTAAACCTAACTAAATTAAGCTAAACCAAGCTTTAATTTGATTCCATTAGACTCAATGGTCATTTAAACCTAGCCCTATAAATTTAAAATCAATCAGAGCTCAATTGAGTATTTTAGTAATTTTGCCTATTTTTGGATCCTAAAAATTAGCTAAATTAATTTGATATTTAAATTAAATTTGAGTTTATTTTTTAATTCCTCATGCTCTAATTAGCTAAGAGTAAATTTTTGGGAATTTTTAGAGCTCAGTAGGCCATAAATTGGATTTAAAAAAACTATAACAATTAATATTAATTAATTAAAAGACTTAAATTATTAATAAAATTAAATAATTAATATTATTTAACCATGGGATTTGATGTCGAGACCGCGACAGATCCGTTGCGGGGTCCTGACAACAACGCATAGGATTCAGTTAATGGATGTGTTAGCACGCATCCTAGTGCCTGCCATCCAACGGTAAAATTTATTTCGTGGTGAGATTTAATCCTAAGCGTCGGATAAATCGCACGCATCCGACGGCTATCGTTCTATCCGACCTTTTCTATTTAAGTAACCCAATTGAACCGCCCGAGACCAACGGTTGATCGATCAGACGGTCCCGAGCCCCCGAGCCTTGTTCATCATTATCTTCCTTCTGATCACTCACGCGCCTGGTCCTCCCCGACAACCAGATCCCTCCAGCCCCTGTGGTAGTACGAGAAAAGTCCCATTCTTCCTCTTCTAACCTCGGACACGACCTCTTACCGGCAATAGTGTAACAACCTTAGTTGTTACCATAGCTAAATCTATATTAATTAAGCTAAACTAAGTTTTAATTTTAATTTCATTAGACTCAAAGAGTCATTTAAACCTAACCCTAAAGATTTGGAATCAATCGGAGCTCAATTAAGTATTTTAGTATTTTTACCTATTTTTGGATCCTGAAAAATACCTAAATTAATTTGATCTCCAAATTAAAATCTGATTTTATTTTTAAATTCCTCATACCTCAATTATCTAAGGATGAAATTTTGAGAATTTTTGGAGCTCATTTAGACCTAAATTGGATTTAGGAAATTATTTGAATTAATTAATTAATTAAAGGATTTTAATTAAATTAAATTTTTAATAAATTAAATCACGGGATTTGTTGTTGAGACCACAGCAGATCTGCTGCGGGATCCCGACAGCGGCGCACCATAGTTAGCCTATCGATGCCTTTGCGCTAATCTTGGGGTAAGATCCAACGGCACTGATCATTAGCAAATCGATCTTCTAGCACCCGTTAGATCTGATAATTAATCCAATGGCCGAGGAGTCGCCCGCGGTTTAGTTAAACCAAATGATGCATCAGGCCGTCCATCATCAACGGCTTCGCAGATCGGACGGCAGAGACAACCAGAGTCTTGGTCACCTTCGTATTCCTCCCGATCCCCCACGCGCGCTGGACCCCCAATGGCCAGATCCTTCCCCAGCCCCGTGGCAGTACAGGAAAATATCCACTTTTGCCTCCTTTGCCCTTTGGTGTAATGATTTGTAAGCAGTGTTCTTCCTACTCTGCCCTCGGATGGTTAATCCCATCCTCTCCCTCTGGCCGAACCGCACATTGGTGCCCGAGCCTCAGCACACACCCTAGGCCTCTCTAAGGCCTATAAGTACCTCCATTAATCTCATAGTGAGGTCTTTTGCTCACAGTGAACCTCAATTTTTCCTCCGCCATCTGTCCTCGGTGCTCCTAATTTCCCTAGCGACTCAGCCTGCTGCGTACCGCTGATAGAGGGTGAGGTTTAGAATTTAGGCCCCCTTACTGAGCTCCTGCAATCATCTAGAGTACTCTGAGCTGCTCGTCTTGCTCTGTCATCTCTACCATCTTCGGGTACAGCCTCTGACCTCTTTGTTATTGAGTTGGATTCAGCTCGGCTCCTCGTCAATTAAGCGCTAGATGTTGAGTTAGGACCTCACCCTCGACCTCCTTTAGGCAACCAAGGATTCTAAGTGACTGGCAGTGGACTAGACAGTGAGTCACTATTTGAGAAGTGCACTGCCATTCGACTTCTGGTATGCTTGATTTTCCGCACTTCCTCAGGATATTAGTTCATCTAATAATGCTTGAATCACTCAGCTAATAATTGTAGATGCGTGGCAATGTTTGGATTCGATCGAATCAATCTATTTGACTGGAATCAATCAATATAGTTTCAGCTCACACCTGTGAAATGCCGCGAGTAGCACTCCAGCGATGCACCCACTATCTGGACCTGGCGATTAATCCAAGCATTTTCCCGTTGATCCCCGAACGTGTAAGAATGGGTCTTCAAGCAAGGCAGCGGCTCTGTGAGGAGAATTCACTCCTCACAGGTTTGCCATGGAAAGTGCTTTGGTCGAGTAGCACTCCAGCGATCCAGCGCATCCCAGATGGGGGTTCCTATCTCAATCGACGTGTCTAGTGTCATGGATGGTGTTTCCGTCAAGATCGAGGCGCGGCATGGCTTGTGTGTAGCAAATTGCATGTCGGAAGCGAACCCTAGAAGGCCTGGTATCGGGTATAGCCGCGGGGACATCCACAGTGCCGGGTCGGGTCAGACCCCAACCCGCGCAGTTTGGATTTCGGGCCGCGGCTTATTTAAGGAATTTTGGATTTAATTTTCTTATGATAAATAATTAATAAATACATTCCATATGATTCCAATTTAAATAAAAATATAAAATAAATTATTTAAATAACTTTAGTTATACTTATCCAAATAGAATGATCCAATATACCATTTTAATCAGAAAATGCAAGGAACAATAATATAAAATAAAATCAAAGATCTAATGGTTAGATCTAAATTAATTGCCTAATCTTTTCATGTTTTTATTTAATTCATAATTAATTTATTTAATGTTTAAAAATATTGATTAAGATCTCTGATTACTCAAAAGACCATGGAGAACCTATGTAGACCCTTAAAAATAATTTAAGTACACTAAATTTGTTAATCACCCCTTAATTGTCTTAAAGTGGGATTAGTGAATTAAGCCTTGGATTAACCTCTAATTTTGGTAAAACTAGTTCCTAATGCCTTATTAAGCATGGTAGAGCCTATGAATGTACTTGGATCACCCTAGAGTGCCCTATTTCCTTAATCATCTTAATTGACATCTTAGTGTGATTAGTGCTAATTAAGCTAATTTAGATATCAAAAATATAAGTTGAGTGTTCACTCCCCCTTTATTAATCCATATAAAGCTCATTAGGATATACTTGAATTAATTTAATTGATTAAACCCTAATTTCTCAATTTTAGCCTTAAGAGGGGTATTTTAGTTATTTTGACTAGAATATGGTTTAAGCACCCTTAAACCTTGGAAACCTCAAGTAAAGTGAGTGTAATCAGTAATAAATGGTATTAATATTAATTGCTAAGTTTCATCACCTCATGAATGAATCCTAGTGCTTAAGTCCTAAAATCTTCAAGTAAGCTCTTATGATCTTAAGTGATCTTAAGACCCTTCATAAAAGAATTGGCTTGAGAAATGCTAAAGTTAAAGTTTCAAATCCTACTATCTTATTCAAGATTATTCATGAATTGTAGTCTTAAAGCAAAAGCCTTGTAAAATTCTAAGTCTAATTTTTAGCTTAGATATAAAGTGATCAAACCTTAAATCCTAGATCTTAGCTCATCTGCTTGGATTGAACCACCTCCTTTGGAATTCCTTAACTGATTTACTGTTTAATCCTTTTGAAACCTCCTTATGGATGTAAGATTTATTCAATCAATAGAATAATGTAATTATCCTAAATATTGAATATAGATCTTAGATTCTTACTTCACAATTAATTACTTTAGCTTATAATATTAGACATGACCTTTCATTAAGATCTTAGTTCTTAAATCTTCTAGCTCATAAGATTCTGTACCTTTAGATTATGCTTGAGTGTGAATCCTAAATTCTTACTAGGATATCACCTTAGATTCAGGATTTGAACCATAAAGGTGGAGTTTAAGTCTAGAATCCTTTATCTTGATTTATTTGATCAAGAATTGGGTTGAGTAAGGAAAATAATAATATTTAAGTCATTGATTTATTTACTTTAAACCTTTACAGTCATCATTTGATTGTGAATTAGAACTTGATAAGTTCTAATGTTAATATTAAGGTTGTGAATCTGAGATTTTACTCGATAGTTGGATATTGGAGATCCTAAACTTGCATTTATCTCAGAATAGTTAGATTTGGATAAATTAGACAACAACATATATCACATAAGTCTAGTTGAGTCTTTGCTTACTTTGACTTTGATTGCTTTTCACTCATTGAGTATTGAGCCTTATTCCTTGAGCATAATATGTAAACTTATGATATAGAAGATACGTCCTAAGTTGGTATTTGAACAACATAATATTCAATTCTTTCTGTGCATTCAGTTTAGTAGGGTATGTCCTAGCTTAGTCTGCCTCTTCATTTCTAGTTTTATTATATAATAGACCCGGACCTAGCCTAGTGCTTGGCTAGGATGGATACATGTCTTATTCTATTAGTTCAACTCAAACCTAGCTCTGATGATGCCTAGGATGGACACATATTGAACTTTTTATTCAGAGGCCCTGTATAGCCTGTTTCTGTTATGGTAGTACTATATTTTGAGTATACCCTTACTTCAGTTCAGTTTCAATGCTTTATTTTGCTTTGTTACATGCTTTATTGGCCTTACTTTTGGTGCTCTCAGTTGCTTTGCCACATATCTCAGTGGCTTTACTTTTTAGCTCATTTCTGTACTTAGCTTGCTTTGCCACATGCTTCAGTAGCCTTTTATTTTTTAAATCTGCATGCTTGTATATATACTTCCATTGAGTAGCTATTAAATATTGGTATATTTAGGATGCTAGTTTTGTATGTTTATTCAGCATGTTTTAGTACTATTACTTTTGATGAAATCAGCATGTATTTAGGTGATCATAAGCATTTTCGAATGAGTTCTTTAGTACTTGCAGTTATTTTTGCTCTTTAGCCTCACCTTGCTTAGTTTCATATTTTGTATATTATTTTGCATACCTGTTGTTCAGTTATAAATTAATAGTTTATAGCTATCCTTCTCTTTGTAGCTTGATGCACCTTATATTACTTGTATGTTTAAAGTAGTTGATGTTATATTTTTAAATATTCAATTCACTTAAATCAGCTTAAAATACTTAGATAATTTGTCTAAGTGTATCCTTTTTCTTTTGTTGGTGGGGCCCTGGCATTTGTGATTCCAATAAATGTTAGATTTAGAGCTATTCGCTGGTAATTCTGCAGGAGAGGAGCTTGCACCGGAGGAGGACCTTCCTGTGGCTGCTTAGATAGATTTTCTTTTCAGCTGTGAGTTTTGAGAGATCTTTCTGCATTTAAACTTTCAGTCTGTAATAATTATTTTTGGTTGTATTTACTTTCTATACTTTGAGCTGAGTTAGTATTTCTTCTACTCTTCTATACTATGCTGTGATGTGAATGTTATGTCACACTATTTTTTACTTCCACTACTTTGGTATGTTGATGTATGTTTACAATTCTAGGTGACTAGTAATTGGCTTAAGGTGGGTTGGGTCTTACCTGACTCTATTTAAGTTGGGGATTTGCCACCGTTGGAGCACCGTACTCCTCGCATTTATGCTAATATCAGTATTATCTTGGCTGTGGAGGGCATAGGGTCCCACAAGTAGTCTCTAGGAACTGCCCTCGACCGTTTGAATCGAGCCTTTCCTTCGGCCTGAGCCATGCCCTATTTCCTAAGCTCTGGAGTCCACCCCTAGAGCCTCCTAATGCCTATATATACCCTTGGGACATCACAGTGAGTCACTTTACTCACTGTGAATCCCCAATTGTCCAGCTGAAGTCCTCTAGAGCTCCCCGTTATCTAGGCAAATCCTGATATTCCAGGAACTGTGTACCACTGATTGAGGGTGCGTGTCTGATGTTCAGACCCCCTGCTAAGTTGCTGTGATCTTCTAGAAGCTCCAGCTCACCTCAATTTCCCTCGGATGTGCCTACAATACTAGTTACAGGTATAGCTTCTTCCCACTGAGCTGTGTAAGCTCAGTCTGTCGATTTAAGCTTGTAGACATTGCCTCTGAATGTCGTATAGCTTCCTTAGCCTTCTAACAATCTAGCCTGATTACTCCTAGGGTCTGAGCAAGCTCTGATCGATCATATCGATCGATCGAGCTAGCGGCCAAGCAATGGATGAGTCCGAATAAGGACCCAGCGATCAGCTGTACTCCATGCTGTATACGCTTCGATCCATCTCACCACCAGGATGGTGTAGAGATCGAGTTCTGGCCAAATGGTAGTCTATGTGAGGAGAATTTACTCCTCATTATAAGCCCTAAATCCCTCACCTTAGAGCATTTTGGTGGAGTAGCCATTTGGCGATCCACTGCATCCCAGATATGGGTTCCTAGCTCAATCGATGCGTCTAATGCCACTGATGGTGTAGCCGCCGAGATCCAGGCGCGGCGTGGCTTGTGCGCGAAGAATTTGGCGTCTGAAGCAAATCCTAGGATCCCCTCTATCGAGTATCTCTCACGCGTGGAAGAAGAATAGTATCGGGCCGGATCATGCCCCAACCTGCGCGATTTCGATTTCGGGCCGTGGAATTATTTAAGGAATTTGGAATTAAATTCCTTCTATTAATTAGCTAATTTATATTATCATATGATTTAAATTAATTAAAATATTCAGATTAAATTATTTAAATAACTTTGGTTATACTTGTCCAAATGATATGATCCAATATATCATTTAAATCAAAAAAATGCAAGGAACAATAATATGAAATAAATGTCATGATCCAATGGTTGGATTTTACAAAATTGCCTAATCTTTCTCTGATCTTGATTAATTTAGAATTAATTCAATTAATGTTCAAAAATTATGATTTATGTCTCTAATTGCTTATAATAAATACTATGGAGAACCAGCCTATGCCATCAAAAATAATTTAGGAGTTTTAAAATTATGAATCACCTCTTAATTACTCTAATCTTATACTAATGAAATTAAGCATTAATTAACACTCTGATTTTGATGAACCAAGTTCCTAATGCTTTCCTAAGAGTATTAAAACTCTCATGTGTGCTTAGATCATCTTAATGTGCCTTAAATTTAAGGAGAGATAAAAACAAATTAATGAATAATTAATTATTATTCATAATTTTTAATTTATTAAAAATTCAGATTAAATCAACGTGTAATAAAAAAATCTCAAAACTCTATCCCTAGCTAATTTGGGAGTGAAGAATTCAATGGCAAAGTCGAAATTCGATTCCGACGATTATTTAATTATTCCATTTTCCAGTGCATTAATTATATTAAAATATTCGTGAAAATTCGATGACTTCTAAACGCGTCCAAAACATCACCCCTAGCTAATTTGGGGGTGACGATCGCAATGGTAAAGTCGAATTTCGATTTCGAGATCAAAGTAAATACCTTAATTTTCTAATTAATTAAATATTAAAATATTCCAAATATTGGATTTAGCTCCGAATCTTGCCAAATTTTTAATGATTGATTCTAATAGCTAGATGAAATTAACATAATAATAATTAAGATATGATTAGGCTTAAATTAAGCTGAGTAACAACCTTGGATTGTTACAATACTGTTATCTGCTTTTGCTATTTTGATATTTTGATGCTTTACCTCTAGTTCCAGGTGGCAAGCCTCTCAGCTAATGTGGATTAGGCTTATATTTAACTCGACTATAGTTCAGAGGATTATCGTGCGAGGACCGTACTCTCTGTAATCATGTTGAGGACTGTGGGGGGTGAGGGGCCACAAGTTTGGATACAAAATAATCAAAATAAAAAATAAAATCTATAAACTAATAAAAACTATAGTTTCATCTATTGAGTAACCCATTTATTTAATGAATGAATCCTAACCTAAATCTACCTCTAAATCCTAAGTGAAGTCCTAAGGTTTTAGGGAAGAGTCATAGTCTATGAAGAATTAAGACTTTTATTAGAATCCAAGATTAATGAGCTTAATTGATTTAATGCTGATTCTAAAATACTTATTTTTCTGATTTTACTAACTAATTCAGGTTTCTAAGTCATAAGAATGCTTAACCCCAATTTTGGGCAAATTGACTATTTTGCCCCTACTTATGGTCTAAAAATGCAACTTTTTGATTTAGGGCTCCAAATATAAATTTGTTAATGGGAAATGATTGCTTATTATCTAATATGAATATATATAATAAGTACAACCAAATCGGGCAAGGTTTAAGCCTTACGAGCTCAAATTAAAAATTTAGCTCATTAGGGGCAAATTAGTAATTTTACTTATGAAAGTATAAAAATTCAATTATACTTTTGTTGTTTGCTGTCTAAGAATTTCATAGAGTCTAAGATCACTAAATTCTGAGGTCATTTGGTCAAGCTACGGCCACAACAATATTAGGGTTCAAATATATAATTTAAGAGGTTTATGAGAGGTTCAAAAACTTAACTTTCTCAAATGATGTATAAATTCAGCAAATTTAGTAGTTATAGTTTTTTTATAATACATTGAGTGCAATGACTGGAAGTAGACCTAATTTGGACTCATTTTGGTTAAGTTATGAGCTAATCAAATTTTAGGGTGATTATGGCAAATTAAGAGATCTAATTACCAAAATCTAATTATTTTTACAATTTATTGATCCTTAGGTTTTTATGATCAAAATGATATATTGGATGACCTAACTTAGAGTTAAATTGACTAATTTATAGCTAATAAAGTTTTTAGGTTAAATAGGATAATTATAGAAGAGTCCTAAAAATCATTAGTCTAAATATAACTCAAATAGAGAAACTAATATTATAAGAATATTCATAATTATTTCATGATTAAAATGAGACCCATATTAGCTATGTTTGGAGTTAGGATTATAAAATTATGACTATTTGAAGTTTTTTAGGGTTTATGGCTAAATATGGGTCATAAAATGTCACTATATTAAATACTCATCCAAATGAAGATTTAACTTTGCCATAATATTCCTTGAATTTTACTGATTAAGATAATATATATATTTAATATATTTAGGTTAGTGGATTAAGAGTTATGACTACTTAAAATTTTGTAAGTAAATTAATTAATTTAACTGATCCAAATTAAATCAGATTTAATAAATAAAATGATTTATATAGTGTAACAACCTTAAGTTATTACTTAGCTTAATTTTAGCTTAATTGTATCATAATTATTATTTCATTGAGTTTGTCTAGTAATTAGAACCATTCTCCGGAGAATTAGAGCGATTCAGAGCTCAATCAAATAATTAGAATATTTAATAATATTTAATTAATTAGAAAATAGAGATATTTAGTTTGACCTCAAAATCAAAATACGACTTCAACAATGCGTCATCACCCCCAAATTAGCTAGGGGTAATATTTTGGGCGTGTTTAGAAGTCATCAGATTTTTACGAATATTTTAATGTAATTAAATACCCCAAAAATTAGAAAAATTAAATACTCATCAGAATCAAAATCCGACTTTACCGTTGCATTCCTCACCCTCAAATTAGCTAGGGGTGAATTTTTGGGATTTTTCAAAGATTGTTTATAAAATATAATTTTAGAGATTAATTAATTAAATTTATTTAAAATCCATTTTTTATTTTTCTCTCCTTTATTTCCTATTTTTTTCTCTGATTGGACCCCACCTCCCTTTATTTTCATCTAAAAATTTGGCGCCTCCCTCCTCTTTTCCTCTGCTACTGCCCTGCTTTGTTCCCCCTCTCCTCTCAACCTCTTGCCACCCCCTCTTATATTCACATTTGGGATGGGACAACTCATGCCCATCCCATCCAAAGCCATGCTTTCCCCTTCCATTAAAAGAAGCTCAGCTCTCCTCCCTTCTCCATTTGCTCAGCTGAAGCTCTCCCCCATTCTCCATTGTTGTGCTGCTGAAAAAGCCCCCAAGCTCCCAAGTTCCTGTGAAAAATAGAGCTCTTTTCCTCCATCTGTTTCCATTTGAAAGCCAATGTACTTTCTTTCCCCCATTGAATGATTTAATGGATACTTCATTTTAGTCTTAAGTTTATGTTGCATCCTTAAAGAATCTGTGTTGAGATTATTGAGTTCATTAGAGCTCATTAGGCTTGTGATCTTAGGAAGTTGTAAAAGCTTTGTTTTTTCCTTTTTCTGCATATATGAATCTTTAACTCCATTATTTGCATAGTTAAAATAATTGCTTCGTGCTGATTTTAGTATCAATGGAAACGTCTCAAAAATACCTTTCAAATAGTATATGACACCGCATGTGAAGTGCTATATGTCAAGAGTATTTGCCCAAAAGATGACCAGTTACGATTTTCACACAGGCGAAATCATCGTCGGGCGCTGCAATGCGCCACAGCACCTGAAGTTTCAAATTTGGGTCCACCGCAGTGCGCTGCAGCGGCATAATAGTTTAATGAAGCATAAAAACAATTTTGATGAAATTAAATGAAATCCGCCGTAGTGCACCGCAGCGCCTGAAAGTGTTGCAGCACGCCGTAGCGGCTGCACATCAAGGAATCAGGCGCCGTGGCACCTAGCTCTCGGGTTGGTCGCACTGATTTCTGCCACAGCATGCCGCAGCGCGCTGCCGCACCCGAATTTTGGAAAGTTTTTGTCGCAGTGCGTCGTAGCACCTAAAAGCACAACGGCGCGCCACAGCATATCGTAGCGCCTGGCTTTCAGCCAGAAGGCACCACAGCGCGCCGTAGTGCCCAGAACTGTCCTGATGGCCAAAACTTCATACTTTTTGCATTTTAATGACCCTAGGACCCTAATGGGGCTGAAATATATCAAATTTGAACTTAGTTTTAAGAAAATTAGGCATTGTATAAAATTGTATGTGATTTTTAAATATAAAAAATATTGGGTTTTGACCCCTTTCAAGAAATAGAACCCTAACATTGAAATGAGCATAATTTGATTATTTGGACTCCAAATTAAGAAATTAAAGATGCTAACTAGGTTAAAAATTCAGTATTAATAGTAAACTAAATTAAAATTTGGGTTTCGACCACTAGAAACATTAGGTTTACAAAAATACTCCTAATCCTAATTAGGTTATAACTTGGCTAAATGATGTCCAATCTGGGTCTACTCCTAGTTAAAGTACTCATTATGATTTATGGAAGTTATAACCACTGAGTTTACTGAATTTGGATCTCAAATAGAAAAGTTAGTTTTTGACCCCTCTTAACCCTAGAAATTACACATTTACCCTTAAACTTATAATACTCATAACTAATTCAATAGACTTCAGAATTTAGTGTTCTTGGACTCTTTGAAATTTTTGAACAGCAAGCAACAATAAACTACATAGTGTTTATATTCCATTAGGAGAAAATTACTAAATCATCCTTTAGGTCAAATTCCTTAGTCTAGATCTATATGACCCATTTCTTATCCAAATTTGGTGTACTTACTTTTTATCTTCATGTTAGATAGTAAGAGAATCATTTGGCAGTAAGAAAATCCAATTTAGAACCTTAAATCAAAAAATAGCTTTTTAGACTCTTAGCTATTTTGCCCAAAATTTAGGTTCAGTGTTCTTAACCCTTAAAATATCTAATAAATTATTAAAAACAGTCATAAAATTGATTTTGATCAATTTAAGTCTTAAATCTCATAATTTGAATAATTTGTCAAACATCCTAATTTAGGCTTAATAATTTTTAAGGATAATATGCCTTACTTAGCTAAAATTTATTCTTAACTTCCCTAATCAAATAAAAACAACAAATTAAGTTAAATTGAAATAAATTCAATCAATTCTTAGAATCCCTCGAAGTCTTTTCATTAAGAGCTCATTAGAAATCTTCACTTTACTTTAGGACCTTTTTCTTGGAAATGAGAATAAATCCTAGGTTAGAGTTTATTCATTGAATAAAGTGAGTTATTCAATGAATGAATTCTTAATTTTATTAACTTCTAAATTTTTATACTTTAATTTTAATTATTTTATCTCTTAACTCTAGATATAAATAGGAGAATCATCCTATTAAGATTTATTACACTTAATAGGATTTTTTTTAATCATTAGTTCACATTTAGACTTGAACTTTAGTCCTTAAGCTTTACTCTTAAATTATGTGATTAACTCCAATCTCGTGGTGTTTAACTCATAATCTCTAGTTTAGTAGATTTTGATCATATCTTAGCTTAGAATGTCTAAATTCATCAATTAAGGATGTGATGATTTATTATTTAACTTGTAGTCAATTCTGATTGAACTAAATTAGAACTTGGTCAGTTCTAATTGCTTTTAACTTATATTGTCATGCTTCTAAGTTACACTCAATAGTAGGAATTGGAGATCCTGAACTTGTGTAACTTGAAATAGTTAGAATAGTTTAATATATAGTAGTTGATGTTATCATGTATAGTAGAGTCTCTTGCTCACTATTTTCTTACTTGTACTTTCATATTCCTTGTATTTTGTGCCTTATTACTTGAACATGTCATACAAGATAATATTGTTGTATGAAATGAAAACATAGAATATCTAGGATATCATTGCATTGGGTTCAATAACTTGTTGATCTGGTGCATTTTACCCTATTGGACAGGGGTAAGGAGAAATAAGAAGTAATTAACATTACTCATTGATGAGTATTGTGCTAAGTTTGGAACTCGTATAGTCTTGTAGATGTGCTTGACTCCTCAGATACTTCTAGATATGTCCACAAAAGTAAAGTAAATAACTAAATTATTACTGCCTCTTCAGTTCAACTTCAGTTCTGTTATTCCGGCCTAACCTCAGATGACGCTATGAATATTTTGTCGTCTTAGCCTCCGAGTTGATGCTAAGAATCTTTTTGATATCATCAGGCTAAATTAGCCCTCTTCTGATATGTCAGTACTTACATACATGTTCACTATTTATTATTTATTGTTTACTGTTTACTATTTGATGTTTCCTGTTTACCATCATATTTGACTTTAGTCTGCCTTGCTTTACTTATTTACTTGTATATTATAGGATGTTAGACCTTTGTTGCTTACTTATATGTATTACTGTTGGATTAAATTCTTTTAAATCAGCATATGTCATATGATCATCAATATGTTTAGGATTAAATTTTTTTTTTAGTACTTTTACTTACTGTATTATACATGTATGACTATCCTTATTTAGTTTACTTGAGGTGTGCCTTTTTTCCTCAAATCTTGCTTAGTTATAAATATTGTATTTATAACTTATCCTCCTTTTTATATGTTTACTACTCCTATGCTGGTTAGGATTTTTGTTTTGCTTAAGTAAAATGGTGATATTAACAATATATAAAAAAAATTCAGCCTAAAATGTACTTAGATAATTGTCTAATGAGATTTTTTTTTTGTTGATTGGGGCCCTAGTATTGTGAAACCGACAATATCAGAATTAGATAGTTTTGAGATGCTTGGTGCTGAAGAGGAGCCTTATCTAAAAGTAGAGCCATATCTTAAAAGGAGGGGCATCAGGAAGGAGCTGAAGCTGTTTAGTCTTTCCTGCTTATTGTGAGGATAAGTGATTTCATTTTAGCTCATTTAAACTTAATTAATGTTGTAATAATACATGTACTATTTGACTGTGTTTTTCTTACTGTACTATTTATTCTGAGTTGTATGCTGCATTTTTCCTTATTTATTATGGTAAATTGGATGAATGTTTACTTTATATTGCTTCCGCACTCTGATTTTGTATTTACTTAATGACTGATTACATAGCATGTATGCATTGGCCTATCTCTCCCTTATTAGTGGAATAGGGTTTACACCTAATCTAATGTTAAGTTAGGGATTTGCCAAAGTGACACACCACTCCTTAGCGTAATCTTGTGGATTAAGGAATTGGGTGCCACATATAGTTTACATGCAGGCAGGGCCCACATGCTGAACAGTGCTGAGACAGCATGTGTAGCACCCTGCCCCATCACTGCGCGCAAGAGGGATAATAATAATCAATTTCGGTAGCGGAGCGGTGCGCCACTCGGAAAGGAATATCCCATCTCCCCAAATAGCTCAAACAAAACTCGTCTGAAGGGCTACTGACTTAATTTCGATGAGGGTTGAGCACTAATACTTAAGATAAGAGTAGTATCATTATCCTAAGTATTAGATCAATACATACATTAGATGTGAAACATATATGATGAATCCAATATATGTATAAGATATCAGTATTTCCAGTATACTGATCACATAACAATACTAAGTATAAGTAGTATATAAATAGATTGCGAAAGCTAAAGCAAACATCCAGAAATATTCATCATAGAAGCTGAATAAAACATTAGTCTCAGAAAAGAAAAGAAAAATACATTCAAAATTATTACAAACAATTTACTAAAATACAGTAATAAGTCTAATTATTGAACTGAAGTAAATTAAGCAAAATATCAAAGCTGGAGAAGAGTCCACTAGTGCTCCACAGGCTCCTCCTGAATCTCCTGGGTGTCCTCCTGACCTGGCTCAATATACTGCTCAAGATCTAGCAAATTGTCGGATCCAAAATGTACCACATGTTAGACAATAAGTCTAACACATCGAAACTAATCTAAACAGTTCTAATTATTTACTTAACATCTACATAATATAAATAAAATTGTAGAAAAATTGTAAATGTAACTGAAAGTATAAAACAGTATAAAATTGTACAAAATTGAAGTAAAGTAAAGTAAAGCTGTACTGGAAACTGGATAATAAAAGTAAACAAAAATAGTAATGGATCTAAAATTGAGTAATAGCATGTAAGACTATATTGTATGCCACTGAAATTATATATATGAATATTCCACAATAGTGTATGCTACTGATATACAACCAAAATATCACTGAATAACTATGAGTTATACGGTTCAATGTATACAAACACCCAGTTGGGAATATAGTTTATTGCGATGCTGATGTATCCTAAAACTCCCTAGTCAATATATGAAATAGTCTGTAACTCATAATTCATTATTGATACTCAAACATCATTACTGATACTCATTCATTATGCTTATGCTCATGCTCATGCTTCTAAGCTACATGAGTTAAATCCAGAATTCTAGAAATGCTTTGAAATTTAATAATGAATTTAAGGTCTCCATTGTGTAGAATCATGCTAAAAGAATTCTGACTCTTAAATACTAGTTTCGATAATTGGTTAAAGTTGGGATTTTTACTTACAAATTATTTGATAGGAAGATTGTATATACATATTTAGCATGTTTGTAAGAAAGGTGGTTCTTAACACAATTTGATTAAGCTACCCTAACAAAGCAATCTTCAATAGGAGGCATCACTCGATGGTGATTTGCAACTCAAGTTAAGTCATTAAGATGCCTAACTCACAATCACACTTAGTATCTTAAAGAGAGTGACTTGAATTACTTTGTTTGTTTAAGCCACACATATTGAAGTGATCTTTGTGATGAGGCATCATCTGATGGCGATTTGTATTTTAATAAAACTAAGGAATGAGTCTCTATTTATGACACTCTTAGGATTGATTGATTTACTCTAAGCGGATTGTATTCGCCTAAGCTCACAGGATAGCACAAAGATAAATCATACTTAGAATGACTAAACTATTCCTGAATATTACTGAATCCAATAATATGGGTATACCCTACTGTATCCAACCAATAATATAGGTTCAGAAGATTCTATTTAATCAATAAAGATTTATCAAAGCTAATAATCCTTACTTTAAATAGGTGAGTCCTACACAAGGCTCCAAGGATGTGATCAAAAAGATCACTCAATGTTGATTTATATCGCAAGGGAGAAGTTTCATTCTAAATGCTCTAGTTGGTTCCTACCACGATGTGTCGAGATCAACCTCTAAGGTTATGAAATATCATCCAAGATTCCTACCTCAATAAGTTATAAAAGTTCTTCCTACCTCAATATATCAATATGTAAGGTCTTTAAGTATTTCAAGAATGATCATATAGCAAGATCCTTAAGATCTCACTTTTCTATTTCTTAAGTTAATATTTAATGTTTACTTATTAATCTTAGATTAAAGTGATCAGGTCAGATGATTAAAATCTATCTGATCTCATTCTATTCTACAATCATGGGATGAAATCAAAGATATTATTAGAGTTAGATCATTTCATAAATCATTACAATTTGATTATCCATCTTTGTTGATAGTCTTATAAAAGATAAAATCAAAGATCTAAGGTTTAGATTCAGATGATTCAATCATATAGATTCAATATTAATCTTAGCACTTCCAATTCAATAATTTAAGGTCAATATTAAATCAGATGCATTATTAGAATAATGTCAATTGAATTATCTTACAATCAAGTTAATTGATTAAGTGATTAAGGTTTAGATCTTAATCAAGATAAGTTAGGGTTTAACTCCTATCATTACCAAAATTAAGACCCATAGTTGGTTTATAGATCAATAACAAATCAATGTATTATTGATGATAAATTTTAAGTTTATATTAAGTATCATTTACTTAATCAAGTTCTTAAGATTATTATATTTAAATATAGTTTAGTATCAATTTAAACACATTAAGGTGACTAAATAATTGTTAAGGATCTCTAACATATATTCTAATATCATGAAAGCATAGAAATATAAAGTGACATAAAATGGAAGGTAATTAAGACTAACTAAATTCTAAATCAAACCAAAAGGGTTAGCGCTTGATTACAACTCTAAAAGACTTAAGTGTTATGCAATTTGATTATTAAGACCTACTTAGCTAATACAAGCATTTAAGGATTCAATTCTTTAATATTTGGCACAAAATTTTTAAAACACAAGAGATTTTAAGCGCATGTTATAAATGACAAACTTTCAAATTTAATTTTCCACTTAAAATTTTATGCAATGCTTTATTTTATCTAAACTAGGTTCAAATTTAATATAATTTAATCCCACTAATGTCTTAGGGACCTTAAAATACAAAAAATGAGGAGTTTTGGCCATTCCGGCAAATTCTGCGCAAATTCAGACAATTCTAGGCGCTACCGCACGCTGCAGCGCTTTCAGATGCGCGGTGCGCTGCAGCGAAAAATAGTGCTGGGGCACGCTGCAGCGCTTTCATACATCGCGGCGCGCTACGACGCCCGATTTCCCGAGAGTTGGATACTACGGCGTGCTGTAGCGCTTTTAGGTGCTCCGACGCGCGGTAGCGATCTAACTTTTAAAAATCACTGTTCAATTAATTTATCTCTCGGTTTCATATAGTTTTCTAAAAATGATGCTGCAGCCCACTGTGACGTATCATAACGATCTAACTTTTGAATGACTGTTCAATTAAATTTTCTCTTGATTTCCTATAGTTTTTTTCTGAAATGACACTCCAGCCCGCAGTGGCGCGCTGCGATGATTTACTTCCAGGTCATTATTTTAGCGCCAAAAATGTTGTGGCGCGCTGTAGCCCATTATGACGGGCTACGACGGATTTAGTTCGAGACTCGGGCGCTACGGAGCGCTGTAGCGACCGACAGTGATTTCGCCTGTGCGAAAACTGTGAAGGGTCTCATTTTGAGCTCAAATACTCTCAATCCATAGCATTCTATGAGCATTGCCATATATCAATGGAAAGGTCATTCCGAGACCTTTCTATTGATACTAAAATCGATAAGAATAGATTATCTTAACTATACGAACAATAGAGTTAAAGGTTTGGGTATGCAAAATGGAAGAAAAATAGAGTATGAAATTTGATACTTTGAATAACTGTAATAGCTTCCATATTTAATCATGGATGTCTAAGGAAACAAAATAAGCATAATAATAACAAAATAAAGTAGCCAAGGAAGAGTAAACAAAAGAGTACCTTAGTCTTTAGGAGAGGAAGAAGAATCTCTATTTTTCTTCAGGACTTGGAGAGGAGCTTCTTCTTAAATGTGCATCAATAGAGGAAGGAGGGAGAGCTTGGGAGGGAGAAGGGCCTTCAGCTTGGCAACAAGCAGAAGAAGGAGGGACTGAGCTCCTTTTTAAAGGAGGAGAGTGAGAGGGGTGAAGGTATGGGCTAAGAGGAGAGAAGGGATGGCCTCAACCATCGTTTCATGTAGAAGAGGGAGGGGGGAGGCGCCAAATGAGGGATGGGCAAACGAATGGAGTCAGCCAGAAAATGAGGTAAGGGAAAAGTAAATAACAAATGGATTTTCTTAAATTTATTTATTTTCTAATTTTTTTTAATTTGCTAAAAATTCAGATTTAATTAACGCACTTCAAAAAATCTCGATAATTTACCCCTAGTTAATTTGGGGGTGAGGAAACTAACAGCAAAGTCAAATTTTGATTCCGACGATTATTTAATTATGCTAATTTTTTTGGCATTTAATTATATTAAAATATTCGCAAAAAATTCGACGACTTCCAAACGTGTTCAAAACATCACTCTTAGCTACTTTGGGGGTAACGATTGCAATGGCGAAGTCGGATTTTGATTTCGAGGTCAAATTAAAAACCTCAATTTTCTAATTAATTAAATATTAAAATAATCCAAAATATTTGATTGAGCTCCAAATTGCTCCAAATCTTCAAGGATTTGTTCTAACGACTAAATGAACTTAATTAAGATACAATTAAGCTAAAATTACGATGGGTAATAACATTGGGTTTTTATAGCATGGGTCACACTGCATGCTGACTGTACTAACAGGGACCCATAAGCGTGGCTTCACAAGCAGGCAGGTCTACATATGACACGCGGAAGAACGGGATTGGCTGGTGGCAGAAACGAGGCTGCTCGGGCCTCACGTTTCAGAGGTGATGGGACCTGCCTCTGCTGTTTGGCTGAGGGCCGATATGTGTCAGCCCATTAACCATTGGTCAGGATGATCTGACTAGGCCCGAAAAGGAGTTAGCATCTTTCACCGAAACCCACAAGCAGGGAGCTAGGGTTCGTAAATTAGTGGCTCTCCCAGCGATGAGATGGCTCATCCTGCATGGCATCAAGTAGAGGATGACGAGAGCTTGCCATGGTTGGTTGAATCAAGGGCGAAGGTGGTATGAGACGTTAGTGAGATTAAGCCTTAGATAACCTCACTACGAGATGTCTGCAGGTCAAACAAACACAGTGGATGACTATTCACAACCTTACAAGATTTGATCGATTACATACATTATAATATAATCCACTACAGTCACTCAATAATTGCAGGCATGGAATAATAATATGGATCAACAAAATTGAAATTGCAGGTAGGGATTAGGAGGATTGAAGGGGTACCTCAAATGGATGGTAGAGAACCGAGGGTTCACTCGGGAAAGGCATGAATCTCCAGAGGGTTCTTTGCAAAAATGAGCGATGATCTGAGATTGCAAGGGGGCTTAACGAGGCTTAGCAGAGGTCTATAGGGTGGTGGGGATGTCTGTTATCAGCAGAGAGGGCCACGTGCTGCGCATGCCACGCGTAGCGGATGTGAGAAGGATGACGTCTGTAATAACCATAGTTTGTTACTTAGCTTAATTGTATCATAATTATCATTCCATTATGTTCATTTACTAGAACAAATCCTTTAAGATTTGGAGCAATTCAGAGCTCAATCAAATATTTAAAATATTTTAATAATATTTAATTAATTAAAAATTGAGATATTTAATTTGACCTCAAAATCAAAATCCAACTTTATCATTGCGCTCGTCACCCCCAAATTAGCTAAAGGTGATGTTTTGGAAGTATTTGGAGGTCCTTAGATTTTCCTTGAATATTTTAATATATTTAAATACCCCAAAAAATATAATAATTATTTAATCATCAGAATTGAAATTCCACTTCACTGTTGAGTTTATCACTCTCAAATTAGCTATGGGTGAATTTTTAAAATTTTTAGAGCTTATTTATTCATCTAATTTTAATTTGAGAAATAAATTAATTAAAAACTAGAAATTTATTTAATTAATTTCTTAATTCTCTATTTTTCTTTCTTTTCTCCTACGCATGGGGCCAACCTGCCTTCATCTCCATTTCATGCGCCTTCTCCCCCATTTCTTGCGCACATAAGGAGTCCTCCCTCCCCTTCTCCTCCAATCTAATGGGAAAGCTCATTGCTGAAGCCATCCCCCTCTCTTCCTTTAATTTGGATCCTCAGCCCTTCTCATTCATTTGGCCATCAGCTTAAGCTCCTTCTCCTCTTCCCAAACTCCATCCCAAGCTGAATAAGAAGTTCCTTCATCCCTAGCCCTGAAGAAAGCAGAACTCAACCTTTTTCCTTTTGTAAGCCTGCACCTATTTGTTGTATCTTTCCTTGTGTAACTATTTTCATTGTTTACTCAAAGTATTTATGAATGGTATTTCAAGTAGCTATTGTATGGGGTCTATGTTTGAATGTCAAGCCTCATGGTAACAAAATTTATAAATAAAATAGTTGTTGTATGGGGTTTATGTTCAAATTAAATATCTCAATTTTCTAATTAATTAAATATTACTAAAATATTCCAAATATATTGATTGAGCTCTGAATTACTCCAAATATTTGAGTATTAGTTCTAGTGACTAAATGAACATGATAAAATGATAATTATGATGCAACTAAGCTAAGTAACAACCTAGATATTATTATTTTAAATTCAAAAAACTCGTATCTAATTTGGACATGTATCTAATTAATTTTACAAGTTTTCTGTTATATATATTGTAATCAAATCTAAACATTACGATCATAAAAATATACTCTATCAATTGATATATTTTAGTTGACCTTATTTTGAATTAGCACGATATCCTAATTTTTACTTAATCAGATGACTTAAATACCATTACTATCACTAGAAGAAGAGAGGAAGATGGTAATTCTTTTTTTTGAAATAGAATAATAATAATTATAATAAATAATTATAAAAAACTAACTCATAATCATACTAATTTATAACTATTATTTTATTAATTGACACATACGTCTAATTTTTGCTACTAACATATTTTAATTTCTTTTTTATTTTTTGCATTTTCTTAATTATAATAATAATAAAAATAATATTATTTTGTTGTTATTATCATTATCAGAATTATTATGACTATAATATTATCATTATTCAAGACATATTTTTTCTATCAAAATCTTATTAATAACATTTTGTTATTATTAGTATTATTATTATCATTGATAATGATATTAATAAAATTTATTATTATTATCACCTTTATTATTATCATAATATTTCCTCTCAACTCATCAATAATCATAATAATAATAATGCACTAATAATAATAATATTATTATCTTCATCATCATTATTATTATGGTATTTCTCTTATAATAATAATAATAATAATCTTATTATTAATATTATTACTATCATGTTTATTGTTTTTATTATTATCATTATAATATTTCATTTCTACTCATAATAACAATAATAATACCATTATTATTATTATTATCATCATCCTTAAATATTAATAATAATAATAATAATAATCCCTCATTATTATTATTATCATCCTTATTATTATTATGATAATAAGAATAAATAATTATATTTATCTTCATGATACTAATATTCTTATTATTATCATATTTTATTTTTTCTCATTAATAATAATAAATATTTCCTTTCAAATTATCATAATAATAATCATGACAAAGTTATTATTATAATCACTTTTATTATTACAATCATATTTTCATATTTAGTTTTATTATTGATAGTAATCATTGTAATAATATTCCATTTATAATAATAATAATAATAACATTATTATTATTATTATTATTATTATTATTATTATCAAATCTTAATAATAATAATAATTATTATATTACACTCTCATGATAATAAAATATTAGTATCATCATCCTTAATAATAATTATAATAATAATAATAAATTATCATGTTTATTCTTAATACTAATAATAATTATTATTATTATCAAAACTCATTTCTTAAATTCTTTTTTTTTTATTATTGATAATAGATCATTTTTCTTTTTTTTTTACTAATAGCAGACTAAGAATACTAGTAAAGGAGGGAGAGAATGAGAGAGAATATAAAGAAAAATATTTATCATATTAGTAAATACATGAAAAGTTCATCATCTCTTGTTGAACAAGAATTTTATATACACATATTTGTAAGATATCAACATAGGCATAAATTAAGGAACTTAAGAATAGGTACTCCATATATTATAAAATATATTTATATATGTTGATTCAATTATATGCCTTTGCATTACTTTGAATGTTACATATTTCAAATGTAAGAATGTGTTGATTTAAGTATACTGTCACTATTTCATAAACTACAAAAAATAAATGCGTAAAATAAATAAAAGATGCTCAATGAGTTATTTTAGTATGAACATAATGTAACTTTATGGTTAGAATGTGACAATTTTGCTATCATACTGCTTTGAAATATATAAGTATAAATTAAATATTATATAATTTTTTAACCTAAAATTATGATAATGAAGCACGTGCTAATTTCCTCAACGTTCTAGTATTTGCATACTCGAACATTGTTATTATTTTATTATTCATTTCTGAAATAAAAAATTCAATTTCTGTATGTGCATGTTACTTTTATTACTTTAAATATTGATTGATATTTATTTTGTATGGAAAACTATAAAGATTTTCAAGAAAGAAAAATGTCTTTTTAATTAATTTTCATGCATCTTATATGCTTTATTTATTAATTCTTGTTTATATATATATATATATATATATATATATACATATTATGTAATTAATGATATCAAAAGTATTTATATTTATCTCTAGGGATTTAATTAGAGCATTTTTTATTGTAAATGTCAGATCAGGACTTTGATGAGGAACTGGAACAACCCTGAAATTATAAACATACACATTTGTTTCTCTTGCTTATTTTTTTTATATATTTGAATACATATAGCTTGCTCATGTAAAATTTTTGTATAAATAATATTATAATAAAATATCGAATTTTCAATTTTTAAATTTAGGTGAATGAATACTTGTAATGTTTTATATTTTTATAACAAATATTGATTACGATCATCGACAGACGACCCTAATCCCGAGTCCTTATTGACATGAGATTTGGGGGACGTCACAATTACTACATCTACATATGTTGTGTCTAAACTCTACGATTATGTAAATTGTAGTGTCATGTAATTTAACAATGTCATATTGTATAATTGTAGTGTTAATATGTAATGTATCAATGGTTATGTGAATTGTATCTTATAAAACATTAAAAACAACAAGAATAGCAATATATAATAATAATACTTTAGTAACATTATAAGCTTATAACATCAATAGCATTTAGCAGCAATAGCATTTTAGCAACAATAACATTATAGTAGTAGCAAAAACAAGCAATAGTTTTTGAAAAATTATGAATTTAATGCATTTATTTAGATTCTTAATTTTTTGAGTCGAAATTTAATTTCAAGTTGACTTAAATTAAATTCACTTCAAACTCAAATTTTAATGAGTTGAACTTGACTCGACTTGAACTCATTTGAGTTCATATCGAGTTCGAGTCAAGCTAAATTTGAAAATTTTGAGTTCTAATTTGACTTAATTCACTTGAACTTGAATCGAATCAAACCCTACCTTATAGTTATATAAATTTTATTTGTTCTTATATGTTTTTTACGATTTTTTTTTTCATAAAGTAGTCATCGGAAATGAATAGTCACAATTTCTTTAAAAAAAATGCATATTTCATCATCCCAACCATTGTTCTTTATGCTTTTCGGGTCAGGTCATGACAATATACAGCTTCGATTTGAGCATTAGCTTGGAGATCCACTCAGATACATCAAACTTTAAAAAATATTAGGTATAGGCTTTATTTTTCCAAATTTTTAGGAGTTGGCCTAACTTAATCCAACCCAATGTACATTCAGAATCGGGTGTGAACTTCTTGAGTTTTGCTAGACCCAACTTGATTTTTAAGTTTTTATAGTTTGTATGTAAATATTGTTTATATTTTATTGGACGAATTTTTTTGAATGCTACATAAATTAATGTGAATAATATTTCTCATATATATATATATATATAAATTTTATGTTTAAATAAATATATACACAAAAAAAATATTCAGAATCAATAAAATTTTTAAAAATTTTATTTTTATATATAAATCTCATAAAAAATATATTCAATTAATAATATATTTATATATTGAATTAACACATTTTCATTAATAAATATATACTAATTTGTAACTGAAGTAACTAATGCTCATTCTTGCTTAATATGTATAACTTATCAACTAAAGATGCCGAAGAACTATGGCGCTTGCTAAACTTTTAGGCTGGAAACCAACTTATCCCAACCCCACCTCCCATGTCATCATTCTCACCAGCCCTTCTCCTGCATACTTGTTCTTAGACCTCGTATCGATCGGCGATCTCAACTCCGCTTCTTTACATGGAATATTTGAAGCGAAGGACTGTTCATGACGTGCTCGGTGGCGGTCTGCGTAAGTCAAATTCTTCATATCGGAGTTTCGTTGGATTTGTTATGAATGGGTGTAGAGGTATTGCTGTTTTTAATGCTTTAGTCTGACAGTTGCAGATGTAATTCTGTGGAGAAAAAGACATGTCACTGCTGGAATACTGCTTGGAACTTTTTTTGCATGGGTGATCTTTGATTTGTCTGGATATACTCTGCTGTCACTCATTTCGAGGGTTTTATTGCTACTTGTGAGTATTCTATTTGTGTGGGCTAAAGCAGCTGGGATTCTCAACAGGTATGCTGTTTAGAGGGTGATTTGTGCTGCGTTTTGTTTATGCCCTGAGATCCTTTTTTTTTTTTTTTGAAAGTTTAGTCTCTGATTAATAATTGAATTCTTATTCCTTAAAATTCTCATGGAAATGCATTTGAATTCTGGTTTTAGAATGGCTTCTGACGAGCCACTGACACTATGTTTACGGTAGAAATGAGATGAGAAAGGATTTGAACGGAGAGAAAAAAAGAGAGGAAAAACAGTTCTTGTCGTTAATTGTGAATTTAAAAAGTAAGCAATAGAGGAAGCTATCAACCCCCATTATTGGTTGGCTGCTGAAAGAAATAAAGGAAAACAACATTATAACTTATTTTGCAGATGCTTCTAGGAAGAACTTGATTTGGCTATGATTGAAAATATATTGTTTACCCTCACACGCCCAAATCTTACCATTTATGTACCAACCACCTAAATTTTATTATTTCATGAAAAGCATCAAGCTTGCCATCCCTAATATTTATGAGTACGAGACATTTCTTGTATGGCTATAACTAAGTGTCATTTATGCAAATATCAAATTTGAAGTGTTATTTCTGCTAATCTCAAAATTCTAGTGCTATGTCCGTCTGTTTTAAAATTTTCTTGTTTTTCCTTGAAGCATTCATGTGTTGGCATCCTTAAACTTGAAAATGTACTAAATTAAATTCTTATCTTAGTTTAAATGAGAAACAGCATCCTTTTATGAAGGAAGGCTTTCATTTTTTTTATTTATTATTTATTCTAAATCCTCAGCCAAAAGTATGCAATTTTCAATTTTTATTCTCTTCTCATTAATTTAAACTACCAAACGGAGCAAAATGAATGAGCTGCCGCAAAGTAAATCTCATATATATTGTCTTGCTGGGGATTGAACATGAATATATTCGTGGGTTTGATTGATTAGTTGGAATAGCCATATGCATGAAACATGATTAATATTTTGATCACTCAAGCGGTTCAATTTCATCAAAATCTGTCATCTACATCTGTTTTATCTCATCAATTAGAGCATTAAAGTTAGTTTTTGCTGTGCCTAGTGTTATGCATGCACTAGTAGAATAATCACTGAGAAAAGTTGAATGCTTGCTAGGATCTTGTTTCAACTATTGTTTTGGCATGATTTGATTCTCAGGAAGTTTGAGACAACTTAAGAGTTAATGAGCATAACAATTTGATGCTAGAAGGTGTTGGTAAATTTCTATGTGTTAGGTAAAAAACAATATTTGAAATTGTTCTAGTGTGGGAAAGGGATGAGTTTCCTAGAATTTGTCCTTATCTTATTATATTTTATTTATAGATTTGGTTGCAATACATAATACAAAGGTCGCATTTAGCATATAATTCAAGTAGTATATAATGAATATATAACAAGCTATTTGAATTAGGGGTGTAAATGAGTCGACTAGACTTTAGCTTGCCTTGTTAATGAGCTTATGAGATGAGCTTGAGCTGCAAGTCAAGGCTAAGTCATTAGACGCTCATGAGCTCAAGTCGGCTTGGCTCATTAGCTCATTGGATTGACTTATTTGCTTAACATATTATAATAAGCATTTAATAACATAAAATAGATTAATTAACATAATTAATTATCAATTTAAATTGCTTAACTTATGAATGCTCAAGCACAAAGCCCAATTCATTAGGTTATTGAGCTAACTTGCAAGCCCATCATAAAACTTGAGTTTGTTATTGAGCTCAAGCTCAATCTCAGTTTGACTCAAGCTCAATCTCAGTTTGGCTCAAGCTTGACTTGATTCAACTTCTAGTTTGAATGCACTATAGTGTTGGAATCGATTTGAGTTTGGTTGTCATGCATATTTCAAATATTTGATTTGGTGTTGACTTGAATTCCATTCGAGTTTGAGTCGAGCTAACTAGACTCAATTTAATTGATTTTGAACTTATTCAATTTTGATATGAGACGACTCAAAATCTAAATTATTGTAAAATATTACTAGCTATTATTAAAATCAGGCGAGAAATCCATGGTAGAAGTTGTCAAGAACAAATTAGCACTTGCAAACTGTAGAAGCTCTCTTGAAGAATTACAAAATAGTTTGAGAAAAATTGCATAAGATCTAGAGAAGAATCGCAGAAGCTCTCAAGAAAGGTTGTAGAAGTTCTCAAGAAAAATCACGCAAGAAGAGAAAAATTGTGGAAGCTTTCTTTCTAGAGTTGAGAATTACAGTCACGAAGATTAGGGATTTATGGTTGAATCGGTAATACGAGTATCTTTTCCTTACTTTTATACTCAACTTCGTTTCTCACTTATTGATTTTAGAGATGTAGATCATCCAACTATGCTATTAATTAAAAAAATTTAATTCTGAAAAAATGTGACATGTTGGGGATTCAAACACAACCTATCATATAAGTCGGCGGAGTTAACCACCTCAATTGCAATATCTTTTTAATTTATTTAGCAATATTTAATGCTTATTTATAATTTTGAGTCAATTCGAGTTACAAAATGAGCGAGTCATTCTTAGCATGATGAGTATGAGGATTTAACTCGTAACTTGGCTTAAATTAATTTATATTTTTATGATTTGAATCCAAATTTGAGCTAATTTTGAGTGGGTTATGAGCTTTGAAAAAAATTGTAAATTCTAATTTTCTCCTTGCACATGATTTTGGCATGACTTATGCTCTTGCCAGATACCATTTCCTTGTGTGCCTAAAAATTGAATTTATTTTGCCATTAGGTTAAAAATAGCTTTAATATATAAATATTTCCACAATTAGTTAACTTTGATAAAGTCAAGAGACACTCAATTTAATGGGAGAGAGTTTTCATTAATCCTACTTTAATTAAATCCTCATGGTTGTCAACTAACTTTTAAATTTGAATTTTGTGGATTTTGAACATGCTAAATCTTAAAAGCTACTTAGTAAAAAATTTGCTAAATTCTGTGAAAATATTTGAAAATATATTGATTAAAGTAACATGTAAACCTACAAATTATTTTATTATATATTTATCAGAAAGTAGTATTACTTAAATTATTAATAATTGTTAAGCATGCATTTATTTAGTTTCATAATTAAATTTGTAATAATTAATAATTAATAATAATCACATAATTGTGTAATTAACAATTACATTTTCATGATGAATATTCAATAAAATGTAAATAACTAATATAAATAACATTAAATATAAATAAATAAATTAATATAACTAGTATTGTTCTAGAACACTTTCTCTTCATTGCACCATTCTTCACATGAAGTTGTTTTTTCCTCCATGAATTTTTCCTATCTTAGGCAATCTTCTTATCTGACAACTTTCTTGTGATTAAAATTGGTTAGTTTTTTTTGTTAATTGTATTTAACAATATATAGTTAGGGATAATAGTCGAGTTGAAGTTGTTGTTTATGTATGCTTGCCAAAGACTTTGCTTTGCAAGGTTTTAAGATTTAAAATCTCAAATCTTATTAAATTTTCAAGTTGAGCAATCCCTAAGCATGTAAATTACAACAACAACGACAATAAAACGTATTCATTCCCACCAAGTGGGGTTGGTTATATAAATCCTTTGTTTTGTGCACAATAAGTAAATTACCGCTTTGTAAGCTCCAAGTATTTGAAATCCATCGTAAAGTTTATTTCCATACCTTTTTTGGTTATTCCGTTCCTCTTTGAACAGGGGTAAAATTCATTAACTCAATTTTCTTTATCAGGACATCTAACAGCCTAGGCATAATATGTCCAAACCATTTAAGTGGATTTTCTTTAATCTTATTTTTAATTGCAGCCACTCCAATCTTGCTACTACTGAACTCATATATTCTTTCATGTGCATCCACTCATGTACCTTTGCATCATCATCACCGCAACGCAAATATTATCAATATGCTTGTGCTTTGTCAGCCAACATTCTGCTTCATGTACTTCTATTGGCCTTATAGCTATTCTATAAAGTTTTTGTTCATGTAGAGTTTTTGGTTGCTCAAAACCTTAGAACTGCTTCTTATTTCATTTAATCAGTTTGGATTTTGTTAATTACATTATCCTTAATTTCATAATTATTTTGTATGATTGAGCTGATGTATTTGATTTTTTTTTCTTTCAGATAACATGACATTCAATTATTATATTTTGACTTTTGTAACTTCTATTAGAATTCAGTACATACATTTCATCTTGAATCTACTGATGCAATCCCTTAGATTCTAAGGTAATTCTTCACAACTTGAGTTTTGATTTAACCCATTTCTAATTTTATTAATAAGAATAATATTTTTAGCAAATAACAAGGCCGATGGCACCTCCTTTTGAATGTGTTTTGTAGGAACATCTATAACTAATGCAAAGAAATACATATTAAGTGAAAAGCTATGATGCACTCTAATTAAAATACAAAAATCATTAGAAAATGATCTTGCATTCGAATACATGTAACTATTCCACTATACATATCTTTAATACTTCAATATAAGCCACACAAATCCCTTTTCCTTGCAGCAAGAACTCTCCAAAGAATTTTTATTGGTTTATTTTCATATTCTTTTTATATATCTATAAATATCAAATATATATATATATATATATATATATATATATATATTCATCTATAAATTTCTCCATCATCCTCCAAGTAAATATTTGGCTGCTATAGTTGAATTAGGTTGACATAAAACAAAATTTGATGGAAATGAGCATAAGGTTGCTTGGTTTGAGGCAAAAAAAGCATGGAGTAAAAAGATTATTATGTAAAAGTTTTTGAGGTATAATAAATGTATATAACTCAATTAATAGTACTTGTACTGCCATAAAATTTTTATGGGATTTACAATTTGATATTTTATATGGTGTATTTTAATCATACTGTAATTTATCTTAAAAAAAAAAAGCTAAAACCCAAAAATCAAAAGCACAAAAAACACGTACTGTTGGAGATGGGGCTGGGGTCATGGCGAGGGCTAGTGAGCGCCAGTGAGGGTCTGCAAGGGTTTGTTAGAGGAGGCAATGACCGGACAGAGGAAGCAATGGTTGAAGGATTGCGCGCCGCGGTAGATGCCAATTGCTGGGGGCATTTACTTGCAATGTTGATGAACTCAGGGATGATGGAGCGGGTGTTCTCTTGCAAATCATGATCTTTTTGTGTCCGGAAGAAGGGGATTCACTATTTTTTCTGCATTAAATTTTTCGTCTGCGTCATGTGGTAATTAGATTCCGCCCAATTTGGTTGTAATTTGCTCACACTGCTTTTATTAAGAAATGGAGAATAGAATTCATCTACAATTTTAATTGAAATCAAATTACTTTGAAAACCACGCATACCAAACCCACAAAATTTGTAAATCTCGACAACTTGTTTCTTTACTCTTAAAATTACGACAAACTAAACAGCCCCTTTTTTTGATTAATCTCTTAAGAAACATGGCAATTTGATTTATTTACCTAAAATTTATGTAAGTATCATATTTGTCAACCTATTTATAAGTGGATTTCTTATTAATCTACTTGAGAAGAGACGGTAGTTTGTTAGTTTTCATGATTGTTTTGTAAACATTCAGTACACATGTCAATTAATATTCAAACTTACATAGACACTACCTAGAGCATACTTGGCCGACTGCCATCCTTTGCTTATCCGATAGGTTCAAAGAGGATATGGGCAGATAATATTAGGAGCTGTGAGACTCAACTTTTATTACAGTCAGAAGACTAGTATTGTGAAATTAGGGATTCAAGATTACTTGGATAGAAGTTTTTCAAAACTATTTAACAAAAATAAGCTTACATTTATGTGTACGTGTGCGCAGGATTTTTTTAGTTATCTTAAATTTACAATATGTGTGTGATCTGTTTATATGTGTTGTGAGACATGCATATGATATGTTTAATTAACTTTCTTCTTCCGTATATAGAAATGGTGATTTAATTTCTGAGTTGATATTTGGTAACTGAAATGGGAAATTGTTGTTGGATTTCACATGATAAGAGGCTATCGCTAGATTCTAAATATAATTTTATAACTACAATATTTTTTTTGTCAAATTCATTCGAGATTGGGCAGTTGAAATTTCATTTGTTACTTATCTAAGTATCATATAATTGAGTAAGATGCGCATATAAATGAAAAATAAGAAGCTCTTATATTTGATAAATCATTGAAATGACAGTTATCGAAGATATGACAGTAAAAAAAGATGTAGGTGGCTTAGATATGTACAACAAACAGTAGAAATGCACCATTAGATGGATATATCAGTGCAATAGTCCTTTGATGGAAACGAGCATAACTAATGCGAGATACATGAAGTTCTTCAAGAAGATCCGTGAATGATAAGTTTAGTGATAGTTAAATAGTTTA
This sequence comes from Gastrodia elata, assembly GCA_016760335.1. NCBI lineage: Eukaryota > Viridiplantae > Streptophyta > Magnoliopsida > Asparagales > Orchidaceae > Gastrodia > Gastrodia elata. The sequence continues at coordinate 22,182,048 of CM028672.1, read as the reverse complement.
GATATGATTAAAGATGCTGATGATTTTTTCTTACCCAATGCATTTGATTTTAAATTTGACTGATTGGATTTATTTTGGTAAATGCTGTTGTGGTTCACTCGGACATAGATTAGTATTTTTTGCTTATAATGCTTGTCCAATGCTTTTAAATTCAAAGTCATCTCTCAAGTAACACAACAACGGCACCACCAAGTCTTAGTTTTACTTGGTGGTGAATGCTGTTGAACTCTGTCTTTACTTGGTCCCAAGTCTCGGTTGAGAAAGAAGAAGGATGGTTACATTGGGTAGTGGATAACAAGCTTAAACTTTGTTGAATATTCTTATGACATGAACTTATAAAAAGCATCTCTCAAGTAATGTTACGCTTTTTTTTTCATTCCAATTTATTTATCAACATCTTTATAGTAGCTGGAACATGCTTGTTGAAAATAGGCCTTTTAATTTAAGCTTTGCTTTAAATGGGGCTGTTTAGACATTTCGATGATTTATTTGATATGAATTTGATTGGTTTGTAAAACAGTGAATGATTTTTTTGAAGAGATATGCCATGTCTTTTTCTTGCTTTTATGATTTGAATTCGAGAATATGGGTGCATGAAGATTTCACTCTTACACTAACATAATAATTCATTTCTCTGTATGTCATGATCTGGCCTAGTATGATCGGAAAACCCAACATAGTTGCAAAGGCTTAATGGTGAGAATTTAATGTCTCAAAATGTTTAAAAAGGATACTAAAATTACCATCTAAAATAGTATGAAGTGGTACTAAATATCAAATATGTTAATTCTGAAATTTTTTTTTTGTAATAATTCTCATCTAAAAAGAAGAGTAATTTAACACTACTAAAAAGAAAGTTAACTAAAATTATACACCTTTGTAAAAGAAATTACTGATAGTGAAAATCAAATATGTGTATCATATAGAGGTACTTGATGGCATCTGTAGGTCATTTTTGTCATCATATTCTTTATTTCTCTAGATTTTTCTAATGAAAAAATTAATAGAATATAAGAGTACATAATTACGATTCTATAAAACAATGCACAACATAAGGTCATTATGCGTTAATCTAAGTGAATATGCTTTAATTTATAAATAGTACGGAACAAGAGGCCAGTATGCAAGAAATATCTAAAAGTCTGCCGACAAGAAAATTAATATATCTCAAAACAATTAGAAAAGACAATGGAAAAGGCCATACAAAAATAATATGAAGAAATACTAAATGTTATATTTATTAATTCTGAAATAAAAATTAAAAGCATTCTTCCATTTAAAAGGAAGAGTATAATATAACACTACTGAAAATAAACAGCTAGAATTTATCCAACTTAAAAGAAATTACTAACTCTAAACAGCAAAATAAGTGCATCGCTTTAGAGACACTTGATGACATCTATGGGCTACTGCTGTCATTTCACAATAAGAGGTCGGTATGCAGTGATAAATGTGTAAAAAAAAACACTACAAATAGAAGTTGAAAGTACAAGTTGTAAACTAAAGCTATATGCGTAAGCCTGTTTTATGTATATGCTCATAATTTTTATCTTATGATTTTTAAACTTTTTTTGCTACATTGATAGAATGCCCTTATAGTTTGTCCTTAGTGCTTAACTCTTAAAGGCTCATTGTAAAAGTTTTTTCTTCTGAAATATTTTCGTTAAACCTTGAACATATGCTCATTGTGTCCTTAAAGGCTCATTGTAAAAGCTTTTTCTTCTGAAATATATTCGTAAAACCTTGAACATATGTTCATTGTGTATGGGACATGCCAATCTCCCAATTATGGGAGATAAATCGTTCTCTCACAAGCATGTGGGGTGTCTAAATCAACTATATTGAATCCTTTAAACAATTATACTAGAGCTAGGGAGCACCCCTGAAAGTGATGTGTTTCATTGCTTGAATGTAGTGAAAATTGTGCAAAGGCCGCTACATCAGTGCCTCAGTGTAGTGTTACACATTATGGATAAATACGGGTAAAGAAGCTAATTTATTTCTAAATTAAGATTAGGAAGCTGTAATATTGGCACTCTCATTAACAAACTTTTTGTGTCAGTTGATATTATGATAAGTAAATGATTAATATATTTTGCCTTTAAGAAATTAAGTGGTTGGGAGAGAAAAGAAGAAAATATTGATACTTTTGGTTTAAAACCGGTACTCCTGTAAAAATCACAATAGGATTGATGTGAATATCATTTTGGATAAAAATTTAAAGGATAATAATATGGAAGTTAAGATACTGGGAGATAGAATTATATATTTAAAATTTATAATTAATGAATTTGTTTTTCATGTTGCAAGTGTTGTTTCTCTCAAATTTGTTTGATTATATGAATGAAAGAAAGATTTTGGTACAATTTGGATGAGTTAGTTGAAAGAATTTCTCAAGATGAGATGATTTTACAGGAGGAAATTTATATAGACATGTTGGAAGGATAATTAAAGAATTTAATATTATTCATGATGATTTTGGTTTTGGAGAGATTAATGAAGGAAGGAAGAATGATTTTGGAGTTTGCTTTAGCTTATGAACTTATGATTGTTAATACAAGGGTTCAAAAACTTATTGATTATTTTCTTTATGAACTTATTGATTATTTTCTTTTTCATTTATGAACTTATGAACCCTTGTTTTTATAATCAAGAAATTTATTGTCACTTATAAAAACAAGGGTTCAAAAACTTATTGATTATTTTCTTTTAATGAAATTGATTGTTTATTTTATAAAGATTGTAAGATTATTCCAAATGATTGTTTGATAATCCAATATTATTTCTTGATTTTTGATTTGAAACTAAAGGATAATAGAAATATTATTAAATCTAAAATATGTAATAAAATTAGATAATTAAATTTTAAGAATTGTAATATCAAATAGTAAGAGTGAAGTTTAAAAACTTGAACTGTGGGATTTTGTGGGTGAAGTGAACCATCTGTGGAATTTGGTTGGTAGTTGTATTCACAATATAACAAAGAATTGTAATATCGATATACTAGGAGTGAAGTTTAAAAACTTGGACTTTGGGATTTTGTGGGTAAGTCAACCATCTATGGAATTTGGTTGGTAGTTAAATTCATAATATAAAAAAGAGTTTACCTAGTGAATCCAAAAGTAGAGTATCTCATAATAAAGATGCATGATAGTGAAATCAAGATGTTTAAGTTAAGATTAAAGATAAAAAGACGTGCTACAAAGAATGTTTTGAATATAAGACTAAGGAAAATTGAAAGAAATATAAACTAGTTTATTGTGATTCTAAAATAGCTATTCGTGATGCTCAGAGTATAGCATTCGATGATTTGTATAGTAAATAGAAACTTTTGAGTGAGGGAGACGCATTTATAAGTTAGCCAAATTAAAAGAAATAAATCAAAAGATTTGACTCACATTAAATACATCAAAGACGTTAATAAAAAAATTCTCTTTAGGGATAAAGATATTCAACTTAGGTGGAGGGATTATTTTGTTAAGCTTCTTAATGAAGGTTGTATTAATACAATTAATATAAGTGAGTTTACTGGCTATAAAAATAGTTTTAATTACACTTTCATTCATCATGTTAGTAAAGCTGAGATTTTGAATGCTTTAAAGAGGATGAAGAATGTAAAATTAGTAGGACTAGATGACATATTTATTGATATATGCAAATACTTAGGTGAGGAAGAAATTTCTTGACTTACAAAGTTATTTAGTATTATTTTGAAGACTAAAAATATGCTAGATGAGTGGAGAAAATATGTTGTTTTACGTATTTACAAGATTAAAAGCATTGCGAAATACTATGCTAATTATAGAGGAATCATGTTAATATGTCATACGTTGAAATTTTGTGAGATACTGATTGCATACAATTATGAATGAATACTTGTATTTCTCAAAATTAATTTGGTTTTATGCTAGATAGAGCTACCATGGAAGCCATATATATATATATATATTAAGAGGTTGATGGAGCAATTTAGAGAAAGAAATGGTCTTCATTTATTTTGTTGATCTTGTAAAGGCTTATTATATAGTACTAGTAGAAGTACTTTGGAGAGAGTTGGGGAGAAAAGAGATTTGTGCTGCATATATTTATGGTATTAGAAATATGTATAATGGGCTGTAGCATGTGCTTGATTGTAAGCTGGCTTGTCTATTGAATTACAACACAGCTTGACTCTTAGCTCATATCTTTTTACTTTAATTATGGATGTTCTTACTAAGCACATTCAAGAGGAGGTTCTTTGGTGCTTGTTATTTGTAGGTGACATTCTTGTAATTGATAAGATTAGGAATGGAGTTGAAGCAGAACCTGTCTTGTGAAGGACTACTTTATAATCTAAAGGTTTATTCTTGATAGATCTAAAACAAAATATATGGAGGTGTGTATATTCAATTGCATTAGAAGCTCGAATTCTTGATCATGTGATCAAGAAGAGCAAGAGGTTTAAATATGTTGGTTCAATTATTCAAAAATATTGGTCAAATAGAGATCTATAGGATCCATGATGAAATGGAGGAGCACTTTTAGAGTATTATGCAATCGGAAAATGTCACGCAAAATAAATAAAAAATTATAGGGCAACTATAAGGTTGAATGTTGGCCAACAAAGAAGAAATTGATAAAATAAGCGTCACAGAGATGAGAATGCTTAAGTGGATGAGTGGGTATACTTGTAAGGATAGAATGAGAAATGAGTTTATTCATAGCAAGGTTGGAGTGGTTTAAGTAGTGGATAAGATTAGAGCGCCTTAGGTGGTTCAGCCATATTGAACTTAGACCGCACAATGCTTTTATTAGAGAAATTGAGTTTTTGAATTTCGTCTATATTTAAAGAGGGAGAGGACCAAAAATGAATTGTGAAGAAACCATTAGAAAGGATTTTCTCTATTTTGAACTTAGGGAGAGACTTCTATTTGATTGTGCACAATAGAAACAAATGATTCATGTAGCCAACCCCATCTAGTGAGATTAAGGCTTGATGTTGTTGTTGTTATTGTTGTTGTTGTTTACTAGTAAGGAAATGCTTTTGGATCTCAAAATATATGATGTGCATTTATTGCCCATAGCATAAGATTTATATTTGATATTTGTTTATCTTGTTTTAGTTTTACTATAAATAAGTATTGTAGATTTTCTTATCTTAATTTGTAGAATATTTAAGGTACATTGGTATTCAATTTGGTTGCTTTGAAATAAATTGGGTATTGTAAGGGCATTGAATATTACAAAATTTCAAAAGTAAAAAAAAATGGAAATGTATTGTCTCATGATGAACTAGTAATTTAAATTAAAGTCATGAAAAAATAATAATTGCTATCCAATTAAACTATGATTACCTACCTTGATAGTTTTTTGGCCTCTTGAATTGGTATCTTAGCCTTTATAGGCTCACTCTTCATAGGGAAAAACATATTTCATTTTTCCTAAGTCATCGCAATCAAAGATTTTGGTATGCCTAAAAGATTTAAAGTGATCATATAACTTCTTAAAATTGCATTGCAAGGGGATGGGCATGTGAGAGACCCTTCTTATTTTTTCAATAATTAACATTACATAAATCATAATAGCAGTTTAGCTTTTATCCACACGCCCTGCTTGTAAAAATTAGAAATTAAATTAAATAATTGATATATTGAAAGTAGTAATGTTTCATGAACATGCTAAATGCCAAAGCATAGATTTATATAAAGTAATTTGTCAAAATATCCCTAAATTATTTTAATGTGCCCAACTTAATTTAAGACTAGTCAAAGTGATTGAAACTAGTCCTGGACTTCTAGAACATATCCATTTTAGCTTATCTATCCGTTTTTTGTTGGTTTTCAATGGGATTAAGGCATTTTCTATCAAAGGTTTATGGAAAAGTTATTGAATGAACTTGATTGGATATAATTTTAAATTTTGGATTTAGACAATGTGAAATCCTTGACTATATTGACACGGAAAAATTCATGAGATCATTTGACAAATTGCTTGATATACATGGCTGAAATTCTTACATGCCAATTCCTCAAACTCTTGTTAGATGTGCTTTTATAACGTGTTTTTATCCAAAGAAATTAATTCCTATTTTTAGTTTTATGAATATATAGCTTTATTCCAAAATGATCATAGTACTGTTATGCAAAATTACTTGACAGGAGTGATTACATACATAACATCCAGATTTTGAGCATTTATATATTTAAAATCTAGAACTTGATATTTACAAAACCGCCACCTTTTTATCCCATGAATGGTATTTCATCCACTTACCCTTATTAAAAAAACCTTAGAGAGGGTGTTGCCTTTTTCTTTCAATAATATTGATTTGGGTGATAATTTTATATAAATATTGATTTTTGATTGCTGAATTTGTAAAGAGTTATGGCATGGCTTTTGTGCGCAGGGCCCCTCCACCTTTGCCAGAGTTGTGTATTACCAAAGAGGCTACCAACGATGTTGCAGATTTCTTACGAATTAAGATAAATATTATCCTTTCTATTTTCTGTGAACTTGCACTTGGCAGAGACTCAAAGCTTTTCTTCAAGATTGCAGCATGTCTATGGCTAATTTCTATTATCAGCAGTTGGAGTGATTTTCTTACCTTTGCATACACCAGTAAGTCCTGAAATTTGTTCTTGGTTTTTCGCTTTAAGAACTGCTCTACTTTATTGACTGCTTGATAATAAGTTAGTTATTGCCATATAATATTGAAAACAATATCTAAATATTTGCCTTGATACTAGTTATGGTGGGTCTCTTTGGCTTGCGCATGCTCCTTGAAGTGGTAATTGCTGCTGCACTGTCAGACGATAGCTATATGTGATAAAAATGTGAATCATAATGTAATTCTTTTTGGATATAATATTAAATTGGCATGATATTTGAAAGACATCTTAGCTTTTATTGGAATTAATTTTTAAAATTTTGTTTTTTTAATCTCCCACATTTTTAACGAGGCTCATATTTTTTCTTTTTAGCACTTCATTGCTGTGATGGTGCTTCTTAATTTTTCTGCTTGCTTGCTTTTGAGTAAGAGGGGAGGGGGAGTATGAAATTTTATATATTTCTAAAATCTCTTTACTATTTCATCTTTTTTTTTTATTTTGGGTACTGAAAGCTTAAAAACTTTTATTTAGATATTTTCTAAGCAAAAAATTTTAGCCATACAAATGCTAAGCCTTCATTACTTTATTGTGGTTTCTTTTTATTTTTTTCCCAATATAACTACCTAAAATATTTGGGGCTTTTACCTTGGTGATCCAATTCCTTATAATATGTGTTTCAAGCACCCAAACTTCAATCTTTACAAAAAGAGCATCCCTAAAAATTTTAAAGTTTATGACACCTCATTTCTAATTATAATTAATAGAATTCTATGATTGGAAAATGACAATGCTTTATTTGTAAATATTTAAACTTGTGTACTGGGTATGTATATTTTAAAAATTTTAGTGATGTATGCAAAGAACCCAAAATACTAGCTTTCAATACTTATATCTTACAAATATATTTGTACATAAAGAATCCATTATTTTAGTCAATAATTTGTATCTGAATTTTTATGAAATTCATGTTATAGGAGTATTTTAGTAATTTAAGCTTCGATTATTAAAAAAATTGCTTTATAGGCCAACTCTTGCGCCTCACGCCTCACGCCTGAGTTTTCTGCTAACCATTCAAGTTTCGACTTTTGCTCTAGCATTCTTTGAGTGCAAAAAAAAACCCTAAATCCTCGACTTTGCGTCTTCGTATTCGACGTCCGTCGAGCCTCTTCTGTTGAGAATGTTCGTTGAGCCTCTCCTTGACCCTTTTCGACACTCGAACAGCTAGGTATTTCGTCACTCTGCCGTAAACACAACACAATTGTGAAGCACATATTTTCATTAACTGCAAACCCTAAATATTTAGATATTTTTTTCAGTATTATATGAGCATATTTTCTAACCCTAAATCATTCACTGTTTGACAGCCTGACACGGATATGCTCATAGAGATTAACTGAAATATGGATATTTCATTTAATCATTCACAGATATGCTCATACACATTAATTGCAAGCCCTAAATCATTCACAGCTTTGATTTTATCATGTATATAACACAACTGCGCAGCACATATTGTCATTAATTGCAAAAGTCATGACAGGCTCGTTTTTGTGTTTACTTCATTGAATTAAATGAAATATGTATGCTTTTTTCTTTAATACTACTGTAATTCATTCTCAATTTCTCCATGAGGGAGTAATGGATGGTTCCTACCTCTAAATATAGATTCATTTTTCTTTAATTTTACAATATTTCAATATCAGTTTATACATGTGTATATACATTTATATATTTGTATATTTTAGAACATCTCTTGGCTATTTAAATATAAATGAAAAGGAATACAAATAGATGTGGTTGGTGGCCTCCAATAAAATAATACGAAAATAAAAACAAAATAAAATAAAAGAGAAAGAAATGTAAAATGGCCACCAACCCCTCATGAAAATCTCCATAAGAAGATTTCATTACAAGTGCTAAAATAATAAATATAGCGAAGAAAGCAAATCCTAACAATCTGTAGCCATCTCCATAAGTATTAACAACCTTATTTCTTGAAATTATATCAGGAAATCGATCCTTTCTTTGTCTTCTTTTTATTTGTTCCTTTTTTTTAACATGATGTCTTCAATTCCAACAAATTCATAATCCGATGTTGAAGAAACTCCCTCCTTGTCAGATCCACACATCTCAATGGAGTCATTTGCCACCTTAGAAAATGGAGTGAATTCATTAGCAAAATGATTGAGGATCAAATTTTTCTTTATTCAAGGAGGCTCACTTTCTCAAAACTTCAGATATTTCAAAAACCATCATTTGAAACAAATCCATTGATACCTCCATCAACATCGAATCCAGTTTATTGACTTGTTTATCACCCCATGGATGGGGTACCGCGTCCGGGGCACCTTCCGATTCGGCCTGCACTTTAGACTATCATGAATTGCATTAATCTTGATTTGAAGATGTTCTGAAGATAAACGAGCATACACCGCCAACATTTCATCTTCCCATGCTACAGTGCGGGTGGTTCAGAAAAACCACCTTGGGCACATACAATGGATCACCCATCCCCTACACCAAAAGAGCTTCCCCCACATCATCCCTGCTGGCAACATACCCATCACTCGACGCAATTGGAACAATCACCTGCTGCAGATCAAATTCTCGGTTATCTCATTCGACTGTGGGATATCAGCCACATCCCCATTTGATTGTCGCATCAATAACTATTATATGATGAATATCATGAGAAGCCTCCACTGGAGACTCATTCTCCGATACAGTAGATGTATCCCCAATAGTACTAGCTAATAAAGGTTTAATAGGTAGCTCCTAGCTATTTGGAACCAAGCCATCCTAGATTTTTGTTTGTGAATACACACCATGTGTGTACTAGGAAGGCCTCCTGAGATGGCTGTAGCAATATGTGAGCTGTCTTTAATTCTTAGTTTGAGATGCGGGTGAAATTTAATGCAGCCCAAAGAGTCACGACCAATGGTATTGCAATACATACACAAAGAAGGCAAGTTTTCAAAGATAACCTCTTGAAAATAACTTTTAGACTCATCTCCAATCCAAATGACTTTCTCAAATTGTACGATTAGATCAATTTTCACAAGAACTCGTGCCACAAACGGTCTAAGAAGATTTGCAATTGCAAAGTGTACCTTGAGCAGCTTGCTAAAGTAGCATTCCAAGGAGAAATGAATAGCATGATTTATCAAATGCCCCTTGAGTAAAGGAAATTTTATCCAAATTGGGATAGTAGGGGTTGCACATCTTGGATCAAAAGTAGGGGTCAATCTCAAGATTTTTGTATGAAAGTTGAATACAAAATAGGACCCAGTATAGTCCTGATCGCTTGATAATTTTATAAGGATATACTAATAATCAATCAACCCAATGCTATATGAAGCCGTCAGCCCCAACTCATTAAAAATATTCGAATTTTCAGCATTGGAGGCTTTCCATTATAAAAACGTCCAACTAATGTGAATTCAAACGGCTTAGCTAGCAACTCCACTTCTTCCTTAGATAAGATAAGCGCCGGTTGACCTCTCAACATTGAGATTGGTTTGATACCCAACTGGATATGAAGCGTTAATCAGCTCATCAAGGAAGGAAATGTGGGCAGAGAATGAAGAGGAAGAAGGTTTTACATGAAGGTTGGTAATGCCTTCATAATGTAGAAGGAAGAGCTTTCCATAGATTGAGTGGAGAGTTGAGAAGTCCCCATGCTAGCGACGGTTGGCTGAGTCCCGAGCAGCTACAGTGTCACCTAGAACCCCGTCGAATGCAGCCACAGGGTCAGTGACAAAGCTGCCCGACGTGGACCCTAAACCGCCATTCTTTGGGATCGTGAAGGAGTCAAACGGGTGATATAAATGATGTGCATATATACATATATATACATATATATATATATTTATACATATATACATATATGTATATATATATATATATAGAGAGAGAGAGATGCATGCTAAATATATGTTGTTTTAATAAGAGTAAAGTTATGGGAGTAAAAGTAATGGGTATACTACTTTAAGTTTTATTAATGTGAATGCGTATGAGTTTATTAACCTATGGAGCAAACCTCGTTGCGATATTAGTTGGGGACACCGTATTAATGTTATTAGAAATAATGATGAAAATGATAATGGTTTTGATGATATCTTTATGATTGTCATACAATAATATGATATGTTATTTTCTTATCAAGTGGTATAAAAAAAGTTAAATTATTGTTATCTATGCTATTGAAAAGATTATGAATAATTATGTTTACTTAAAGTAGGCCAAAGACGTAATTTATGCGATTTAAATTATCAAGATATATTGTTCTTGTAACCGCTAATGAACACAAAAAAGTTCATTTAATATAATAGAAGATTTTTGGATTTTAGCATTTTGGTTTTGCTTGCAAACATTACTTTGTTTTCTTTCACATTTTTGTAATTTAGAAATGGAATATATCTACTAAGATATTGTAATTTTCTTATGACACCCCACCCAATATTTCTTACCATTTAGAATTCATGGTTTAAGATCAAGTAGATGAGGTCTATCAATTGGATTCCACTTTATAGATATGTTTGTATAATATCTCTTTTGGTCTAGCTTTGTATTGCTCTTTGTTTACAAAATGCTCATTTGGATGATTAGTTGGATCTTCTTTTTTTGTTTGGATGATAATAATATTGTTTGGCTTTCTTTTGTAAATGCAAGCCTATATTTTTTCCATCCAGCACCTTTTTTTCACGCTTCATAGGTTGGGTCTGACAAGAGTGATATTAGAGCTAATGGTTAGATAATAATCTGAACTAAATGAAAAAGCCATATGGTGAGTTTAATCTTATGTTTCTTTAGAGATTTAGGTTTATTATTGATTTTTACTGTTCGTTCACTTGAATTTATTGCATTGTAGGCCTAACGATCTTCCAAAAATTGAAGAGGATGACAAAAGAGTTGAGAAATTGCAAGCAAATATGAGTCAAAAGAACCAATAGTATCAATTGTAACTCATGGTACGGTGACGATCAATGCAAAAGTCTTTGCTCATACGATAACTATAAAGAATAAGATGATGTATCTGGCTCAATTGAAGGCTAGTGGGCTGATCAACATTGATATTATGGACAAGCATTTGAAGATATTCTAGGATCTTTGGCCAACCTATTTCTCTGAAGCCACAAATCTTATCTTAGTTGAGATGATGTGCTTTGAAGATCGAAAAGTGTCACGACTTGGCCCAATAAGCATTGGAAAACAAAGGTCAGATGACAATTAGTTTTAGCATTTAATAATTACTCATACTTAAAATGATCCGAAGAACAAAAAGAGCCAACTAAACATCAAAAATCACTAGATTTAATAATATTTAACAAAATCTTTCATTTCACAATAAGAAGGGTTTAAGTATAACATGAAAGAACCACAAAACTAAAAAGAAGCTAAAAGAAGTGTACGGAGCGTAGGGACGAATATAGGGCATATCAGTAAATTTATCAATCATATAATCTTGAATTGAAAAATATTAGTAAAGATATTTAGAGTGGATAATTATTTCTATTTCATAAATAATAATGAAAAGAAAAATAGTATGCATGCTCTAAAAATAATAGTGCAGATATGCTCAATGCAGTGAAGGCTAAAATAGGAAAACTAGCAGTTAGAAGTGAATTAGTAAATTAATTGGAACAAATTATCATGAATAAATAGCTGCAATCAACATTGATATAGTTTTGTTTTTCATACGTTGTTCATTTAGTTTTTGTTATCACTTGTATCTATCACATCCTCCAGAGCCCGTCCAAAACTAGGGAGGATCCTATCTTTGGGGAAGATTTTATTGTGAAAGTAATACACACATAGTTATTTTCCATGTATATTTATATTATATAGAAGCACATGTTGCATTTTATATTTTGGGCATTAATAATTTAACATATTCATGGGTATTGTCGTTTGCATAAAACTTTTTCTTGCTTTAACAGCATTTACTTGCAATAGGTATGATAAATCAAGTTAAATCACCGAGTTGTAAAATAGGATGTGATTAATCATGTGATACAAATGTTAAATTCTATGTATGTGGTTATGTTGTAGTAAGGAAAATTAATCATATTAATTTAACCTTAATATATAGGAAATATATTATGTGATTGATGTTGGTTAAATGTTTGTATATGGGAAAAAGATTATGCGACTCATGTTGGTTATATATTTTGTAAGCTGATCATAGTTTTAATCCAATTAAATTCTAGACTATGCCAAAAAACTTTTGCCACAAAATTGAAACGTTGGACTAATAAAATAGGAAAGAATTTTGATTTAATTATAAAATAAAACTAATAAATGCCCACTTTAAATTAGAGTATGAAATTCTGAAGCATCGATTCTATGAATGATCATCCTCCCATGAAAATCAATCTAATTTTGGTGCATTAGACTTTAGTACAATATTGATTTGATTATTTGAATGATTAAAACCATAACTAGACAAGGATTATATCTTAGACTATGGTGGATTGCACAAGAAGTGAGGTAAGTTGCTTGGCATCGATTTGATTTACTTGATAGCATAAAATTTAGGATATGCAGTTGCAATTTAGATTAACTTGATAGGACTTGGATATTTATAGAACTACTACCTTAGAAAGCATGGTGCGCCTATCGGCATGTTCAAATTCATTGGCGAGGTTGAGATCATTGTTGTAACTTGTAATCGGAAGCTAGGTTTCCTCCGATTGGAAAAGTGGTAAATCCGTGTTAATGCGCATTTTTAGTTTTAGAATATATATATTTGCATGTATATTAAAGATGTAAATGAAAAGCGATTTTGTGTCAAGGTTTAGTTGGATGGAAAGGTAGGGACTGTTTGGTAGCTTTTTGGGAAGTTTTAAGGGCTGGTTGGTAGCTTTTGGAAGGTTTGTAACAGTTATTTGGGCTATTGATGCTGTTGGAAACTGTTTAGAAATAGCTTATAGCTGTTAGGAAATATTGAAAAGCTGTTGGGGGCTGCTGAAGCTGTTTGTGGTTGTTTGGAAACAACTTATTGCAGTTATGAGCTGTATAGAAAGCATTTGGGCTGTTTGGGCAATGGGCTGTTTGGTAACAGCTTTTAGACACTTTAAAGCTGTTAGGAGGAGGAAAAGGGAAAAGAGGGGGCTGCATTGGTTGTGGGAAGGTGTGACCAGCAGTTTGGGTGCGGCTATGAGGGGAGAAAGGCCGGCTAGGGTTCGGTTGAGGGTCGTTGACTATGTCATGATTGGCTCTGGTGTGTGGAGAGGGGAGTGATTGAGGGAGATGTGAGGAGAGGAAGTTTGAGAGTGAGAGATCGAAACTCGGAAATGGTTTGATCTCTTGCGTTGATGTCTTCTTTGATCGGCTTGATTACTGGCTGAGAGCTTTGCTTGAGGAGATGACTTCGTTTGCAGGAAGCAAAGGAGGCCGTCTTTCTTCTAATTGGCTAGAGCTTCTCACAATGACGTCAGCTACTGAATTCTCCCGTGAAGGAAAGAAAAGGGATTAGGTGGTATTTTAAATCAGGGTTGCTTAGGAATTAGGAAAAATTGGTGAATATTCTCACATGTTAAAAGTAAAATTTTACTATTTTTATGCATAATTTTTAATTTCACAAATTGGCTATTAGGGGTAAAATTATAAATTTTGGAGGTTATCAGAATTGGCTCAAAATTTAGAAGAAAGTTTGAAATTGAGTTTTGAAATTGGGTTTTAAGCACTTTGTATAAAGTGACTTTACAAGAAGGTAGCTCTGGCGGTGCTCATGTTGCACGAAGAAGCTGAGCACTATAGGATGACTCAATGCATGAAGAAATTTGGAGCCCCTGACCCATTTATCACATGGAAAGAGTTCAACATTGTTTTTAGAAGTTAGTACATATCACACATTGCAGACACAAGATATAGATGATGTTCCTTTGATAGTTTCTCGTAGATTGCATTACTAAGAAAAGTTCACACCTTTCACAATGCACACGGAACTTTATTCTTATACTAGTAGATAAGCCTGATAGATTATTAGGCTCCATTGGCGCCCCTAGTTAATTTGTAAATCAAAGGCTTCTTTATTCCGACGAAAATGACTAAATGTGATTAGCTAGATCTCCACTTATTCAAAAATACCAGGACTCATACAACAAGAGAAATGCTGAAGAACTCTTAAGTCTAGATCAATTTGTTTGTTCTCAAAATTTTGAATAAAAAAAAAATGAAACCAACAACCAAATATCACTCGTTGTCTCACATTGGCGAGCAGATTATGGAAAAAAATCATATAGGAGGTTTTGGGTGCAAGTTCCTCTAACTAGTTTAAGGTGATCGCATTGTCTTAAAGTACTGAGAAGAATTTATACGCCCTTTAAATTAGGCGTGAATCTCATTCATATACCAGTAATATGGAGAAGAATTTACACGGCTTTCAAAACACACGCATAATTTCATTCATATACATGTAGTTAAGTGTGGTAGATCTTTGGACGGATTTAGAGATGCCATTGAGCTTCCCCTAGTTTTCTTAGCAGTTGGAAACGTCTTTGTTCTAGTGGCAAGGGCCAAATATGTGGAGTTAGGAGCTTTGCCTTTTAAGTATTCGTAAACACTCCAAATATGTGGAGTTAGGAGCTTTGCCTTTTAAGTATTCGTAAATACTGGGACTCACATAAGACAAAATTTGAAGAACTCGAAAGTTTTGATCAATTTGCTTATTTCATGATTTGGTTAAAAAAGTCAAACTATGAAACCAACATGCAAATATTGCTCTAATAGTTTCACATCAATGTGTAAGTTGTGAAGAGAATCATATCGGAGAATATTCCGGCAAGATGAACACATTTAAGGATAAACCTTAGTTTTTATCCTAATCTCTTGAATTATGTTAAAATCGTTATAGAATGATCGTTTATGACAATGGCACATTTATGCATTCAAATTTCAATTAAAGTTAGAAATTTCTTTTTTTCTTTGTAGTAAATTTTTTTTCTTTTTAAAATTTTATGCACTAAATATCTTTTCAATATGTTACAAACTTGAATGCTCAAAGAGTCATCAAAATTATTAAGTAAAAGATTTTTTTTTAATTACTCTCACTTGTATTATAATATGCATTCTTTCTTATGATCCAAACTAGTTAAAACTTTTTTATTTTGAAGATGGTATACAACAATTAAAGCTTCGTAATTATGAGAATATTCTTATAATTTTAGTATTTACAATATAACATTAATGCTTATCTATGCTGGTCAAGTTATATATATATATATATATATATATATATATACTTGTTATTGCTTTAATAAAATTCAAGTTATGTGAGTAACTGTTTATGATGTAAATCTACTTATGATATTAGTTGAGGATGCCATATTTATGAAAAAAGAAATGATGATGGTGATAGTAATATAAATGATATTAGTTTGATAATGAACATTTAAGATTCTCATACAATAGTATGATGTGTGCTATTTTTTTGTTGAAGCTAAATATTACAAGAAAACACATTTAGTAAATGTTAAGTGTTATTACCTATGTTGAAAAAATTATGAATAATGACTTAATTTATCAAATTATATTATCTAGATTTTTTTTCTTGCAATAGCTAATAAATATACAAAATAGTTAATAAATATACATTAGTTTGCTTATTCACATGATTTGGTTAAAAAAGTCAAACTATGAAACCAACAAGCAAATATTGCTCATTGTTTCACATCATTGTGTAAGTTGTGAAGAGAATAATATCGGAGAATATATTTGCAAGATGAACACATTTAAGGATAAACCCTAGTTTTTATCCTACTCTTTTGAATTATGTTAAAATTGTTGTAGAATGACTGTTTATGACAATGACACATTTATGCATTCAAATTTCAAACAAAGTTGAAAATCTCTTTTTTTCTTTGTAGTAAATTTTTTTTTCTTTTTAATATTTTATGCACTAAATATCTCTTCAATATGTTACAAACTTGAATACTCAAAGAGTCATCAAAATTATTAAGTAAAATATATATTTTTTTAATTACTCTCACTTCTTGTATTATAATATGCATTCTTTCTTATGATCCAGACTAGTTAAAAACTTTTTTATTTTGAAGATGGTATGCAACAATTAAAGCTTCGTAATTATGAGAATATTCTTATAATTTTAGTATTTACAATATAACATTAATGCTTATCTATGCTGGCCAAGTTATATATATATATATACTTGTTATTGCTTTAATAAAATTCAAGGTACGTGAGTAAAATTATGGAATAAACTACTTTAAGCTATATTAATATGTACATGTATATATGTGCAATTGTTTATGATGTAAATCTACTTATGATATTTGTTGAGGATGCCATATTTATGAAAAAAGAAATGATGATGGTGATAGTAATATAAATGATATTAGCTTGATAATGAACATTTAAGATTCTCATACAATAGTATGATGTGTGCTATATTTTTTATGAAGCTAAATATTACAAGAAAACACATTTATTTAGTAAATGTTAAGTGTTATTACCTATTTTGTTGAAAGAATTATGAATAATGACTTAATTTATCAAATTATATTATCAAAGTTTTGTTTTCTTGCAATAGCTAATAAATATTCATAATAGTTAGTAAAAAAATAAATAAAATTAATGCATTCTTAGTTTTTTTTCTTTTACTTTCACGTTATTTTCCTTTTTTATATATAATTGTAAATTAGATATGTGATACACCCATAGAGTTACAATGCAACTTACCCACGACTCCTATCATTTTTAGGTTATAAAACTCATGGTTAAAGATCGAGTTGATGAGGTATACTGTTGAAATTGGATTTAGGTTATAAAACTCATGGTTAAAGATCGAGTTGATGACGTATACTGTTGCAATTGGATTCTAGTTGGTAGATATACTTGTATAATATAATTTACTTCTAGTCTTGCTTTGTATTACTCTTTGTTTAAGAAAATTTTCATTTGAATAATTAACTGGATTGTTTTGATGATAATATTATTGCTTGGCTCTATTTTTGTGAATTCAAGTCTATGTTTTTACCATCCAACCTCATTTTTGGTCCTTAACAGGCCTCTGACAGTGGCTAAATATTTGGATTCTATGATCAAGTGCTTTGGATTCTTAAGAATCCAACAAGCATTGCATTACATCTAGATTTGGCCCACATTACTAATATTGCAATTAAGAGAATAAAAATAACTTGCAATTTAAAGAATCAAGAATATACTTGAAAATTAGATTCGTTCTCTAGCATTTATAAGCATTCCAAATTCATGTACTGAACAATGTGTGATTGATTTTCTTATCCATTTGTTTTATATATAACTCAGGTTATATTAATTTTTCCTTACCAACTTTGTGTAAGAATTCTTGGAATAGTCATCAGATGCAAGTGCATGAAATAGGTTAAACATTCACTTGGAATTAGTTTGCCCAATTCCATTTTGATATTCATCATTATCTAATGATTTTTCAAGTGGAATTGAGGAACCTTCAGTCGTAGATAGAGTAGAATATGATGTGAATATATTCTATACTCTTAGATTTAACCTTCTTATAAATCTTATAATTATGTCTTCTAATAGTCAAAGGGGATGCTTTAGAAATACGGTGAGCGGTGTAAATAAAAATCTTCACTATGCTTATATGTGTGAAGTGTGCTATAGATATTACATTGAATTTCTGAAGAATGATATCTTGTTCTCTAGTTTATATCAATTGTTAGATTTGAATAGCACGTAGGGGTGAATTGTGTTTCAAATTCTTACATTAAAAAATCTTACATAAAATCTTAGGTAAACACCATGTTAATGAAGCACGGGACATTTATATATAAAAAGATTGAAAGGTAGAAATAAAACATTAGCTTAGTCAATTTCTTAGGTGGTTCAACTCCTGTTGGCTTCTACAACCCTTGATTTGATGTATTTTCCCAAATGCATTAAAACAATGGTGCAAGATTTAATTGATGGGTCGGCCCCGCCTACGTTTGTTATTCGAGTCGTTGCCCATCAAAGATTTTGCAAATATTAAAAAATATTTTCTTGTTTTCACTTAAGCAAGAACAAGAAAATCAAAATAGAAAATTCAAAATTAAAGAAAAAATGATCTAGTAAATACATCTATATCTCTAATTCTTTTTTGTTTTTCAATCTTCTTAAGCATTTTAATCATATCACAAAAAGCTTTGAGTGTGGCAATTGAGCAAAAGTAAATTTGTGTGAGAAAGTTGTGCTCATTTTGCTAAAAAGAAGAAAATGAATCAATCGAAGTGGTATTTACAGAAATGAATCACTTATCAGTAGACTTTACATTGTCGTGAGATTTGTTGTATTGCAAATTATGTTTGCTAGTTTGATATGACGAGGAGGTTCAAAAGGCTAGTTCATAGCGCAGAGTGAACCAACCTCTAATGCTTAAAATCTAATGGCTAGAAAGATATTAGGAATGTTTAGTGGTTGTATTGAATAGATTGTTGAGCAAACTAGATTTGATCACCGATTTTGCCAGAAAATATGTTAATTATTTCCAAAGTTTGCTTGCTGACTTTATTCCTCGTTTATTAGAGGGATCGTCGAGTGAACCAAGTTGGATTTGCAAATTAAAGATAGGATATTATATAAACAATTGATCAGCATTGTTAAATATAAACATACCAAGTTATTCTAGCCAACTAAGAGCTGAAGTTTTGATATTGCCAATCTCCTTGCTATCTACCTATCTTGCTTGTAGTCAACTTTTTCTTGATTAAGCCTCCCCATTTGTGCTGAAATATTTTAGGTGAACTAGCTTGACGAGTTAACTTCTTGAACTTACTTTTTTGAGCTACATTTTAAAAACTTGAATCAAATATTGGTAATTGGCCATCATTGTTTTTTTGTTATCAGATTAAAAGATGTACACGAGTTAGTTGTCAATATTCTAGTCATCTTATCATATCAATACCCCATTCTTGCTATCTCATTATATCAATTCCCTCATTCTCTCCCCGTTCTTCTAAATTTTATCTAAAATTTGGCGGACATAGTTGGCCAGTTGCGTGCCCTGGGGTGTGGTTCAACCTTTTAGAAATGAGCTTCTTAAAGTTTATTAACATCACCTGCAACAGGATTGTGTTCCCAGGATTTTTTGATGATTTTCTGTAATAATATAATGCAATTTTTGGTCGTATGTACTGAACTTGGTTCTTGGATTGACTTAGGCTGGGTTCATAGGTGGTTGCCCATACACATCGATTATCACTACTAAATCTGTCTATGGTTGATAGGAGGAAACTATTCCCAAAATACTTTTTTTTATGATTTTCTGTATTAATATAATGCAATTCTGGTCATATAGCATGGTTTCTAGATTGACTTGGTTGGGTTCATAGGCAGTTTCCTACACATCGATTATTACTTTTAAATGTGTCATATGGTTGATAGGATGAAACTATGCCCCAAATACTTGTGCCATTTTCTGAAAAAGCAATTTCTTCAATTTGTGAATGAAATATATGGAGCAAGATGACTTCTCTATGTTGTTGGAATAATCTAAAGTTGTAGAAGAGGCGAGAAAGAAAATGAAGTATATGAAAAAAAATAAAAATAACAGGGATAGTAGTATTCATTATGCATAAAAAATAAACTGCCTATCATTTATTTTGATGTACAGCAGCTTAGCTTAATAGCCATACTATTTTAGCTTAGCAACTTAGCTTAACAGCCTAGTCAAAACAGGCTCTTAAGAGAATTGTTGCAAAAGATTGTTCGGAATAAAGACTAATACAAGTACTCTCAATTTATAAACATTACAATTTAACCTCTTACAGTTCTATTTTGGCCTAACATTCCAGACCTTGCGGCAGCACTGATTCCCATTTGATCCCAAAATTCATTGGTGATGTATAAATTTTTGAAAATCAGTCTCCTTTTGTTCGTCACCTTGTCTTTGAATTTAATGTAATTATTACATTTTAATACTTTTTTGCCCTCAGGTCTTGCAGTTATTCTGACAGTTCCTGTATTATATGAAAAAAATGAAGATGCTATTGATAAATATGTGTTCTTAGCCTACGCAAGGCTCAAGCGCCTGTACGGGAAATGGATTCTGGAGAAAAGGAAATTAAGTTGATACATGCAGCTTTCAAGCAGTGATAAGGTAAAATGTATTATTGGTAAGATCCTTTTGGTAATTACTTGATGTTCCATGCTATAAAGAAGTCTTCATTATCATATAGAAATATGAGCCGTTCTGTTGAGTGCTCTTGAGGGCACAAGGCGAATTTTACCAAGTATAATATAAAGCAAAAACTAATGCACATTATTTACCATTATATTGGGGTGTTTCCTGCTTTAAATATAGAGCAAATATATGATTAGCAGTATTTGAACTCAAGATATGTAATAACAAATTCTGAGCTTCAAGCGTTGGGCTATAATATCATTCACAAGTGTGATGTTGTGTATGTGGGATTATGAAGGGTAAGGATGTAAGTATACAAGATATCATAAAGTTAGACTTTCATCCAATCAATCTATAAGGATGATAAGCATATTCTAACAGCTTTATGACTGATTGGATTATTTTTCTCATGCAGTTGTTTGAATTTCTACTTTGATAAAGTGTAAACATAAGCGCCTCAATCATTAGGCAGATTTTTTTTATCCAATGTAAAGATTATTGAGAGTTATTTTATATTTTCTCAAACTCGAAGACTCGGAACATATACAAGTTGAGACAAAATATAGTGCGCATCTTCAAAAGCCCCTCAAAATTAACCTGTGAATGGGTCAATGCCAAGTGATATTTTGAGATAGATTTTTGTATTTTTGTTTGGGGAGATGCTCTCAAAAGAAATCATCATTTTTTTTGTGAGATTTGGAGGCTTATTTTGTGAAGAATTCGGTTTCATAGCCCCCCAAATAGCTCTAAAAAATATAAAATACATAATTAAAATGCAAATTATAACTATTCCATTTTTTGGGGAGTTACAAAAGAGCGAAGTAATCTTTTTTAATGATAACAAATTTATTTTCAATTGAAAAAAAATATTTCCGAGAGCTATTTGGGGTGTTTTTGAAAGCTGTGTATCGAATATTTTTTCAATTATATGCATTAAGTTATGAAATTAAACAAAATGTCACCATTGATAAACCTCAAAAAGTTTGGCACTATGATTAGAATCAAGTGAGAGCCAAGAAATTGAAAAATGTTTTCAATGCATGCCCAATAAAATTCTCTTTATATATATTTATATATATATTTGAATCACATTTTGGTGCTACCGCACAATTATTTAGCTCAAGAATTCGCATATTATTGAGAAAAGTTTGTAATAATATCAGTGTAAAATGAATATTACTGTAAGATATTAAGTAAAATGAAATTGTGTTTGCTGTTAAGTAAAATAAAAATTGAGAAAAGTTTGTTATATTATGCATTTTTAAATTGACATATAAGATTATACATGTAAGATATTTTATAAATATTAATTTTATTGTAAGATATTAAGTAAAATAAAATTGTGTTTAAATTGACATATAAGAGCTTCATTTTTATAGAATGTAATCTCATTAAATCAATAAATAAATACAACAGTAAATCCTACTATATCAAGTATAGAAATAAAAAAATTTTATATTATATTTCAAAGTTAAAATTTACAGCATAAAAATGCAAACTTGAAAATTTAAAATTTAATGATTTGAAAAAAAAAATTCTACGATGCCTTAAAAATTCAGCCAAAAGAAAATTTTTATGAAATTACAGATGAAAGAGAAAAAAAATATGATATATTAAAAAGAGCTAGAAAGCTAGAGCAAAGTTCATAAATTACATGAATTCAGTCTTGTCATCGTGGTGGTAGTCCTTCACATTTAACTGCCATTAGAGTGGATCACTTCTCTACTATCCAGAAAGGATCAAGCATCGAGCAATACCTGCAATAGAGTTTTTTTAGGGTTTCATATGAAATAAATTTACACAATCTTTAAAAAATTCAAAAATAAATTTACATAAAAATGCAAACTTGAAAGGTAACGAAATGTGAAAGTCTAAGAGACTAACTTAAGAAAAGCTAAGAGGGCCTGATCTTGAATTAAAAAAATTTGAAAAAGAAAATTAAAGAAAAATTAAGAAAAAAAAGAAGAATAGCAAAGAAAAAAACAAAGAAGATAAGAAAATATTGTGATGAGATTTTTTTTAAGAAAAAATAATATATGACAATTCATTAATATTATTTTTTGAGAATCAAGTATTTAATAAATCAATAGTATGCATAGAATAAATTGATGAACATCAATAAATAAAATATCATTTAGCAACAACAATTTATTTGTAATATTATTTTCAGAATATGTTCATAATTATGCCCATCTCCCCAATGTCAATATTGCAATTGAATCTGATTCATCTCCTTACAACTTTTCTTCTCTTTATCAGCATTAAATAAATTTTGAACATAAATTTTGAATTTGAACATCCTCAAGTAAATTATACCTGCTCTCATTTTAAATTTTTCATTATATTTCATGGATGCAATATTATATTTTATATCTTTTAACATCGATATGTCAAAGAATAAGCAAAAAGTCTTTAAATTGAGAACAAAATTCATTATAATGATGTAAAAGAAAAAATTGTAAAAATTAAAAAATTGAAGGACAAATATCACATCCAAGTCTCTCATTTTATAAGTCTTGCAAAAATGTCATCTATAAAAATTCTATTTAGAAATTGAAATTATATTAAGGGGCTGTTTGGCATAAGCAAATTTAAGTAATTTGAATGTAAAGTAATCTGATTACAGTGCAATATGATTACTTTACTGGTGTTTAGTAATTTTTCAAAAAACTTAAGATTTTTATTTGGAATGTAATAATCCGAGAGTGTGATGTTTCTAAGTAAAATATGAGAGGGTAAAATTATCGAATTCGATCCCATTTTATTTGAATCAAATGAAATCGTTTCGATACATGTTTATATTGAAAGATTCATGTTCAAATCAAATGATTTCGAACGTTTAAGAATCGTTCGAAATCGAACAATTTCGTTGATTCGAATGTGAAGACGTGGCCAAGGCATGGATTCGAACGTTGGAGGCGTGGACAAAGCGTTCCTTCGCGTCAGAAAAGCTCCATCGCGTGTTATGTGCGCTGCGAATGCTTCGCATGAGACGTGTTCCTTCTCGTTGGAGAAGCTCCTTTATGCCGCGTTTCGTTCGTTGTGATTGCTTCGCATGAGGCGTGTGAGGGAAGTTCACATAAAATTAGATTTTAATCGAATTGACATAAATCCTTTTACACGGGCAATATTTATACCGGTGTAAATATTACACTGGTCTATTACTTTACATCTGAAATTATGCATGCCGAAAAGCGAAAAATCTCACATTACTTGAAAAAAATTACTTTTCAACACTATACCAAACTGTCTCTAAAAAATAATTCAAAACTAAATATTTAAATAAAAATACATATATATCTTCAATGTGTTATAACAGATGAAGAAATTTATGAAATGAATGAATTTTTTTAACTTTATTAAAAAATAGTTTTTTTTTATAAATTCTGTGTTACAAAAAGTTGCATAACCAATCTATATAGAAATTGCATAGTGAGGGTTAATAGAACGAAAAAATTTCAGAAACTCAAGGCAAGCTGGAAGCTATGGCTAATAGAGCAATCGAAGGGTGCGAGGGACCAAGCAAACTCAAAGGTGAAGGCCTTTGGATGGTGAAGGATGAAGAAGAAGTCACTATTTTTCTTCACTTTTTCTTCAATGTGTTCTGAAATTAATTATAAATTGGGCAGTTATCTTTCAAATTAGTGATAACAATCAGCAACAACAACATTAGAAAAAAAGTAGAATATGGTAATTGGCAATGTAATAGAGAAATAATTAAGATTTTACTGTGCAACAGAAATAATTCTAGGTAGCTATGATTTAAGCAAATCAAAGAACTGTGCTGTAAATAAGATCAAAACATAAAGTTTGGAGAAAATTTGTTATTGTTATGTTGGGTCACCAAACCTTTTTTTAGTAGCACCCCATAAAAAGGCGACTGAAAATTAGGGTTCTTGAAGCTTGCAACAAGCACGATGACGACGTATACGGCAGCACAAAGCGAGATAGGGGCCGAGGAGAAGCTAGGGTTTTGGCTCTAGGATCAACGAAATGAAGCATGGGGCGATGCATTTTCTATTGATCGAGGGGTCATAGGCCATGCAACCCTAGAGCGGCGGCGAACGGTTCAGATTTGCCCGTCCAAGGCCGGAATGGAGTGAAATGGATGGCAGATTGCACGCACAATATTATTGCGCTAGATATTTGAAATAATATTTCCAAACTCTGTATGAGAAAAAAGCAAAACTTGTCCTTACGACCTTTGAGAATGCTCTTATAAGTGCAACAGAAAGAAGAACGAAATATAACACTCTAAGAAGTGGTCCCAAAGCGAAGAGGTGAGCTTCCGGAAGCACTTGTGATTTCAAGAGGTAAGAATGAAGGAGGCAACGATGTGAGACAAAAAATATCCGAGGAAACTCGGCTGGTATTCGAAAATGAAAGTATCTGGTTCATTCTAAATTTTTCTCTCTCCTATATGAATATTTTTCAAAGCCACAATATCTTTTTTTTTTTCATTATGAACAAGAAACTCCTCTCTTTGTTCCGAATAATGAATATCATTTCTAATGACTCCTTACCATGTTTTTGTGACTTTCCACTTCTTCTTCTAACATGAGCAACATTCATATACTCATTTTTTCTAACATCCGCATCGAACGATGTACGTTTAATATGTCCCAACAATCTAAGTTGATATTCTCTGATGTTATCCATAATTTGAGCATCGCCAACATTGTTAGGAATAAACTCGTTTCTCATTATTTATTTATTTCAAATAAATAAACTCATCCAACTTAGCCTTCTCAGCTCTATTACACTTATTTAATATGTAAGTTTCATTTTTGTTGGCCTTTGTTCAACCACATACAACATAGCCAGTTATATGCTTGCCCCATATAAATTTTTCTTAATTTTGAGTGAGACTTTCTGATCGCACAACCTTCCAGAAGCGCTCTTCAACCTACTATCATTGATCATAATGATTCTCTAAATTTCACCATTACTTTGAATAGTTGAACGAAGGTATTTGAGCCACTCGCTCTTCTTGATCGTATAACCCTCAATAATTTTGTCATTGAGATTATGAGATATTTCTATTAAACTAACATTATATATTTTGTTTTAGGTCTACTAAGACAAAAAATATATATATACTAAACCAGTTCTTCGCAACTCAAGTCTTGCTTTAACTCATCCATAGTTTTACCTATTAGCATGATGACACATGCAAATAAGATGAACTAAGAATCCTCTTCTTGAATGTAATAAAGACATAAGAGATTGGATTGAGAGTAACACATTGATATAATCCAAATAGTAACGAGAAATTATTAGACAAGCATGTCTGATATTGAACACAATTACAATCACATTATACACATTTTAAGTAACACCAATATATGTAACAAAATATTTCTCTCTAAACTTTTTAAGGAACTTCTCTTGGTATTCTATTTTAAGCATTTTCAAGAACAATAAAAATTAAAGAAAACATTACTTTTTTTCCCGAATTTAACAATTAAATCTTGTTGTAAATATAAGTTTTATTTGGAAGATCTATTTGGAATAAATTCAAATTGAATTTGCAAAAATGTATACATAAGTGTTGTAAAATTATAATTTACTAGGATAATTCTCATAAATGTGGTATTAAGATATCTAAACCCATAGAAAAATTTGATTGCAATTTCTTTACATAATAAATGAATTATTGACTATTGCTATGTTATTGATTTTCTTATTGTCCATATAAATAGAAGGAGGGAATCATATATATTTTCTAAGCAATTTGGGTGTTAATTCTAGACTCTTTTTGTTCTAGCAAGCATTAAGTTATGCTTATGTGCATAAGATGGAATTCAATGCAATGAATGAGAGGATTATAAATTTGTAAATTTATTATAAAATTTTATAATAATTATTATTATTATATTTTTATGATTATTCAATAATATCTTTGGCACCCAGAAAACTCATCCAATGAGATTTGAGCATTATTTCAATACAAACATTAAAAATAATATTTATATTATTTTAATTTAAATAAATAAATATCAATGAAATAATGTCTAAATCCTATTGGATAAATTTTTCCAGGTACTATATCAACGAGTTTAAATAGCATTTCTCGAAAAAAAATGTGAAACTATAAGCATCAGAAATTTATTAATTTAGATCTTAAGTTCAAATCTTATCAATCATATATTTATTTGATTCATCTAATTAAGAAAAAAATTAATAAAAAAAACTCACAAATAAAAATATTATACCAATCATTATTATTCCATAGTCTCTACAAATATTTGAAGATATTTTGAAATAAAATACATTAATTTTTATGTGATTTGTTTAAAAAAATAATAAAAAAAAGAAAATTTTAGGTACTCTTATTTTCATATTCATTTTGGTGTAAGTATAATATATATATATATTTTATAGTTTAGCTTTTTCTATTAGATTTTTCTATATTTAATTTATTGTTCAAAATATTTATATACAAAAAAAAATAGAGTTATTGCTTCTGTGGGCTTGGGTTTGGAAACCCCGACCAAGAGCTCTCGCATGGCTACTTCTTCGTTGTTTACGAAGACATCTACAGGCGCGCGCTTCACCTGTTTGCATTCAAAGAAGATCAATCGCTTTCTGCCCGCTCTTTTTCGAATTGCTTCTGTGGGCTGCTTATCGAAACGAAGGGATCATCTCTCAGTCAGCTGTAGCTCCGACTGGAGCACAGTGAACTGTTCCGTTGGCGAGCAGTTGGATAAAGACAACGAGAAGTTTGTGGATTGGTTCCGGCAATCCTGGCCGTACATAAAGGGCCACAGGGGGAGTATTTTTGTTGTTGTAATTTCTGGGGAAATTGTGGATAGTCCTTATTTGGACAGTATTCTCCAGGTGCTGATCTTGTTCTTCGATTAGCTGTTTTTTGACTGCTTCTAATTATGAGCAGGCTCTTATGTATGCGTGTCTAAGCCTCTAAGGGCATGAAGGACATGATTTAACAGGATATAACGGTTTACATACAAACAGTAGTTGAAGTTAACTATAAGCTTCCACCATGTTTAATAAATAAAATTAGTTGGAATTTATACATTTTATAAGTTGTTTAATCACCCAAACAGTAGTTTTATGAGATGAACAATTCTTAGGATGCTATACTAACTCTGAATATAAAGTTTTACTAAATCCCGCTTGAAAAATATTGTTTGCCAAACAACCACTAAGATAATTTTGACTTTCAATATGATTATGAAATAATTTTCAAATCCTTATAAAGTAAATATATTGTTCTGTTTCACATTACATGCATAGTTGGGTCTCCAAATAAATCATTCATTGTTGAAGCAATGCCAAATGTTAGAACAGAACGCTAAACAATGGAGCTTCAACTCAAATCATAAGAAACTTTTTGTTCAAACCCTTATTTTTATTAGAAACTAATGCATTTGTTTGAGAATCACCACCTTGATCATTATAAACCAAAAAAACTTAGTATTTTTCCTTTCGTCATATCTCAAATCATGGTGCTTTCATTATCATCATCATTTTCATGCTTAATCAGAAGCATGGTGGGCCTAAATGAAGAGCATTGTTTCTTTTGTTTATTGCAAATCTCAAATACTGTAGTTTCTTTCATAGTCAATAGCACTTTCATTCAGCATACTTCTTGTTAATTTATTTGTGACCATCAGAAATTGATTCTCTTTATTCTAGTAGTCATTCAATTTCATTGCTAACCAATAATTAGCTTAAGCAATTAATTATATTCATTTGATAATTACAAACCCTTAAAATTTCTGTGAATCATATATCAAATTTTATCAACTTAAGAAATGATGGATACTTACTTTTGACACAATTTCATTTTGGATCAATTTAAAAAAAAAGTAACATATATTGATTTTTTATTATAGTCTACATATACCACCGCTACTGTCAATTTGAAGCGCTTAGTTGCAATGACCGCTATATAGTTATGATTTCTTAGAACAAAAAGGGGATAACTGTGCTTTGTCTATTCAACTTTAAATAATGAACACAAAAGAACTCTTGTTTATGTATGTATTCATGTTTTATATCCATCTCTTCAATTATGCTAATACGATTTCATAGCCTTAAAGTTGAATATTTATTCAAATTGTTAAGTATGCATCTTATATGCTCTATAATACTAAGAAAAAAATAGTTTATATTGATTATATTGAAACTTAAAATTTTTAAAACTTTTGGTGCAACTGGATGAACCTAGGGCTGATTGGTACTATTAAATTTATTGACTTTCACACAAGATCTTAAAGATAATTCGTAAGATGTTTTGGTGTTGTTTTCCATAAAGTCATAATGGCTCAATTTTAGTTATTTTGTGCTTGTTTATTTTGAGCTATATGGTACGATAGCATAAACAAAGATTGCAGGGATCTCTATGCTTATTTTCTTGCTTAAAATTAGGGTAGACAATTTTTTGCTTTCGGAGAGATGTGAAAATGTTTTTTAACTTCGGAAGCACATCATTAAATTTCCTAGGATATTCATATATTAATTCTCTTACCCACTTCTCTTAGAAATTGTGCACAATTCTGTTGGTTGACCAATTGTGGTGCTACATCACATCAAATGTTTGGTTAGATATTTCCTCATAGTTATTTGTTTTCAGTAATTGGTGATGTAATGTTAAAATGGCTACTATTTTTCATTGGCTTTAATAACATTTTAATAAATGATAGAAAATACAATACACAAATAAACCTTGCATACTTATATTTACAATACTATGCATTTTACTTATTTCAAAATATTTGGTATCACTTGAGATTGCATCATCATCGTTAGCCTTATGTCAATCAATAATTCTTATTTGCATTTATTTTTTGGAGTTCTATTTGATGTGTCAAATGTACTCTTTTTTATTTTAATAGATTATACGGACATAATCTTCAGTCTATTTTTACTCATCTTATTAATAAATGTTATTCCAACTTTTCTCTAGCATTTTCATTTTTTTAAAATTATCCTTTTTTATTTTTCTCATATATCAATTTAAAAACTTTTTTATGTCACTTGACATAGATATCTAAAAACTTTTATGACTTGACATTTGAATTTATGCAACATTGTAT
Source organism: Gastrodia elata (assembly GCA_016760335.1). Taxonomy (NCBI): domain Eukaryota; kingdom Viridiplantae; phylum Streptophyta; class Magnoliopsida; order Asparagales; family Orchidaceae; genus Gastrodia; species Gastrodia elata. Next base: position 22,152,277 of record CM028672.1, on the reverse strand, counting down.
TACTAGTTTGCAAATTATAAGTTGGCCTCTATCATTGATCATCGCCCAGTATTTAAAGAAACTATTGAGGTTCTTCTCTAATTTAATCGTTGAACATTACTTCAAGAAGTTGTATTCTTGTCTTTATTTTCGTTTTTTATTATAAACTTAAAATACTTGAATGTATTACGCATGCACATCGCCTAATCTTATGATATTTAATGATAATTGTTAACGTTTTGCCAATTAAGTCTATCTAAACAATACTAAAACTTCTATCCTGTAAATATATATTTTATTATTTTATTAATCTCATTTTAGTGAAATTTTTCATTTACAGGATGCATATACTATCTCATTTTAGTGAAATTTTTCATTTACAGGATGCATATACAAAGGCACCTGTTTCTGCATACTTTTGTAAGCATTATATAATAATTATAAAAAGACTTAATCCTATAAATTTTTTTTCACTTGACAATATGAACTATTACTAATGCACTACCAATCAACCCTTATAATTAATTACATTATATTTGTGACACAAACTTTATGCTCTAAGTATGTATCAAATCACTTTTGGCATCACTCGACCAATTATCCTTATCTTTATTCTCTTTATAATAAATCTAAAATACATAAATGTATCACATGTACCTCACCTATATTTTTATATTTTTAATTATAATTACTAACATTTAATTTTAAATTTGCTTATTATCTTTGATGCACAAACAAGAACATGTCACAGACATGAAATGCACCTATTATTGAAGAAATAGGAACTGAACATGCATTACATGTTGAAACATGCGTGAGTGGTTTAACCTTATATTATGAAATTAGAAAAAAAAAGAGTTTTGTAAAAAAACATTGGTTGATTCTCACCACAAATATATGCTTGGGTTGAAATTGAGTATGATCAATGGTATATCTAACTTAGCTTTGCATCTTTTGTTTTGTTCACTTCTTATTAACAAGTAATATTATAGCTGATGCTTCAATTGGGATCAAATGATTCATATAATTTGTGGCTCCCATGAGATTTGGTGCCTTCTATCATGATTGAGAAATGTTCAATGTTTGAAACTCTCACAATACTTTCATGTAATTGAGTAGGCTCTTGGTGCATGATCCTTGATATTGTTGAAATATTTTTATTTGAAGGGGTTGGTGATTTATGTGATATTATTAGAGGAATCCTTCCATCAGACCACCCTAGTTTATAGACATGATAACTTTTCCTGATTCGCACCTCGATCCAGCCCCCCTCTACTTAGCCCATTGTTAGAGCCAATGATCTATCATATATAGAACGTCCACTTTAAGCTCCAATGTTTACCTTTTTGCAGCTTCTTGAACTTACTTCTAAGAAATACATCAGGCTATTACCATTGCCATCAAAGGGTTCATGTCAATGATGAATGTGTGAACATATTATGAATAATGATCCTTAATGAGTGTGATGGAGAGTCTGTTGTAATTATCGATGACGATATCCCCAAGTGGATAATTATGAGGTGACTATCAACATACCACTTTTTGCTATAAAATAGTAATTTGTCATTAAGTCTGAATTGTGGATTGGCATTGCAAGAGCTTAGCCCATATTTATGTTATGTGCAATGGCAAGGGAATGTGATTTCTACCAATGCTCTTACCTAGACTAGTTGGAAGCCCATGCTTATACTCGAAGCTAGTTAGTTGAAGTCATAGGAAACTTCCCTCTAGATTCACAACTCGATCTACTCCCTCTTTCTCTTGATAGCATTGGAAGCCTTCCATGATACTACTTTAGCTGAGAGACATTGGAACTTCCTTCCCTTCCTCAGATCCACCTATCTCTTTCTTAACTCATTGTCAGAATCAGCAATCTATTATTTATAAAACTTCCATATTCAACTTCGACATCCACTATCTTGTGGCCTTCAAGTCCTTAATCCTTGAAATTCATTGAGGTCACTTGTTACCACTATCATTAGAAGGGCCATGTCAATGATGAATGTACAAACAAACTTATGAATTATGATTCTTAGTTAATACAATGATGAGTCTGCTAGTGATATTGATGTTGCAAGAATCAATGATGTGCTCCAAGAGTAATGATGATATGATGAATGTTGACATACTACTATTAATCATAAGATATCCATTCGTGTTAAAGTTTGAATTAAGGTTTGGCATTTCGGGTGCATAGTCTAGATCTATATTCCTATGGCAAGAGGTTCAATATGACGAGTTTGCTAGTGATATTGAAGTTGCGAGAATTGATGATGATACCCCCACGAGTAATGATGATATGATGATTGTTGACATACTACTATTTGTTATGAGATATCCATCCATGATAAAGTATGAATTAAGGATTGGCATTGCAGGTGCATAGTCCTGATCTATTGTATAATATTGGCTAGAGGTGAAAAATTGTCATTGATGGGATAGTGCTTTGAATGTGATTTTTACTCGTGCTCTTACCAAGGCTAGTTTGAAGCCCAAACTACACCTAAGAACTTTCATGTGAGTTGGGTTAATCACCGAAATTACTAGTGACCTCCAGATTCTTAGTTTGATTTAACTTAGGTAGCTATAGGATGGCATATACAAGTGATTAAACATACTTTTTGGTTATAAAACTTATCGAGTACTTTTGAGACTCATAAATATGGCCCCTTGACTATATTAATAATTTGGTCATCCACTATGATGACATCTTGATATTTAACATAAATCAGGCCTACTATTTGGAACATTTGAGGATATTTAACATTTCTGTATAAAAAATCTTTATATTAGCATAAATATGCATCTTATGCTCCAAAAGCTATCTTCTTGGCTTTATCATTTTTATTAACTTTAAGGGCAAAGTCAGATTAGGTTGGTCACAACATAAGGCCTAAATGTTCGTTGCTTTATATATCTTACCAACTTTCTATTGTTGCTTTATGAGGTTTAAGAACTATTGTATCTTTCATTGACCTTTAGATGAAGGATTAATTTGAGTGAACCTGTCACCTTGACCTTTGCACTAGTCCCTTGCCTACATAATTTCTTGAAGGTGTTCGAGGTATTTTGTGATGCTTTGGGTATATTATAGATGGAATCCTTAGCCAGATCAATCATCTCATCGCTTGCTTTAACAAAAAGTTAAATGATGCCAAACAATGGTCCTCTATCTATGATCGATAATGTTATGGGTTAGTATAGCATTATCAACATTCTTCTCTACGAGAGGTTCAAACATCACTCAAGAAAATTGTGTTGAAGTTTATTATAACTTCTTAAAAAAAACTTAATCATCATTAGCCATGTGGCATGATATTTTAGGGCTTATCTTTTGTCTTAAAGAATCAATATAGCATTGAAAATAATGTTGTTATTGCCCTATCCCAAGCTACACTCATTTTCATTTTGAAGTTCGAATCACTAGTTTTGAGTACATAAAAGATGACTTGAATTATTGGACTTCTATATTTTGTCATTAACACTTTTTTATTTTTTTAATATTTTTTGTATCATATAATTGTTTGTATAATGGCCAATCATTTTGTATTCTTTGCATCTCCTTGCAAGAATTTTTGATTATTGTATTTTACTGGTGTGATTGTAGGACCTGTAGAAGGTATACAACTATTGTATTAATTTGCTATAGATTTTTTAGGCCTTTCATTTGTTGGGGCATAAATCGAGTTGCTACATCTTGTCACAATGTGGAAATCCAATTTTACCAAGTATCAACTAAAAGTTTGTCTTATGTGTGTCTCTTTGTGTTTTCTTTAAACCTTGAGAAGACCACTCTATAAACTTTATTGTCGGATTATTTGTAATTTCCTGAAGATATGATAACATTTTTATTGTGGTGGACTTTTTCTCAATGATGGACCACTTCAAACTTTATTTGAAGACGAATGATGCGTCTCATATTGCCAAATTATTCTTTGTTGATATAGTTCATTTTCATGTTTTCCAATATTATTGTGTGATAGGGATGTTAGTTCCATAGCTTATATTCCAAAAAACCCTTAAAAACTATTCACAAAAGTTGACATTCATTAGTTTCTCACCTACAAATGATTGGCTATGCTGAGGTCATAAATTGGTCTATATGAAACACTTTGTCTAATTAATGAACATATACGCACTTGGACTTTCTTTTATTTATTGTGGAATTTACCATAATAGCATAGTTCTTATGACTTATGCAAATTTTCTTCAAGATGGCTTTGTGTTTATTGTCAAGATGGTCCCCTGACTCTTATATTCCGTTCCTTTACGTCTTTGACTCTTTGTTTTTTTGGTCCCTCAATTTTTATTCTGTGGTTTTTTGGTCATAGGAAATTAATTTGGATAAAATCTTTAAATGCAAAGAGTATTTGTGTCCTTTTATAATATAATGCTATTTCTCTTAAAAATGCATGCAAATTTGCATGGTATAATAAGGTAGAAAATTAATAATTATTTATCTTATTCTTCCATTATAGATAATCTTTGCATGAGAATATATTGAAGATAAGTTGATGTGTTTCATTGATGATATTTTGAAGACTTGAAATTTGACATATTAGTTTTTTATTTTAATTTGAATGATATATTAAAAATAAACATATTGGAATACCATCAGTTTTAAAAACCTTATTATTAAATTTATCAACAAAAATGATTATTATAAAAATAAATTTGTCATTGACGTATGCAAATGCGTCGACATCATCTGATGCATTGAGGTTGGCTGGTGCATCGACGATGGAAGCCTTGTAAACATCGGAAGGGATGTTGATGTCAGAAGGGAGATCGTTGTTGGAAATGATGTCAGTGTCAGAAGGGACGTCGACATCGGATGGTGCATTGACGTTGGTAGTGGCATTGACATCCTCAGTAGTTTCGCCGTCTTCGGTCAGTTCATTATCTTCTGAAGTACTTTTGACAGTGTGGCCGAATTCTCATGCTAGTTTTTGAACGTGTCTGGAGATAAGGAGAACCGCACAACGAACTTACAAAAATGAGCTATGACAAATCTATTCTCTGGTTCGGCTTTTCAAACTTTACTGTTCGGAATTCTGAATTAACCCGTTTGAGAGATGTACATTGATGAACTGATGATAGTAAAATAGGCTTGGGACAAAAAAACACAAGATCAAAGTTTATGGACCAAAAGACATGTAAGAGTCGGTGATTAAAATAAACAAAATGCAAGAATCAAGCATTATTTTGACAATTAACACATTGCTTATGTATAACCCAGTCCCATTATTCAACAATATGTATTTCTAAATTCAATTTGTATATATGCGTTTGACTTCACTATGTGATATTGCTTGTAAAAATTGATGGTACTAATTAGAAATATGCTAAGCATGCAAACTTTAAAACCATTGGAGAATTTAACTTTTGTGATTATGTCTAATTAGAATTCTGCCCAGACCATTATGCATTTTTTCAATTTTAGAAGCTGCAAGCTAGGGCATGTATGTAGCCTTTTCAAAATTCAAAAATAGGACATTGCACTTTCCCTGTTGAGTTATTGTCATGTATATTAACCTTATGTTTAATATCAATGATATATTATGATAAAAGAGTCTCCTTAGTTGCAGGATGGAGCTTCTTCTTGATTCGGAGAATTAGTTGTTTCAATTGAAGTTACCTTGATAGCCTAAAACAATTCTCAATTGCCAGTAAAGCTTATAGTGTTAATCCCAAAACTAAGAACCTTTTCCTTATTGATTTTTCTTTCTTGTAGATCAAGGCGGCTTTCTCTTTCTTCAGGAGATCATGTGTTTCCTTCTAGGTGCATCCATTCTTATATCTGTTGTTCTGGAGGTGGAAGCTATCATTAGCCATAAAGTTCCTACAACAAAAGGATTTGAAAGCAAATTTTTCATTATATGGAATAATCAACCTATCACAAAAATTCCTGGTTGAACAAGGAAGACTTTGAGAAGCTTGCATTAGATCTGACAACAGATTACATTGATTTCAACTGCACAAAACAGAGTTCTTCATACACTAGGGGGATTGAAACAGGACAACATTAACCTTTAATTGAAAATTAGCATATGCTGGCTTGGTCATCATTTGGCCATAAATAGAATTTTCAAATAGTTGCCAGTTTTAAAAATGTAAAGTTTTCACCCAAAGTTATTTTAAATCTCAGCTAAATTGAAATAAATTTGAAATTTGAGTTTTGGTGGGAAATGCTTTTGTTAAGTTTGTTAATTACAGTAATAAAATAATCAAATGAGTAAATTGAATTTGAAATTCCTCCTTTAATTAGGCTCTTTGATTATTTGCTCTAACCACGAGCTTTAGTGCATTAACTAGTTTTTGCTTTTTTTTTTTCTAGCATTTAGAAATTGTATGGAGGAGATAAATAGGCTGGTCATGAAATTTGATTGAGATCGGTTTGGGAGCAAGATTTATGTTGATGTAATTGTCTCTACAATTCTTCTTTCTTTTCTGTCTTTCTCCTTGTATAAAATTCTTTTTTTCATCATGTTCAATTAAAGTATTCTTTTTAAATGCCCAACAGCATTCAAAGATACCTTTTGAGAAATAAATTAACTTGTTTTTATTAGTAAGATTGTCTTAGAATTTTATAGCAGCCATAGTACAAATTGTACTTAAGTAATGACGCTTGGTGATGTGAGGCGGTATACTGTATCTATTTTTAGCTTGTATTTTCTTGGCAGTAGTTTTATAGCAGCTTTTTACGTCCATACTAGTATAGTCAGTGTGTGTATTTAAGCTGTGAATATGACAAATCCTCTACTTAATTTTTAAGACGAGCATGCATGTTCTGTCTATTTTTTTTACCAGGTTTAATATCCTGCATATGTTTCATTTCTGACCATCTTTGTAACTACCTGATTTTGTAGGACATCTCGCTTCTCCATGGTCTAGGAATCAAATTTGTACTTCTTCCAGGCACTCATATCCAAATCGATAGACTATTAGCTGAGAGAGGTTAGCTGTGCTTTTAGTATGATGAAATTTTAGCCTAGGAACACCTAAACCTTTAAATGTTATTCATTAAACACAAAGTTCTCAATTAACTCACATCACTCTATAATTTTTAAAATACACCCAGCATACCACCTTCCCATAAGTCAAAAAATATGGTGGCTGAGCTGTCTTATGGCGAGGTGCAGTTGTCTTAAACAATAAGGGTGGGATGACGCAGGAGTGGAGGTTGTCAGGTGGAACAACACAGTAGGAGGGGCTGGCTTGGCCTTTGTTGGGAGCAATCTTCACAGTGCTGCTGCCAGGTTGTCACGTGGGTGGGGAGTGGGGGGGGTTCAATGACTCGTTTGTCACCGTAGTCTCTGCAACTGCTGCCAAGCTTGTTTGCTGGGAATTCTGAGCAGCCCCATTGCATTGCTCCATTGGATGACCACCACTCACCCTTCTCTTTGCCTCCTACTGCACTGTTCCTAGCTCTTTTGAGGTAATGAGATGGTGATAAGTTTGTTGTATTTAAAGGTTTTGATGTTATACAATTTATTTTTGAAGTTTAAATATTCAATTAGTAATGTTTAAAGATTTGTGTGTTGTGCCGGTAAAATATCTCTTAACACTCAACCAAAATTTATGTAGTTTTGTTATTTCTAGTTTATAGGCGGGTACCTTCTCTGCTTAAAAAAATTTACTTTGAAGTTCTGTTCATAATTATTTCTGTATATTAACTATTTCATTTAATTTATTAGTGTACTTTAGCTTTCTAGGAATATATGCTAAGATGATATTATGGGTGGAAGTGCTTCATGGTCGAAATGATTTATAACAAGCAGCTTACTTGCAGTAGGAAAAGGACCTTTACTCGTCATTGATGCTGCGGCTAGATGATAACTGACAACATCTACATAGGATATCATTCGGCAATAGAATAAGAAGCGTGAACCCTCTAAATATAAGAAATAACTTCCAATTTTAGGCTGAAGTTCTCCATCCTCATGGGGGAACATGCAGTGTCAATTTCCTACTAGAGATTTTGTGTACCCTGATTTATATTCCGCTGAGCTTCTTTTTTTTTCTTATGCATAAAAATACCTGCTAAACGGTTAACAGGATAGACATCTATAAGTGGAGAAATGTAGGGGATTCAAAGACTTCCTGAGAATTTTCACTTATTGTAGTTTTATGTATGCCTACATTGTTTGTAGGACAAGAGAGCCCCTGTCCAACAATCATAGTTACGGGCTACATTTTTCATTATTCTCATGGTATTTCAATACCCTTACGAGCCTCATCAAAAACATAAAGTTATTTAAACTAAGAAATGATTGTACAACATTTTGCTCATCTGCATTTGGGAAAGAAATGATAAAAAAACTCAGTATTGTATGGTTTTCCTTTATAGTTTCTTTCTTTTTTTTGCATGGAGCATTTCCTACTAGCAAGCTCAAAGTCTACTCCATCGGCGCCTGGATGTAATGTCAAATAAGCAGGGCTTACCGCATTATGAATGATTGCGGGTAAGAAGCTAGTTTATGATTATAAATAAAGATTAGGTAGTTGAAATATTGACACTTTAACTGGCAAGCATTTTGAGTTAGTTGATATTATAATTAGGAGAATTAATAAATTATGCCTTCAGAAAACTTAGCAGATGGGAGTGAAAGCAAAATAAATTGATAGTTTAGGCTTTAAACTCTAGTACTCGGGTAAGGATTTCTTAGGAAAGGTGTGCGTATCATTTTTGAATAAGAATTTAAAGAATAATGTATTGAAATTTAAGAGGTTGGGAGATAGAATATATCCTTAAAACTTATAATTAATATAATATATTTTAATACTGCAAGTATTTATGCCCCTCAAATAGGATTGTATATGTGTATATAAGAAAGATTTTAACATAGTTTGAATGAGTTGGCTTAAAAAATTTCTCAAAAGCGGATGCTTTTAATAGGGGGAGATATAAATGGATATATTGGAAGAGTAATTAAAAATTTAGTATTATTCATAGTGATTGTGGTTTTGGAGAGATTAATGAAGAAGGAATAATGATTTTATAATTTTTATTACTTTATGATTTTATGATTGCTAACACTTTAAGAAATAGAAGCATATTATCACTTATAAAAATGTGATTCTTAAACTTAAATTGATTGTTTTCTCTTAAAGAAAAGAGATCATTTATATTGTAAGGATGTAGAATTATTTTAAGCAATTGTTGACAACTTTTCATCTTTTATTGGTTTTGGATTTAATAATAGAGGTAACAAAGGTAATATTAAATATAAAATATTTTTAAACTAGAAGATTGAAGCTTAAAAAAGTAATCAAGATAATTTTACAAGTGAAGTTTTGAAACTTGGATAGTGGGATTTTGAAGATGAAGCTAACCTTTTATGGAATTCGGATGTTAATTGTATTTTCAATGTTGCAAAGACTCGGTGAGTCAAAAGGGAGGGTATCTAATAATAAAGATGCAAAATAATAGCTCGTGATATTAAGAGTGCAACGTTTGATAGTTTATATAATAAATTAGATATTGTTGAGGGAGAGAGACACATTTATAAGCTAGCCAAGTTAAGAGATAAAATAATCAAAGAGCTGACTTGTGTAATTTGGTTATCATCGCTTTCATGCAAAATAAAAATCGCAATAGGCTCCGTTGTCTCGTGATTTCATCCCCCACTTCGGCGATCACAAAGTACACGATGGAGTTTGCCTACTTTGACGCCGACGCAAGATCAATCCGTTGCAGCGACTGATGCTCCATTACAACTAATCCGTCGCTGCGACGCTCCGCTCTAGTTGGCCAATGCCTCCTTTGGTCTGTCTTAGCTGGCTAGTAACACTTCCTCTTAGCCATTGCTGGCCCTCACAGAGAAGATTGTTTTTCTTGCTTTTATTTAATTTTTAAAATACATTACAATTGGATCAAAATACAGCCAACCAATATCAAATTTTAAGATATACGAAATTTTTTATTGTTGTCCAAACACTATTATTTGAATTACAATGCATTTAGTTTATTTGAAAATATTTTATACTAATAATTTTATTTCAGTGATCTTTTTACCTCAAACCAAAGTACCCCTTAATATTATTTTGATGACTTCAAAGATGCTAGATGAGTGAAAAAAGAGTATTGTTATACTTACAAGAATAAGGGCGGATACTCAAGGCTGTGCAAATTATAGAGGAATCAAATTAATGTGGCATGTTGCACATTTGGGAGAATAATTGAATGCAATTTACGAAGGGATACTTGTATTATTCTATATCAATTTGATTTTATGCTATGCAGATCTATCATGGAAGTCATACATATTTTAAAAAGTTTGATGGAGAAATTTAGAGTAAGAAAATATCTTGTTTATTTTATAGACCTTGTAAAGGTTTATGATAGAGTATCCAGAGAAGTTTTTTGGAGAGTTTTGGAGAGAAGGGATTTGTGCTGCATATGTGATGTTATTAGAGATGTATAATGGGGCTTGTAATATGTTTGATTGCAAGATTGCTTTTCTAATGATTATATTGTTACTATTGGATTACATTAAGGTTCAACTTTCAGCCCATATCTTTTTGCTTTTATTATAGACATTCCTGCTGAGGTTTCTTGGTGCATGACAATTTTTTTTTTTGACGCGATAATAAGTTTCACATATTTGGGCATAATATTCTTATGAGGAAAGGGGTGTTTTGGGACAAAACTTATTCCCAAAAAATTTACATTGCATTTGAAATGCACTAAACCAAATACCCTTATTTTAGGATTACATGTAAAAATTTTATTTTCTCCAAAAAAAGCAGCCAACCAGACAACACCTTACACTGTTAATAAAAAAACTGCACATTTCTGTGACTTCAATTTCTTCCCAAAACCAAGCAACTCTATGCTGATACAACGTCTAGAGAGTTGAAATCCTTTCAAGCACATTAAGTAAATGCCAAATATGAGGTGTATTAGGTCTCAAGTGAAGGCTCTATTGTTTATGCTCTCAAACACATTTGGTTTTGTATTTTATTTTGCACCTAAACCTTTAAGTTCCATTTTTTTAACAATCTCTACCCTACTTACTCGGAGAAATACCTGCTCCTTCTGCTGTACTGCCTTTTCTGGGTATTTATCATGTTTTTCCCTTTGGTGATTTTCCTCATTCTAGGTCTATGCCATTGTTTTCTCCAGTGATTTTTATTTTTGCAACCCTGCTTTTCTCTCTTGTTTAGTGAAGTCCTATTATAAAAATTATGGTGCATTTATATTATCATATTGAGTTATGTTATTGTCTAAAAGGATCATGGAGTCAGATAATGAGACTATTAGTTGTTCTTGTGTGGAAAGTCCTTGTTCTGTATTTTTTATTATCCCAGTCCAATTCAAGTTTTAATTTGGAATTTTTTTTTGTCCTTGTAGGAAACAAGGCCAAGTATGTTGGACGGTATTGCATAACAGATTCTGATTCATTGGAGGCATCAATGGAGGCAGCTGGACGAATTCGCCTTACAATAGAAGCAAAGCTTTCTCCTGGGCCACCCCTTTTAAATCTTCGCCGACATGGTGATAATCGTCGCTGGCATGAAGTGGGAGTTAGTGTTGTTGGTGGTAATTTTCTTGCAGCCAAGGTGAATTATCTTATTATTGAAAATATAAATGTTGTGGTTATTTATGTTTCAAGAAAATTATCAAAATGGTCTATTGACTATTGCAAAATGTTCAAAATAGTCTTTAACTCTTTTAAATATTCTTTTTGGTCTCTTGACTCTTGAAAAATATTTAAAATAATCCTTAACTGATGGGGTGAAGTGATGAAAGTGGTTTGCGAGCAGGAAAACCACAATTTGACTTTGAATGACAGTTTGGAGGACCAAACGAAGTTGGAATCTTATGAATGTTTGGAATGTTGTGTGGGTGGATGTTGGAAAATTGTAGGCGCTGATTTCAAAGAAATTAGTGGAGATTTGAGAGAGATATGATGAGTGAACCCCAAATGTCACACTTGGTACAATGTTAGTAAAGTGGATGGTTGCATGGGCAAACAGTGTCAGAATCAAACGAACCAGGATGCATTTTAAAAAACAGAGAGCATTTCAAAACACACCAGGAAATCACGAAAAATAAAAAAGAAAACACGGTTGCATGGGCAAACAGTGTCAGAATCAAACGAACCAGGATGCATTTTAAAAAATAGAGAGCATTTCAAAACACACCAGGAAACCACGAAAAATAAAAAAGAAAACAAGGGATAACTACTAGGATTATCTACCCCTGGTCGGTTTTTCGAGGTTGTACACATCTCGAAGCTTTGTCAGTTGTGTACCCCAACGATCGTTCCGGTTGTCCACACCAAAACTCAAAAGATTTAAGCGAAAATTCTTAAAGAAAACAATCATTCACCATTAGAATTCAAAATATTACAATATATAGCCCTTGCAAACTCTAGGGCTAACCCTTGATCAAATGACCACAATACCCCTCCCTAACACCCTTTGGATTCCCAAGTGATACTTCCACTTTTCAACTTTGATGGAGGACAACCAAATGCATCATGTCAATATTATCTATCAGCCCTATGCATGAAAATTTAAAAATAAAACAAAAATAAACAATCGAGTCTACCCGATTAACCCCAAAACTTAAAATATGACTCATTTGATGAACCGACGCAACAAACTAGACCTACATGCTTATGAAAATAAAAATACAACATTTTACATGAAATTACTTCTAAAATTTCAGAAAAAAACTAAAATTGATTCTATAAATATCTAGCTCTTTAGCATTATGCTCGTGTCACAATGCGGGGCCAAACCAATGGTGTTGTGCTGCATCATTTCTTCCCTTGCCAAAAGAACTTTGCTCTGCAGAGTTGAGATCTAGGTAATTATCCAAAATATTTGGGTCCAACTTTTGAAACTTTATCTTTGTCACCCACGTGTCCTTGGTAAGCAGTTTATTCTTCCACCTAATAAAAAAACTTGTGATCTCCATGTATGCTTGCATCAACCTCATCAATAACAATAGATTCAATCTCAAATAAAGAAGGTGTTGGGAACTTAAGTGTAGACTTGTCGTCATTCTCTACAGTTGAGTCAAATCTTGCATATTTTGAAGTAAAATCAATAGAAAACGAAATCAAATCTTCAATGTTAAATACATGACTAAATATCATGTCAAGAGGCAATTCCAAGATATACACATTGGGTCCAATTTTCCTACTCACTCTGAATGGACCAGTAGCTCGTTCATATAGTTTCTTATGTTTGATGGTGGCATATCTCTTATGGAGGATGCGTACCAACACATAATCTCTCTTTAAACTCTCTTTCAAATCTTTTTGCATTTGCTTGTTTAGCATATTTAATATTTGAAAGTTCAATTTGTGTTTTAATCGTGTCATGAAGCTTTTGAAAGTCAGTGGCAAAATAATATGCTGCATCCGAATATGAGTGATTGGGAAGCTCTAAAAGTCTATAGGCTTTCTAGGATTAAAATCATATACAATCTCAAATGGTGTTTTCTTTGTGGTTTTGGAGACAATACTATTATAGGTAAACTCTGCAGTAGGTAGATGAAGATCCCAGTTACCTAAATTCTCACCAACTAGATACCTCAACAAATTTCCCAAACTCTTATTTACTATCTCAGTTTGACCATCAGTTTGGGGGTGGAAAGCAAAATAAAATTTAAGGGTAGTATCTAATAACTTTCAGAATATTTTCTAGAAATAGGAAACAAATTTTACATCATGATCAGACACTATAGTGTTGGGTACTCCATGTTGCTTAACAACCTCTCTAATGAAAAGCCTAGCAACATGAGATGCATCTGTGGTCTTAGAATATGGGATGAAATGTGCCAGGAAAAATCTATCAACTATCACAATTACACTATCATATTGATGCATTGTCCTAGGTAATCCCTACACAAAATCTATCGACAGATCCTCCCATGGCCTATATGGAACAGGTAGGGCCGAATACTTACCCGATTTCTACTTAGTCATTTTTTCTCTTTACAGACTAGACATTAAGACACAAATCTACCCACATCTCTCTTCAGTGATGGTCACTAAAACTTTTCCTCAACAAGATGGGTTGTTTGTTCTCACCCTAAGTGTCTTGCAATCCCTTCAGAATGCAACTCACTAATCAGAAAGATACTTAAAGAAGTCCTAGAGATACACAATATCAAACCTTTAAATAAATACCCTTGGACAGTGTAAACTAGTGGCAACAAAGTGTCACTCGTTTGGCTGTATATGATATGTAAATCAGGACAACACTCGTAATCATCCTTCAATCTATCAAATCCCATAATCTCACTCGATAAAGAAGATACCACTAAAGCTATTTGAGATAATGCATCAACAGGTTTATTCTTAACTCCCGGTTTATGTTTTAGAACAAATGAAAATTTTGTAGATATTCTATTCATTTGGAGTGCCGATAGTTCAACGTTTTTTGCATGTTTATGAATTTCAAAGCTTGATGATCTGTGGGCAGAATAAGCTCTCTATGTAACATATAATGTCGCCAGTGCTTGTGCGACTGAATGATAGCATAGAACTCTCTATCGTATGTGGAATAATGTCGTTGCTTTGCCTCATTCAGCTTTTCACTAAAATATGCGATAGGATGTCCATCTTGCTGTAACACTCCGACTATGCCAATCCCCGAGCCTCACCAGCGACCTCAAAATTGTTTTTCCAAAATTAGATAACCGAAGAACATGTGAAGTTGTCATGACTCTTTTGATATGGTGGAAGCTTTATTAGTATTATGGGTCCTAACAAATTTATCCTCTTTCAATATCTCAGTAATAAGGGCCATGTTAGAGCTAAAGTTTATAACAAATTTCCTATAAAATATTGCTAACCCATGGAAATTTTGAACGTCAGTGAAACTTGCAGGTGTAGGCCAATCAATAATCGCTTGAATTTTGACAAGATCGGGTTTGATTCCTAAAGATGATACTATGATCAAAGAAATACAACCTCAGAATGCATGAAAGAACACTTTTTATTTATGAACAACTTCTCTTCTCTTAATTTTTTCAAAATTATCCTTAGATGCTTTAGGTGTCTCCCCTCGTTCGTGTTGTAAATGAGTATGTCATAAAAATACACGACTACACATTTTTCAAGAAAAGGTCTCAACACCGTATTCGTTAGTCTCATAAAAGTGTTTGGTGCATTGGATAATCCAAAAGGCATAACAAGCCATTTTTAAATTCCTTGTGTTTTGAAAGTAGTCTTCAATTCATTTCCTGATCTTATTCTAATCTGATGACGGGCACTCTTGAGATCAAACTTGGAGAAAAAGTGGAATTGGATATCAGATCTAATATACAATCTAGGTGAGGAACATGAAACTTATACTTGATCCCATTACTAGAAGTGAACAGTCAATGGATGGCGGAATATATGGTGATATGGTGATCAGCTGTAATCTAGCTCCTTTTTTTACTTTTAGAGATGGTTTCACACTTTAAAGCTGACGAGTACCCATTAAAATGAGAAGTTATGAAGATAAAATCTAGTGCGATGTACTTTTAGAGATGGTTTCACAGTATATTGTTTGGAAGAACATCGCACTAGATTTTATCTTCATAACTTCTCATTTTGATGGGTACTTAGCATCTCTGAGTTATGGAGAGAGATGCTTGATTGACCCAACTAACCTTGAATGGAGCTGGGTGCAGTTCGGGAACTAATTTGGCCTTATGCAATGTGTGTCGATACTATGTTCATCGCACTACCTCCATCAATGATTAATCTCATCCTACCCCATTGCATGACATAGGCACTCTAAAAATATTACCCCATCTTCAATCCTCCTCACTAATAGTGTGCTCAAACAACGGACTATACCTAGATGTGTATCATTTTTGAGTTCAATCTCTTCATCTTCAAACTGATCATTCCCATGGAAAGACTCGCGCTCTTCTTCTTCATAGTCTTCTAAAATTGGTATAGTCAAAATGGCCTTACATTTATGCTTCAAATGTCCTTTCTTATTACACCTATAACAAATAATACCCTTGAGTGTCCTGGTGGTCTAGGTATTTTTGGAGCAGGAGTAGATTGGGTTGTTTTTGATTTTTGAATAACCTTTTGTGTTGGCATTGCAACACTCTTGGATTTAGATGATGATGCCTTTGATTGGGGTTCTAACAATAAAGCGTCATGTACGGCTTCTTCTACAGTTTGTAGATCCTTCAACTCTATTTGATGTCTAAGATCTATTCTTAATCCTAACACAAATTCATTAGCCAACTACCAATAAGATCTTTTGATAGTTAGTCCTAGCTACTACATCCTCAAAGGTGTCAAGATACTTAGTAATACTCATGGGTTATTGTCTGAGTGTCATCAACTTAGTATGTAGTTGCTTATGGTGATAATGTGGACAATACTTGTCCCTAAGTAATTCCCTCATCTCAAACCAACTAATCCTTCTCCTACCTCCCCTCTCTTTTAATAAAAAAATATTCCAAAATACCTTAGCTTGACCAATTAACTTCATCCTCACAAAAATTCACCCTTTGATAGCCATCCAACTCATGCCACTCAAAGAGTTCTTCAATTTGTGTCAACCAATCAAGAAATCTATTAGGATTCTGTGTGCCATCAAAAGTGGATGCCTCTATTTTAATACCCCTCAGTGGGTCATACTCCTTTCCTTCTCTTTCCATACATCTTCTCCTAGTAGTACATCTAAACTGCGGCTCAATCTTAGGCCTCTCATGAAAATCTCTACGCCTAGCATGGTAACAACGTCCTCCATTTTGATCATCTTCAAACTCATCTAAATTAGAATCGTCCCTAGGGATGTTTTGTCTCCTATAATTGGGGTTCCTCCCAACATCATATTTTTCATGTTCTTGTCTACGATGATTGGGAGATTGTGGCCGTCATGGAGGTTGAGGATTTGACTGTGCAGGTGGTGGAGCTCGATGGTTTTCTCTAATAGCCTTATTTAATTGACGCTATTCTTCCATTATTCTCACTAAAGTGGACTTCTTGTACCCTATGTTCTAATTCATTTTTAGGTGGTTCTTGGGTAGTGTTTTGATCATTCATTGCCGCAATTATCTTTTATCACACATATTCACAAGTGCAATCAAGTAAAGTACAAATAACAACAATCAACTTCAAATATACTAACCAAAGCAAATACAATAATAAAACATAATAGATTGTTTGAATCAGTAAGTATAATTGTGGTTTGCACCTTGGGATGTCTCTATTGATGGAAACGCTTCCTTGCAAGTGGTCACTCAAATTTGGCTGGATAGGTGCGGGGAAATAAGCTAGGTTTGGTGGCGGGGCTTACTAATGAACTAGATTGCTATATCAATTTTCCAAACTTGCAATAAGACATGCAATAGGCCAATACTCAACAAGAGATTCAATTAACAAGTTCAAACTAATTTTAAAGCAAAAGTTTGCAAGATTATACCTCTGTGTAGGATGCACGGGTTATCGTCAACTTTAAAAGCTCCTAGCACACTTCTGAAGATGAACTTGAACTTTTTGTCACTTCTAGATCGAAGTTTGTTTTGTCACGAATCCAACGCAAGTTCGGATGAGTTTGTAGTGCTTCCCGGAAGTTCATTGCACAAATTTGTCTTCAAATGGATGTTTTCGGGTGGCCTGCTGGATTGGTCAACAGAAGGCTGATGCCTAGCTAAATCGGTTACTAGACGTTTCAGGAAAGAAAGGGGTTGCAGACGGCGGTGGTGTCGGTTTCCCTGCGAGTAGGAGAGAGAAAAGAATTCGAAAAAATTTGTGTAAATAAATTTTGACGTTTTGAGCAACTTTCTCATCTATGTCAGGACGTGAAACTGGGCTCTAATACCAAAATGATAGGTGTGAATTGGTGAAAGTGGTTTGCGAGAAGAAAAACTGCCATTTGGTTTCGAACAATAGTTTGGAGGACTAAACGAAGTTGGAATGCTGTGTGGGTGGATGTTGGAAAACTACAGGCACTGATTTCAAAGGAATTAGTGGAGATTTGAGAAAGATATGATGGGTGGAGTGTCCAAACATCACACATTGTACAATGTTCGTAAAGTGGACAATTGAATGGGCAAACAGAGTCAGAATTGAACGAAACAGGATGCGTTTTGAAGCTAATAAAGAGCACTTCAAAACAAACCATGAAATCACAAAAAGCAAATAGAAAACAAGGGATAACTACTAGGATTATCCACATCCTTATCTTTTCTTCGAGGTTGTATACACCTTGAAGCTTCGTCGGTGTTCACACCAACGACCGTTCCGGTTGTTCACACCAAAACTCAATAGCCTTAAGCCAAAATTCAGAAAAGAAAACATTCATTCACTATTAGAATTTAGAAACATTACAATATATAACCCTTGCAAACCTTAGGGCTAACCCTTGATCAAATGACCGCAATACTGATCATTAACACCCTTTGGATTCCCAAGTGACCCTTCCACTTCTCGACCTTGATGGAGGATGACCAAATGTATCATGTCAACATTATCCATCATCCACATACATGAAAATATAAAAAAAAATAAAAAATAAACAATTGGGTCTACCCGATTAATTCGAAAACTCAAAATATGACCCATTCGGTGAACCGGTGCAACAAACTAGACCCACATGCTTATGAAAATAAAAATACAACATTGTTACATGAAATTACTCCTAAAATTCCAGAAAAAAAACTAAAATTAATTCTTAAATATTCAGCTCTTTAGCATAAGCTCGTGTCACTGGGCCATACAAATGGGTGGTTGTGCTGCATCGTTAACTCTTGTAAATGTTCTTTTTGATCTCTTGACTTTTGTTTTAATATATTTTTTGGTCTTTGCCGTTAACCCACAGTTTATTCCGTTAACTTTATGCAAGAATCTGCTTTTGTCGGCCGATTCCTGCTTAAAGTTAACGGAATGGATGGTGGGTTAACGGTAAGGACCAAAAATAACATTTAAGCAAGAGTCAAGGGACCAAAAATAATATTTACTCTTGTTTATGATTATTTT
This sequence comes from Gastrodia elata, assembly GCA_016760335.1. Taxonomy (NCBI): domain Eukaryota; kingdom Viridiplantae; phylum Streptophyta; class Magnoliopsida; order Asparagales; family Orchidaceae; genus Gastrodia; species Gastrodia elata. The sequence continues at coordinate 22,133,339 of CM028672.1, read as the reverse complement.
GAATATTTTGCAACAACCAATGGAGAATTTTGATAATTTCTTTGTATATTTCTATGTATAATTTTAAGTTTATGGAAAAGGATTCATTGAATTACCTCATTAACTTTAAACAAACATGCTTTTTAAGCTTCGCACACCCATTATTCCTTATGGAAAATCATAACTATAGATTTGGGTATCAACTTTCTCAAGTATTTAAGAACTTTAAGAAGTACTTTGCCATAACCCTTGAAACAGACTAAGAGCGTGGCTTAGAATTTAGCCAGATGATGCATATTATTTTTGAAATATTCTAGAAGACTCATTTAATAGATCAAATGAGTGTTATGCTTAAAGGTATAACTGTAATACAGAAAAATAATCAAAACTACATATTGTCAGTAATTCTCTGATCACGTGCATTCTTCTTTAAATTCCTATTTTTTCACTAATAGACCTATAAAAATTTCAGGTAATTTTCAGAAAGTCTTATTTTTGTAGTTTGAAGTGCTGTCTTTCTGTTATGTAAAAGGATAAAGCTATTTTATTTGACAGAGAAGGGGAGTTGTTGAAGGAATTGATTATGGAGCCACTGGTGAAGTAAAAAGAATAGATGTCTCTCGAATTCAAGAAAGGCTGGATGGAGATTGTATTGTCATTTTAAGCAATCTTGGCTATTCCAGTGCCGGAGAAGTTTTAAACTGCAAGTATGATTTTGGCTTCGTTCATGATATTATTGATCCTTTATTTTGAATAGTACTTGGAAATTAGGTTTTCTTTAGAGATTGAAGATGACCAAGTCTTACTTTTATATTTAGTTTCTGTACTGAACCCATCGACTACCATTCTCTCATTCGCATAAATGGGTCATCATACTTTTTTCACTGTTAGAATAACCTGAATGCTATTTATTTGATTGGAATTAGGGATTTCAAAGTGCGATGCAAAGCGCCAAAGGTTTATTTTCTTGCTGCACCGTGCAAAGTGCATAGTGATGCTGCGCCTTTTACTTTTATTAATTTGTATTATAATGAATATAATGATGCGTTAATGATAATTGCTACCTTTGAGAGGGATTTTAGGAGGAATGCTTCCTGGTGGGGGTTCAAGAACTCAGCTTCCCTTTGTGGAAATCAACTCTGCTAGTTAGGTTGTGGCTGCCTGTGGTTTCTAGGGGCATCTTTTTATTTTTTTGTTCAATCAATCACCGAGAAGCAGTTCTTCCTTCCAGCAAGTTCAAATGGAAAAAAAATCCCTAAGTCATGAAAAAAACTTATCTAAACAAATTTTAGATGGAAGGAAAATGCTGAAGGAAGCGCATAGCTAATCGATCCTTAAAACTTGCATCAATTTTCTGGCAAGCTAACTTCGTTAGATTCCTATGTTCATTAATAAGATTGAAGGGATCCTAGGAAAATCATTTATTAGTTTGAATAAAATCGTCCTTGAAAATCAAATTATTCTTTGAATATATGTATATTATTTGAACTGGTTCTGCTGAGCGGAACTCGCGCTTGCAGGTTAACATTGTTGTTCACACCTGCAACAACTCCCCCCCTCATTTGCGAACATGGTTTTTAATTTGATAATAATGATTTATATTAATATATATTTTTTAAATTAGAGTTTGAATATTTTTTATATGGCATTTGAAATTATTATTTTAATTCTTAAAAAACTGTTCCATAAATCCCTCAGCAATTCTTGTATGTTATTGTTGTTAACTAGAGCAAATTGTTCTAGATGTTGGATATAATCGTTCCAGGCGATTTAATTGGTCAGACAAAGACTGGATTTCTGTAAACAATTTGCTCCAGGCAATATTTTTAAAGTACTAGTTGGATAGTTGTTAAGGATTATTGAATACTCTTACAGCTGGCCACCCTTTCTTGTTTCATTAGGATGAGTTACTCACCATCTCTTGAATTAAAATGTCTAAGGGACTGGTTTTCGTTTACAAGCTGCCCCTTAAATCTGCTAAATAGCGAAAGGTGAGAATATGGGGAGGAATGAGAAGCTTGTGTTGTTTTGCAATGCTATGAATTCATTGTTCTAATCTTGCCATTTCAGGAAGGATTTAATTTATGAATATTTTCCATATCAATTTATTTTGATTTATTTTTCAAATTAATTATTTTATTTCATGAAACTTTTGAATATATGTCAATCTCTTTTTATCTGCTTAGAATATCTGAAAGTAGATTGCTATTCTTGTTATTTATTTTTGTCATTAATTTGAAGTGACTTCATTAGAAATGTTAAATTCCTAAGATTGTCGTCATGCTCAAATAAAACTATATTTTAAAGATGAATTTATTAAAGCTACATTTAAAAATAAGAAATGTGAATTTGAAAATCTATCCATAGTGGATATTTGATTGCATGCAATTTGTGAGACTAAGTTAACTCATGAATCTATATAGTTAGCTTGTAGAGTTATTTGTTTAAATGTTCCCTCAATCTTCTTAAAAGAGTTCAAAATAGTCCCTTGACTTCCATAAATTATAAAATGGTCTCTCAACTCTAATAATGATGCAAATTTAGTTCCACAACTTTATTTTCTTAACATGTTAATTGACTCTGTGAATATGTGATATTTTTAGAAGAAAATTGCAGCAAAAGTTTTTAAATGTTACACTGTTTGTTTTTACTGCAAGTCCTAGATTGACACAACACTCAAAGTGCTACTTATGTTATTTTTACCAGCTTCGACTATTTTTTTTCTTTCCAAAATATCATATATTTACAACACCAGTTAACATTGCATTACGGATACTAATTTGTGGGATCAAAATTGCATCATTTCTTATAGAGTAGAGGGACGAATTTGAGGTTTATAAAAATCAGTACTAAATTGAACCATTTTAACGAGTTGGAGGACCATTTTGCCAAGTAACTCAAACTTGTATGAAATATTTGTTATACTTAAAATTATATTATATTTTGAAATTAAAAGTAAAAAAAAAAAAGATTTGTGTTTAAAGTTAAACAGACCTACTTTGTTATATAACAACAATAATACTAAGCCTTAGTCCCTCTTGGTGGGGTTGGATTTTTATTATATAATAATAGTACAATTTTATTATGTTAATTTTCTTTTTGTAAGTTTTGGAAAATTTCTCCTTTTCCTGCTATCATTATTTAGGTTAAGATTGTTCCTGTCAATCTATTTTGAAAGAGTTTAGATATCTGTAAACGAGCATCCCACAGATGAATTCAAGTCATCTTGGACAATGTAAGCATAATCATACCAGATGACTGTTTTACTTATCCAGATGATTTATCCAGACACTAATTAGAAGCCAGAAAGGTTTATAAAGAAAACTGAAATTAAATATTGAATACGAACTTATGGCTTTGAAGTCAGATAATGAATTTAGTAAAAAAGGTCTAATTTAAGTTGGATGGTAAGTATTTTGGCAAACGGGTGAATTTGAATTTTTGGCTTTGTATGGAGAGGTGTTGCCTAGTATATCAAAGGTATTGTCTCAAAAGGAGTTATATGTAATAAGATTTTGATCAGACTCTTAATATTCGAACATGTGTGTTGCTGGTACTTTGGATAGATTTTTGAGTGTTTGCACTCCTTTGATTTGCTAGATCGTATTCCGAACTTTTGAAACTATGCAACAACACTTCCTTTTATTGTATTATGATTTTTGAATTAAAATGTGATTTTGTGAATAAATATGATTTGTTGCTTAGTATATCAAATAGTTTGTATCGACTCAAAAGGGGTTATATGCAATACGACTATGATCAGACTCTTAATATTCGAACATGTGTGTTACTGGTACTTTGGATAGATTTTTGAGTGTTTGTACTCCTTTGATTTGCTAGATTGTATTCCGAACTTTTGAATGAAACTATGCAACAGCACTTCATTTTATTGTATCATATTTTATGAATTAAAATGTGATTTTGTGAAGAAATATGAGTTTTGAAGCGAATGAATCCAAAAATCTGAAGTCAATTGAATTATTCAAGATCTTTAAACTATCTAAAAATTTTTGAGAAAATATAAAGTCTTAACTTATCAGAATTTATGTGTGAACTTAAATACATCTGAAATCAAATATTGCAAAATCTAAAGTTTGCACGTGGGAATGCTTATGAATCCATAGTTTTCTTGAAGTTTTGACTTGAAACGATTGTTACGGAATTTTGAAATAGCAAGTTCACTTTTGGTCTATTAAATTAATTGCTTATTTGGCATATATTGTTTTTTTTTTTTTATTTTGAAATAGTTTTAGATGATTGAATTCCATATACGAGCTATATGTTTAAAGTGTTTCTAACATTGGAAGGAAATGGAAAAGAAGTATTGAAGGATCAACAGCCTAACTAAATGTTATTTATTCATATACATTATAAGCTTTGGTTATTCAGTCATATGTGGATGCTTAACTCACTTTGATTACCGTTTTAAATTTTTAGAACAGTAACTTAGCATGTAATATTAGTTTTAAACTGTTGAATGATCGTTCCATGCTGCTACATTGAGCTTGCAATTATTTTCTTAGTTTACTTTGCTTATATAGGAACTTGTTACCTAGTTATAACTAATAATTATTTTGTAAGCTTAATTTGGTGGTGTAATTAAGGACACATCTGGCATGTAAATTTCAATGAAGCTCTTATGTTTAGTTTATTTTTACTCTGCTGTGAAATAAAAATAATAATTTGTAAGGGCTCTGAGATGCTTGAAAAAAAAAAGATACTTAAAGTTTATGTTTTGTTTTGGCTCAACCTCAAAATAATTTATGGGCTACCACATTTGCCCCTATTTCTGCAGCATGGTTTGGAGATGCAAATCTTACTTGCGTTTTTGAGGCATTTTTCGGTTTAGTGTTGAACTCTGGTCTAGTTCGGTTACGAAAGTGCTTCAAAACACCCTTTGGACAACCCTAATTTGGAGTGTAGGTGCTTAATTTAATTAGTTAACCTGTTTTTTCAGCTGCTGCGGGTAAGGATGGACATTAGTTATTGTCTGGTTTTCTTGGCTATGTTTAAGCTTGTGCCACAGTATCCTTTCTAACTAATTTGTTTTTTTAAGAATATCAACTCTTATCCTATAATTTTTAATGTTATTTTTAATTATATTATTTTACTGTATAATCTTTTACTTTTAGCGTATTTTTCAGTTGCACTCTCATTGTATTACTAACTATAATTATTTCTTCTATTTCTTCTATTATCGATTAGGCTTTCCTAGTAGTTTGTGACACTTTAGTTCTTGAATTGCCCAGCACTTATGAAGTTGCCACCGCCTGTGCATTAGCTATCAAGGCTGATAAGTTGATCTGCATTGTAGATGGGCATATTCATGATGATCATGGCCGGCTTATTCGTTTCTTGACTCTTCAAGATGCAGATAAGTTGATCAGACAACAAGCTAAGCAGAGTGAAATTGCTGCAAACTATGTTGAAGCTGTTGGTGAAGAAAATATTAGCCGTGCTGGTTATCATGATTCAACTAGAGTACCCTCTACTCCATTGGATGCCGCAGATAGCACTAGGTACAGCGCAAAGTTTCAGAATGGTGTTGGTTTTGACAATGGAAATGGTATTTTTCAGGGATTTGCCATCAGAGGTGAAGAGAGAGTGAGTAGGTTGAATGGATGTTTATCAGAATTAGCTGCTGCAGCATATGTGTGCAGGGTATGCAATTTATGTATTTGATGTTGCTTCATTGTGTTAACAAGCACATTTCTTATAATTTTGGAGTTTATTGAAGCATCTTCTCCTCTTTTGCTTACAAAATACTCATATAAAATTGTCATAACTTTTTACCTCTTATTTTAGGATTTACCAAATAGCCTTATAATATTAAACAATCCTCAACGAAATCTGTGATTTGTGTTTTAAGGTTCTGTGTTACTGTTATGCTATTGATGTGTTCGATATGGACATTTTAAGAGAAAATAACGTGACTCGATCATTTATAATTAGTAGCCTGCTTTGTGCTTAAATTGGTCATTTTCAAGATCCAATATTAATATCCCTTTCGTGCGAACCAATCTTTATGTCTGACCAATTTCAGTGCACATACTCTTAATGCAATTTCTGTAGGGATTACTTTAACTAGTCTCATTTTTCTGAACAGGGTGGAGTTCAAAGGGTACACGTAATAGATGGCACTCTTGGTGGTGCTTTGCTTTTGGAGTTATTTACAAGGGATGGAGTTGGGACTATGGTGGCTAGGTACAGGAGCGTGCTTTTATTACTTTACTTTCCTACAAGTATGTTCTAATTTGTCATGTACCCAATTTTGGTACCATATCCTAAAAAAAAGAACAGTAACCGCTTATATACACTATATTATCTGATAGCTTCCTCTTTTGAGTATGAGCGGCAACACTTGGAAGCTCATCAATTTTCTTGACAAGATTTTGTAATGCAATGTTGGTTTCAAGTTAATGCAATTTTATCTTGGCATTCATCTTTTAATGAATACCATACATTGAAGTGATATGCCTACACAACTTAGAACGTATCTCACAAATACTAGAGGCATGCTTTTTGCAATATCTGTTTAGAGATGCTTAACAGTTTCTTTGGCATTTTAAGTTGGAACTGTTAGATCTAGATGATCTTCACGTCACTAGTAGTCATTTTCTTTCTTTCTGCTGTTTCTATTTTTTTTTTCCTTAGAATCCACTTTAAAACTTGGCAATTTTGCTTTATTAGAGTAGAACTTCATTAATTATATGTCATCTTATGCCTATGCTTATTTATGTAATACCGGAGTTTCTTCTGTTTCATAAAAAATGTCAACTGTTAAAAGTTTTTTCTCAAATTTTAGATTTTGTTATTGATAATTGACATGAAAATGATGCTTCTTTAATTAGGGAGTCTTTTTTCTGCTTTTAAATTCTTGTAGTTTTCATCTTTTATTTTAAACCGTGCTTTTTAAGCAATGTTGACTTTTCTTTATGTATTATATTGAATTTCTAGTGTGAAAGATTCTTTGCTGAAACCACCTGAAGCTGACCTTCTTGAAAATTTAACTTTTTTGTAGCGATGTCTATGAGGGAACTCGGACAGCTAGAGTTGAAGATCTTCCAGGCATACAACAACTTCTTCAACCATTAGAAGAATCTGGAATATTGGTTAAGAGGAACAATGATGAGGTTTGAGTTCATTTTTTTTTTTTTTTTTGGACAACCAATTATACTTCAACATGTTAAGATTTGTTGTTCCTTTTGTTTTGTATTTTTAAACTTATTAGAATTGACAATTTTATTCGAAACTTGGAACTCGCTCGAAAGTCGCTCAAGCTTTGAATCAGTACAGAATTGGCTCGAAATATTTTGAGTTCAGTCAGTAGTTGAAACCCTGACCAATTGATTTTGAACCAACTTAAAGTTGACAAATGCTCAATCGTTTTGTGAATTAAGTTGACTTAAAATTAGATATTGTATTTTATATTATCCCATATGAAGAGAAAAATAATTGCTTCAATGGCTAAGCCTTCTGTGGAACACACGATTGGTCATGCGCTTGAAGGCGCTGCCTCACAACTATCATTTTTTCTTAATATGCATAGTTTGATGATCAGAACCATTCCCTAAAATACCCTTAAAATCAAAGGTTGAGATTGATATATAGAGTTTATAAAAATTTTCAAATTAAATACATAGTATGATGATCATTATTTTTTGTCCAAACAGCCGTATATTATTGGTTGATAAGTGAAGTTTAGATTATAAAACTTACAGGAACTAACATGTCAACCCTAAAATCCTAATTTTCTTGTCGAGAGCTTCTGCAATGATAACTCTTGAAATTCTTCTCTTCTTCTTTTGCAAAATGTGATTCTTCTTGGAAACCTTTTGCAATTTTTTTCTAGAGCTTTTGCAATTCTATGAGTGCTAGTTTCTGCTTGATAATTTTGTACATATTAAAGGCCGAGAGCCCGAAAGTATTTTGAAGTGTGAGGGGCCGAGTGCTTCTTCTTGTGAGTAATTGTGCAAATCTTATGTTATCAAGGTTTGTATCTCTTTTGCAATTGCTCTCATAGTCATAAAGGATTAAATGTACTAATCATAAAATTAATATGAGTTTGTTTTGTTTTTTAGATGTGTATACATGTTTGCATGCAATTCTTATATGTATTTGAGTTTCATGTGTTGTTTATTGGATCTGCATATATATCTTACTGCTCTTGCATGAAAGAGTTTTGGGTGCTAGGTGACAAGTTGAGATCTTCTTTTTGCACATTTGTGCAAATCTCATTATATTAAGGTTTGTCTCTTCACTTGCATGGGTTTATTTTATAGATTTGCTATTTGTATACAATTTATGCATGAATATGATTTACTGGCTTGTATATTAGAAATTTGTATGCAATTCTGACGTCTTACTAATGAAAAAAAAATAAAGATCTGTATGTAGATCCGTAAGATATCTTAATTTTATGTCTCTTTAATGCTCAAGCTCGACCAATTGGATGTTAATTTTAGAAATCTTGATTGCAGGTATCATAATTATTTGAGATCTCTTAGAGATTTTAATCCAACCATAATCTATTTTTATAATTTAAACTTCACTTCTTTGTCATTGATTGTAGTGTATTTGGACAGATGGCGTTGATAATCTGAATGCGTTTAATCTAAAAAAAGCACCATTGTAATAGGAAAATACATAATGTAGGGCTTTCAGGTATCTAGAATTCGACTTTATTATAATTTCTTTTCTGCATTTTAACATAAAACAAAGATTAAAAGCTTGTGTCTGTCTGAAGTCTACTGTATAAGAGTAACATTTTTGAAACAGTGCTGCACACCTGTATTAAATGTTTTATTTGTCATTCCAGTGCTGCTGCACGTTTGAACTATGCATCTAAATTTATTTCACTTAAGAGTAGCTTATAAATGAAAATGATGAAGCTAGCTGTAACATTTTTGATACTGAAAATATTGAAGGCCTGAGGCTATAACTCCTATAGGTATTTAATTCTGGTTTTAAAATTATAGAATCTGGGAAAAAGAGATTGTGTTATAGTTGTGGTGGTGATGTACAGAATATTAGTATGTAATTTGCTGTCATTATTTTAGTGCTTGACATCTGAACTGTGTACCTAAAAATAAGCGAGCTTGGACATTTGAATTGTCATTGTTGCAACTTTAAAATCAAATTTTTTTATAAATTGATGCTAACTTGCTGCCATTGCTGCCGTGCTGCACATCTAAACTTTAAGTGTTACATACCTGGACTGTCACTTGCTGCAATTTGAATTGCTGTATGACAGTAACTGTTGATGCATTAGCATATATGCCATAGCTATATTTAAATTTTTCCAAGTTTGAAACTCTGTAAGCTTGTAATGGTGAACGATGAAGTGTGACTACAAATTTAATTTTCATTTAAGCATCTGCTTGCTTGCCCATTTACATTGTATGTACAATAAAAAAAGTTATGTATATTGGCAACTTGATGGAATTCTTAGTAGTATCTTAGAAATTTTTTCTTATAATTATTTAAAATTATTTTAGTTATATGGAACGTATAAATGAAATTGATGATGTTATATATATTCTTTTTGATGCTGATAAGGCAGAATCAGAGCATCTTCTAATAGTTGAGTCAAGTATTGTTTAGGAAACTATATAACCTCTAATTGTCTGCACAAGCAAGCAAAGATGAGGACAAAAAAAGAAAAGTAAAGTGACTTGTAGACACTGTCATAAAACTTATAAGTGCCAAAAGTACATAAAAATTTGTCCAATGTTAGTATAAGCCCCTATAAAACAAAGTATTTCAACATTGAGATGATAAACAAGTGAAAATGTGTTGAGTCTAAAATTGATTATATTTGTATTATATCTTTGAATAATGCTCAAAAAGTGATAAACATTTTCCCAAGATGATTATCACAGCTATATTGCATTTTGGTTTTGTTGAGCAACCATATTTCTTTGCTTGTTCTTTACATAATAATAACAAGAAAAATAATAAAAAATATATGTTTAAATGTTATATTGCAATAACAGATAAACTGAAGAAATTTGTTAATGTGTGTGATCATGTTTCCTTTAAAATTGATTGTTGGACGTCCAATCAATCAATCTATACATGTGCTACTTTTTGGGCTCAAAATGGGCGTTGCAACGCTTTTTATTTTTTATTTTGTATAATGTGTATGTGGCTTGTGATAGCAAGAGTTCTGTTTGCGAAGGAAAGTTGATGGTGTGCCTATGTGTTTCATTCGGAATTTATTGGTGAGTGTGGTGATGAGAGCTTGAAGAGCTGCTTGGTTCAGCCCGGTAATGAAAATGTCATCCACATAGACTAGAAGATAAATTGGTTTTGAGGTGCAATCAAGAGAGAGGGGTCGGCTATGCTTGTTCAAAACCCTTTATTGTGAAGGAAATTTGTGAGGGTGGAATACCATTGTTGCGGTGATTGTTTGAGGTCGTAGATTGCTTTCTTTAAGAGGTAAATGTGGTTAAGGAAGATGGGATTCTTGAATCCTTTTGGTTGATGCATATAGACTTCTTCAGTTAATTGTCCATGTAAGGTTTTGGATACATCCATTTGAACTATAGGCCATTTGTGGTGGGTGGCTATGGTTAGAAGAATTCGTATGTGTGATGACCTCAATATTGAGAATCACTTAACTCAATATTGATGCGTCACCACAATACCTAATACTAGATTAGAAGAAAACTAATCCAAATCATTAAGTATTGTGTTTGATCAAGGATTTAGAAGAGGGTCTTAAGTTAAGATGGGAGGGAAATTGTGAATGATGTTAAGTAAATTTATAATTGAAAGTACAATACATGAATCTTAGGATGAAAATGAAATATGACTTGCGTATGTAATATAAGCAATAAGACATGAGATTGTAATTTAAACAATTGACATGAGTACATGTGATAGTAATCTAAAATAAATGAATTGCTTACATTCAATCTTAGATATAAAATTCTAAGTATTTGTTGAGTATTTAACATGTGAGTTATAGGTTTATATTTTTATCAAAATATTCTAAGTCTAAATTTTTTTAAAAATTTCGGCAGAGTCTCCTTTATAAATGGTTAAAGAAACACATCCAGAATTACATGCAATACTCCCATTCCAATGGGAGATATAATTTAAAAGAAAAGACAACCTAAACTAATATGCAATCAATTTAATTTAACTCCAATTATAATATAGAGTTCAATCCTCTTGATAGGATTGCTCATTTTCAATTTTAAAGTAGAGTTCAATCCATTTTATAAGATTGCTCATTTATAATTCTAAAATAGAGTTCAATCCATTTTATAGGATTGCTCATTTACAATTCTAAAATATTTAAGGGAGAAATCACACGTGTAACAGTTGTCTACCCTAAAGTTTACTTCATCACAATATTCAACATTCACATGTATATATGCCAAGATTATTGCTTAAGTAAGAAACTAAATTCCAATTCTATAACAATTGAATATACAATTTGAATTCCATTTATCATTCTAAGTATGAAATGAAGGACTTAATTAACATACAAAATTTATATATTTATAACATTCATCCATTCAATACATTCAATACATTCATTACATTCATCCATTCATTATATTCATCCATTCATTATATTCATAAGCATTTAAGTATATTTTAAGCTCCAACAAGTGTAGTAAATTAAACTAAATGACATTATTACAAAATAATAGTAAACTAAATAAGAGAAGGAAAATTAATAGCTCACTTGAAGTTATTAATAAGCTATAATTAATATTTTTATAAGCGGAAGCAATTTTTAATTTTTAGCGCTTGATCTAGCTCCACCAGCCTCTATGTGCACCTGATTTATCACATATTGGCATTTAAATGTGAAGGGCAAAGTCAAGTAATAAAAAATCTGGTTAAACTAAACAGTCTAAGTACATTTTAAAATTGGCTAACATGCTTTTGTTATAATTGGATATCACAGTCCTAGTTATAAAGTAAGCACAAGCATGGGTACAATATGGTAAGCATACAAGTATGAAAAAGTAAGGAAAACAAGTGAGTTAGAAGACTCACTTAATATAAATTATAGCCTGCAATTAGATCAAGGGTAAAGGCATCCTAAATAGGTTAGAAATAAAATAATGTGCATATGAAGTACATGAAGTAAAGCATGTATATGTTCAAATAAACTTATGCTAAGTAATGAAAATAAACAATAAAGTATTTAAATGAAATTATATAATATTCGCTGTAATCTAAATAAACTGTAAACAAGTAAAGTACAGTTCTAAATCATAGAAAATGCATAGTAAAGAAATTGAAGGAAAAATCTTAGACTTTAATCTAAGATACACATAGCCTAGTACTATGTAAAGTAACATAGCTTAAAGCTATAATGAGTCTTAATAATCTAAAAGATTGAAGATCTCATATGTTTATTCATTGAAGTTATTTTAATTTGTGCACATTCTGTGGGCATATTCAGAATGAAATGAGGAGTTAAACACGTCTGTTTAACAACTAAGAAAAGCGGGGTCAAGTCCTAAAACATTCACATTCACCCTCTGAAAATGTGATATCTCTTTATTACTCCTTATTCAGTCTGCCCTAGATTGATCCACCAAATGAAACCCCTAGAAATTTTAATGTGAAAGTTTTATTTATGCACAATATAATATATAAATAATTCAATGAATAAGGCTCAAGCATAAGCAAGCATTCAAAGGAAGCTTAATAATTGTAACTAAGTGATATCCAAAGTTATCTAATTTTAATGATCTACTTAATGATTGGAGCTAATTGAGCTCCCAATTAATTTTGAGATATTGATCTCAAGTTAATTGTAATATAATAGTAGTTGAGATTTTGAAAGTAATTGATTCAATTCATTTAATATAATATGAAAAAATAATTTATAAGTATAATTGTTGTTATTAGAGACTAGCTCTTAATCTCATCCTATACTATAAGATCTAATTATAAAATTAAATTAGAGTTTAGGTACTTAGTAGGTAGAGATTGAAATAAGAAATTATCTAACTTATGAAATTTGAAACTAAGGTAAATCTACTAATTTTCATTAGGGTTCACTAGCTGGATTATGTTTTGAATGTTCAAAACAAATAATATTAATCTAACTATGTTGTAAGAAATTATAAGATTTAGTTTAAGTACTCATTAGATTTAAGAACTATAAATTCTATGTTTACTATTAATTGATGTTTAAGGAGTTCAATAGGGTTCCTAAACCTAAGTAAGTTAGGAATTCCTATTACTACAACTTAAAATAATTAAGAAAAGGCTTTAGGGATTAGGATGCAATAACTAAGTCCTAATTTAATCACTAAAGATAGATCTAGTTGATTCAAAATTCTACAATTACTAAAATATTAAGATTATCTATTCTTAATGAGTGTAACTAATAGACTTATGATTCAACTATAGATCAATTGCAAATCAATCCTAAGGTTTCTACCTTAGGGTTGAAAGGTGAATTAAGCACTTGACAATTAATTCACATTAAAAGAAAATTGAGAACTTAGCTCAAAATAAAACAACCTAATTGGTAAGGGAAATAATAAATGTGATATATTAGCTATCCTAGGATTTTATAAGACCTAAAATATGATATCTAGAAATATAGAATAATCACAATAATACTAAGTAATAGTCAAAAACCTAAAATTCTAAATTGTTGTCCAAAGGAAATGATTTATAAATAAATGAAATCCTTATTTCATAAGTAGAAAATTGACACTAAGTTTGTCAATTTTGGACAACTTTAGAAAACTTAAGATTTTGATGACTCCTAAATGAGATTAAAAAGTTATTAAGAAAATTAGGATTTAAATGTTGAATTTTATTTCATATTATTGTTCTTCACATTCTTGTGAGTGAAAAGGGCTATTAAATTGTTAAATTTGGATAAGAATTTATCAAATTATGATGTGATCAATGTTTGATGAAATAATTGATCTAATGCATTACTTGATAACAAAGATTAATAAAATCAGTCATTAATAATGGAATTCCAATCATCATGATATTATTCCCCATATTTTTTAATTGAACTAATATATGTAATTGTATAGCTTGATTAAATGTATCTACAATTATACAATAAATGAAAATTGTGTTATTATAAGAATATTATGTAGTGTAGATTAGTTAAACTAAATATCAGTCTATTTGAACTTAAGACTAATTGATTCTATCTTATGCAATATAACTTTAATACCCTTCTATTATTTTACAAAATTAGCTAATATTAGTGACACATGAACTTGCAGGATTGAAGTTTCATAAATGAATTTCTTCCTTAACCAAAATTGAAATTAAATCTCATTACTACTAATGGATTAACATAAGAATCTTTAACAACAATTGAATAATAAGAAGCTAAGATTAAATAACCTTTATCTTTATTAAAGTGGAGAATGATATTTTCACCTATAACTTCATTATTAAAGTTGATAAGTAGCTCATAAGCCAAGTTCAACTTAACAATCACTTTCTAATTCAATACAATCAACAAAATTAAATATCTTTCTTAATGTTAAGCTTTTAAGATGCAAGCAATTCACTGCAGAATTTTAAAATAGGTTAAGAAGAATTGGCTGTAAAGATGGGTTACTTTAAGAAGTCCATTAAATTAGCAATTGATGTCTTACTGATGCAACCAACGAAATAGAGAAACTCAGCATACATAAATGGTAGATTATTGAAACAGCATGGACAGTTTGAGATGATATAAAACTTGGATTTTAAGTGCTCTTGATTGCTTATCTAACAGATAGATGAAATTAATATAGTGATTAAGTAATGTGGAAGTAATAACACTGCATTCAGAGTAATCGATATAGCATGAAATCCATCTAACGGTAAAGAAATATTTCGCAGGTAACAAGAAGGAGAAGGTAAAATACAGTAATGTATATTACTTTCAATTTACTTTACAAAAATAATGAGTAAAGAAGATTTGATACCAACGGAACCATCGACTTCTAAATGCAATTGCTACTCCAAAACAGAAGTAAAACTAAACACATCAAATCACTATGTGGGATGATTAAGGGAAAGGTACCTGAAGGTTTAAGGTTATTCTTGCAAGCCTTCGAATCGCAACTCCAAACGACGAGTGAGGTTCCCTTCGGCTTCTTGCGGATGCTTAGGGATACGACAGCAGCTCGAGCTCTTAGCAGCAATTGAGGAAGATGGAAAAGAAAAAGGAAAGTTGTCTCCTTTAGCTGCTAAAGAGGATCGGCTTTCCAATCCGCCCGTGACCGCAGGTGCGGGTATCAGCGCTCGATCACGGGAGGTAGAAGATAAACAGCGCTTCTCAATAGCCGTTTGATTCTCACTTTAATCCGACGGTCTGAGTAGCTTGATCTCTAGGATCGTCCCAGAGCCGTTGGATCTAGGGTAAGGAGGGCTCTACGGCTCAGATCGCGGCACTTTGCTATCCCGTTTGCCGCCTTGCACACGGGATCCGCGTGGAGGAAAAGAGCCGTTAAAATGTAAAAATAGAAAGAAAAAAAATATATATATATATGTAATTATTTACTTTTTAAAACTTATTTAATTTTTTATTTTTAAGGGTTGTTACAGACTCCCTTTCTTAAAAAGAGTGTCTCCCCCGACACAACAAATAAAAGCAGGGAAAATGAAATACACTAAGAAAGTCTTAAGAAACTACAACGTATTTAAAATAACTAAATCTACCTGATTAAGAAAAGAATTCTAGGAACTTTTTTAGCATATCCTCTTCATTTTCCCATGTGGCTTCTTCAGCTGAATGATTCTGCCAGTGGACTTTGATCATATGAACGCTACGGTTTCTTAACTGCTTAAGATCCCATCCCAGAATCGCAACAAGTTTAACGACGAAAGTCAGATTAGGTTGCAATTTCATTTCAGGTATCTGAACATGCTAACTTGGATCTAGCAAACACCTCCTTAGTGATGAAACGTGAAACACATTATGTATAGCCGAGAAGTCTTCTGGCAACTCTAATCTGTAAGTAGATGTTTCAATTCTCTCAATCACTTCAAAGGGTCCCAAATACCTTGGACTCAGCTTTCCAGACACACCGAATCTCTGCACACCTCGCATCGGACTAACTTTAAGATAAGCTCTATCACCTACTTGGAACTCCAACTGACGATGATGAGCATCATGATATTTCTTCTGTCTATCATAAACTGCAGTCACATTGCGCTTGATCAGTTGAACTTTCTTAGTAATTTCTTCTACTAACTCGGAACCATAAAGTTGAGAGTCTCCTACTTCAGTCAAAGCAACTAGAGTTGTACATAGGGGTGGCAATTTTACCCGAAACTCGAAACTCGTTTGAAAATCGCTCGAATTTTGAGTCGAATCGAACTCGACTCGAAATTTTCGAGTCGATTATTGAGTTGAATAATTTGGACTCGAACCCAATTCGAGTCGAGTTCGAGTTAGGATTGACTCGACTCGAATTGGGTTCGAGTCAACTCAAAATATACTGCCGGTTAATGCATAAGTATATAAAGCCACATATCTTAATTGAAATATACTGCAGCACAGTCGGGTGCAACGGTCGCTCGACACCCGACTGGCTGCGGTTCGAATCCCCGAAATGGCAAAATAATGTTTTAATTTTTTCGAGTTGACTCGAACTCGGTTCGAGTCAACTCGAACTCGAATTTGACTCTACTCGAACTCGGTTTGAGTTCGAGTCAAGTTCGAGTTGAGTTTAACTCGAAATTTTTGAGTTCGAGTTAAGCCTAACTCGCTCGAACTCGAATCGAAGCCAGCCCTAGTTGTACACCTCCTTCCATAAAGAGCTTCGTAAGGAGCCATACCAATACTGGACTGATAACTGTTGTTGTAGGCGAACTCAACTAACGCTAAATGATTTTCCCATGATCCACCGAAGTCTAGAACACAAAGACGCAAGAGATCTTCCAAGATCTGATTAACACGCTCAGTCTGACTATCTGTCTGGGGATGGAAAGCAGTACTCAACGCTAAACTCGTCCTCAAGTCGTACTGAACAGCTGACCAAAATTTGGAAGTGAATCTACTGTCTCTGTCAGAAACTATACAGTTCGGTGTACCATGCAAACGAACGATTTCTTTAATATAAAGCTTAGCTAACTTCTCAACCGGATTTGTCTGACGAATAGCTAGAAAATGAGCTGACTTGGTGAGTCTATCGACTATCACCCAAATAGAATCAGAACCAGATCTACTCTTAGGCAAACCTACGATGAAGTCTATGGAGATATCAGACCACTTCCATTCAGGAATGTCTAAAGGTTTAAGAAGTCCACCAGGCTTCTGATGTTCGGCCTTAACTAAGGAACAGGGATGGTTCTTCCAATATTGTGCTTTCAAATAACTGCTGGCCAGAACCCAAATCAGAATCCCAGGCAAGGCCAACAAAGAAGATCGGGTGTAATATGTAATAGGCCCCATCCTTATGGAAAGTGTTACCACTCTGGTGGTAAATGTTACATATGTGGCAGAACCAATCATAAACATTGGAATTGCTATGCTAACTGGACCGTAGATAAAGTGAAGATTAATCGTCAAGGTTCTGTTCAGAATCCAATTCCCTTGAATACCCAAGTGCCAGCGCTTGCCTTGATGCCTCTGTAACAACCCTTTAAAATAAATAATTAAATAAGTTTTTAAAAGTAAATAATTATATATATATATATTACATTTTAATTGCTCTTTTTTCCTCTTCACGCAGATCCTGTGTGCAAGGCGGCACACAGGATAGCAAAGTGCCGCGATCTGAGCCGTAGAGCCCTCCTTACCCTAGATCCAACGGCTCTGAGACGATCCTAGAGATCAAGCTACTCAGACCGTCGGATTAAAGTGAGAATCAAACGGCTATTGAGAAGCGCTGTTTATCTTCTACCTCCCGTGATCGAGCGCTGATACCCGCACCTGCGGTCACGGGCGGATTGGAAAGCCGATCCTCTTTAGCAGCTAAAGGAGACAACTTTCCTTTTTCTTTTCCATCTTCCTCAATTGCTGCTAAGAGCTCGAGCTGCTGTCGTATCCCTAAGCATCCGCAAGAAGCCGAAGGGAACCTCACTCGTCGTTTGGAGTTGCGATTCGAAGGCTTGCAAGAATAACCTTAAACCTTCAGGTACCTTTCCCTTAATCATCCCACATAGTGATTTGATATGTGTTTAGTTTTACTTCTGTTTTGGAGTAGCAATTGCATTTAGAAGTTGATGGTTCGTTGGTATCAAATCTTCTTTACTCATTATTTTTGTAAGGTAAATTGAAAGTAATATACAATACTCTAATTTACCTTCTCCTTCTTGTTATCCTGCGAAATATTTTTTTACCGTTAGATGGATTTCATGCTATATCAATTACTCTGAAATCACTATATTAATTTCACCTATCTGTTAGATAAGCAATCAAGAACACTTAAAATCCAAGTTTTATATCATCTCAAACCATTCATGCTGTTTCAATAATCTACCATTTATGTATGCTGAGTTTCTCTATTTCGTTGGCTGCATCAGTAGGACGTCAATTGGTAATTTAATGGACTTCTTAAAGTAACCCATCTTTACAGCCCATTCTTCTTAACCTATTTTAAAATTCTGCAGTGAATTGCTTGCATCTTAAAAGCTTAACATTAAGGAAGATATTTAACTTTGTTTATTGTATTGAATTAGAAAGTGATTGTTAAGTTGAACTTGGCTTATGAGCTACATATCAACTTTAATAATAAAGTTATAGGTGAAAATATCATTCTCCACTTTAATAAAGATAAAGATTATTTAATCTTATAGCTTATTTTTATCCAATTGCTGTTAAAGATTCTTATGTTAATCCATTAGTAGTAATGAGATTTAATTTCAGTTTTGGTTAAGGAAGAAATTCATTTATGAAACTTCAATCCTGCAAGTTCATGTGTCACTAATATTAGCTAATTTTGTAAAATAATAGAAGGGTATTAAAGTTATATTGTATAAGATAGAATCAATTAGTTTGAGTTCAAATAGACTGATGTTTAGTTTAACTAATCTACACTATATAATATATTTATAATAACACACTTTCATTTATTGTATAATTGTAGATACATTTAATCAAGCTATATAATTACATATATTAGTTCAATTAGAAAATATGGGGAATAATATCATAATGATTGGAATTTCATTATTGATGACTGATTTTATTAATCTTTGTTATCAAGTAATGAATTAGATCAATTATTTCATCAAACATTGATCATATCATAATTTGATAAATTCTTATCCAAATTTTGCAATTTAATAGCCCTTTTCACTCACAAGAATATGAAGAACAATAATATGAAATAAAATTTAACATTTAAACCTTAGTTTTTTTAATCACTTTTTAACCTAATTTAGGAGTCATTAAAACCCTAATTTTTCCAAAGTAATCTAAAATTGACAAACTTAGTGTCAATCTTCTCCTTATGAAAAAAGGATTCCATTTATTTATAAATCATTTCCTTTGGATAATAATTTAGAATTTTAGATTTTTGACTATTACTTAGTGTTATTGTGATTATTCCATATTTCTAGATATCATATTTTAGGTCATATAAAATCCTATGATAGCTAACATGTCACATTTATTATTTCCCTTACCAATTAGGTAGTATTATTTTGAGCTTAGTTCTCAATTTTCTTTTAATGTGAATTAATTGTCAAGTGCTTAATTCACCTTTCAACCCTAAGATAGAAACATTAGTATTGATTTACAATTGATCTATAGTTGAATCCTAAGTCTATTAGTTACACCCATTAAGAATAGATAGTCTTAATACTTTAGTAATTGTAGAATTTTGAATCAACTAGATCTAGCTTTAGTGATTAAATTAGGACTTAGTCATTGCATCCTAATCCCTAAAGCTTTTTCTTATTTATTTTAAGTTGTAGTAATAGGAATTCCTAACTTAGATTAGTTTAGGAACCCTATTGAACTCCTTAAACATCAATTAATAGTAAACATAGAACTTGTAGTTCTTAAGTCTAGTGACTACTTAAACTAAATCTTACAATTTCTTACAACATAGTTAGATTAATATTATTTGATTTGAACATTCAAAACATAATCTAGCTAGTGAACCTTAATGAAAATTAGTAGATTTACCTTAGTTCCAAATTTTTTGAGTTAGATAATTTCTTATTTCAATCTCTACCTACTAGGTACCTAAACCCTGATTTAATTTTATAATTAGATCTTATAGTTTAGGATGAGATTAAGAGCTAGTCTCTAATAACAATAATTATACTTATAAATTATTTTGTCACATCATATTAAATGAACTGAATCAATTACTTTCAAAATATCAACTACTATTATATTACAATTAATTTAAGATAAATATCTCAAAGTTAATTGGGAGCTTAGTTAGCTCCAATCATTAGGTATATCATTAAAATTAGATAATTTTGGATATCACTTAGTTACAATTATTGAACTTCCTTTGAATGCTTGCTTATGGTTGAGCTTTATTCATTGAATCATTCATATATTATGTTGTGCATAAATAAAACTTTCACATTAAAATTTATAGGGGTTTTATTTTGGTGGATCAGTCTAGGGCAGACTGAATAAGGAGTAATAAGGAGACATCGCATTCTCAGATGGTGAATGTTAGTGTTTTAGGACTTGACCCTGCTTTTCTTAGTTGTTAAACAGACGTGTTTAACTCATCGTTTCATTCTGAATATGCTCACAAAATGTGCACAAATTAAAATAACTTCTATTAATAAATATGTGAGATCTTCAATCTTTTAGATTATTAAGACTCAACTTAGCTTTTAACTATGTTACTTTACATTGTCATAGACTATGTGTATCTTAGATTAAAGTTTAAGATTTTTCTTTCAATTTTCTTACTATGCATTTTTTATGATTTAGAACTGTACTTTACTTGTTTACAGTTCATTTAGATTACATTGAATATTGTATAATTTCATTAAATGCTTCACTATTTATTTTTCTTACTTAGCATAAGTTCATTTGAACGTATACATGCTTTACTTCATGTACTTCATATGCACATTAGTTTATTTCTAACCTATTTAGGATGCTTTTACCCTTGTTCTATTTGCAGGCTAGAATTTATATTAAGCGAGTCTTCTAACTCATTTGTTTTTCTTACTTACTTTTCCTTACTTGTATGCTTACCATATTGCATCTATGCTTGTGCTTACTTTATATCTAGGACTGTGATATCCAATTATAACAAAAGCATGTTAGCCAATTTTAAAATGTACTTAGACTGTTTAGTCTAACCAAATTTTTTATTTTTTAGCTTTGCCCTATCACATTTAAATGTCAAAAGGTAATAGATCAGGTGCACTTGGAGGCTAGTGGAGCTGGACCCAGCGCTAAAAATTAATTCCGTCTATCTTATATTATAAAAAAATTTTTAGCCTATTAAGAACTTCAAGTGAGCTATCAATTTTTCCTTCTCCTATTTAGTTTACTATTATTTTGTAATAATATCATTTACTTTAATTTACTACGCTTGTTGGAGCTTAGTCTTACTTAAATGCTTGTGATGAATGAATGGTTATAAATGTATAAAATTTGTATGTTAATTAAGTCCTTCATTTCATACTTAGAATGATAAATGGAATTTATTGTATATTCAATTGTTATAGAATTGAAATTTAGTTTCTTTCTTGAGCAATAATCTTGGCATATTTACATGTGAATGTTGAATATTGTGATGAAGTAAACTTTAGGGTAGACAAATGTTACACATGTGATTTCTCCCTTAAATGTTTTAGAATTGTAAATGAGCAATCTTACAAAATAGATTGAACTCAACTTTAGAATTGGAAATGAGCAATCCTATCACAAAGATTGAACTCTATACTAGAATTGGAGTTAAATTAAATTGATTGCATGTTGTTGTCTTTTCTTTTAAATTATATCTCCTATTGGAATGGGAGTATTGCATGTAATTCTGCAGGTGTTTCCTTAACCATTTACAAAAGAGACTGCCAAAATTTTAAAGAAAATTTAGACTTAAAATATTTTGGTAAAAATATAAACCTATAACTCACATGTTAAATACTCAACAAATACTTAAAATTTTATATCTAAGATTAAATGTAAGCAATTCATTTGTTTTAGATTACTATCATATGTACTCATGTCAATTATTTAAATTGCAATCTCATGTCTTATTGCTTATATTATATACTCATGTCATATTTCATTTTCATCCTAAGATTCATGTATTGTACTTTATAAATTTACTTAATACCATTCATAATTTCTCTTCCATCTTAACTTAAGACCATCTTTTAAATCATTGGCCAAACACAATACTTAATGATTTGGATTAGTTTTCTTTTAATCTAATATTAGGTATTGTGGTGACGTATCAATATTGAGTTAAGTGATTTTCAATATTGGGGTCATCACAGTATGGTTGGCATTTTGGCCATGGGGCTGAATGCTTCAATGAAATCAATGCCATAGTTTTGCTTAAATCATTGCGCTACCAGCCGAGCTTTGTAGTGGGCCACGGTGCCATTGCTGTTTAGTTTGGTACGGCAATTTCATTTGCATCCTAGTATGATGTGATGCGGCTGAAGAGGGACCGGAATCTAAGTATCTTGATCTATTAGTGCTTTGTATTCTTTGACCGTTGCGCGCTGCCAATGTTGGAGTTGGACGGTTGTTTTGTAGGTGGGATCCTGTTGGGGTGTGATGTTGTGGATCAGATTTTTGAGTGATTTTGGTTGAATTGTTCCTGCTTTAAGACGAGTTTGCATAGGGTGTGTTGAGAGAGGTGGTGATTTGGGTTTGGGTATGGTTTTTGGGTTACATATTGAGCGGGGGGTTGGATATCTTGTGTTGAAATTGAAGAACTCGATGAGGAGGCTGTTGTGGGGGTAGATTTTGGTGAGTGGGTGGTGTTGAGTATCAGTGAAAGTGGTAAATTTGATATAAGTGGTGAGGTGTGAGGGAATGATGGTTGTGTGAGAGATGATGGAACTAGGATGAGTGGGGTTGAAGTAAATTGATAGGAGAGAGCAAATTTGGCTGATTTGGTTGGTGAGGCCGAACATAAAAAATGGGTTTTGATGAATTTAAGTGACAGGAGATTAGGGAGGAGGAGGTTTTTGGTTATAGCATGTATAACCTTTATGATTAGGAGAATAGCTTAGGAAACCACAAGGTAGGAGTTTTGGGCTGAGTTTAGATGATTGTAAGTTGGTGGTATTTGTAAGATAATTTGGAAGGGAGAGAGGTTGTGAGTGTTTTGAGAAGGTAAGAGGTTGATGAGATATGTTGCGGTTAGGGTGGCGATTTGTAGAAGGGCTTGAGTTATTTCTAGGATGTATTGATGTTTGCGTTAACTTCATTTTGTTGAGGGGTGTATGGGTATGAAATTTGATGATGGATGCTGATGTTTTTTATTATATATTTGGAAGGTTGTAGAGCTGTGTTTCTCCTCCGTTGTCGGTTTGAATGATTTTAATTTGTTTGTTAAATTGTGTTGCAATGAATTTTGGAAGATGGATAAAGGTTGTAATGTTTATGATTTATGTTTGAGTGGAAAGATTCAAGTATATCAAGAGTAGTGATCGATGAAGATAACATGAAATTTGTAACAATCTTTAGAAATTGTGGGGGCAAGCCCCCATACATCGGAAAGAAAAAATTCAAAAGCATTGTACATTCTAGATGAATTAATAGGAAAGGGTAAGTTGTGTTGTTTTACGATGATATAGGTGGAGCATGGGAGGGAGGATCTGTTGGTACCAAGTACTGGTTGATACTTGGAAAGGGGATGGTGGATGTTTTTGCTTGGGTATCTCAGACGAAGATGCCAAGATTGTGTTGCAGATTTTGTGATGCTATGTGGAGGGGGAGAGTCGGCCGGTTGTGCTGCAAATTACAGGATGATCTGTGGAGGGGGGGAGGTTTATGAAATAATCGGATGGTGTAGAGACCGTTGATGCAGTGACCTTTAAAGAGATGGATGCTCGAGTGAAGATCCTTTATGACAAACCCGGTTGGATCAAAAGAAAATAGATCAAGAATTGTCAGAAATCAGTTTATGCATAAATGTGAGATTGTATTCGCATTGAGGGATATGTAGAATATTATTTAAGAGATGCTTATGATGGAAGGTGGGGAGAATGCCTTTGCCGGTGTTGGATATTTGGTGTGTTTGACCGCTGCTCACGGTAACTCGATCAGTGCTTTGTTAAGGTTCGGCTGGGGACAGGTTGTTAATGTTTTTAGTGATGTGGCTTGAGGCTCTAGAGTCGAGATACCAATTATGGTCGCATAGGCCGTCGGTTTGAAGAGCACTTGGGTGGTGGGAGGGCTGACAATTGGTGTGATCCATTCGATGCCAACACTTCTTTGTTGTGTTTTGCCTTTTAGCAGACATTTGATGAAGGTTGATCTGAAGGTTCTTTGTGTTGGCATTGTTCTTGTGCAGGTTGATGTGGAGCGGCCTCTTCCTCTAAATGATTATATTTGGCGATCCCTTCCACAGCTTCTATTTCGATTGCTGAAGAGTGAGAGATTGTTATGGTTAGCTGATGGTTTGTGTTGTTGTCCTTTATGGAGATCTGATTTCACGTTGATTTCCTCGCTGCATAGGAGGGAATAAAGATCGTTTAGAATGATATGATTGATGTGTACGAATTGTTGTTTTAAATGCTTGATAGTTGGATGGGAGGCCATTGAGGGTGTAAAGGATGGCGTCTCCACTAGTGTTTTGATTTCAAATAGGTATTCGTACATGGATTAATCTTTGAGAGATACATTGTGGAGTTTGCTCTTGAGTTGAATAACTCTTGAATGATTTGTGGATTGAAGTCTTTTTGCAAGAATGTTCCACACGTCGACGCAAGAGTCGACCTTCAAGAGATATAGTATAAGATTGGGAGATGGTGGAGTAGAGTGCTGCGATGAGATTGTGGTCAGTCAAGAGTCAAGAGGTATAGTTTGGGTCGGTGGGTTGTGGTGGCTGATCGAACCGTCAAGGTATCCTTGTATTTTATTGGATTTGAATAGTTGGAGTATTTGTGCTCTCCAAATTGAGTAATTTTTTGAGGTTAGGGGAGAGTGTATCATAATCTTGATGTGTGACATCAAGAATTTGAGTTCTTTTGAGTCGGAGACGAAGGAGGCGGGGAACAAGTGGTTGGAGAATACTTGTGGTTTCTTTTGAGGATCAAGATGAAATGACAGTATGTTTGGTTGGCTTGAGAGATGACAGATTCAGTGTTGTTGTCAAGACTTGGGGAGAAGATGTAGAAGAGAAACCATTCTCTAATACCATGTAGAAAGAGAGATAGAGAGGGAGAGCTGTGAATTCACGCAGGAATTAGAATGAATTCATTACATACCTAATTGGTTACATAATTACATATGTATAGATGCAAAGGCAGATGACTAATAGTTCCGATTAAGGCATTTAAATGGAGGGCTGATATGTAATATGTTGATTATTATCTTCAACGTCCTCAACATCCAATTTTTTTCTATCTGAAATGATTGAAATTAAATGTATTCTTAAAATGGGGCATGTGATAATGATAATACTTTTTGATTGATGTGCTTAAATATGAAGACAAAATTTGACAAGTTATGGGATGATAATAATTTACTATTGTGTATTGCTATTGTGCTTGTTCCAAGGCAAAATTGATATTCATCAAATTTCTATTTCAATTTGTCTATCATGAGTCTACACTTGACTAAAAAACTCAATGGATGCTAAAACATTTACATGAATTATATTATGTGGACACGTGAAGAGCTCATGTAAAAACCATGCATGCGGTGTTTTTCATTCTTTTTCAATGGAACAACACAATTTCAACACGTAATACTATGAACTAAAGAATTTAATTCTATTAGAATTTGACTCATTGCTTGAATATGTTTTTACTACTCAACAGTATGAATTGAAACTTTGTTTGGATGTGAATTGCATTAAGGTTCTCCTTGAAAAATGGTGTTCTTTTGATATTTTGGAATGATAGAAAATGATGTCACTAAGTGGCCCATGTTAGCAAAGATGGTCAAAGATATTCTTTCTATTCCTTTAATAGCTGTTGCATCTTAATCAATTTTCAGTGCTGATGATCGTGTTTTTGTTGATTATAGAAGTTCATTAGCTCTAAGTACACTTAATGCTTTTGTTTGCACTTCAAATTAGCTTACTGTAAATCAATTGAACATCAAACTTGCAATGTAAGAAGTAATATTTTGATATTTTATAAAACATGACAACACAGCATCGTTTGTCTTAGCCCTCGATATTTGCTCTGGTCTACAGGAGGAGCAACTTAAGCAAACCATCTTTAACTTTTGATATTTATAGCCTGCAGAAAATTCTCCAACTTTTGATGGTTTGTGATGATCTTGTTAAATGTTTTGTGAACTGTTTTACTGAAATGTAGTAAAAGATATTACATCAACTACAGCACTACCTGTTAATTGTGAATTGTATGTTGTTGAGAGAATGACGTTAAGCTAGTCCTCAGCACTATTACATAATAAGTTATGTATAAATCTGCATAACTGTTCTTAGAATACAAACTTTGCATTCAAGTGCAGATTTATCTAGTTAACTTTGTATTCAATGCTATTTATTTGTTATTTAATTCACTACTAGTCTACTATTGATTAACTATTTAAATATCCTCTGCTATTTAAATGTTATATTTAATTTAGATTTTATTACTCTGATCACTAAGTATAAGATTGGTTTTATCTATTGGAGTTCATTAAATTTGTACGCTATAGACTCTAACTTTTATTTTGATTTGTAATAATTTCTTTGATGGCTATTTTGATGTTGCTGAATATAGTTACTATTTTTTAGTATGTCATTATTGTAGATGTTGCTAATTTAGTCATTGATTCAGTTGTTGGACTCTACAATTTTGCATTGGATGTTATGGATTTGCACTCGTTTTAGTTGTTTTTTTCTTTATATTAAATATATCATATGTAGCTGAATAAGATTAAATCAATCCTGATTCATGAAATATTTTATTGGCGCCCACTGTCTAGCTTAAATGCTGTCCAGATTTGTAAATTTTGATATTATGCAGTTCAATTATTCTTATTTGTGCAAAACTATAAATTTGTCAATTGCTAAATACTGAAATTTTCTTGTTTGAACTTTGGATTGATTTGGTATTTAAGGAAGTATGAATTGGACATTGATGAGAAATGATTACATATATGATATAACTCTTATATTAGTATATATTATGTGATTTAGATTATTTTCTAGCAACTTTTGATTATTCCAAATAATAATATTATGTTATGTCATTATTTGTATTTTTCCATTGCTTTACATATGCCAGTATTTGCATATTTTCAGTGTCTACAATATGTCATATTTGTTTCTAACAATTGATGTTCAATAATTAAAGTTCTCAAGGTTTACATATTATGTGATTTCGGTCAGAACTTTCATATTTTTATGAATTGATGATTTCATAATTAAACTTTGTTAATAGTTGGCTTTTAGACAATTGTAAATTTTTCATTATTTATTTTATTTAGTGAAATTCTATGGGATTTGAGGTTCTTAATCTTATAAGATGATTTTTGTATCAATGAACTTGAA
This sequence comes from Gastrodia elata, assembly GCA_016760335.1. Taxonomy (NCBI): domain Eukaryota; kingdom Viridiplantae; phylum Streptophyta; class Magnoliopsida; order Asparagales; family Orchidaceae; genus Gastrodia; species Gastrodia elata. The sequence continues at coordinate 22,105,785 of CM028672.1, read as the reverse complement.
TTTTGAATTTTATTTATTTCCTTGTACCTTGTCGATTTTAAAGTAGTTATTAGTGCATGTCTGTTTTATTTGAACAATTGTTTGAGATGAGTAAATTGAGTCTAAAGTAAATGATGAGCTTTGATAAATGATTTGTTAACCCGAGTTCCTCTAATGGATAGTATAATAGTGAATTAAGGCGAATGAGCTCTAGGATAGACCGTTCACATGTAAATGAACATTATTTTGTATTTCAAGTATTTAACATTTAGTCAGTTACTCTCAATTTTCTTAAGGAAACAAAAATTACTTTTGTGGCAGTAACAGGCATGCAATTACATATTGTTACAGTAACAGATCTTGGGCTAATCACTGATAATGGTGGATTCATGGCAAATGAAGATTTGAAGCTATTATTTGTTTTTTAATTTTTTGATTCATGGTTTCTAATTTGGTATTAAATGCTTATAAATTGTTTTATAAAGATGAAAAAAGTTGCTAAGCATTTATTAAATATTATTAAACAACTAATATATGCTAACAGCCTAACAACTAGTATTAATGTTATTTAAATCAAATAAATGATGTTTAAATTAAACAGTTGATATTTAAATAGATCAATGGTAAACTGGCAGTTTTGGGTTGGTGGCATTTACAGATTTACAACTATTTTGTTTTTTATTTATTATTTAATTTTTTAGTTGATAGTTTTTAACTCTGTAAATAATGCTTATAATATTGTTTTATATTGATGAAGAAATTTGTTAGGTATATATTAGCGTGATTAAACAACTAATATATGCCAATAATAAACTAGCAGTTGTAATTAATTTATTTAAATTCAACAGTTGACATTGAAACAACTGGTATTTAAATTAAATATTTGATATTTAAACAACTGATCACTGGTAAACTAGTAATGATAGGCTGGTAACGATTGTAAATGTTTTTCATTTTTTTATTTTTAATTTAATTTTTGTGTTGATGGTTTCTAATTATGTATTCATACTTATAATATTGCTTTATAAAGATGAAAATGTTGTTAGACATATATTAGCTGTTAGTATATAACTCTTAATAAACTAACAACTTTTATTAATGTTATTTACTTTAAATAACTGATATTTAAATTAAACAACTGATATTTAAATAGCTAACAACTTTTATTAATGTTATTTACTTTAAATAACTTATAATTATTAATTAAATTAAACAACTGATATTTAAATAGCTGATCACTGATAGAGTGGGCAATTGCAGATTTGCAGCTATTATTATTTTTTTGTTATTTGATTTTTGGTTTGATGGTTCATAATTTTGTATTCAATTCTTATAATATTGTTTCATAAAGATGAAAATTTTTTTTAGGCATATAGATATAGTTGGTGGATGTTTTATTATTTGATTGATTGATTTAAGAATTTGTTGTACTTCTGTTGATTAAATATTAAACGTGATATTATGGTTGAATTAAGAATTTATTTTATTTAAGTTGTGGGCTGATGGCTAATAAGTTATAAAATAAAATTATTTATATATCAATATCAATCTATCATATATAATATATCGTTAAGTCAAGTGTTTCAATTAAATATTTTATTAAATTATAATATTTTTAATTATATTTAATTTTTAAATCATTTCTTTTGTTAAAATGCAGAATTACAAAAATATATTTTTATTAAATATTGCTATTTCTTAAAAAAAATCATTAATTTTGAGTTGGCTCGAACAAAATTTGAGTCGGTTCAAAATCAAGTTATTTCGAGTCGAGCGGGTTCGACTTGGATTTAGTTTGATTTTGAGTTGACATTGAGTTCAAAATTTCAATTTTGAGCTATAATTAACTCGATCAAACTTGATTCGTTTATAGTCCTAGCTTCTATTACTTTTGAATTAACAGCTGAACTAATTTTTTTTTTTTGCAGCTATTGAAAATTTTGGAATCAGGCTTATTTGTTGTTGTAGAGAGAGATGGTTCGATTATAGCCTGTGCTGCTCTTTTCCCATTTTTCAAGGAGAAATGTGGTGAAATTGCTGCCATTGCTGTATCTTTAGAATGCCGAGGGCATGGACAAGGCGACAGGCTACTTGGTATGCCAGCTTATGTTTGGGAATACCATCTTTTTTAAAATCTCTTATATTAGTTTTGTTTTTACGATAGGATTGAGATATCAGAATTAGTATTGACCCAGAGGATTTAAACACATTAGAATTATTGCTGTTAGTGGTAATGAATTGCTAATTTTAGCTAATTTTTTCTTGCATGTTTTGGCCATATTCTAAATTCATCTTGTGCGGTCTCTAAAATGTGTTTACCTTTTTTTTTTTTTTATGGAAAAGTAATCCAGTTTATTAAATTTATTAGTAAAGCAAACAATAGTTGAGAGTCTTCTTTGTGTCTAGCATTAGTTTGCAAAGTGTTCTCTTTTAAGCATATTAAAGTTTCATAATTTTCAGTCTTTAAGCATTTTTGCTTCGTGAGGTGCACTTTCATCCATTATGCAAAGCTTAACTTATTTATGTCCTATTCAGTGCTTATTTTGTTTGTGATTATATTTCTTCTTACTTGGAATGAAAAAAAAAAAAAATGGTTATGATCGTAAGACAAAACTAGGAGAAAGTGTTATCATGCATACAATATATAGACTTAATAGTCATGATTGCATTTTTTAGGAGTATTAAGAAATTAATGGAAAGCTGTATCATAATTAATACATGTAATTATTGGAATGTGTGAACTGCTAATCTTTGAATGCATGTTGCTAAGAGACGTATATTTGAGTTTTGCTTAACTGATGATGAATGAGATAATTTGACTCTTTACCTTTTTGTTGTTCTTCTCTCTTAATGACCCATGGTAAAAAACTTATCATTCCCTTTCTATAATCAAGGACTAGTTAACTCAATCTCAATATCAAACAGGTGATTTGCTAGTCTTTGGGCTAGCTTAATTGAGCCCCAAACACCTTGCAAAGCTGTGTTTAGGGCACGTAGGTAGGCACCACTTATCATCTTAATAGTTATAATGGTGAGCTTAGATATGTGGGCTTGGACCCTGCTTCATTGACTTCATTTTGGAAGCTAAAGCAAGCAGTTGTGGCAGTTTCATAAAAAGAGCTCATAAAGGCTCCAATTAGAGTAGATACAATAGTCTAATGAAGCGCTATGAAGAGGATACAGAGAAATCTGTTGTGGAACTATTGTGGAGGAAGCTGCTGTTGTTTGAATGCTTTGCTGTCATTATGTTGTGCACAACATCAATGGTGGGCGTCGGTGATCGACTGACAGTTGGTAGGTGAGCAGACCCTTAGTGAGTTGGCGAACATTGTTGGTAGTGCTAGGGCTAAAGGATAGAACACTAATTTTTATATTGTGCTAAATAAGAGAAAGCAGCTAGATGTCACTTTGGAAACTTCTTCCAGAAAACTGCTTTTTTAGGGATGCTTCATGAAAAGTAGATAGATAGCAACTTCCTTAAATGATAGAAACTTGAAAATGAAGAGCTTTATATAATTCATGACAACCAAAAACTGTTCCAATGCAGCCAAAATTGATCCCAAATAATTTTTGTGTTCTCGCACAAGCAAAATAGTGAGACTAATGAGAAATGGAAAATTCAAATGTGCATTCTTAATTTTATAGATTTTTTCTTCTGAGCAAAGTTAAAGTTGTGTACTCTTACTAAGACTTGCCATCATGATTGTTTTTATGCAGATTATGTTGAGAAAAAAGCATCTTCTCTTGGGCTTGAGAAACTTTTCCTGTTGACTACTCGCACTGCCGACTGGTATGCTCTTCTTAATTTCATCTAATTTTATGCTGCTTGGAATTGCTTTGTTTTTTTTTGTCTTTTTGCTTATTTTTAAGCTGTTTTGTTTTTATTTATTTGTTTTTTTGTTATCTTATCACACAAACGCTTTTTTTTTCATACATAAACAATGATAAATTCACTCACAATTGACTTGCAGGTGGTTTAATTTGTTGATGAGGCTATGAACGATGAAGGGAGATTAGAAATCACTTTAGAGGGAAATTAGAGAGGAGGGTGGAGGATAAGCAGGTTGCAAGTCTATGGAAAACAAATAACAGTTGTGGAAGATTAATTGCCAAATTAGTTGCTTGAGTATTTTAGTTTCGTCAATTTAGTCCCAAATTTAGTCCCAAACTATTTTGTATACTCGTAGTTCTTAACTATTCAATATGTCTAATTTAGTCACTTAGCTATTCATTTATGGACAATAATTGAATAGTGAGGGACTAAATTAAGTTCAAATTGAGTAGTCAGGGACTAAGGCCAAACTAGATTAGTCGATGGACTGTTTTGGTTGATATTTTGGAAAGCTTACTTTACCATTTTTATTATCAACAAAATTACTCTCATTTAAAAACCCCTACCTATATTTTGGCTACTTTGTAAAATACATAATAATTTAATCACAATATGTGTAAATGCATTTAGTAGTTATCCAAATTACTTTACCATTTTTTAAGGGATAAGTGACATTCATAAATATGCATGTTTTGGGTGTCATGCATGTAACTATCCAAATTTTTAATTTTAATTTTAAAAATACCCCTCTTGTTAGGAGCTACAAGTATGCATAAGATTTAAAAAAACCCTATGCTATATTCCAATCATTTGTTAATATGTTTGGTGTTTGTATGTAGATTTTAATGGTGTAGGAATAGGTGAGAGTGGCCTTTTTTATTTGGCAGAGTTTTATTAATAAATTTGTAAAAAAAGCTATACAAAAAAGAAATTTGGAGCTAAATGTAATTAAAATATTCAGTTTAATGTACTTTGGCTTGTAGTCTATGCAAATATTTTATTTATTCTTTATTTTCTCTTTTCTGTTTCTGTACAGCTTTATGGAAAATTAGGAGCATCATATCATTATTTACTTCACCATTTTTATTATCAATAAAATTACTCATTTAAAAAGCCCCTGCCTATATTTTTGCTACTTTGTAAAATACATAGTAATTTAATCACAATGTGTAAATGCATTGAGTATTTAGGTTATTTTTAAGGAATGTGATATTTCATAAATTTGCCATGTTTTGGGTGTCATGCATGCAAATATCCCAATTTTTAGTTTTAATTTTAAAATACCCCCTCTTGTTAGGAGCTACAAGCATATATAAGATTAAAGGAAGCCCTAAGCTATATTCCAATTATTTGTTAATATGTTTGGTGTTTGTATATAGGCTTTAATGGTGGAGGAATAGGAGTGAATGGTCTTTTTATTTGGCAAGATTCTATTAATAAATTTGTAAAAAAAAGCTATACAAAAATGAAATTTGGAGGGAAGTGTAATTGAAGAATTCAGATTAATGCACTTTCACTTATGGTCTATACCAATATTTTATTTATTCTTTCTTTTCTTTTTTCTGTTTTTCTACAAGCTTTATAGAAATTTGGGGGCATCATAGCATTTTGTTTTCGAACAGGTTTGTGAGACGAGGCTTCCACGCGTGTTCTTTTGAGACCATTCCAGAGGAAAGGAGGAAAATTATAAATCTCTCGAGGGGATCCAAATATTACATGAAGTATCTTCAGCATGATGCAGGTGGGATTTCCATTAATAGCTCTTCCTACAGGTACTAATATACTTATAACATATTGAACTATTTATGTTGCTAACAATCATATAATTTGCTGTGTTGTAAGTTTATGAGAATAATTTCTTACTAAAGCATATTAAGCTCTACTCTACTTTTTACTATATGAAAGACTGATACAAATTGAAAAGGAAATGGTAAAATATATGGGACATATGTAGCTGATACTAATATCTAGTGTTTGTTTCACTTTCATGAAATCATTGGTACTCTTGGGTGTTTATTTGTTGGTGAAAATTTTGAACATCTTTGGTGGTATTATTGCAAAAAGAAATTTCTTAATACATATTAAAATTGCAGATCTTTTTTTATGTATAAAGTGCTAATAGATTAGCCTAGCATTCACAACCCAATAAATAGGAAGACTATAATATGATTCAACTATAAATTAATATAGTCACTTTGGCTAATTCAGGGCCCCCTTTTGTTTGAGGCAACCACTTGATTCTATTAGTGGTATCTCAACAACAACAAAAGAGTTTGGACAAACTAAACTAATCTAAATTGATTAACCTAGCAATAACCACAATAACTACAAATTGAACTGAACTAATAAAAAATGGAATAGAGGTGGGACAAACTAAATAGGATTTGGTGGTGCTTTAGATGATGTTGGTTTTATTCTTGAGACAAGATCGATAGTGAAGCTAGTTTCTTAATTAGGTATCAAGCCAAATAAGTTTAAACTAGTGTTTTGTTTGTTAGGTTTATTTGGGGCAGCTTTCCGGATGCTTCACTATATATAAAGTCAACTTTTGTTAGTTTATATTGTTTGGGGAAGGTGCTTCCTATCTGCTTCTTCAAGAAGCAGTCATTAAAAAGCAATTTTTAGGAAGCAGTTTTCAAAGTACGGCATTTCTGGTTTCTATTGTTTAGCATATGAAAGCTACTGTTGTCATGGCTCTCCATCACCATCAATACCCGCCAACTCACTAATTGTCCATTTGCCTGCCTACTGTCAGCTAATCAGCGCTGCCCCTGCCCAATACTGATGTCTTGCACATCATTATGACAACAAGGCATCCAAACAACAACAAACAACATTTTTTTTTCTTCAGCATCTTCATAGCCGCTTCATCTATATGATAATTTCATTTGTAGCAACTACATGTCAACTTCTTAAGATAGCTGCAGCTGACCAAACAGAGACTTGATATCCATCACTAGACTTGGGCATTAGCCGGGCTGAGCCTAATGTGAGCTGAGCCCAATCAGGCCATTGCCTATCCAATGGCCCTGAGCTAGGCCTGACCTGAAATTTTAAGCATTTTATAGCCGGGCTTGCCCATGGTATCTCTATTGCCCATCATGCCTGTAGGCTTGGCCTGGCCCGCAAAAAATCATTTTTATTAAAAAAATTTAAGCAAAAACTATTATTAAGATAAAACTTTGAAGTTTAATTTAAAATGTGAAGAAATATGTAATAATTCCATTGAAATTTATAATAATGTCTCAATTATAAAGAGATTAAATATTCTGTAATTGGCATAAAGTTTTTTCATGTTAGGAATAATCGTAATGTTTAAAACATTTTCTCATACCCAAATATTTTCAACTAATTGGATGCAAAATATTATTATTGCTGTTCTTGCACTGACACATCTTCTAAAACGATATTGTCTATATTCTATTTAAAACAGCCTTCTTAATTAAAAACCTGGCCCAGGTTTAGGCCCAATTTCAACGCCTAAGGCTGGCCCATTTTTTTCTAGGCTTGGGGCTAAAACTTTGAAGGCTGTCCATGGATTTTTTAGATACTTAAACCCACCCATTAAAACATCAAGCTTAGCAGGCTTATCGGGCTACCCGCCCAATGCTTAGGTCTATTGATCGCGTGTGCCTGATAACTATTTATACCTTCTAGTAATCAAATTTTGAGCTTAAGTGCATGCACTAAACTTGTAGCTATATCCTTGGAATCGTTGAAAAAACAGAAGAAACTGTAACATGCATGTTATAATTCACTTTCCCTTTTTTCAATCACCCTTAAAATTGTATCAAAATGATTGGTAAAAATTAAATAATTGTGATTGTCATACACTTGTCATTAATGATAATATCACAATCATGATGAACCCACTTCATATATGAACTGAATGGCATAGTAATATATAATTGTTGTTGTTTTAGATAAGTGAATGCGTTTGATTCAAACATATTTGATATTTATGAATGTGGTATACTGCTCCATTAATAATTTTGGTTATGGAATGTAGCTTGTTGTTTGTGTTAAAATGTTTGAGGGCATTGCTGATATTGTGTGGAACAAAACTTAATATTGTTACTATAGACGTTGAAGGTATTCTTTTGGTTTTTTATCACCAGTGATTCATTGATGCCGGGCTCCACATGCTTTTTTTCATTCTTTAATCTGCTGAAATAATTCCACTTTGTCTGGTTCTAAGTTTTGGATGAGAATGGAGGTTACGATAGGTAATTGATCGCCAATATAAGACATTGTTGAATCTTTTCATGCCAATGATTTTTTTTAAAAATGTGATAGAGTTGGGGCATCCCCTGAAAGCAACATAGTGCATTGGCTAATTACTGTGAAAAATGCAAAAGTTGCTACATCAACACCTGGGTGTAGTATCAAATAGGTGAGGATCATTTTATGATTAATATGAGGTCAATCATTTTAGTAATAGAAAGTCAAAAAGTGATAGCTTATGTTTTGCACTTTGGTGCACGGACAAGGATAGATATATGAATGATGTGGATATTATCCCGGATAAGAAAAGGAGAATGCAGTGAAATTTTAGATGTTTGAGATAAAATTATATATTTAAAGATTATATTTGATGGAATAACTTTTAGTTTTGCAAGTGTTTATGCTCATTAAATAGGATCGAAGATGTGCATAAAAGAAAAATGTTTGCATGATTTAAAGAAGTTGGCTCAAAAAATATTTCAAGAGGATATGTTATTATAGGAAGAGATTTAAATGAACATGCTGAAAATCTATACTCGTGTTAGTTTTGGTTTTGGAGAGGTTAATGAAAAGAAATAATATTAATGTTTGCTTTTGCTATTAGTCTTATAATTATTAATATCTTAAGAAATGAGACGAGCATGATTCTCTTATAAAACAAAGGTGTTTAATTGATTATTTTCTCATAGAAAAAGATATTTTTATATTGAAAAAATTTTATGATAATTTTAGGTGCTTCTTTGATAACTCAGTATCAATTATTAGTTTGAGATTTGACTGTGGTGAAATCTTAAGAAAAATGATATAGATATTCTTAAGTTTAAACTTTAAAAGTTGAACAATAAGATTTTGAGGGTAATCCTAATTTTATGTGTAATTTATTTTTAGTTATAGTTGTAAAATAGTTGAAAGTATATTTGGTAAATCAAAAGGGATAGAATAAATTGAAACAAGATATTCAAATAAAGATTAAAGAAAAAAATATGTTATAAGAATGATTTAAATATAAGAATGATGATCACTAGAAAGATATAAATTAAGTTGTCATAAACACAAAATAACAATCTATATTGCTATGGTTAAAGTATTTGAAGATTTATTTGATTTATTAAAAATTTTTGTGAGAGAGACATATGTAGTTAGTTAAATTAAGAGATAAAAGAAAGGAGGAATTAACTAAGTAAATATATTAAAATGTTGATTAAAAATTATTTTTGAAATTACTATTTAATTTAGATGGATGATTGTTTTATCAGTTTTTTAATAAATATTGCACCAAGACAATTAATATAAGTTTAATAGTTATAATAATAATAATAATTAAGCGTTCATTCGGTGGGCTAGTAAAATTGAGATTTGGAATATTTTAAAGAGGATGAGTACTTGAAAAAATGTAGGATCGGATGCCATCCCCTGTCGATATGTTTGAATGAGGAAAGAATTTCTTGGCTTGCAAAGTTGTTCAATGTTAATGTGAAGATTAAAAAGATGTCCGGTGAGCGGAGAAAGAATATTGTTGTACCTATTTGTAAGAATAAAAGTGATGCACAGGACTGTAAAGTATAACAGAATTAATTTAATGAGCTATATATTAAAATTATTGGAGTGGGTGATTGATTATAAATCACAAAGGGATACTTGTATTTTGCAAAATCAATTTGGTTTTAAGCTAGGTAGATCTACCATGGAAGCTATACATTTATTATGATGTTCAATGAAGAAATTTAATGAAAGACAAGATCTCAATTCAATCTTTATATCTTGAAAAGACTTATGATAAGAGTACTAAGGAAAAAAAATTGGAGAGTTATGGAGAGAGGATTTGTTTGGCATATATTGATATTATTAAAAATAGGTATAATAGGGTTGTAACATGTATTCAATCGCAATGTGACTTGTTAATAATTTCTTGTTACTAATGGATTACATCAAGGCTATTCTTTCAATCTATATCTTTTTGCTTTAATTTGGATGCTCTTAACACAATAAAGAGGAGGTTTCTTTGTGGCATGCTTTTTATAGATGATATTCTATTAATTGATAAGATTAGAGATAGAGTTAAAATAAGACTCAAGCTGTTGATGATTATGGAGTCTAAAAGTGTTTGTATTTGTAGATTTAAAATAGAATATATGTAGTGTAAGTTTAATTGAAATACTAAGCATAATCTTGAGGACATAACTAATAGGGATTATATGATCTAGAAAAGCAGAAGGTTAAATTACTTTGGTTCGACTATTCAAATAATGGTGGAATTGAGAGTGATGTAATTAATTTGATCTATGGGCGATCAAAAAATCCCACACAAAATTATAGCAAAATCTTATAGAGCTAATATACAACCACCTATGTTATATGGGCTTGGATGCTAGCAACAAAAAAAAAATTTAGTGATAAATAAATATTACAGAAATAAGGATGCCAAGATGGATGAGTGGGCATACTGTAACGAACCGAGGTCGTTACTTTGCAAATTAGGTCAAATCCCACCTAAGAAATTTAAGATCCCGAAAATTTTGAATACTTCTAGATAGAAATAAATTTTTGGATCAAAGTGCCCTAGTTTGGGAGAAATTCGGATAATAGAAACTCTCGCTTTATTTTTTCGAATTTTTTTAAATTCATTAAAAAAACAAGAACATTGAAATACGTGTCTGAATTTATTAATTTTTGTGTCGTTATATTAAGGACATTATTTAAAAGCTAATTTAAAAATATTCAAATTTAAATACAGATCCAGAAGTCGAACTACTAAACTTTAGATCTTAAAAAATAAAGGTACCCAGTATTTGACACATATTATCTTTTTTTTATATATGTATTGCTGCATAGCTTCGCTTGTATGCTTTGAGCCAAATTCATTTGAAGCTTGGTTGGTTGTTCGGAACCAACGTGGTAGTATTCATGGGCTATTATTGGAAAAAGACATCAGTAATAACATTCGTGAGTTATTACTGGAAAGAAAACATCAGTAATAACATTCGTGGGTCATTTGAAAAATGACATCAGTGATATTCGTAGGTTATTACTGGAAAGAAGACATCAGTAATAACATTCCTGGGTCACTGGAAAAATGACATCAATGACATTCGTAGTTACTGGAAAAAAATCATCGGTAACAACATTCGTGGTGGGTTATTGAAAAAATAACATTAGTAACTTGCATTTTTGTGATAATATTTTTTTTTTGCAAGAAATTTTTTATTTCGTTTGCGCTGTTACCTTATTTTTCGTGCATTCTTATCCTTATTTCCGCTAATCACATATTTTCTTTTATAAAAATATAATATTATTTTGTTTACTGTGGTACTTAGAGTATTCTCTAATTACTGAAAATTCTAATCCCGGTATTATTTTCTGAACAATATTAGGTCAGGTACTTTTGGAGGAGCTCGAAGAAAACTTTAAAATCATAAATTATCAAACTGCCGATGGATCTACAATGACACTACTTTAATTTTTTATCTTTTTATTCTCTTTATTTCTAAAAAAGTTGATCAATGTTTGTTATGTATGATGAATGTTTTTTTTGTAATATGTAATTTTAAAATGCGTGAGAAATATTTTTGACTTTTGTATATGTATTTCTTTTTTTCTCAAATTGCTCAATATGATCCTGCGGTATGTGAGTACACGATATTGAGACAGTTCTCGCTGAATCTGTGTCGGGACATCACACGTACTAAAAAAGATAGAGTGAGAAATAAGTTCATTCATAGTAAGGTTGGAGTAGCTCCAATAATAAGCATGTTAAGCGTAGATCATTCGATGTCTTTTAGAAAATTTGAGCATATGAATTTTTCATAGGTTAAAAATGAAAGAGGCCCAAAGAAGACGTAAGAAAATATTGGAACGGGTTTTCTCCATTTGGAAATAGTAGGGCTTCTATTTGATCTCGCACAATGAAAACAAAAGATTCATGTAGCTGAACAAATCCAGCGGGACCGAGGCTTGGTGATGTTGTAATGTGTTGAAACCTTCTCAAAAGCATTTTCCTGCACATTATTAGACGAACGGTTCTTAGTGTGCATCATTAAACTTATGAATTGGGTCGCGTACTAGTTGTAATTTCTAACTTCTGAAGTTTTTATTACAAGCATTTATTCTAATACTGGCAGTACAGTGCAATTCATTGAATTACTATAAGAAAAACCTTTCATTTGTACGACCGTTGTTGCAATGGTAACTTTTCATGTTAATCATCGATACCTTGAGTATCTTGAAAAGTTATCGTGTCCACCTTTCGAGATGTTTATGGTACTCCAAATTTTCTTCTTAATGTCATGGAGCCTTCTTATGATTCTATTTTGTTCTTCAGTTTTGTTGAATCCTGGATGATGGACCTTCAAGAATTACTACAACACTTGATCGAAATTCTTATTAGTAGCTTGCGAGTTAGAGCCCTTGTTACAGTCAGTATGTGTGGTTACTTATAGAGCATGTTGAGATTCTAGCTGAGCCAATTTAAAAATATGATTTATCTAGGTACGAGGTTGGCGTGCAAAAACTGGGTGACATTGTATGTCTTTAATGTGCCGAGTAAGGCCATTGTAGAAGTTAAGACTGCAGCATTCTCCATTGGTTGAGCAGCGACTTTATGATGGCTTGTAGAGCGAGGATCTCTTGGAATATGTGTAGCTTTAATGCACTAATTTAAGAACTGCTCTTAGTTTATGTGATGTTACAATCGTTTATTTTTTTCAATTGACGATGAAAGAATAAAAGAATGAATATATATATATATATATATATATATATATATATATATATATATATATATAATGGAGAAGCTTATATATCAACGCGAAATGTGAAACCCTACAGCTCCATGGCACTGTAACAACTTCGCAGCGACTTCACCGCCTCATTTGGCGACCGCTGCAGCGCTAGTGGGTTCATCCTAGCTTAAGCGGCTTCCGTCTCCTTCTCCGACAATTCAGTCTCCATTTTTGACAGCAAGCCCAATCTTCATCTCCTTTGCTGGATTGAGGCCATAGATGCTACAAGGGTGTCATCTCTTCCTGATCTCCACCACATGTGTGGTGACTAGATCTTTCCCCAATTTTTTCTGTGATGTATTGGCAAACGTTTCCCCAGCAAGTGATTTGATTGGAATAAAGCTTATCACTTCTCTTTGAGGTAAACCAGCCATTATTCTCACAAATGATGAATTGCAAATACTTGTCAAGCTATTTGAATTCGCTTTGGTTGGAAAATTTTCTAATGGTAAACCTCCAACGGTGGCAACCCCAAAGTTTATCAACAGCTTGGGTTCGGTGATTTTTATTCAGGATTAATTGACTTCCGACATATTTTGATTAGGCTCTCTAATGAAGCATATTATACTAGAATTTTTGTAAGTTAATCTTACTTCATTGGCAATTATTATGAGTCTTAAAATGGACTACAAATTTTGATCCAAGAAGCAAACATCCCATCATGCCAGTGTGGATTAATTTTTCCTTGCTTAAGGTTCATTTGATCTCACACTCTATTTTATTTGCGTTGGGTTCTTACTTTGGCAAGCCTCTCAAAATTGCTTATGCAACAACAAACTTTCTTTGCTCCCCAGTTGCTCGAATCTTGGTTGAAATTGTTTTAAGTCTGAACAAAAGGAAAGAGTTTGTATACGTACCAGAGGAAAGATCCACTAACAGGAGAATAACATACTAGTGCTCTACTTGGGGATCGTGGTCGAAGCTAATATACGGGTCCTTCCATATGGAAATAGAATTGATGTTGTCGAATCCAATGCCATCGGTGACCCACTTGTGGAATGGGAGGGCAACAATGTTCTGATAAATGGTAGCAACGTTGAACCGATTTTCAATTCCCTACTATTTTTTTGCTATTGATAGCCACTTGTATGCCCATACAGGAATTAACAATGCCTCAATCAAGAATTTGATTGTAAATTTTAGTAAAATTTTAGAATACGGTGAATTCCTTAAAATCAGTTCTGTATGGCAGCTTCTTATGGAAAAGATTCATTCTCCAACCGATATTGTTCGATCTTCTGGGGAGGTACGAGGTTCAGTCATTCTGTTTGATGCCTGGGTGATTGATCAGGTTCAGGAGGGCCTTAATCATTTTGGGGAGGTACATGTTTTTGCCATTCTGCTGGATGACGGGGTGACTGATCAGGTGAAGGCGAGCCTGACAGTGATTCTGACGATGAACAAATGTATGAAGAGAATGAATTTAAGGATTTGGAGGAGGCTTGCTTTAATAAACTTTAAAAGAAAAAGGGCTCCAATTTCTCTAAAAAATTTTCATGATATTATCAAAGGAAAAAAAGAGGCACTGAATTAAAAGCTTGAGATGAGGGTTATGGTTTCATTTACATTAATGATTATTTGATTTAATTGGTTCTCTTTTGTGATAATTTTTGGGGAGTTTGATATTTATTTTTTCATATTTTTTTTGTTTTTAAATTTTTATTTTGTTTTATTTATTCTTAATTTATTTAATGGTTGCCATCTTGTATATATTTGTACTTATTATATTTATTAATAAATTTTCAATAGATTCCCCATATATTCTTTTTTTTATAAAAGTCATCTTAGAGATACTATATTGAATTAAAAAAAATATATAATGTGGTTGTGAGACTACAAATCTAGAGAATTGTAAAGTCTAAAACAACTCCAAAAAGTCAGGTTCCATGGTGTAACCTACGAGGTCCTGGCTACCAAAATCAAAAAAGCATTAAAAACAAAACAATCAAAAAGAAAAAGTGCAAAGCCAAGCAAAGCGATCAGAAGCACAGTTGTCACCTCCACACAAGAACCCACTCAAAGAGACGTGCAAAACTAGAAAGAGAATTTGCAACACCAGAAAGGAAGAGCAGGAAAACAGAGAACATACCTGACCAAGGAGGAAGCTAGAACTCCTCGAGAAAAATCTTCCAACGACAAAGCTAACAATTAGAAAAACAAACACCATAGTGAACAAACTAAATCCAAACCAATTAGAAAAACAAAATAGACACATAGCCAGCCGAAGGCAACCGGACAGCCACAGAAAGGGCCCGATGAACACAGCCGTCTGATCACAGCCAGCCGAACAACACAGCTAGACGGACACAGCCAGTCGAACAACACAGCTACCAAAAACCAAAAAACCAAACCTGCCAAAAGGACAACACCGCCACCAGCAGCCAGACCGAACTAGGACCATACAACAACCTATCATAAGAACAGCACAGAAAGGTTCAGAACAGGAAGAGAGCCGATAATAAAAGCTAGCCAGTAGCCACCAACAGAAGCTATTAGCAGACCACGTGCGACAACCAGCAACCAAACAACACCCAAACCACCCATACAGTCGAAAACCACCAGCCAAAGAAAAAACAGTACTAAACGAAATAGTTTATTTACATCATACCAATTTGCTAGGATTTCTAAATAAAAAGTACGATACCTTAGATTTTTCAATCAAAAAATTTCACTATTTAAATGTCTTGAACATACAACGCATTTTCTTTTAATAGAATGTACAATATATTTCATTTGTATGATGAATTGTACAATTTTTATTTGTATGGTGACTATTGATGTGCACTTCTAAGTCCATGTTTTGTGCCTTTCATCTCCACTTGAGCATTTTTACATACTTTAAGTGCACCACTTTTACTAGTGTATTAAAATATTTATCATTTAAGCTACCAAGAGATTAAAATTATCATCAACTTTGGAATATGCTAATATCTTTGAGGTTTCTAACAAACTCAACAAATATATTAATCTTCATAATGTTGATCCTAGCAATAGTACATGATGCATCATTCCTATCAGAGCAACTCTATTGCTCTCATATGAAATATGCAAGTTGAATTAAGAATCCATTGTAATGTGAATCTTTGTTCATCTTCAATAATAAGCAAAATGCTCCCATCATCCTTAGTAGCTACGTTGCATTCATTTCTAAGGGTAATGTAATAAACATCAACCTTTCTATGGTGGCCCTTTTTTTTGCAATAATTGCAAGTCATAATTTACGTAGTGCTAAGTTATGATCTTTTTCGCATAATTGAACAATCATGTTACCCCCAATATGACTTTATTGGACGTTATACACCTTTAAGCATTTGAATATTGAAAAGATTTGTAGAATGTTAGCAAAAACCATTAATCTTAAATTTTTAATATTGCTCTTGATTTCACCTAGATGAGTTTTTAAACTGATAGGCTAAAAGATCTTGAGCACTATGTATGCCCTTCAGAGCTACTTGTTGAGGCTTATTGTAGGGCTAACGTGATATTGAAACAGAACTCGGTTGCTATTAAAAATACAAAACAAGCGAGAATTTGAAGCAGATCAGTCTACGAGATCGACCGCAACAGCAATGTTGATCAAGCAGAGAAAACACACAGAACGAAAACATAGGAAACGTGCTGCCTTCGTGGGCAGATAACCTGAAATCTTGAACGAAAATATCATAGATTTATTGACACCATGGTTGGGGAGCATTTCTCTTTCGAGAGAGAGAGAGAAGACAGTACAGGAACATCAAAAATACCCTAAATAGTAGCAAAATAGACGACCGGAATCGATTTGGGGATGATCAGCCGGAGATCTCGATGGATTTGACTCCGGCCTTCTTGGCATGAACCTTGGGAACGGTGACGGTGAGGACGCCGTTGTCGACGGCGGCCTTGACCTGGTCTGGCTTGGCATTTTCAGGGAGGCGGAAGCGGCGGAGGAAGGTGCCGCTGCTGCGCTCAAGGCGATGCCACGTGTCGGTCTTCTGCTCCTTCTCCCTCTTCCGCTCTCCGCTGATCTGAAGCACGCGACCGTCCTCCACCTCGACCTTGATCTCTTCCTTGCTCAGGCCCGGGAGATCGGCCTTGAACACATGCGCCTCCGGAGTCTCCTTCCAGTCCACGCGCGCGCCGGCGAAAGAGGAGGTATCGCCGGAGAGAGAGCTGGAAGATCGGGGAAAAGAGAGGCTGGATCCGAAGGGAAAGCCATCGAAGGGGTCGAAGTCGAGTGAAAAGGGATCGAAGATGTTGTTGCCCCGCCGGATGATCGACATACCTCTCGCTTCTTAGTTTGATTTCTTTGCAAGAATTGATGGAAACAACAGAAGCTTTCGAATTTATAGGAGGCCCTGAAATTTTATTCGGCTGCGCTTTCGCCAGAATTCTAGAATCATCGCGCTCTTTCTACCATTCACCAACGCCTTCAACCTGTCCTTACCAACTGTGGCGGGACCCACCTGATTGTGCAGTAAAATATATTACATAGCTCTTAAATATCTCTCAAAAATTATGAATGATTAAGATTTAAGATTTAAAAAATATATTTTTATGGGCTCTACAAATAAAAGTATATTTAATAATATTTTTTTATTCTATTTAAATATTTAAATTCTAATCATTTATATTTTTTGGAAGATATTTATAAGCTATATAGCAATATTAAATTAATTGAATAAGAACTTTTTTTCTTAAATTTTGATTTCGTTAGAAAATCGATTTGAACATAATCAATTTCCTTGAAATTGTTAACCAAATCTAAGGAAAAAAAAAAACAAACAAAATGAAATTCGAACGCCTCCTAACCCTATCCGGGAGCTGTAGCAGCCTCGTCATCGCGACCTTAAGGTAGGTATCGTTCTTATACTTTTTAAGTAATTTAAAGTTGATGTTGTAAATTCTGTAATTGATATTATGTATCACATAGCGAGCCAATACGTATTCTTTGGATTTTATATCTGAGTAGGAGCTTAGTATTCTTAAGCTTTTTCTAGCATTGATTGAGAATTTTTTCAACACTTCCTTTACTCATATCGTGGTACTTTTAAAATTCACATAAGATGTCCAACCAGTTGTTACTATAGGAGGCCAACTATCCAATTAGTAGGTTAACAAGTTATGTGGCGCCCCAACCCCCTTATCCACAAGATACTTAAGGGGAGGTGTGCCACTGTAGCAAATCCCTCAATTATTATTGGATTATGTGAAATTCACAATCCACATAATACGGAAAAGATAAGCTCAGAATGCATACATAATATTAGTTACTAAATCAACACAAGTACAGAGTGAGGAAGTAAATAAAGTAAATAATACATCTACTTCACCATAAATCAAATGAGAGACAAAATGAAAATAGCTCAGAAGTAACAGTACAGAAAAAAATACAGTCACAAGTACCTGAATTATTACAACATTTACTAAAAGTTTGAAATGAAATAAAAAGCATCACTCGTCCTCACAAATAAAAGGATTTAAATAACTTCAGTTCCACTTTGCTGCTCCTCTTCAAGATATGGCATCTCCTTGAGCACAAGTCTTCAAACTGATCAGATTCTGACATTGTCGGTTTCATAATATCAAGGCCCCAGCCAAAAAAGAAAAATCTTATTAAAAAATTATCTAAGTACATTTTAGGCTGATAAAATTTTATACATTTATTAATATTAACATTTTTTCTAAATTTAAGCAAAAGAAAGTAAAATATGAGCAACAAGCATTAATAAAAAAAGGAAAAAAATTATAAATAACAGTATTTATAACTTAAGCAATAGGGAAGCAAAAGATACACCTCAAAAATAAACTAAAACAAAGCTAGACAATACATATGTAAGCATAGTGAAAGTACTAAAAGAAAATTTAACATAAACATATTGATGATCATATGAACTATGCAAATTAAAAATAATAAATTTAATAGTGATATATATAATAAGCAACAAAAGATCTAGCATCATATATATATATCTTCATAAAATTATTCTTCTCATTAGCCAAAGTATCTGTTCCAATTTGACTTATTTATTCACATGGGATTAATGCTAACTTGTCTGCAATGTTATAATGTGGCCTTCATCAAAACTAACAAGTAATTTAGTGGCAAGCCCGTCTTCTATTTTTATTGATAAACTTAATAGTATAATCGTAAATATTTTAATTCCTTATTTGTTAAAATCTATGCCAATTCTTCCGTTGTTCCTTGACAGAATACAATTGATTAAACTTATCTGGTGCAATTGCTTAACTCATCTACAGCTTAGTGTTTGCTTGGGTTTCATCTAGGAATTACACCACGTCAAAAAATGATTTGATAACTTTAACATGGAGAAATTGATATCTCATTAGAGCTACACTAATGCTTATGAAAAAACTCTACAAGTGATCAATCTAGTCATCGACCTTCCCTACACATCAAAAGCACCATTATAAATTGATGGGTTATTCTTTAGCTCAACCATCAGAAAACTGTCTCTTTTTTGTCTCATCTTCTTCTCAGTCCAACTCTTCCTTACTACTAGTTCTAGCTTCAATTTCACAGTAGCTTTTAATCTCCTTTCGATTTTTTACCCTTGCTAATTCTTTTATTGAGTTTGTAAAATAAATCATCTCTAATAAAGCAGCAATTTGTTATGTTAGCACGAATACTTATTTGGCTAGGTTATCCATCGTGTCCTCATGTGGTTTTAACACTTTAGCAATCTCTCCTCATCTTTTCTTCATCAGTTGATCAAGGCTACAAACTCTTCTCCCTGAACTTTTAATCTAGTTCTTGACAATACCATCAACAATGTTCTCTTCCCTTAGCAAAGCCTAGGGCTCTAATACTAATAGCTAAATTTGTAAGCTCAGCCAAGTTGATGGATAAATTAGTCAACTAAAAATACAAGTCAATGTCTTTATTTATAAGAAAAAAAAATGTTTAGTGAACATAATATTAAGCGATTGGAAATAAAAAATAGGTAAAGCAAAGTAAGCTACCATAAATAAATATCTTTTTTGAGGTATCCCTAAAATCAACTCATTCAAATCATGCCAAAATCATTTTTTGTACACACATTTAATCATATTTGAGGGGTTTAAATACTTGCAATATTCAAAGTTGTTCCATTAGTTATAATATTTAAATATTTAATTATATTTCATAACTTCTTAACTTTTATTGCATTGTCCTTTAAATTTTGTATCCAAAATGATACTCACATCATTCCTATGATGATTCTTAACCCAAGTAGCAAAACTTAAAAGCACAAATTATTAATTTTTATTGCCTTGTCTGCCACCACTTAGTTTCTTGAAGATATAATGTGAGAGTGCCAATATTTCAAGTATTTAATTTTAATTTAGTTACAAGTATTTTTACCCGCATTCTTCCTTAATGCGAGAATTTGCTTAGTTGATACTGCACCCGATGTAGCCACGTTTGCACACTTTTCATTATATTTAGGCAATGCATTTAGCAAAATTAATTAAAGGAAAATTTATTTAAGGTAATGCACTGCATCATTAACTTTTGAGCTAGCATTTTTTAAAATTTGAAGTATAAATCTTCTTAAGAATATGTAAACATTCAATTAATTTTTTAAGTGCATAAAAATATTCAATTACTTGCTGCCCTTTTCTATAATTTGTATTTGATAATTTCATTTTTGAATTCTCTTTTCTTATTAGACTTTTATAATATTTTCTTAAGAGGCTATTTAGTTTATACTTCTTTTACTAATAATACAATTACATGGAAGAGACATTTGCATGAATAAAAGAAGTTGCAATAACATAACATGCAACCAAATAATAGCTATGGTTATGCTATTAGAGAATAGCATGACATGCATCAAGATAACATTCAATCAAACAACCCATAAATTTAAATTATTTTATCACTTTAAATATAATGAACGGGTTCCAAGGTTGTTAATTTTAGCTCGAAGTTGTTTAATTTATCAAGATCCAATTAAAGAAATTAAAGGAGTTCAAATACTTATTGCAATTGAAGATAAATGACGTATAAAGCTGGATTAAAAACAAATAAATATCATTTAAGGTTAAATTGCCTTTGGATTTTTAAAGCTAAATCACTTATAGAGGGATGGATTATACACCACTGAATGAAGACTCAAGCAAATTTTCACTTATCCAAGCTTTAATGCAATGTATTTTTTTCAAAATCAATATTCCATATTCAAAGATACATTAAAGCAGATTCCTAATACGTTCACGCATGTTTATTTGTATTAAAAACATCAATAATTGGCTTTAAAACTGCCGTTCATGAGGGGTTGCATCTTCCTTTGATTAAGTGCATTGAGCTCTTCTCCGTCCTCTTCTACTCTCTATGAAAATTTAACTTTTGATGCCAAAAGTTTCCAAGCTCCATTTAAAAGCATAAAGTGCCACCGTCATGAAATTAATTAAAATTAAATCTATGACATGGTTGGATCAAACTATCTTTAGAGCACATTAATATATTAGATAACTCCTCCCATTAGTTTATTTGCTTAGTAAGCATGCATTGATTTACCAATTCCTATAGTAATGGTTAAAGAATTTTCTTGTATGAAATTTGTGAAAACTTTTTTTTTTTTTTTTTTTTTTCGTATGTGTGGCCGGTGGAATTTGAACCCATGACCTAGGATAACAAATCTTGAGCTTCAACCACTAGGCTACAACGTCATTCACATTTTGAAAACTTATTATGAACATTATTTTGTTATATGTATTAAAAAGATTTATTTGAATTATTGAAATGAGAACTATTAGATGATTTTTAATGTACATTAGGGAAAAATCCTTTTCTATGACAATGAATTTTCCTTTGAATGATATCATTGGTATTGGATGTTTATATATTTTAAGTTTATTGTTCTCTGATTTAATAAAAGTTCAACCACTAATATTATTTTTATCATTGCAAAATCACTAGAAGCAGCACTTCCTTTATTTATCATTTTTGTTGGCATAGAAGGGAAAAGAGCCACTCTCAATGGACAGAAAATATCTACAAAAACTTGCAGCAAACTTTCTCCAAATGTTGTTTGTTAAGTTGTTATTGCTATAATTCTACTCACGCATAATATTAATTGATGTTTTAGAGTGGAGTTACTTTTATTAATGGTTGTGGAAGTAGAAATACAAAAGAATATGCAAATTTGCATGTTTCTATTCTTGTCTCCATCTTCCTTCTTTCTTCTTCTGTTATCTTGAATTTTTTCTTCTTACTTAGCATTAAAGAGACTCACTCATGCATTGGGATGTAGCTCAAATGGTAGAGTACTTGCATTGTATGCAAGAAGTCAGGGTTCGATCCCCTACATCACTAAGTAATGAATGCATATAATATTAGTTTTGAGTTGATTCGACTCAATAGTCCAATTATTTATAATGCTTTTGCCCACTCAGGAATGCTACCAGTATGTAGCTTTCTAACAAGTTCTTAAGCTTGTGCCCACTCAGGAAGGCTGCCCAGTAGCATTAATGGTTGGTTCACAACATCCAATTTTAGAATTCTTAAAATCAACTTGCAAAATCTCATCATTGAGTTAAAAATATGCCTTTCAGCTTCTGCAAGCAACTTATATCTTTACAAATTAGTAACTAAGTCATTTGTCAATCATCTCAGGATTCATATGTTTTAAAATACTTATAACAAAACCAAAACTAAAAGAAAATTGTTATTGAAGATCAAAACAAAAATGTTTATATAAATTTGACAATTCATTAAGAATAGCTCAACTAAGAAAATGACAGAAGCCTGCCCCATGAATATATTAAGTACATTCAAATAATACTTACCATTAAAGCTAATAATGTCAACAAACATTCAAATAAATATCTCATTTCTTAATCGGAGGTGATGGCTCAGCGCGGCAAAAAAGGCACTCTTCTTTCTCTCATTCATTTTTGCGGTTGCATAATGCATTTCTGGAGCTAGTTGTTGAGGGACTCGCGGTAGGATCTCTGGGCATCGAACCAGGCCGCAAAGCTAAAAAAAAAGCAATCCAACTCGTTCAGCAGATTCAGGATTGCCGATCGCTTCATATTTACATTAGAACTTGAGAAGTTATATTTTCAATCCTTTTTGCTTTGTGCAAGATATATTTAAATATAATTAAATTAGTATTTATTCATAGTACCACTATCTTTCAAAATTTTGCAAGTATCATAATTATTGCTAGATCAAATAATCTTTAAATGCCACATTTTATTTGTAGATGGTGTAATTTAGAATATTTGATTTGGAATATTTATCCTATGAGTATTGCTACACTTACATATTAATCATCAAAATATATAAATAATGTGTCAATCCAATATGTAAATAGATAATTAGTTAACTATATTTTTTTGTGAGATCTATATACAAAAAAAAAAAAATTTATTAATTCTGAATATTTTTTGATATATATTTTTGTATAAACATAACATTTTTCATTTCCTATTTATTATTGTTAATTTCCTTAAACTTGTTGGAATCTCATAGGTTTCTTTTGTTGGATTTGTGAATTTTTTTAAGAAACATTACTACAATTACACAAAAATTTACGCACATATACAGATTATGTTTTAATACAATGTGTAGATAAATTATTAATTGAATGCTTTTTTTTTGTGAGGTTTAATGTGTAAAAATAAAAAATAAAAAAAATGTATGATAATTTTTTGTGCGTCTAAATAAAAAAACAATAAAATGAGAAATTTAAATATCGGCGAAAAGATGATACGCAGCGGAATCTCGGGCGATGAGCCTGAGTGCTGAGACGACGGCAAGGAGGGACAAGACGGCGAAGGCGGAGGCATTGATCCAGTGCCAGCCCCTCACCGCGCCCGACAGCTCCTTCCCCTTTACCCTCAGATACATGTGATTCGCGAGGACGAATGTCAGCGGGAATGTGCTCACCGCTCCCGTCAGGCTCATGAAATCACCCAGAAATGGCAGAAGAGCCGACACCGCCGTGTTCACTCCCAGATACCCTCCTCTGATCAGAACCCTAAACAGCAACACATTCCCTTCCATCCTGCACTTGGTGTCCAGGTACTCGTACATCGGGCTCGCGAATATCTGTTTCAATCGCATACTATTCTGTTATTAGGGTTCGTTCAATGTCACACACTCATTCAATGCACTCTCGTTCAATGCACTCACATGCAGTGCGATGACCGTCTGGAGAAACGATGCGATGTTGGCTGCAGTTTTAATCCAAACCGGCCCTTCAACGCTGCTCAGCAGGTATGAAGAAGTCGAGGAACCGTATGCCCAATACCCCATAAATGTCACCGCGTATAAGGGCAATCCTCCCACTGTGAACTGAAACCATAGGGCTCTCTCCATGTTTCTTATGGCCGGCTCTTTTATTGTTGCCTTCAGTGGAAAAAGTAAGAATCCAATGTTATTTCATTGAAAGTTACCAGACGACAATGTTGAGTAAGAACAAAATAAGGGGGTTATTTTCCTGATTTCTTGATTACTCTCTTGATTTATTCAGTTAAATTTTTAAATATAAATAATTCTCTAGAATCCTTCGAGATTAGGAAACCCAGCCAACAACATCTGAGGAATTCATGTCTTCGTCCCATAATAAGATGAATCAAATGATGTTAAAGCAATGAGCTCTATCTATCTATTTATGACAGCCTCTTTCAAATCTAATGCTCAAAGTTTTCTAAACTAACTGTCGCATTAGAAATGCTGCTGCAATCACATCATTTGGGGAAAAAGAAAAACCCTTGGGATGATAAAGTTCACCGAAGAAGTTTAAATAGAGCGCACCTGTATTTCAGGCAGCATCCCAGTATTGTAAGCGAAAACTAGATTAGCAACTGCACCAATAGTACTGAAAATCTTGTCCCAATGTGAAGTAGGAATGCTGTAATCCCTTTTCTGACTGTTTAATCCTGTATTATATATACATTAGCTTAACATTTAAGGGACTTCCATTTACTTGCTAAAGCTACTTGTCTGAAATAAGCATTTTTAAAATTTAACATTCAGATAAACATGCTCAAAATCAGATTTAAAGATATGATAATAAGTATGAAATAATAACAGATTCGCATATTTTGATAAACTAGCAAATTTACAAAGGTTGAGAATAAATTCATGTAATAATGGGAAGATAGTTACCATATGTCTGTTCAAATGATCAAATCCATTGCTAAATGTTAGCCCTAATATGTGATACCTTGAAACATTATTATATTAAACCGCAACATTATTACTTATAAAAGAGGTTGCTATTTTGCAAAAATCATAATTTCATTAGCATTTAATACAAAGTTATACTTAAGATATTTGAAAATAACTTTAATTAAAAAAAATAACCCTTTTAATAAAAAGTTTTGCATGCTATAAATATCCCTTGCAACAACTTTAATGTAAGGTGTTGTTTTTCCTTTGACCTTAAAACTCTTGCCATATGAAAAATGCAGCCTACCTATATTTTAATCGTCCAGAACACGAACAAACCTGCAGAGAACTTTATATACACTACAAAATAAGCCTGTGTCTAGCGTTACAACAGCTATCAGACTGTCGTCCTATGAAATGCAGCTTAACACTATATGTATTCGATTTTCTGTCTTGCATTTCAAAAAGGTGATTCAGAGATAAATTGTTACATATGTACTTGAAACGAACTCTAATAGAATCAGTTGCCTCGAAGTTTCGTCTGATAGCATGGTGCCCGCAATTACAATGCAGAGAGTTTCAGTTCCATGAAAAGTCTTTTTAGTGCAAGTCTAGTAAAAAAACGGAACTACAAATAAACAAATTTCAAGAAAATAACAATTAAATATTATGCAATATCAAACTCTACTTTCAAACCACAGCAACTGCTTCAGAAATGTAGCAAAATATTACTACAGGATAACAAAGTATATGGCAGGGTTTGATGAAAGTTACCATCCCTAAGTGACAGCACAAATGCTATGGCAATATATACCAAACTTAAGAACGTAGAGAAAGCTAGCCATATCCGCAAGGCAGATAGATGGGGTATTCCAAAGGCAAATAGAGCACAGACAACTCCAGCAATTGCTATACAGTATGGCAGTTTCATAGCACCATCATGCCAGTACAACACATAAATAGCCTGTAACAAACAAATGTAACCATGAATCTCAAAATAGGCAACAACTAAAAAGAATATATTCTTTTTTTAAGGAAATAAGCATAGAACTAATGTTTTGAGTATATGTGAATGTGAAAATGGAGAACATTTGTAAAACTAACAGGCCATCTATATAGCTTTCTGCATTTTGATGGCGGTGGTAGTTTTACTGAACGAAGATAAATATATATTTGGTTTATTATACGGCAGCCTATTTTATAACACTATGCTATCAGCAAAAACCAAAATGGCTCTGGCCAGCTTAAAGGAAAAACTAGTTTGATGGCAGTGGTAATTTGATAGCACAATGATTCAATAGTCTCCTCAAAACAAAATGGATGATGCGCATCAAGCTAATGTTCCAATAAATCAAAATAATTAAAAATTTTAAAAATATCAATTTTATGTAGAGAAGAAATTTATAGCTTAGATTAGGTGGGATCATTATTTATAGATGCTTGAATCCCATGATTTTACTGGCAATAAATAGCAGCATTAAATAATAATAATTTGATCTAATGAACTACCAGGTCAATTAAGCAAACACCAGGTACTCACCAAGCCAACCCAATGAGTAGAGGTGTAACAATTCTATCATAAAAAACTAGTCATTGTAACTTATGCCACGTTATTATACTAATTTGGTAAGATTCATTAGGTGAACATAGTTATTACAGAGAGATCTGAGATAGCTAGTTATTTGGGCTAACCACAATGGCCGATGTTAAGAACTGATACAGCATGAGCATATATCCTGGCATCGTTCAGCGATGTCTTGTAACCCCTTAATACAACTCTCAATGATTTATAAGGCTACTTAATATTTGCTCTCAAGTATAAGAGAAAATTCCAATTTTTTTGCATAAAACTGAAGATCTTTGAGGCTCGCTTTAATAACACAAGCTTAAAATATTTTCTTCTTCAACTTTTGTAAAAAGCCAACAAGTAATATTGTCTTTCACCGTAAGTAAAGATATGTGTACAGAAGGCTCCTTAACCTGTAAATTGTAAAGGAGGGATACTGGAAGAGCCAGGATATATGAAACTCAAAATGTAAACTCAAAATTGGTCTGAATCACTATATAACTAATTTACATTTCAGCTATAATTCATTTTTGTACCTTTATATTTATGCAATTCATTTACTTTACAATATTTTATTTCCTTTTTAAATGATTTTAAAGTGACTTCAAACCATTCAAAAATATCTGCAACCAAATTTGCGCCCCACTTTAGTCTTATTGTAAAACATCAAGTGATATCAAAATGAGATTCTCTTATTTAAAGACTAATGTCCTAAAGTAGAAGACTAAATCTTCTACGGCAAATATTTGATCTGAGAATGTGAATATGATGGAGGGTGCATCCTACATCTATCAAACCTTTTATGGAAAAATTTTATTTGATTTCCAAATAATGAAATTGAAAAACTTTGGCCAATCAAGTAGATTTTCATATATGGTTGCATATCAAATATGGGCACACCAAACCAATGAAATTACATATGGAATGAGACGATGATGAACACTTCTCAACTAAATGTGAAAAATCTCACGTATTTTAATGTGCTTAGTAACAAAAGGACTATATGAGCATTTGCACTACTGGTACAGTTTAGGACAAATTAATAGTTACAAAAAATAAACTGTGCTCAACAATCTAAAAATAATACTTTGACTAAAGTGTATGAGCTCTTCTACTTGAAACCAGAAGAAAACACTACAGAGAAATACACTAATTGATTTTACCGATTTCAATCTCTCGGGAAGGTCCTCCATAATTAAGAGAAAGTAAATAAAATTTAAAGAAGCATTGCATTAAAGTTGAGGCACTAAGATCCAAATCACTGTCTAGATGAAAGATCTAAATAACTACTTTATGTTAATTAATTTTTAAATAACAAATGAACAAGTTGTTTCTTCAAGGTAAGAAAAAAGGAAAAAAAAAATCCTAATTCATAAGTTAAGAATTGTGGCCGTCCTCCATCCAATGCAAAAGACAATCTCCCTTATTCTCATATAAATTAGATCACACCAATCCAATATGCTATGCAAGGCGAAAAGATATAACATATGAGAATGACTAAAGTTGAAGTGATTTTGAGGCTACAATATATTTCACATCTTTATCACATAAAAAGAGGAAGAATAAACACTCGTCTACTATTTAAGATACAATACAACAGCAGCAACAATGCCAACCTTTGATCCGACTAGTTAGAGTCGGCTACATGAATCCTTTGTTTTCAATGTGCACATCAAACAAAAGCCCCTCCTCCCTAAGTTCCAAATAGAGAAGAAGATCCTTTATAATAATTTCTTCCCATGAGTTTTTTAATTTTTTCTTTTTTTATTATGGTTGAAAATCATAAACTCAAATTTTCTAATAGGGGCATTGCACGGTATATGCTTAATATACCCGAATCATCTAAGACGTCATTCTCTAATTTTATCCACTATTGAAGCTACTCCAACCTTGCTACATATAAACTCATTTCTCATTCTATCCTTAGGAGTATATATTTTGTTGATAATTTTCTTTTTGTTGGCCAACATTCAGCCCCATATAGCATAGTTGGTCGTTTAGCTGCTCTAAATTTTTTATTTTTTTATTTTGAGTGAGATATTTGGATCGCACACTCCAGAAGTGCTTCATTTCATCTAACTAGCTTGGATCTCATTAATCACATCCTCCTTAATTTTTCCATTATTTTAAATAATTAAATCCAAGTACTAGCAACCCAGAACCTTTTGCTCTTCTTGATCACATGATCTTCAATAGTTATGTACTCAAAATTTTATATTTGTTATACTTGCCAAAAAGGAAAACAGATAAAAATACCATTCCAAACTGAACACATTGTTTGGACAACATAAAAAAAAGGTGAACGAAACTTATTCTATATCAGATTTTCAAACATAAAGAATTGAGGTAACAGTTTTAAAAATACCTTGAGTGCTTGCCCAGCCAAAATAATATAACCAGTGTTGATCATGAAAAGATTCACATATTGGAGGGCCCAAGTGAGATAATACATTTTCCTTCCTATAATATTGAAATACATCACATTGAAGAGAAAATATTAAAAAGAAAATTTCTGAATTATTCGTGACAATAATCCTCCGATTCTTTTAAATTGTCAAAAATAATCCCACGATTTGTGTAAATCCCAATTTACTCTATCAACTCTTAAAATGGTGCAACTGCAAATATGAGGTATTTTGGGGGGGGGGGGGGGGGGGGGGGGGATGTGATTGAAGTTGGTAAATGATATATTTAAAATTATTTACTGAAAATTCTTTAATTAATACCTTCAGTGATTGTGTCGAAATAGAGTTTATGTAAATAATGAATACATGTAACAATTATCAACTTCAATTACATTTTTTTTCCAAAATAACAATTATTTGCAGAGTGTGAGTTAACATGAAGTTATTGAAATTAAATACGGGACTAATTTTATAACATTTTTAAAAGTTTAGGAGACCAGTTTGAGATTTAAAGCAGTCTAGGGATTATTTTGGACAATTTTAAAGAATCAAAAAACCATTTTACAAAAAAAATATAATTTCAGATAAGACAAAAACATGGAAATCATTTACCAATAAAAAAGAATTATATTAGGTATATAACACTCAAATTTTGCATATTTATACGTTTAAGTCAGTATTCACAAAACTACCATCTAATTTTGCCCAATGCATTGAAATTTAAAAAGCTCATTCTCTGGTGATGATTCGAAGGGACCAGAACTGATTCAGTGGCTTTGGAGTGATTGAGATTTGGGTGGTAAATATGTAAATATCAAAATTTAGGCATTAATAAGAAATATTTGAGTCCTATGCATGAAATTTCACCCCCACAACCAAAAAATCAGGAAAATGTATTAAATATAGCGGGTACAATTATGCATATAATTTTTATCAACATATAATTTGTAGAAATCGTTCATTGTCAGAAAGTTAAAAACTTTTAAAAAAAGACAGGAATCTTACCATATATGTGACCAGCAAGATCTCTGTATCTAATTTGTCTTTTACCTCCAACTTTATGAAGGCGAGCAACAAGAACGTTGGCATATAAGGATATTGCAGCTGCTAACAGCAAACCAACTACACCACCTATCCATCCCAAAGGAACCATAATTGACGCTGAATACCCCAAAATATAAGAGCTGTTGATCCCTGTTGTAAGAACGAATCCAACTTGATACCAAGGATCTGCAAAAACCGATTCGGAAGCAATAATAAAAGCAAGTGTTAACAATGCCTTATCATAAACTAATTCAAATTCTAGGCAGAATGTCGTATTCAGCAAAAGTAAATGACAGCAAATTTAAAATATTTGTCATTAGTTTAAAATTCCTTTAAACCCACTTGAGCTTATAGAGTAAAAGGAAATATGAAATGTTGGTTTGCTCATGAATATGAGATAAAGATTCATATCCCAGTTTGATGGATAACAAGAAAATGAAATTTATATGCAAGAAATATCATGATTGACTCGTCTAGAATTTCACCAGAAGACTAAAAAAAAATTTGGAAACTAACAGATAGCAAGAGAAAACAACTGGTATTATTTTCCATAAATTTTAATATTTCTTCTTGAAGTTGAGTTAATAAAATAAGCTGCCTCAGCATTCATATTGATGACCATTACCATCGTGTGAGATTTTTATAGTCATGTATCCGATAGTGTTTGCATAGACATGGTATGAACGTTTATTGTATCAACTTCTTATTACAGGAGCTAGTCAACCTAAATTTCATTTTTAAGCTCAATTAACAGGTCCAACATTCCCCTAAGAAAAAATTAAAAACTAATTATACTTAAAGTACCTACCAGGATGTCAGGTAACTCGTCAACTTCTTTATTAGTACTAGGTTTCATGAACGAAGCATATTATATGTTATTTTATTATGTATTATTTTGACCTAAAACATTAAAATCGAGTATTTAGCTTGCATTTAATAATGTCTTATTAAGAGACTGACCTGTCATTGGCACGCTGTGTCCTACTCTCTAGAGTTTTGGCACATTGCTATGTTCATATAGTGTTCTGTGTTTGATACAAATTTATTAAGAATTTAATATGAAATCTTGTTGACCATAATGGTCTAGTTAATTGAAATGAAAGTATGACAGTGTTAGGCTGATTTAGCTTGGCACCAGTTTATTCAAAGTAGATATCAGGCTAGCACCAATTCAGTAGAATAGTTGATAGCTTGTACTTGCACTTCTATTATTAAGTTTATTTCTAATATATCTTTGTATGTATAAATGCTATTTACTCGGATTAATTGTTTAACTGAACTTTACATATTGTTTTTAATTAATTTATTTATTTATTACATTAAAAGTTAGTATCAATTTGTTACCCTGTGAGCTTCTGATATCTTTAAATTTTCATACGTTATTACAAACAAGATAAAAAGCTGATGATGTCACTTGAGAGGGTTATGAGACATGCGTGATGATTTGGGCTCAAGTGAAGATGAAAATATTCTATGCAGTCATTAGCTGACTTCTGAACGTATAACAAATACAACAGTAATTAAAGGGTGTTTGCTGCATGTCATTATAAAGTGTTAATCATATAGTATGTTATTCATATAACATTATTAATCAGATAGTCGTGTATATTTGGTTTAGTTTTATATGTATGTATGTTATTCTGATGCAGTGTTTTAAATGAATATGCCCTTCATTTTTTTCCTTTCTCTTCTTCTTATTCTACTTCAAAATATTAAATTATTTTACCAAGCATAAGAGATGCTGACAGAGGAAAACAAAGCAGGTGACACAAGATATAAGCTGAATGAAGCTGACAGCGATGTGGAAGAATGCTATGGAAAACAATGTGGTGGAAGCACACAGCAACAGGATAACATGTTAGCAAACATGCAAACAGGAGTTGCTTATACTTGCCATTTTATAAACAACACAAGACATGGTAAAAAATCAATATGTTGTTATCTAGTTTAACCTCATTTTTTCTCAAACCACATTACACATTATACCATACAATAAGCAAGTAAAATCCAAGAAAATTAAACTTTTGTAAGCTGCTCAAGCCTGTTAAGAGGTGCTAAAAACTATTAAGTATTACCTAAGGAGATTCAAACACCACTCAATTTTCTTTCTGAAATGATTTAGAACCATATGAACTCGTTTAATGGCATATTAAAAAAAGTAATTCACACACATGCACTTAAATCTTTATAACAGAAAGCACCCAAATTAACGCTGCTACAGGTACACTACCCGCTCGGCCCCCTTCAGAACACAATTAATGCATATAAATCTATCTAGTGTTAAACTGATAATAATTAAGATTTACTAGGTAAAATCATGATTATAACTGCATTCGAGCATGGAAAGGAGGGGGTATAGTAGCATTTTTTTTTTTACATAAAACGCACTATAATCCCATTCGTCGCACCAAATGCTTTAGAACTATATTTTTAATAATGGGTCTCTACCAACACCAAGTTTACTAGAGTCACTAAAAATAAATACAAAAATCAGGCAAACATTTTTCAATGGAAACGAGAAACGCATCCAACAAATAATAGGAAAGCACTAAAACTAGATCAAAATTTTCCACAAAACAGAGTGATAGATATATTGCCAAGTGATTATCTCTCCATTTGGCATCCAATCAAAAGAGAAAAGATAAGGATTGAAAAAATACCGGTGCAAATCTGGTGCGCAGTCTCACCGGACTCCTCAATCCGCATTTTCTGATCATTCAGATCGCCATCAACCTCGAGATCCACTACGGTCACCATCGTCCAACGCCCCTCTCCTTCCTCCGCAGCGCGCTGAGACAAGAGAGGGGCAATGGCTAAGCTGTCGTCCGTAAGAGAGGGGGGCGAATAAGAGAAAGAAGAAGGGAAAGATAAGGCGACGGGAACAGATCTCTCTTCCAGCCTTGGACCCGAAAGTGCGGTTCCCGTTCCATCCCACAGTGAAGCCTATATATAGTAAATGAAACGAATTAGGGCACAGACAGCCGAGGCGTTCCGATGCCAATTAGAAAGATGTACATTTTGCGAATTTGAGCAGCTAACTGCGCGTGCAAGCGTGCCGTTGGATTCTTCAATCGGCGGAGAAATAGGTAAGGATTTGTGAGTAAAAGGAGCCGTCGAGTTGGCTGCAGCGCTGCCCAGTTAAGGCAGCTGCTGATGGCGGGGATTCGGAGATAGAGGACGCAGGCTCACTGGGATCAGGGGCTTCAGAAAAATTTATCTTTGAGATATTTAAAAGAATCAAATT
This sequence comes from Gastrodia elata, assembly GCA_016760335.1. Taxonomy (NCBI): domain Eukaryota; kingdom Viridiplantae; phylum Streptophyta; class Magnoliopsida; order Asparagales; family Orchidaceae; genus Gastrodia; species Gastrodia elata. Next base: position 22,072,609 of record CM028672.1, on the reverse strand, counting down.
GTATTCAAGTCTATTAAAAAATAATCCAACCCAAAGGTTGTATAAAAAAAAAGATGATTCCCCTTCAAGGTGAGCAGAGCATCTAGAAGACGATTCTTTGTAATGTTATATGGTGAATTCTGTTTGATCCACTGCAGTGAGTTTCTTCAACTGAATAGCTACAGATACAGTGAGTTTCTTCTTTGTAGGATCCTATCATTATGAGTACTCACTCACCCACCTAAGCATCCTCTTGAATCGTGAGTTTCTTCTTTGTTGGATAACATTCAACCCTATGGAACATACATACCATGTCATATAGCCACTCAATAAATTGTTTGGATGAAAACGAAAATTATTTGCTTACTAAGTAATTTAATGTCATATTGAAGATTGAGAAGATGTTAAATACGTAAAGAATGAGTATTATTGTGCATGCTTACAAAAATAAAGAGACTCCATGCAAATGTTTCACACAATTGATTTAGTATTATACTAAGTAAGTCTACCATAGAAGCAAATTTAATTACCAAGTGCTTTGATCAAGAATGAGTTCTTAAAGAGCTTTTCAAAAGAAACGAATTTGTGAAGATTAGTTTCAAAAAAAGGAAGCAAGCACATGATCAATCAAAATTTAAATCGGAAATCTATTGCGCAGCATCAAAACTCCAAAACCCTCTCCTAATAATATAAATGTATATATTTTTTCAAAATAAATCAGGATTAAATATATTTTTGCATGTGAGTTCAGCTAAAATATACATGGCTTAAAAAAAATTCTAATCATTCATTATTTTTTTTGAAGTATTTGAGAGCGAAATAGCTTTGCTTCATTTTGGTCGGTTTGAAGTGTAGTAACACAATCGTATGATCATTTCAAGCATTGATGAGCAAAAATGATAAGAAAAACCCTTTAATATGTTGAATACTCATGTGTATTGTTTTCATTCTATGTAATTGAGAATGCTAAACCCTTCTTCATCTCTTTTATCATACCCTAAGATTATTATTTGCATCATGAGGGGGCATGCTTTTAGTGTCAACCATGCGAGAAGCTTGATGAGCAATAAGCATTAAACTCAGAGGGCATGCTTTTAGTGTCAACCATGCGAGAAGCTTGATGAGCAGTAAGCGTTAAACTCAGAGCACCTCTGATAGGGTTGAGTAGAAATGGAGAGTAGAATAAACAATTTTATAAGCTTAAGTAAAACAAGATAGATTCATTCATTCAATAAACAAATGCTTCACACAAGAGCTATACTAAAACACCATCCAAATAATAAAAAAGAAATAAAATGCTACATCAAATATTTTTCTCCAGCTTCCATTACCTCAAGTAGCACAACCTCACTTGCATTGTTCATAATCTAACAATCCAAGCCTAAATCATCACCTCAAAAATGTTAAACAACATATATCATGTCTAGTACATAAAATCTATGGCTCTATTAACTTATTTACATTATCTAACGATCCAAGTGCATTCTCTAACAATCCAATCAAATTCACATGCAAGTGTTAGATGTATCACAACATGTATAAGAAAATAGATATACAGCAGTGATATACAACAAAATAATCATATCATAAGGTAAAATTTTGAGAGAAGCTCGATTTGTTCCTTAACTTGTTCGTTCTTTCGGGAGAACCTCAATTTGTTCGTTCAAGACCTAGAAGACAAACGCCTGGAGAAGCTCGTTCGTTCAAACGTCGTTGTTAGTTCCTTCTTAGAGATTCACCGGGTCATTCGATCGCTTGGATTGGTTGCACTCATAGGGAAAAATTTTCAAAAAAAAAATCTTAAAGGGTAATCTTACTCCTACAAAATATAAGCAAAATACATTGTTATAATCAGATATCCTTACCTCTACTATTCCAAACAGTCAAATGTTTTTGAATAAATAAATTGAAAACATTAGTATTTGTTTCGATAGTTCAAATATATTTTTAATAATTATTTATTTTGTTATGTATAATTAATTAAAAATACTATAATTTAAAATCAAAAACAAAAAAGAAGTTACCGTGTGATCAGACATTTTTTTTCTTAAACTTTCAATAAGAAATAAATATATGATCATTAAAATTTAAATTCATAAAAAAATAAATTATCTTAATATAAGCTCCAAGCTCCATAAGTAAGATTCAGGCCGGCTGGTGATGAAATTTCTCTGAAACAATGAAAGAAAATGATATTTACATGGACGAATCCTTGATTTTTTTTTTGTGCACTATTATTTTTGCTATAAAATAAAAATAAAGAAAATTTTCTTGCTATTAAACAGAAAATAACTGGTAAAAATCTAATATTTTAATATTGAAAAATTAGTAAGAAAATATCTCATATTTATATTTTGCAATAATTATATATACTTGTGCTGTCACATCATCTGTACTCATTTTCAACTATTTAGCTGACACAAAAACAGTACTCGACCTTTTATCTCGCTATATAATCTTAAGTTGCACTGCAAGACTAGACTGCATCATTAAATAGGGGATCAACATAACTAAAACAAGTTTTTAACTTTTATCTAATTGCAAATCTAATTTTATTATTAATTTAACATATCTCGAGCTAACTGCTCTTTGCTTTGGCTCTGATCAAACAAAATATGATTGAAATTCTTTTAGGGTCACGCTGCAACTATGGATTAAGAACCAAGATTGCTGCGACATAACAAGAAGAAGATTAACAACACGAGGAGCACTACCTTCAAATAACTGATCACATGCTCATAGTTCTTAATCCATAGTTTTAACACTAGAGAAAAATCACAACTTCCAACTTTAAATGCAAGCAGGCAAAACTTAATGAATGCCTATAATAGTCTCAACTTACTATATCTAATCACACCCTACACATGCTCATAGTTTCAGCTCATAATTTATACCCTACACATTGATGCAATCCTAAAAACCCTAGAAAATTATATACACAAATCATCGGGGAGCGAAGGCGAGCAGTAGCATTTGATACCCCCCGCGGTTTGGCAAATAGCTTGAAGTATTAAACAAAGAACCACCACGCAGCAGCACAAACAGACGGACGGTAAGAGACTATAAATTAAGAACTTGATACAAAAATTAAAACAGGCTAAATTGTGAAAAAGTTTGCAAGGAAAGCAGCAGCCACTCCAAATCCCACACTAAACGAACAGCACATAGCAACATTAATGTTGGAACATTTTGCAAACCTACCCTTCGGGGGGTATTACATAAAAAAAAAACAACCTTTTTATGCAAATATGTTCGGCAGAAGGGCAGATATGGAAATATGCAAATAAGATGCTGCGAGAAATATTAGCATATTAATTATATTTTTACAAGCTAATTAAAGTAGGCCCGAAAACGATATCTTTTTTTTTTGCAACGAGTCCCCAAAAGTTATAAAAAAAAAGCCTGAAAAAAGAAAACAGGCTGGGGTTGGGTATGAAAACCATTATTATTACAAAAACACCCCCAATCGAAACCTTTTCTTTTCCATTTTATTTCCTCTAAAAGTTCCGGCCTCGCCTTCTTCTTCTTCTTCTTCTTCCTCTTCTTCTTCCATCGTCGTCAGGATGTACCAAAATCAATACAAAAATCCTACGCGTAAACTATTACTTGATCCTATGATTCTAATTCAAAATATTTACTGTTTGACCTTTCAGCAGTATTTCTAAGAATCAGTAAGTCCATTCGTTTGGCAGTCGAATCTCTTGGCCGGAAATGGAGGATTGTGAATGGCAGATGCTTCTTTTATGCTCGTTATGGGCTGGAGATATACCACGAGCCGCCAACATTTCTACGAAACAAAGAAAATCAGCAGCATGCGTGGAGAAAGAGCGAAGAACAGAGGGAACAATGCGCGGATATACGCACCATGATCACAAGATGCGCACAAGGGGCAGCGAGATTGTGATGCGGGATCATCTAGGGTTAAGTTTAGGGCATGCACTACCCTATCGGGCAGGAGACCAGTAGAGCAGACTGTAAGAAACAGTAGATCAAGTTATTAACAGAGAATCCAACTGAATGCCGCAGAAAAACATGGGGCGATGTTTTACCTGGTTTTTTTCTAGGTGGGTTTGCTGCTTTCCTAGGAATGAAGACTCCAGTACCGGCAGACTCACGCCGTGTTCCTGAACCATTTTCAGAGCTTGGCATCTGAGGCGACCATGGAGAAGAATCGCAAGTATGCGGCAAGCTTTTCTGCTTAATCCAAGCGGAAGAGAGCTGTTGTTTGATCAACTGCTGATGCTTGAGTTTGTAGAACTGTTGTAAGCCAAAAAGCGGAAAAAATCAACAAACCCTATAAAATGGGAAAAGATTTTCATGAAATAGTTTTTTAGCCCACTTGCGCAACTTGTAGTTGCTGGCGTGCATGGAGAAGACTGTTGTGGAATCCGGCGGAGGCTTCGGAAGGCTTTGCGTGAAGCATCGGCTTCTCCATCCGGAGAAGAAGCTTCCTCTCAAAAGCCTTCTGCTCGCTATGTTTCTTCCTCAGAACTTCCCCTGCTGCAGCAGCGTACAAGAGGTCGGGACCGTCGTGCGGCTTCCTTCGCTCAAGCGAAGCCGTCACAGGCGAATACGAGTTAGGGCTTACAGCATCCTGCGGCGAAGCAGCCAAAAACCCTACTGAATAAAGCACGGAAAGTGATAAAGACGATAAAGTGAGGAATACTCGTACCCTAAAATCCCAAAACGAATGCGCAGAGCCTTCAGCCAAAAAAGAACGAGCCATCTTCCGAGTAAGATCAGCGATGCAATCTTTCTCGTCGCACTCTGTCACCCTCCGAGAAAACAGGCTTGGAATCTGTTTCCCCCAGTGGCTGTTCCCACTCTCCATTTTCTCAAGGAAGAAACCCTTGTCGAAGAACTCTGCGGGAAGCCATGCGTCGCCGTATTCAAGTTTCTCAGCCATTATCGGCTTCAGAATGGAGAGGATCAGGCGGGGGACTAGGATTTTTTGAGGGATGCGGAAGAAGAAGATATAATAATAACTGCTGGGCACGCTCCTCTTCTTATCGGGCCCATAAGAAGAGAAAGAGATTTTGGAACGGGGAATGTCAAACGTCTTCCGCTTAAAGGAAGGGAAAGGGCTATCAAATCGGCGTTTTAGAGGGAAGGGACAAACAAACACTCTTTTATTTTCATAAAAAATATATATTCTATGAATTAATTTAATTATTTTCTTAGAATTATTTTAAAAATATTACTTAACTCTCAAATATTTTCTAAAAAATATGAATAATTAGGATTTAAGATTTAAAAAATATATTTTAAAATTTAATAAATTTTTTTTATTTCATTTAACTTCTTAAATCCTAATCCTCAATATATTTTAGGAGATATTTGGGAGTCATATAATAATACTCTTTTTAAAATTAAGTGAAATAAAAAAATATTATTAAATTTTAAAATTCTAGTCAATCATAATTATTTTTTTTTTTTTTTTTTTTTTTTTTTTAGAGAAATTTAAGAATTATGTAACATTTTCTAAAAAATAATAATTCAAATAAAATATAGATGGTATGATAGTTAAATATATAAAATTAATTTAATATATTATTTGTGTGATTTCATATATAAAAATAAATAAAAAAATTTATTAGCGCAATTTATATATATATATATATATAATATAATTAGAATTAAAATGGCCGAAAAAAAAAAAGGTAAAAATAAGCGACTTTCGCTCTCACGTGGCCGTGTAGTGGTTCCTGCAGCCACTTTGTCCGTCCAGCCAACCCATCCTTCCCTTTCTAATTCAAGATAAAATTTTGATGCTCCCAATATTTTAATATATACATTTTTATATAAAAATTAAATGCATTATCCTTTTTTTTAAATCTAGCTGTCTTGAATTTATGAATGCAATATATATGAAGCTCTCATTAATTATTTTAATTAATTCCATCATTATTTTTTATTATGGAAGATTTTGAGCTTCTCCTATTTATTGAAAATTTAATATTATTGGCATATTCTTTTTTATTTTAATTTAATATTTTGTTATTTAAAATGAAGCATTCTGTATAAAATGGGACCAAATTCTTTTTTATTTTTATTTAGGATTTGGTCGATTATTACAATCCCGTTCGTCGGAGAAAATAACCAATAGACTCGTTCGCCGGAGAAGACGACGTCATAAATTATGTAATTTGAATTCATTGTTCAAATGCATATTAACGCAAAACTAAATTACATTATTTCAAAAATAATCTCATTTTGTTTCAAACCAAATAAACGCGTTAAATCGTTCATTTTTTGGGAGATAAGAGCAAAATAGCTCCCGGTCGTTAGATGTGACCACTCGTCGGCCTCGGGCTGGCACTCCTATGTGGCCTATTCTTTCAGGCTTTCTTCACGAATGCATTCAAGGACCCTCCGTGTTGCGTGGTCACAGCGGATCTCCCTGAGCTCCCCTGCCTCCCACGGCCCTCCGCCTGTCCACGAGGGTGTTGTACAGGGATGAAAGTTGCGATGGACGATCGTTGGAGCGTGCGGGTTTGTTTATGGGCTCTAGATCGGGCCACCTATTCCTTATCATCCGTTTATGCCGGCGATCGTACGAGGGAACTTCAACGGAAGATTTCTGCAAGCCATCGGTGAGCCCATCCGAATTTGAGCTACGCGGACTGGCCCGAAAGCTCTCGTGAGAAAGTTCTGTAAGAATGGGCCGTGTAAGGAGTGTCAACCCGAGGCCGACCAGCAATGGTGTATTGCCGGGGTATCTAATGACGACAGAGAGCTGTCTTAGCCACCAAGCACGGGGAGGTAATAAATCCACTCTTTGAAGAAAATGAAATGACATTTGGAACATTATATTAATATTTATTTATTTGATACATAAATGAAATTATATGAATTTATTTGATACATCTTAATAATATAGTAGCAGTTATGTATAAAATCAACGTTGTTAGAGCATTCTGTGTTAAATGTAATTTATTTAATATTTTATCTTTACTAAAAGACTACTATACAGAATGAGTGAGGAGTTGGGCATCTCTGCCCAACCATCTGAATATAATATTCCTAAATATCATGCACACTCCATATCTAGAATATGTGCAGTCTCATGATCTTTCAATAAACTATCGTAGCTTAACAGTCTGTATAGACTTTAATCATCTCAAAGTGAACCTCCACACTATGCGTCGACATGTTCTACGAGTATTACACATAACAAGGTGAGGAGTGTGGGAACCCGATGCTGAGTCAGCAGGAGCTAATCCCGCATCGACGTAAGGGGGTCCTGTGTCACATGATCATATTTAGTAGTTTAAATGAGATAATACGATATAAGTAAGAGATTATGCATTCATTTATATTAGTTCCTTATTACATAATAATTTATAATGTTGTAACAACACTGTTGTTAATTAGTAATTAGTAGTCAAATTAGCTTATAAGTGTCTCTATTAGTCTTCAAATTATGTTTAGAGCAAATTCTAAAAATTACGAGTGATTCGGAGCTCAATTGAATATTATGATTATTTTAATGTATTATTTAATTTGAAAATTTAGATAATTAAATTAATCTCCAAATCAAAATCAAAGTTCATCATTGAGTTCATCACGCTTAAATTAGCTAGGGGTATTAGGATTTTTTGAAGATTCTCTAGATATTTAATTTTGATTTAATTAATTAATTATTTATCTATATTCTAACGACACTCAACCCACCATTCGATCGAACAGCGGGTTCGATCAGCGCCGTTCGAAGCTCTCCTTCATTCGATCGGCCAGTCCTCGGTCGTCTCCTTTATGCGCACGACGTGTGTCGCGCGTGGCTCTACGCCCACGCATGCATCGTGCAGCAACCCATACCAACGCTTATCTTCGAAGTTTAAACCTGTAACAAACCAAGTTGTTACTTAGCTCAATGAGGACTAATTCAAGTCCTAATTATGATTCCAGTACCTTAATTAAATCATAATAAGCTCACCACTAAGATCCAATCCAAATCAGGAATCAAATAGATCAAATCCTGAATTTTGTGAATTTCCAAAAATCCTAGAAATTGATCTACTTAATTTGATATCAAATAAAAAATCTGACTCCGCCATTGCGTTCACCACCCTCAAATTAGCTAGGGGTGAACTTTTGGAGGTATTTGAAAGTCGTTGAATTTTCATCCAATATTATAATATTATTTAAATCCCAAAAAATCAAATAATTAAATACTTGTCAAAACAAAAATCTGATTTTACCGTTGCGTTCCTCACCCCTCATTTAGCTAGGAGTGATTTATTGAAAATTTTCCGGATACATTTAATTGTATAATCCAAATAAATAAAATTATTATAAATTAATTAATAATATTAATATTTAAATCAATACTTTAACGGTGCCATCACATTAAGCCTAATGTCGTTCTCCTTCTACAGTTAGATTAGATGGTGAATTGTGACCATCCGATCGAAGATCGGAGGGTCTACGAGTCATCTCTCCCAAACCTGCCCTCACACGTTCCGCGTGGCCAGCCCTCGACACGTGGCGAGCTTGCAGCCGCGTGTGCCCCTTCTGTTGCTCTAAAGACGAGGATAAGACCTCTAATCAATTCCCCGGCATCCCATTTATGCAAATTTGATCTTGGCAAGAAGGAAGGAAGTGTTTCGAAGTAGTTGTTTGTTCTGCGCCGTTGAGTTGAGGTACCTATCGAATTTTATTGCAAAGCATTGATCTACTATTTTGAAATGTTATTTCCTAACCTTGATTGATGATCGAATGGATCCGATCATCGCTTAGGCGATTTGATCGAATCAATTTAACATTTCTTATACAGTTCATACCGTTAGCTTAGTCATCCCGATACATAGATTCTAGGGTTAAGCTTTTCTCGTAGCCCTGGTCATCTCAAGGCCAAGTCCAGTAGTCGATGGAAAGCCCTTGACCAGCTCTTTCCATCGCCATGTGGGTTAGCACCAATCGTCGCCAATAAGACCTCTAAACTTCGTGCCCTAGCTTGCCCTATTCGCATCGAGCGGAGAAGACAAAGGCAGCGGGCCGGGCCGGGTCGTCCCGGACCCGGCCCGCGGGTTAGCTCGTATAGCGCGTTTGGCAAGTGAGGAGCTGGGGCCCGCGCTGCGTTGTGTCGGCCTGTGGATATAGGAGTGGGGCCCACTGCTCAGCGTCGTCTCGTCTGTTGGGCCGCCTTTTTCATCAAGTGGGTCCCACCGTAGAGTTAATTAAAATTTTACAGATTTAATATTATGTAATGATTAAATGCAAATGTAATTAAAGTCAAATTTTAGAACTTTGGATGCTCATAATTCATAAACCCTAAGTTCAAATATATCAATATTATATGTCAAATTAATTAGAAAAATGAGAGGAGCGTTATAGCACTGTCAGAATTTCAATTGGAACATTATATCACCTAGTGATATTTAAGACCCTACTTAATGACCAAATTACCTCTAAACTTCAATTAATCATAACTTTGCACACACTTATCCAAATATACCTAATATGGGTCTCAAAGTAATCAGCAAAACCCAAGGATTACTCCAGTAGTATTAATTTTGCTATTTGAAGTATAATTTGACTAATCACTTTTGGACCCAAATCCTAATCTTGTAAGGCTCATAATTTCTTAACTACTAGTTCAAACCTAGGTAATATGGGTCTTAAAGTGATTAGTAGAACCTCTAGAATAACCTAGTAGTATTCAATTCTCTATTTGGATTAGTATTTGCTTAATCACTTTTAAGAACTAACCATAATTACCCTAATTAACCTTAGAACTTCAGTTGACTATAACTTGGTCAATTGAGCTCCAAATTAGGTCTTCCAATATACCATTTGGATTAGGAAGACCTAATTAATCGTAAACTATAAAATATTTAGGATCCAATGGTTAGATCTCTTAATCAACCCTAATCACCTTAAAGCTTAATTAGTGAATATTAACATAATTAGTGATCCAAATTGAATAATTTTAGTTTCTAATTTCTCATAGAGTAGAGTAAAAACTAATAGTGTAGTTGGTTTAATGATTTTGTGATTAATTTCATTAATCACTCCCTAATCACATAAACCCTAATTAAGCCATAACTTAACCAAATGAGATCCAATTTGGGTCTACTCCCAATTAAAGTAATATGTGGATTATAGGGAAGCTATAGCCACTAGGTTTGCTAAATTTTGACTTAATTTGGAAAAGTTAGGTTTTTGACCCCCATTTTAGGAAATCCTAATCTCCTTAATTAGCCCTAAACTTTGTATTGACTATACCTTAGCCAATACTTATCAAAATTTAGTGATTTAGGTTCTATGGAAATATTAGATAACAAACTATAATAAATTGATAAAACAATAAGAATCTATTAAGTAAAATCACCAAATTGCTCATATGAGTCAAATTTCTTAATTTGATCTCATACGGCTTAAAAATCACCCAAAATTGATGTACTTATTGTATAACTTCATATTAGATAGTAAGTAATCATTAAACATTGAAAATTTCTAATTTAGAGCCTTAATTCAAAAAGTAAATTTTTAGACCCTTAAAGGAGGGGCAAAATAGTCATTTTGCCCAAAATTAGGGTTAATTGCTTTTATGCCCTAATTTTATGTCATAATTGTTAAAAATTAGTAAATAGAGAAGCTTAGAAAAAAATTTCATTAATTTAAATATTAATTTAAGTTTTAAGTAAAATAATTATTTTCCTTACTTAGAAAATTCTTTGTAATTCATTAACTGTATGATGTGGGATTCATCTCACACCATACCTCTTTTATGAACCTCCTTAATCTATTCTTAATCTTTCTTATAACATTAGTTAGGTTATGTGTATTAGAATTTATCTTAATATTTAAGAGCTTATTTCCTTAGGAATTAGTATTAGCTCTTAAGTTAGAGTTCATTTATTGAGTAAAATGAGTTACTCAATATGTGAAGCCTTGATTTAGATAGTTTATAAATTTTTATAGTTTATTAATGATTATTTGATCTTTTTACTTTAGATTTAGGAATAGAGATATATCCTATTAAGTATGACTTCACTTAATAGGATTTTGCCTTAATCTTAATCTGTGAGTTTGTGTGGCGGCCGCCCCTTAATCATCTGGATTAAGAGGTGATCGTCAATGGGCAAACCTTCACTTAACATTTAGATTAAGGAATAAACCTTTGTAATCAAATGTCAAGGGAAGATATGTCATAATATGAAGAGCAAAAGAGAGTCAATCACTGAATGAGCATGCTATAATATGTCAGAGTGCGGAAGAAAAACAAGTAATAACATCCATATAATCTAGATAAGAACTGTACAACTCAAAATACATAAGCATAAAAAGAAAATCAGTTAAACTTGTATTATTACAAAACAACTTTAAGAGTTTAAGCAATAAAGTAAGGTCACTCAATCCTCACAAAGCAAAAGAAAGAACTAAGAGCCTTCTCCTGCACGCTCCTCCTCCTGAACCAGATTTTCAAAAGGTTCCACAACCTCGAAAATCTCAGAATCTACCATTGTCAGTTTCACAATGATAGGGCCCCAGCCAACAAAAGAAAATTCTAGTTTGACAAAATGTCTTAGTATAATTTAGGCTACAAATCATTAATTGAAGCAAATTTAGGCACAGAAACGCATTAAATAAAAGTGGCAAGAGTTATAATTAATTTAATTATAACTCAAACAAAATGTAAAGTAAGCACATACCTCAACTCAAGCTGCAGAAAATAGTTAAGTAACATATAATAAAATCTACTAAGTATAAGAAATTCCTAAGTAATATGATCAATTTAATATATGCTAGTCTACAATATAAAATAAAAGTATTGTGCTGAAAGTAAAGTTCTATCATCATAATATGTCATAAAGTGAGAACAAGCTATTATAATTTATATGAAAATTTGTAAGTGCTAAAGAACTGCTGCATATAATTAAAGTACTGTATAAAGAAGAATATAGTAAAATGTTGTAATTAAAGAAGTATACTGTAAATGTAAAGTAAAATAGTTTAACTCATATGGACATATTATTACTTAGTCTTGCCAAAAAGTAAAAGACCATTAAAAGAGTTCATCTGCAAATATTTAGGAGAAACATCCCAGATCCAAAATAACTTATTTCAAATTAGTTCCATCTGAAAATCTAAGAGAAACATCCCAGATCAAAGTAATGCCACAAAGTACCTACTGAGCATCTAGGAGAAACATCCTAGAGCAAAAGTAAAGTATCGTTTGAGCACCTAGGAGAAATATCTTAGTGCAAAAGTAAAATCACACTGTCCAGGCAGACTAAGTAAAACATATTCCACTATAAATTACATAAAATTCATTACATTAAATTCTTTCTTTCAATTAATAATATGCTTTATGAATGAATTAAATTAACATAGAAAAGATACTATGTTCCATATAATGTGTCGAAGTATAAATTCCAAAACAAGGAAGCAAAATATATAAATCAAGGTATCACTTTATTTCCTAATTAAGTTATTCTATCTAATCTGAACTTATACAAGTTTAGGATCTCTGACATCCAGCTATCGAGTATAAATCCAGGATATCGGTCCTATAAGTTAAAAGAAATTAGAACTAATCAAGTTCTAACATATATTAATCACATAATGCTTATTTAAGTTAAATAAATAAATCAAACGTTCTAATTGATGATTTTACGAATCCTAAGCTAATCTTGATTAATATGAATCAAAATTGAAGGATTAAGATGTTAAAATCCAAGTATTTGATTATAACATCTTAATCTAATATGTTCTAATCATAATGGTATAAAGTTAAACCTAAATTCTCACGAGCTGTAATTGAGGCTATCTTATTAAGCAAAATCAAGCTTTAATAAGATGGATATCTAATCTTAAATCTAATATTTTAATACAAAATAATCATAAATAAAGAATAAAATTATAGAAAACTATAAAGCCAAGGCTTCATCTATTACGTACCCATTTACTTAATAGATGAACTATAATCTAAATTTCTAAGCTAGATCCTAAGGAAATAAGATCCTAAGGGTTTAAGGTAAAGTCCTAAAGAGAATATTTAAGTCTTAATCTTAATCTTACTTGACTTTATTATGATATAATTAACTTATGGAAGGCATAAGATGAACTAATTTCACCTTATGAGGACTAAATTAGGACTTATATGGTAATTTAAAGGATTTTTAGGATATTTACTTAACATATCATTTTAATGAGTTTAAATATTCTAAAATGATTCCAAATAATATTTAATACATATTTTAAAGTTTTAATTATAAATCTAAGGTTTAAGAATGCTTAAACCTAAATTTGGGCAAAATGATAATTTTGCCCCTACTTAAGGATCTAAAATTCAACTTTATGAATTAGGGATATAATCTAGATTTTATTGAAGTGAAATGATTACTTACTATCTAATATGAGTTTAGACAGTAAGTACATATATTTTGGATAAGTATTAAGCCTGCTAAGGTCAAATTAAGAAATTTGACTTATGAGGGCAATTTGGTTATTTGACCAAATAAAACCTAAATTTTCTATCAATTTATTGAAGATTATTATCTAAGGTTTCCATAGAGCCTAAAATCATTAACTTCTGATGAGTATTAGCTAAGTTATAGCTAATACAAGTCTTAAGGTTAATAATTAGGATTTAGGGTGATTAGTGAGTGATTAGTAAAATTAATCATATAATCACTAAACTAACCACACCACTAAGTTTTATTATACCCAAGGAGTAATCAAAAACTAAAATTATTCAATTTGGATTATTAATTATGCTAATATTCATTAATCAAGTTGTAAGATAATTAGAGTTGATTAAGAGATCTAACTATTAGATTTAAAATATTTTTGTAGATTACTATTAATTAGGTCTTTCTGATCAATATGATATATTGGAATACCTGATTTAGAGCTCAATTGACCAAGTTATAGTCAATTGAAAATCTAGGGTTAATTAAGGTAATTAGGGTTATATTCTAAAAGTGATTAGGTAAATACTAATCCAAATAGAGAATTGAACACTACTAGATTATTTTAAAGGTTCTACTGATCACTTTAAGACCCATATTAACTAATTTTGGATTATTGTGTGAAAAGTTATGATCATTTGAATGTTAAGAGCATTTATAAAAATAATTAAGTGTCCTAATTATCATAAATCAAACATGCTATACTCAGTAGGTTTGAGACTTCCAGAATATTCTCCATAAATTTATGAGCAAAATGATATATAAATATGCCATAATTGCATTATTGGTTTTCAAACTATTGATAGATGAAATTCTAAAATTAATAGATTAATTAGACTTACATTAAATTAATTTAATGAATTAAGTTATGTATTTCAAATTTGATATGAGGCGGGCTGGGCTTTATCTTCATGCGGGCAGCCCAAAAAGGCGCTTATACAGGCCGAAGGAAAACGAGGCTCGACTTGCCCCAAATGAAAGAACTCCACCTTCTTTGACAGATGAGGAGGAGTTGAAGATTAGGGTTTTGACCTCGAAATTGAAATTCGACTTCGCTGTTGCGATTGTCACCCCCAAATTAACGAGTGGTGATGTTTTGGACGCATTTGGAAGTCATCGGATTTTCTCAAATATTTTAATATAATTAAATGCACCGAAAAATAGAGTAATTAAATAATTGTCGGAATCGAATTCTGACTTCATCGTTGAATTCCTCACCCCCAAATTAGCTAGGGGTGAATTTTTGAGAATTTTTGGAGTGCGTTTCAAAATTTTAAATTTTTAAATAATTAAGGAAAATAAATAAGTAATTATGCAGTCCCCAAATTACGATTTCCCTAATTTTTCTATTGCTTGCTGTCAGCCCCATTACCATTTTCGGCGCCCCCATGCCCCTTGGGCTAAGGAAAAAAATTGATGACCTCCCCCCTATGCTCATGATGGCGTAGTCCCCCTATCACCTCTCATTCTCCTCCTTTAAGAAGGAGCTCAAGCTCCTTCTTCATCCCCATTTGGAAAAAGCTGCAGCTCTCATTCCCTTCAATTGCTAGGTCTTGTGTTGAAGTAGGAGCTCTCCTCCTCCAAAGTTCTTGAAGCAAGCAAAGATTCCTCCTTCCTCCACTCCTTGCAAGGCTAAGGTACTCGTTTGCTCCTCTCCTTTGTCTTCTTCATATTGCTACTATACTTATTTGTAGCTCTAGAAACTCATGATAGAGTAAAGAAGCCATTAATGCTCATTGAAGCTTCTCATTTCTGTGAAAAATGCATACTCTGTTTTCGTCCATTTTGTATACCCTGTCATTTATTCATATTTTTCGTATAGCTAGGATGCTCCGTTTGTGCTGATTCTAGTGTTGATAAAAAGGTATCGGAAAGACATTTCCATTGATATATGACACTACTCATAGAATGTGGTGCCCCCGTACTGATAATAAGAAAGTACGGTGCTCCAACTATGGCAAATCCCCAACTTAAGTAAAGTTAGGTAAACCCAACCTGCCTTAAGCCAAGGACTTGTCACTAGGTGCTATAACATTCATCAATACAAATATCAAAGTGGCAGAAGTAATGCAAAATAGAGTAACATCCACAAGCATACATAGTAGGAAAAGAGAATGTAATATAGTAACTCATCACAATGCAGAAATAAAATACATCCATAATTTAATTATTACAAACTGAAGTTTAAAGAGAATAAAAATATCTCTCAATCTTACTAAAATAAAAAAGCAACAGCTAACTAAACAGCAGCAGCACGATCACCCTCCTGAATCTGCTCCTCTTCTGCGACACTGCCCACGAACACGTCTGAATCTGACATTTGTCGGTATCACAAATGCCAGGGCCCCAGTCAACAAAACAAAAATGTTACAGTTAGACAATTGTCTAAGTACATTTTAGGCTGTTTAAATGAACTAAATATTGAAAGATATCACATTAAATTATTTATTTTTTTAACATGCAAGCAATTATGGGGTGCAACAAGCTATACAAGAAGTGGAATACTATAAACTATCCATTTATAGTAAGCAATATGTATGTGAAACATCATACAAAACACCAAATAAACAAGGTAAGGCTAAAAGCAAAAATAACTACAACTACTGAAATAAATATGATCCTAACATGATTATGATCACAATAAAACATGCTGAGTATAGAAGAACACAAGTACTGAACATGATAGAATTCTAGCATCCTAAACATGCCATTTATACATATATCTAAGCCATAAAAGTATACATACAACATGCAGATAAATAAGAAAAAGAAAGGCCACTGAGACATGTGGCAAAAGCAAAGCAATATAAGAAATATAAGGCCACTGAGGCATATGGCAAAGCGAGCGAATACTGAAAATAAGGCCACTGAAGCATGTGGAAAAGCAAATCAGAAAAAGAATACAATTCAGCTAAAGTAGCAATAAGCATAAGATATAGTACTGCCATACCAGCCAATAGGCCATACAGGGCCTCCAATATCCATCAATCAATCCCCAGCCCAGCCATCTAAATATACTAGGTTTGAGTCTAGTCTATACAATAATACTACTGAAGAGGTATACTAAGCTAGGACATATTCTACTAACTGCAACTAAGACAAAACTGAATGATATGTAATTTCAATACTATCTTAGGATGTATCATCCATATCTTAAGTTTTTCCTATTATGCTCAAGGAATAAGGCTCAAAAATCAAGGTAAGCAAAGCAATCTAGTCAAAGTAATCAAGAGACTCAATCTAGACTTATGTGATATCTATTGTTATCTAATTACCAAATCTAACTATTCTGAGAAGGTACAAGTTTAGGATCTCCAATATCCAGCTATCGAGTATAATCTCAGATTTACGTCCTTAAAGTCAAATGGAACTTAACAAGTTCTAATCCAAAATTATGTGACGACTATATAGTTTAAGTAAGCAAATCAACAATCTAATTTATTAATATTTTACTCTCTTACCCAAATCTTGACTAAATAAATCAAGATTTAAGAATTTTGAACTTAAATCCTATGTTGAGTTCAAATCCCAAATCCTAAGTAATATCTTAATAAGGATATAGGGTTCACAATTTTTACCCCAAATTAAAGGTAAAGAGTCCTATAAGCTACAAGATTCAGGAACTAAGAACTTAGAGAAATGCTATTCTACTGATTATAAGATAAAATAATCAATTAAGAACTTGAGAATCTAAGATCTATATTCAATCCTTAAGATAATTTCATTATCTTAATGATTGAATCATCCTATACCCACATGGAAGGTTTCAAAGGATTAAACAATCAATCATTAAGGAATTTCAATTTGAGGTGGTTTAATTCAAATCGAAGATCTAAGTCTAAGATCTAAGATCTAAAGATCTGAAGTTTGATCACTTTAGACTTCTAACTAAATATTAACTTAGGAGCTTTAATTTATGCTTCTTTTAAAATCTAAGCTTATAATCACTGTAATTAAACTCATTAAGATGATATTTTAACAATTCTAAGCATTTGATTAACATTTAAGCTCATGATAATCTTTTTAGATTACTTAAGATTTAAGGGTCTGAGTTTTGATGACTTTAGATCTTAAGCTAAGATTTTTTTTTTCTTAGACATTTTCAATTACTTTTTCTTTTAACACTTAATTCTTAAGTTATCTTAACTAAACTTATTAATGAGATAATTAACCATTTCAATTATTAGATTTAAAGTTTAAGGCCATATGATCTTTATAAGAAAAACTTAAGATCTAAGTATCTTAATCAAGGATTTAATGAAGATCTCATGGAGTAATGATTACATTAACACTATTATTGTTCTAGGATTTCAGAGAATATTTTCAATCGAATTTATAGTGGTTTACTAAAATTTTTCAATCTTTAAAGAACCCTAAATCACATTTTGGTCAACATGACCAAAATGCCCCTCTTAAGGCAAAAATTGGGATTTTAGGGTTTAATTACCCAAATTTGTTCTAATCTATTTTAATGTGTTTCATATTACTTAATGAAGTGGGAAACACCCTTAATTTAGGTTTTGATTACCTAAATGATCTTAATTAGCACTAATCACTTAATTAAGCCACTTAGGGTGATTAGTGAAATTAAGGCATTTTAGGGCAATCCAACCTTACACTTAGGTTCTACTAGACTTAATATGAGGTTAGGAATAACCCCCAACCAAATCAGAGGCTTAATTATGGTTAAAATTCACTAATCCTTGATTAGGGTGATTAAGGAGTGATTAAGAAAACTAATTATTCAAAAATAATTTTAAGGGTCTGGAATTGTTCCTTAGGGTACAAGGAGCAATCAGAGCCCTTAAACTCATAAATTGGATATTTAGATGATTTTATATGATTTATTTAAGAACAGAGAAGGTTTGGCAAATAATTTTTAATCTAACCATTGGATCTAAGATTTTATTTTATATTTAGGTTCCTTGAATTTTTCTGATCCAAATGGTATATTGGATCTTATCATTTGGATCAATATAGCCAAAGTTATTCAATTAATTTAATCTGAATGTTTATTTAAATTAGAACTTTAGGTTTTGATTAATTAAATTCAGAATCATTAAAAATGCATTCCTAAAATTATTCAATAAACACGGCCCAAATTCAGAGCCACGTGGGTCACGGGTCGGCCCGACCCGTGACTTCATCCCATACCTCTCGACGGCCGCAAATTAGGGCAAACTCCAATCGCTAAATTCACTGCACTCCATCCACGCCACGCCACCAATTTGTTGGCTACATGTTCAGGCTTCGAAGGTGCATCAAATGAACCATAAACCCCTATCTGGGGGGCGCCAAAATGCCGGGGGACTACTCGACCGAGGCGTCCCTGAAGGCGCACCTGTGAGGAGAGAATTCTTCTCACCGAGGCCACGGATTTCGTCCGTGTCGATGCCTACATGTTCAGGGTCCTAAAAGGAAGCGATACAGCGAGACGGGAAGTTCTGGGGTGGTCTGAATTAGTGGAGTGCTACTCGAGGTAAAGCGAGCTGGAACTCTGGACGGGTCGATCGACCTTTGGTCGAATCGATTGACTCGATAGCACCCAACCCTTCGATATGGCTCGACAATCATTGTCGATCACTCCTAACGCCAAAAGAATGGCTAATTGCGTAGATGGTGCACACCATTTCTGTGAACCAGAGCTCCAATAGCAGTGCGCATTCAGACGGCAATTTCGCCATCTGGCCCACTGCCAGGCCTCTCCCGAAGGCTCAGACGTTACTGGGAATCTGGGTGAGGACCTATCGCAGCATCTAAGGTTAGAGATGAAGCGAGCCGAGCTGAATCCAGCTCGATAGAGGCGATAAGGTCGGAGGCTATACCTAAAATGAAGTCGAGCGTACAAATGGGGATTGCAGAAGGACAGACAACCTTCGCTGATCTAGGCACAGCTTTAGGGAACTTGAATGCCAAGTTTACCCTCAGATTTGACTGACGGGGCCTGGTTCACCGATTTGGAGGCAGAGGTGTCCGAGCTTAGCAAGAAGAAGTGGGAGTTCCAGAGAAGATACGGGGTAAGCAAAGGAAGTCCCAGGCGAGCTCTACGACTATTTATAGCCACTGAAGAGCTTCCGGAGCCCTAACCGAGCCGACAGCTTCGACCCGTGCCTGCGGATTGGGCTCCGAATGGGAGAGGGTAATTCCGGGAGAATCACCAGGCTATGGCGCGAATGAGATCGTGGGGGACAAGATTCCATCCCTGTACTACCATGAGGGTAGGACGTTGGTATCCTTGTAACAACCCAAGTTGTTACTTTGCTCAATTAAGACTAATCTAAGTCTTAATTAAAGTTCTAAGTCACTAATTAAGTAATTTAGAACTCGCCTCTGAAACCTAGGACAAACCAGAAGTCAACAAAGTCAAATCAGGAATACTGGAAAATTTCAAACCTTAGAAAAATTGACTTTTTTATCTAGACCTCAAATTGAAAATCTGACTTTACAATTGCATTCAGAACACCCAAATTAGCTAGGGGTGAAATTTTGGAGGCATTTGGAAGTCGTTGGATTTTCATCGAATATTTTAATATTATTTAAATACCCCAAATAATCAAATAAATAAATACTCGTTGAAACGAAAATCCGAGTGTGCGCCGTTGCGTTCCTCACCCTTCAATTAGCTAAAAGTGATTTATTAGAAATTTTTGGGATGCATTTAATAAGAAAAATTTGATTAATCAAATCCGTATAATGTAAATTAAATTAAATAATTTAATTTTTAGGGTTAACGACGTCGTTCACTTAAGTCCAACGCCGTCACCCGTTAATTTTTTCACGCCATCAGGATCTAACGGCAATCCCTGACCATTCGATCTTCGATCGAATGGTCCGTGCCCCTCGTCCCCGCGAAGCCTGCGCGTGGCAACCCTGCGCACGCGTCGGGATCCTTCGCTCGCAGGTGGCGATCGCGCGAGCTTTCCACCGCTTCCAGCCACCGCTTAGGCACCGCTTAGGACTAATATAAGACCTCTAGGGCCTCGACTTCGCCCGTTTTGAGCTCAGAAGACCAGTTTTCGCCGATCAAAAAAAAATTTGAACTTTCCCTGTCGTTCATCAAAGGTACCCCTTATTTCCTTCGATTTCCTCTTAATCTTAATATTTCAATTTCGTAAAGTTATTTCAATTGTTAGATTAATAATTGAACGGTTTCGATCATGCTTAGGATGGAGCGATCGATCTAATTTCGATCGGGATCTACAGTAGTATACAGTAAAACTCTAGCCGCCTGTAGAAATCTAAGGTTGGCTCCTGTCATCAATCCATGTAGTCTTAGGCTTTGTTTCACCTGGCATTAGATAGGTCTCGATCTCCTCTTCTCGTCGTCATACAGGATGACCCCTATCGTCGCCGGAGGAGTCGTAAATAGCAAGCCCTAAATCCCCGTTCACGGTCTGTCGCGCGAAGACGAAGGACTTTTCGGGCCGGTCGGGTCGGCCCGGGCCCGGCTCGTGGCCCGCATCCGCGGTGTTTTGGCTGCTGCGGCGGGACCCACCGCGTGACGCGCGGCCAGTCGCAGCGCGACACGTGGCTCTGCGAGTCAGCGGACTGGCAGTGGGACCCGCTGTTGTCTGCCGCGCCAGTAAGAAGCTGCCACGTGTCCTGCAGAAAATAATTAAATCAGTTATATTTATAATTATATGTCAGTTAATAATAACTGAATTAATTATATATATGTATATTATAATAACAGAATTATTTAATTTAAATTAAACAGTAAAATTAATTAAATTAATACTAAACTTTAAACCTTAATAACTCCTAAAATACACATCCAAATTATGCAAATAAATATATCAAATTGATCAAAAAAATATGAGGAATTTATTGATGCCAATAATTTTGCATTTGGACCTGTATTTAGCAAAATGATATTTAGGGTTATTAATTTAACTTAATTAAAAATCACAAACATTCAATTGGCTATAACTTTGCAACGATGAATCCAAATATACCCAATATGGGTCTTAAAATACTCACAAAACCCTAAGGATCATTTTAGTAGGGTTAGCTTTGCTGTTTGGATTAGTTTGAGCCTAATCACATTTAGGACCTAACCCTAATTACCCTAATTAACCCTATAACTTCAATTGACCATAACTTAGTCAATTGAGCTCCAATTTGGATGATCCAAATATTAATCTAGATCAGAAAAATCTAATTAACAGTAATATACAAAAATATTTTAGATCCAACGGTTAGATTGGCTAATCATCTTTAATTAACCTAAATCTAGATTAGTGAATATTAGCAAATTTAATAATCCAAATTGAGTGATTTAAGTTTCAGAGGACTCATAAAATTATTTAGAATCAATCTATAAGGTTGGATTCGTATTTAAGTGATTAATTTTACTAATCACTCACTAATCAGCCTAAACTTTAATTAGGTCTTAACTTAGTCAAATTAGGTCTAAATTGAGCCTACCACATGTCATTGTGATCAGTGGACTATTTGTAAACCATAGCCACTAATTTTGCTTAATTTAGACACTAATTGGCAAAGTTGGGATTTTTGACCTATAATTAAGAATCCCTTAATTAATCTTAAACCCTAGATCTTGTATTGGCCATAACTTGGCCAATACTTATCAGAATTTAGCAAATTTAGATTTTATGGAAAGCTTAGACAGTAAAGAACGTTAAACTGAAAGAAAATTTAACTTTTACTTAGTCAAATTACTAAATTGCCCTTATGAGTTAAATTTATTAATTTGATCTCATATGGCTTAATAATTGCCCAAAATTAATTTAGTTGCTGTCTAATCTTATATTATACAATAAGAAGCACTTTCCAAAAGAAAATTTTCAGAATTTAAGCCCTAGATCAAAAGTTGATCTTTTGAACCCTTAAGTAGGGGCAAAATGGTCATTTTGTCCAAATTTAGGGTTTAGCCTTTAAAAGCCCTAAATTCAGTTTTTAATCACTAAAATCAGTAAATAGAATGACTTAGAACTGAAATTAATCAAATTCAAGTCTAAATTAGGTTTTGATTAAAATGATCAAAATATGCTCCTTAAGAAAATTCCTAAGTAAATCATGAGTATTCTTCTTTCATTAATTACTCTTAGATCATACCTTAGGTCTTATAACATTAGTTAGGATGTGTGTCTTGAGAGATACTCTTAGTAATTAAGAGCCTTAATTCTTAAGATTATGAATAGATCTTAAGTTAGAATCCATCTATTAAGTAAATTGGGTTACTCAATAGGTGAAACCTTGAGTTTTCTAGTTTATAGATTTTCTTAGTTTATTAAATGATTATTTGATCTTTAAACTTTAGAACTAAGAATAGAGATCTATCCTAATGAATTTGATTTATCATTAGGATTTACCCTAACTTAATCTGTGAAGTGGAATTTTAAACCTTAGACCCTTAGTTTTACTTTTAGATTAAGTGATTAGACCCCATCATCTGGAGTCTAATTCTTAATATTTTCATCTTGATTTGGCTAATCAAGATGAGGTTGGGATGAATTAAAATTACAAAATTAGGTCACTGATTTATTCATTTTAACTAAATAGTTGTCTTTTGATTAAATTATAATTAGGATTTGGCCAGTCATAATTATCTTCAACTAGTAGGATTCGTGATTCTAAGTTACAGAATGCGTAAGAATTGATAATTCTGAAACCTATGTAACTTAGAGTAGATAGAACGAATAAAGTAGATAACAACGGATATCACCTATATTTTAGATAGAGTTTCTTGCTCACTTTGATTTTGATGCTTTGCATTCCTTGATTTTGAGCCTTATACCTTGAACATGTATTATGTACTTAAGATATTTGATAAATATCTTATGTTAATTTGGAACATTTATAAGCAGCATTATGTTTTCGTTTCACAAGTGGTTTGTAAGGTGTAGCTTGATTAGTATACCTCTTCGATCAATTCGTTCGGGGTCGGCAACCTTTTGAGGGTTTAATGTCCGACAGTCTATTGGCCATGCCTAGTCCGAGTGATAGGATGGATAGACTCTTGCCCTACTGACTATAGAGTCAGGATTCTGATACGGATATACTAATTCAAGTACACTTACATTAAGTTCTGTCTTAGCTCATCAGGCTAAGAGTTTTCAGTAATGTTCAGTTCAGAGTTTCTTAGCTCATCAGGCTAAGATTTGCTGAGTTCGTGTTCAGTTCAGGTGACTTAGATAGTTACTGCAGTTTTAGTTTCAGTTACTATTTTACTTGTATATACTGCATTGTAGCACTATTTTACTTACAGCTTTCATGCATGTGTTATATTTATAGGATGCTAGTTTTACTTACTGTTCTCATATACTCACATAGGATGTTAGTTGCTTTCAGTTTTATATTGTTCAAATTATGTATGTCACCTAGCATATTCTATTTGATCATAAGCATATTTAGGTTTTACTTTTCTTACAGTTTTACTTTTCTTTTACTTACCTGTCTTTGTTGCAGTTGCTTGGAGGAGGTATGTATTACTTCCTAGTTGTTTTAGTTATAAACTGTTTGTTTATAACTTTATACTGTTCTTTTGTACGCTTTTCTGCACCTATTTTGCTCAGTTCTGTTTTTATGGTGATATCTATTTAACTTAATAAAATTGTTTGCCCTAAAATGTACTTAGATATATTGTCTAACCAGTTTTTCTTTTGTTGGCTGGGGCCCTATCATTATGAAACTGATAATGGTAGGTTCTGCGTTTGTTGGGGCAGTAGATCCAGTGGAGAGCTTGCCATTGGAGGAAGAGCCCGTTCTTGAAGATTTATAGCTTTAGTTTTATTTCTTTCAGTGAGATTGAGAGTCCTTTCAGTTCTTTTAAACTTATTAAATTGTTTTAATAATACATGTTTATATTTCTCTTTAAGTACTTTACTTATTCTGTATTGTTGTATTTATACTGTATTAGATGGATGTTATGTTTTATGCTTCCGCACTCTGAGTTCATGTATGATCATTTAGTGATAGTATTTTTGTATGAATGGCAAAGTCCTTATTTAAATTGGATTAGAATGTGTGTCTAATCCAATCTTAAGTGGGGACATTGTCATTTGGTGACCCCTCCACCGTAATCATGTTAACTTAAGAGTTAACAGGACCACGGTGGAGCTGGGCTGCCACAATCCTATTGGGAGTTTTCGGCGGAATTGCGCCTGGGACGATGATGAACAGCGACATGTAAGGCACCGCCGTTCGATGGGTCTTCAGTTACGATTGAGCAGTCCAAATCTCCTGCTTAACAACGGTTGATCGGGAACGCAGATCGCCCGTTGGATCAAAATGAAATGATCCAACGCTCGATCCGAGCTGCTTAAGGCGGGGCGCGGGAGGCCGTTGGATCGGGCTGTCGATTGGGCGGCTACGATCTGATCACGGCGTGGGATGGATCATGCCGTCGAACGAATCACGCCAAGATGCGTGCTAGCCATCCTACGGGTCCATAGATATGCGCCGCTGTCAGGACCTCGCAGCGGATCTGCAGCGGTCCCGACAGCGAATCCTAACCTTAAAATTTAATTAAATATTTAAATTAATTAATATAATTCATTTAAATAATCATATTAATTCTTATTAAATTTATAGATCCAATTTAGGATCAAATAAGCTCCAAAAATTCCAAAAATTCACCCTTAGCTAATTAGGGTATGAGAAATTCAAAAATAAAATCAGATTTTAATTTGGAGATCAAAATAATTTAAGTATTTTTAGGGCTTAAAAAAATAGTCAAAAATATCAAATTTTCCATTTTAGCTCCAAATGATCTCAAACTTTTAGGGTTAGGTTTAAATGACCCATTGATTCTAATGGAATCAAAAGCAAGGCTTGGTTTAGCTTACATAATCTAGATTCAGCTGAGATAACAACTAGGGTGGTTACATGGAATGCTTTGGATTGAGAGAATTTGAGCTCGAAAATAGGCCTTACAGGTTTCGTCTATGCGAAAAATACCGTCTGGCGCTGTAGCGCCCAAGATTGCAAGTTGAAGAAACCATATATAATTAATTATTAAACAGTAAATAGTAAGTTGGACCGCTGCAGCGCGCCATAACGCGATGTAGCGGGCTGTAGCGGAATTTCGGGAAAACTTTAAGAAATGCCAAAAATGAATTAATTAAACAGTTATTTCACAAGTTAGTTTGCTATCGCGCGCCATAGCGTGCCACAGCGGGCCGCAGCGCTGAGAGCGCTACCACACGCCGCAGCTCTAAAAGCATCACAGCGTGCTGCAGCGCTAAAATTGCCACTGCGCGCTGGAGAGCCCAAAATTGCAAAACGGCCCAGATTTTTGTAAAACTGCCCAGTTTTGGCTGAAATGGCCAAAACTTCGCTGTTTTTACAATTTAAGGTCCCTAGGACCATAGTAGGACTAAATTATATAGGAAAACTATAGCCACTGAGTTATAAAATTATAGGTGGAAATTAAGTTTGAAACTTTGTACCTTAAATGTATTGTGTGAATTGCTAGGTAGCTTAGAATTCCAGTGCCAATAATAATCTAAAATAATATTTAGATTTTTAAGCCTAAAAAAATCTAAAATAACCAAAATAACCCTAACCATAATTAGCACATAACTTAACCAATTAAAGTCTAATTTTGGTCTACTCCCCGTTAAAGTACTTAGTGTAATATAGGGAAGTTATAGCCACTGAGTTGCTGAATTTGGACACCAAATGGAAGAGTTAGCTTTTTGACCTCTCTTAACTTAGAAAATTATTAATTTGCTCTTAGAAATTCAAATGACTATAATTAATTCATTAGACCTCAAAATTTAGTGTTCTTAGACTCTATGGAATCCTTGAATAGTAGCCAATAGTAAACTATATAAAAATTTAGATTTCATTAAGTGCAATTTACTTAAATACCCCTTAAGTCAAATACCTTAGTTTGAACCTATAGGACCCATTGTTTATCTAAATTGAGGGTACTTACTACCCATCTTCATGTTAAATAGTAATGAATCATTTGGCAGTAAGAAATTCTAATTTAGAGCCCCAAATCAAAAAGTCACTTTTTAGACTCTAAAGTAGGGGCAAAATTATCATTTTGCCCAAAATTTAGGTTAAACATCTTTAACATCTAAATTATCTTTTAAAGAACTCAAACAAGTATTAGAACTATGTTAGAATTATTTAAGTGAGAAAAATTAGCTATTATGTTGAATTTGTTAAAATTTCTACAAAATTCTCCAAGTCTTTAAGATCTTTCACCTCATATTAGGATTACTCCTGAGATTATAACTAGCTCATAAGTTAGATTTCATTCATTAGATAAATGAGTTATTCAACAAATGAATTATTGGTTTTATTAGTTTCTAGATTTTACAATTTATTTAGATTATTTTATCTTTTAACATTAGATTTAGGATTAGAGATTCATCCTATTAAGATTGATTTACTTAATAGGGTTTACCTCAATCATTATATCACTTTTAGACTGAAACCTAGATCTTATGTCTTATCCTTTTGGATTATGTGATTAAGCCCAATCTCCTGGTGTTTAATCCATAATTTATAGCTTAGTAGATCTTTGATAGAATGTCTAAATTTATCAAATTAGGATGTTGTAATTTATTAATTAAGCTTGTAGTCATATTTGATTGGATTAGATTAGAACCTGATCAGTTCTAATCTTTTCAACTTATAAGGACAAATTTCTAAATTGCACTTGATAGTAGGAATTGGATATACTAAATTTGTGTAGCTTCGAATAGTTAGAATAGTTTAATTAGATAATAATAGTGTCACCATGTGTAGAGAGTCCCTTGCTTACTTGAATTATTTGTGCTATGCATTTTTTGTTTTTATGCTTAATTCCTTAGACATATCATATAAGACAATTTTGTGCATGAAATGAAACTTAGAATAATTAGGATAATAGTTGCCTTTGGGTTCAGTATATTTTAGTAGATTCAGGTGCACATTTACCCTAATGGACAGGAGTAAGGAGTAATAAGGATGCTTAACATTACTCATTGAGGAGTGTGTGTTAGGCTTGGAACCCATATAGTCGTGCAGACGTGCTTGACTCCTCAGCCATTTCTGGACATGTCCATAGAAATAAAGTAAAATAAGTAAGAGATTCTGCATTTGTAGTTACTGCCTCCTCAGTTTTGCTGCTGGATTCTGTCTGCCCTAACCCAGAAAGGCTATGAGAATTTCTGTCTACCTAAGCCGAGAAAGGCTTTGGGGATTTCACCGGCTCGATGGCAAACTTTCTAATATGGCAGTCTTTACATACCCATTTCAGTTTTCAGCTTACTATGTACTATATTCTGATGTATATTTTAGTCAGCTATTTTTCTTTACTTACTTGCTCAATTGTACATATTTTTAGGATGCTGGACTTTATTACTATAACGGCTCTAATAATTGGATAGAAGATTAATCCAAATATTAGGATGTTACCTTAGCACCCAACACTTGATTAGAAGAAAGAAAATCAAGTGTAGAGGCTAAGTGGCCAAGTCACTTTATGAGTTGTTATTAAGTTAAAATGAATGAAAAGGAAGATATAAATGCAATAATGCAAGTATTTACAATACAAGCATCACCTGAATAGAAGGGCTCTTAATCTATCATATTTTGGTATTTAAATATGATAGGACAAAAAAAAAAAAAAGTGTAGTTATACTAAACAGTCTAAGCACATTTTAAAATTGGCTATGTTTTTAGATTAACAAGATTTCACAATTATGATTTACAATTTAAAGTAAGCAGCGGTGCTATAAAAGCTGTAAAGTATGGGAAAATGAAGTAAGCATAATTGTAAGGAAAACAGTATGAAATAAGTTGAGTAAAAATACTCTCTTTTATTAAAGTCCTAGCCTGTATTGAAAAAAATTGGTAAGGGAAAGCATCCTAAAGGCTAGAAAGTACTATGTGCATAAAATGAAAGCAATATATATTTAATGGAATTTATGCTAAGTAAGAATGACATATTGTGAAGCATTAATTGAAATTAAGCAACATACAATGTATCCAAATTAAACTGAAATAAGCAATACACAATACTGAAAATAGAGAGTGTAAAGCAAAGGAAATAAGAAAATATCTTATATTCTCAATCTAAGACAAACATAGTCTAAGACTATGTAATGTAGGCATAACTAAACCGTTATGAAGAGATCTTACAATTAAGATTGTAAAAGAACTCTTATATCTTTAATTAAAGTAACATTTAGAAATTACCTCATTCTGTAGGAGTACACAACAGAATAGGCGAGGAGTTAAGCACGTCTACCTAACCAGATACAGTGGGGACGTTGAACATTCACATTTACCCTCTTTAAAATGTGAAGTACTATTATAAGCGCTATATTTTGTACTCAAATTTGTCATAAGGCATTCCCCTTTTAAATTTTATGAAAATCTTTATTTATGCACAATAATCTTGAATGAATATTCAAGGAAAGAAGCTCAAAGCTAGGCAAGAATTCAATAAATTTCAATAATTATAAAGTATGTGATATATTTTTATTATCTAAACTCTAATAATCTACTCTATGATTAGAGCTAATTAAGCTCCAAATTGACTTATAGATATTTGATCTTAAGTCAATTCTTACTAAAAGTAGAATAAATGTAAGTTTGAAAATTAATATTTTCATGTACTTTGAAGTTAGGAAAAGAGATTGATTATATTCACTTTGAAATAATCTAACTTATGATTATAGGGAACTAGAAATTTAAAAAGAAACTATTATTTTCAATCAAATTGATTGGAAGCTAAAGTCCTAAAATGTACCATTGAAATGGATACTTTGAATTGAATACTTAAAATTTCTAGATACTTTTCTAAGTATTTGTTAAGTGAAAATATCTGATATTTTCTTAAAAAATTTTAAGTCTTTTAATTCTTAGAAATTTCGACAGAGTCTCATCTGTTTTTATTCAAATAAATAATTTACACAAACAATATATAAGTCAATTTATTGACTATCTCTAGTTCTAAAATAGAGTTTAATCCATTTTATAGGATTGCTCATTTCCAGTTATACAATAGAGTTTAATCCATTTTATAAGATTGCTCATTTCCAGTTCTAAAATAGAGTTCAATCCATTTTATAGGATTGCTCATTTCCAGTTCTAAAATAATTTCAAATGTATAAAATCAAATAAAATAGTTTATTAAACTATAATTCATACATCCTATAACAAACATCTAATAAAAAAATACAGAAAATAATTTATAAAGACAACATTATTTGTCTTATTGCATGACATTTAATTAAGCATTTCATTTTTTTGTATCAATTTACAACTCATCCTGAAAAGAACAACATCATTAAGATTAACAATTAAATATAAAGAAACAAGAATTGTTTAAATTAAATTTTTAACACAATATTTAAATCTTTAAATGCATTTGATGATATAAATTATAATAATATTAATTTTGGCATGATTCAGTGATTCTGTCATATGGTTTTAATATGAGAAGTGACGAAATTTAATTATATGAGAAGTGACAAAATTTAATTATATGGCAACCCATGTTCTTTTATAACAACATTTAAATCCCATAGAATACACTACAACATTTAATCTTATAATTAATTGGCAGCATAAGATTAGAATGATAGAATTAACAGTATTTAGATCTTAACACAAATACATGACAACATTGAGATTTCTTTGGATCTTATACAATAAATGGTAACATCCAATCTAATAATATATATTGGCAGCATATAACTAAAAGAATGACAGCATGTGAATCTCATAATATAATTTGTAACAGAATTTAATCACATTTGAACTATATGGAAGCATTTGATCTTGTAAGATCTCTTTTTAGAAAATGGCAGCATTTTGATTCATGATGTGATTCACATTGAAATAAATGGTAGCACTTGGATGGCAAGGCAACATTTGTATAAAATGAATGGCAGCATTTGTATAAGGTAATTGGCAGCATTTGTATAACATGAATGGCAGCAATTGTATAAGGAGCATTATTTGATTCATTGAGATAACAACATTTAATCTTAAATAATAATTGGTAGTAATTCTATCATATTAGAATGAATGACAATATTTGAATCTTAAGGAATACATAACAACATTATATTCATTGAGGTAGCAGCATTTAATCTTAAATTATAAATGGAAGCATTAGAATCTTATAAACTAATGGCAGCACTTGCTTTACGTTGAAATAAGTGGCAACACTTATCCTCTTATGATAATATTGAGATTTTATAGGATATGTATTGCAACATATGTATTTATTAAAAGAATAATAACATTGATACTTTTGTATCTCACAAATAGATGACAGTAATTCAACCTTATGCAAAACAATTACAATGCGTGCACTACTCTCTTAATTGACCCAAGATCAATAAACATGAACGAATGATGATGACCCTTAAGATAATAACCATTGCATTTCCAGCCAATGGAGATCATGGTGCTTGATACAAGTGAGAAAAACAACCATTTATAATCAATTTTCCACATGTCATAATAAAATTTTCAAGCATAATAGAAGTATGCTCTAGCCACCAAACAAACATGTGACAATAAATGATCCCCTTGAAGATCAAACAACAAATGCACTATATCTCTTCTACTGGGCTGAAAATGACCTGATAATTATTTCATTCCATCAATCTTTAACATATATAAAATTTAAAAAGATCGTTACTTCTAATTATGATAAAACATTTTGCATTAACCTTTTGATCTCAAAGTTTATAGAAAATGTTTAATATGTACAGTTTCTCCATTTTCTACTCAAATAACCAATTTTGAGTTAAGTTGTAATCTGCATATGAACAACCAAAAGTTCTCTTGGGCTTCATTTTCAAACTTATTCAAAAGTGTGTTGCTATAATAATGAAAAAGATCAACAAATTTGGTTAAGGGTTCACAGAACCATAAAAAATCACATCTTTGTGTTTTGGTTATACCAGCCCAAATAAAATCTTCAAATAACCCCTTGTTTTCAAAAAGGCATGAAAACCAACTATTTTAACTTAATAATATACTTGTAAACCATAGATTATCATCCTTCTTCTCATTCATCAATGCTAAAAGAATCATAAATGATGTTAGCAAAGTCAACACTTAATGTTTGGTGATCTAGCCTACTTTGAAGTTTATAACGAACTTGCGACATAATGTTATAGTCAGAATCAATGTTCGACTTTTAAATGAGACAATTAAATAGAGAATTTTTTCTTAGCAAAAGGTTCTATCAGTTAGCTCCTAATAACAAATATGGTGTCATTTGCTTACACAAGTATATATAAGTGAAATAATAAAATTCATTAGTAGAGACGAGTGGTATTAAATGCTAAGCTATTGCAAACTACTTAAGATAAACCTTCAACATAATGATTCAATTACATTTAAAACTCGGCTGTAAAAATGATATATAGCAAGCATAGCAAAGCACCAAACTATAAAATTTACAGCAGTTAGGATCTTGTTTCGTTGAATAGGTCGATATTCTGAAACTAGTAAAACACAATTTCCTACCACATTAAAGAAGTCAAGAATATACAAGAAACAACTACGCATGTAAGCCACAACAAATAAGTGAATAACAATGCATCATATAAGGATAAACTAAAGTCCCATTGAAGTAATATGTAGTGGCCTTAATAATAAGAAGATAGAAATGTATATTTAAAAGCTTCATTAAATAGGTTCAACAGGGTAAGGGAATCAAGGGTACACAAATTGATCATTCTTGCATTTTGTTAAATGACAACATATGAATTAATAAAGAAATGACAACATTTAGATTTATTTACATGGCATCACTATATCAAAAAGCCAAAATAAAACTAGTGTCTCATAAAAGCCAGGTGACAAATTACTAAGTATAAACAAATATTTTTTGATTTAGTGCCTACAATAAACAACATCATATGAATCCATCAAAAGAATCGTTCATAAACCAACCCCAAAGATTCAACAATACTGGACATAATTAATGAAAGAAAATAAATACAATTTGAAGAATTATCAAAGTATAATAAGATTCTATGCTGAACAATACCACTATTTATTAATAAATTTAACTTCTATTAAGGTTAATATAATACTGCAACTAGAACATAATAGATCTGAATTGATCAAGCAATAGAATCATTTTGGTTATATTAATATTTTGTAGAATTTGTAAGATCTATATATCAACATAAATTCTTTCATGTCACACTACCGTTCTCCACCTTGACAACTTAAAGTTTCAAGTAATAATGTAATCACATAATAACTGAAGGGAAAAAGTGGGTGGAGTACCTTATTTGCAGTTTTAGGTTTTAGGAGGTCACCCTTTTTCCGCCACCAATTGCTTGCAATCCTTCCTGTGAACAACAAAAATATCGAAGGTCTAGATAAAGATCGCATATGTATGGCTTCGACACTTACCTAGATCGAGATATTTGGCTGTGTGCTTACAACTTGCGGGCGGATGAGGTTGCATTGATGACCAAGGTTTCTGGTAGACAGATAATGGCTTAGACAAGCGGTGGAGGCCACGCGTCATTGCTTCACGCCTCGGTTGAGCGGCGACTTTTCTTCGTTCCTTTCGTCGCTCGAAAGATAAGGTGAGAGGCTCGGTCGCGTGCCAAGGGTATGGGATTTAGGGTTTGCAAAATGAACTGATATAAGGAAATTATATATATATATATATATATATTTGATTATTTTATAAATTTCATTTAATTAGAATTATATGATGATATATTCCTAAACAAATATTTGAAAAATTGTTTTTTAACTAAATTCAGAATAACGGACTCAAAAATGAAGTCAAAATTTTAATCAGAAGTCATCTTAATTATTTCAATTATCAAATTATGAAAATATAATAAAATAATCAAGAAATTTTGACTATCTCTAAAACTCACTAAAATTTCACCCCAAGCTAATTTGGCATGAGGAATGCAATGGAGAAGTCCGTTTTCGATTCTGAAGTCTAAATAAATTAGGTATTTTCAGAATTATCTGAAAACCAGGAAATATTGGAAATTATCAAATGGTCTTCAAATTGCACGAAATTTGAGGTGGAGGCTTTTAACTCTGTTATAAGAGTAATAAAAGAGATTTGGGATCAATTAGATCACTAATTAATTGGTAATAATATCTGGGTTGTTACAACTACTTACTATACGTCCCATATTCAGATTTCTATCATTTAATTTGCATATATCATATGATTATCAGCATGTTTAGGATTAGACTTTACTTTCAATACTTTTACTTACTGTACTATATATGTATATGCCCATTCCTTGCTTAGTTATTAAGGTGTGCATTTGTCTCATTTGTTGATTAGTTATAAATATTATAATTATAACTATCCCTATTTCTTTGTACGCTTACTGCACATATGATTTTACTTTACTTTTGTTGTGCTTAAGTATAATAATGGTGACATTAATAACTCATATAAAATATTCAGCCTAAAATGTACTTAGATAATTGTTTAATAAGATTTTTCTTTTATTGGCTGGGGCCCTAGCATTATGAAACTGATAATGTCAGATTTAGATAGGTTTGAGGAGCTGGGTGCTGAAGAAGATGTGTCGTATATAGAGGTGGAGCTCTAGTCAGGAGAGCTAGATACTATTTAGTTCCTTCTTAGCTTCTTGTGAGGAAGAGTGATTTGTTTTCAGTCTTTAAAACTATCTATTTAATATTATAATAATACAGGTACTGTGATTGTGATTTACTTTATGCACTTTATTATTTTCTGAGCTATCTTATTACTATTTCTTATGTGATGCATGGTGAATAGATGTACTATTTACTTCATTTAGCTTCCGCACTCTATCTGTATGTTAGATTTAGTGACTGATCCTCTTAAAAGTTCTGTGCACATCCTCCACTTATTAGTGGATTGTGGATATTACGTAATACAATGATAAGAGAAGGACTTGCACAAGTGGCCTCCACTCCTTATCCTAGTGATTGTGGGCTTATGGAGCGGGGTGCTACATCACCACTCTACTCGATTAGCAAATAAAATTGAAGACGTTAACACTGAGTTCGAACCTTCGAGCATATGAGAACAAGATTACTCAATAAGGCAATGCCCTAAATTTTTTATAGTTAGGGAAGGGATTCAACTTTTTAGATCGATGAAATACATTGTGGTGCCCCACCCCTTAATCCATAAGATTAACCTAAGGAGTGGTGTGTCACTCTAACTAACCATTCATTTATTATTGGATTAGGATGAAATTCACAATCCACCTAATAAGGGAATGAGTAAGTATAGAATCAAATAATCAGTCACTATATAAGAAATTCATACAGAGTGTGGAAGCGATTTAAATAGGAAACATCCAAGCATCACAATAAAAATAATATGGAATATGACTCAGAATAATCAGCATAGCAAATCTAAAACATACAGTCATGAGTACCTGTATTATTACATAACATTAAGTTTAAATAATTAATAGCGAAAATCTTCTCATCCTCACTTGTAAGGAAACTAAGTAGCAGCTCCCTCTAAAGGCTCCTCCTCTCGATAAGGCTCCACCTCTAGCACCTAATCGTCTAACTGATAGGAATCTACCATTATCAGTTTCACAATGTAAGGCCCCAGCCAAAGAAAAGTTAAATCTTATTAGACAAATTTGTCTAAGTACATTTTAAGCTGATAAATTTTATATATTTTGTAATATCACCATTTAACATACTCTAAGCAATAATTAAATCAAGTAAGGGAGCAACTAGCACAATAAAATAGAGAAAAAAGCTATAAACAACATTTATAACTTAAGCAAAAAAGAGGCTAAGACTTGCCTCAAATGTAAGCCAAATAGGGTAGGGCATATAAGTATAAGTAATTGAACAAGTACTGAAAGAAAATGCTACATCTTAAACATGCTGGTGATCATAAGAAGTATGCAAGTTAAATAAATAAACTCAATAATGATACATATAAATAGTAGCAATAAATCTAATTTCCTAAAATATATATAATCAAAACAAAGAAATAACTGACTGAATGAAAATACTGAAGCGTATACAAAACATCAATACTATATATGAACATCCGTGTACTAACTGCCATCAAAAAAAGGCTAATCTAGCCCACTGAATATCAAAGAATCTTAGCATCAACAAGGAGGCTAAGGCACAAAGCTATATTCTCCTGGCAGTCATCAAGGGAGGCAGAAAACAAATAACAAATTTTCTCCTAGCATCAACAAGGAGGCATAGGCATAAAATATAAGCAAAGTCTTCTCCTAGTGTCAATAAGGAGGCACAGGCAGAAGACATAACTGAGAGATAGCTCTAACACATGCAATTTTATCTTTAATTATTTATATTAATATTTTTATAAGGAATTTAAGGAGCCTCCATATTTTCCTAAAATCTTATTCATGCATCAAAGTCTTATATAATATGTCCAAGAAAATATGTCACAAATATCAAGGAATGTATAGCACAAAAATCAAATAGTAAGTAAGGGACTATACTAAGCATGGTGATATTATTTATTTTCTAGTTTAACCATTCTAACTATTCCAAATTACACAAGTTCAGGATCTCTAATTCCTACTATCGAGTGTAACTTAAAAGCTCAGCCTTATAAGTTAAAACTGATTAGAACTGATCAGGTTCTAATATTATTCAATCAAATAGGACTACAAGTTCAATCAAATAGGACTATAAGTTCAATCAATGAATCATACATCTTATTTTTATGAATTTAGATGTTTTATCTAAGATTTGATCAAGATCTACTAAGCTATAGATTATAGATTAAACATCATATGATTGGGCTTAATCACATAATCCAAAAGGATAAAATATAAGGTTTAGGTTTTATTCTAAAAGTGATTTACTAATTAGGGCAAATTCTATTAAACAAATCACACTTAATATGATGAATCTCCTACCTAAATCTGAGGTTAAAAAACAAATAATTAAAATAAGTTATAAAGTCTAGAAACTAATAAAACCAAGGATTCATTTATTAAAAAGCCTAATTTTTCAATGAATAAAATCTAACCTATGATATATTCCTAATCTCAAGAATAGTTCTAATGTAAGGTGAAAGATCCTAAGGAAAAAAAACTTAGAGAGAGTTTTAGAGATTTTATCATTTTTGACATAACTGGTGATTTTAACACTTAAAATGATTATATTATAGTTCTAATACCAGGTTTAGTGCTTTAAAAGACAATTTAAAGGTTAAGGACACTTAACCTAAATTTTGGGCAAAATGACCATTTTGCACCTACTAGGGTCTAAAAAGTCAACTTTTAATTTAAGGGTCCAAATTGAAGTTTCTTGGTACCAAATGATTCCTTATTGTCTAACTTGAAGATAGACAATAAGTACGCTCAATTTGGACAAGAAATGGGTCATATAGATCCAAACTAAGGTTTTTGACCTAAAGGAAAAACTTGTAATTTACACATATTGGTTAATGTTCAAGGATTCCATAGAGTTCAAGAACACTGTATTTTGAGGTCAGATGACTAAGTTATGGCTATTTTAATTTTTAAGGGCAATTCAGTAAGTTTGGTCGGTCAATGAGTGACAAAAATTGAACTTTTTCGTTTGAAGTCTAATTTCAGCAAACTCAATTTCCATAGCTTCCTTATAATATACTAAGCATGTTGATAGGGAGTAAGCCCAATT
Organism: Gastrodia elata; assembly: GCA_016760335.1. Lineage (NCBI taxonomy): Eukaryota > Viridiplantae > Streptophyta > Magnoliopsida > Asparagales > Orchidaceae > Gastrodia > Gastrodia elata. The sequence goes on along the minus strand of CM028672.1, from coordinate 22,035,614 downwards.
TGGACTTCAAATGGTCAAGTTATGGCCTAACTAAGATTATGAATATTTTCATCATTCTTTAGTTTTTTAGGGTTTAGATTCTAAATATTATTTCAGTTTATTAATGACATTAAAATTCTAAGCTAGTTAGCACCTTGATTTTCTGAATTTGGAGTTGAATTGACCGAGTTATGGTCATTTGAAGTCTAAGGGCTTTTGGTCATTATCCCTAAAGTCAACTATGGGTCAAAGGGCTCACTTTTCATCCTAATATCCAAATGGAAAAACTAATACTACCATAATGATGGGGCTATTCTCCTGAGTATTTTAAGACCCATATTGCCAATGTTTGGATGACTATGTTAAAAGTTATGGGGGTTTAATTAGGTCATAAAATATCACTACATTATACGTACCCTGAAACTAATTTTTGTATTACGCCATTTGATTCCTTTTATTTTTCTAAGTAAAATGAAACCTATATTGACTACGTTTAGATCATCCTACAAAAAGTTATTAAACTTTTAAGAATTTTGAATTAAATAAATAATTTTAATATTCATTTATTCAATTTGCATTAATTTATTGTTCATTCAGAAAGTTAAAATATAATTTTCTATATTTAATGATTAATTAATTAATTACTTTTAGTCTATATTTAGTTAATATTAATCATTAATTAATTGATGATTAATCTATTATTTAATTAAATTAAATATTTAAATTATATTTATTATTAATGTTACTATTTAATTAGGATTAGTACTAATTAATTAACTCTTAAAATCTAATTAGTGAATTAATTAATAATATATAGTTATTTATTTAATTAATCTAAGATTAATTAATTCACTGCTTGATTTAAATTAATTATATTACTCTTTGTTAATTATTTAAATTAAATTAGTCATAATCATAATTAATTAGTCTTTAATCTATTAATTAATCATATATTAATCTTTTATATAATTTTAATTAGGATTATCTTAATTAGATTTAATTAAGCTAATTAATCCCACTTACTAATTATTATAATATTAATATATTATTAATTATTATTGAATTATTAAATATGCCATTTATTTAATTTATTAATTACTGTTTAATGGTAATTAAGGTAATCTTAATTAATTAGAATTGCTATTTAGTTAATTATTTATAATTAATTAATAATTTAATAATAAGTTAATCTTTAAATTTCAATGTAATTTAATTAATGACTGTTAAACTAATTAATTAACATTTAATATTAATAATTATTAACTATTTAACTACTTACTATTTAATAGTAATTAACTAATAGTAATTAACCATTAATTAAACACATTTAGCATTTATTAAAAATAGATTAAAAGAAATTATTCAATACGGGTCTGTCGGATGAGACCCGTGGGAACCACGGCTGCCACGTGGCATCCTTAGATTGGTCGTGGGAGCCACACCACAGTGGCTCCCACTGCCACGCGTGACCAGACAGGCGGGCCCACTCGAACACGTGGCAGCGCCCGATTGGGCGATGCGCAGCGCGTGGGTCCCACCACCGCAGTCGAAGAAACGCGGCAAAATATAGCATATCGCCCCGTCACCGCGTGCAAAAGAGACAGTTATAATCAATTTTGGCGGCGGAGCGGCGCGCCACTCAGGGAGGAATATGTCGTTTTCCCGAATGGCTGAAAACTGAAACCATCTGAAGGGGTTGCCGACTCAAGCTCAAGGAGAGTTGAGAGCTAATACTTAAGATAAGAGTAGTATCCTTATCCTAAGTATTAGACCAATACATATATTGGATGTAAGACACATGAGGAATCCAATATATGTATAAGATATCAGCATTTCCAGTATACTGATCACATCACAATACTAAGTATAAGTAGTATATAAATAGAATGCGGAAGCTAAAAGCAAACATCCAGAATATTCATCACAGAAGCTGTATGAAAATATTTGTCTCAGAAAATGACATAAAATATATCCAGAATTATTACGAACATTTACTGAATAACAGACATAGAGCTAAGTACTGGACTGAACTAAACTAAGCAAAAAGGTAGTAAAACTGGATGAGAGTCCACTAGTTCTCCATGGGCTCCTCTTGAATCTCTTGGGTGTTCTCCTGACCTGGCTCAATATAATGCTCAAGATCTAGCAAATTTCCGGATCCCAAAAAATACCCTATATTAGACAATAAGTCTAACACATCGAAACTAATCTAAATAGTTCTAGTTATTCATTTAACATTTACATAATATAAGTGAATCTACAGAAAAATTGTAAAGGTAATTGAAAGTATAAAACTGAATAAAACTGTATGAAAGTGAAGTAAAGTAATATAAAACTGAACTGTAAACTGAATACTGAAAGTAAACCAAAATAGTAATGAATCTAAAATTGAGTAATTATCTATAAAACTATATTATATATCACTGAAAATATGCATTTGAATATGCAACAACACTGTATGCTACTGATTTGCAACAAAAATATCACTGAACTATATGAGTAGTACGGTCCAATATATACATACATCTAGTTGGGAATACCGTTTACTGTTATGCCGATGCATCATGAAATTCTCCAATCAATGTATGCAATATTCCGTAACCCATAAATCATAACTAATACTCATACATCATTATGATACTCATATATCATGCTTATGCTCATGCTCATGCTTGTAAGCTACATGAGATAAATTCATAAAAAATGATTTGAAATTCGATAATGAACTCAATATCTCCATTTTCCTAAGATTCTAACTTCGATAATTGGTTAAAGTTGAGAGTTTACTTGAAAATCATTAGTTGGGATGATTGTATGCACATATTTAATATGTTTGCAAGAAAGGTGGATTTAACCCTTAGCTTGTTTAAACTGCACTTATCGAAGCGCACTACGGTTGGAGGCAGAACCCGATCACATTTTACATATCAAGCTAAGCCGTTAAATATCCTAATTACAAGCATACTTAGTGTTCTACGCAAAGTGACTTGAGGTACTTAGTTTGCATAAACTGCACTTATCGAAGCGCACTACGATAGGAGGCAGAACTCGGTTGCAGTTGATATCTCAAACTAAGGGTCTTTTTCACTAATTGTAACACTCTTAGTCTTATAAGATTTACTCTAACGGGACTGTATTCGTCTAATCCCTCGGGATAGCACCTGTTCATAAGTCCGCATTGGAGTGAATCAACCAATCTTGAATATTACTGAAATAATCCAGTACTATAGGTATACCCTACTATACCCAACTAATAATCTGGGTTCAAAATATTCTATTTAATCAATAAGGATTTATCAAAGCTATTAATCCTTACTCTAAATGGGTGAGTCTTACACAAGGCTCCAAGAATGTGATGATCACTCAAAGTAGATTTCTACCACAAGGGAGAGGTTCTATTCTAAGTACTTTAGGTGATCCATACCACAAAGTATCAAGTTCAACTTTTAAAGTTATGAATGATCATCTAAGATTCTTACCTCCATAAGTTATAAAAGTTCTTCCTACCTCAATGTATCAATAATTAAGGTCTTTAAATATTTTAAGAACGATCTTAAAGCATGACCCTCAAGATCTCACTTTCCAATTCTTAAGATTTACTTGTTAGACTTAAATTAAAATGATCAGATCAGATGATTAAAATTCATCTGATCATTTTCTATTCTACAATCATGGGATGAAATCAAAGATCTTATTAGAGTTAGATTATTTTGTAAATCATTACCATTTTATTATCCATTTTATGCTTATAGTCTTATATAAGAGAAAATCAAATATCTAAAGTTTAGATTCAGATGGTTCAATCACATAGATTAAATATTAACCTAAGCACTTCTAATTTAATGATTTAAGATCAATGTCAAATTACATGCATTATTGGAATCATATTGATTGAATTATCTTTCAATCAAGTTACTTGATTTAGATGATTAGGGTTTAGATCTTAATCAAGACAAGTTAGGGTTTAACCCCTAACCCTTCTACCATTAAGACCAAGGGTTAATTTTAAAGGTCAATGACAAATCAATGTGCTATCAGTGTATTATTGATAGCAATTTAAAGTTTAGATTAAGTATCATTAACTTAATCAAATAATCAAGATTTTTATGCTCAATTATAGTTTAATGTCAACTAAGCACACTTATGTGTCCCAATAAATGCTTAGAGTTATCTATCATACACCCTAAAATCATAAAAGCATATATATATATATATATATATATATAAAGATGACATAACATGGAAAGTAATTAAGGTTAACTAAATTCTAAATCAAACTAAAGGAGTTAGCACTTGATTACAAATCTAAAGGACTCAAGTTTCATGCCATTTAATTATTAAGATTATACCTATTCAATACATGCTTTTGAGGATTCTATTATCTAGCAATTGACATAATACATTTAAGATACATAATCAGTTTTGAGCACTTGATAAAAATGACAAAGTTTCAAACTTAATTTCCACATAGAATTTTTTGCAATGCTCAAATTTGATATAATTTAGTCCCACTAGAGTCCAAGGGACTTTAAAATGCAAAAACGGAAAAGTTTTGGCCATTTCAGCCAATTCTGGGCAAGTTCTGAAAATTATGGGTAGTTTTGCAATTTTGGGCGCTGTAGCGCACTGTGGCGTTTTTGGCGCTCTAGCGCGCTGCAGCGCTTTTGGAGCTGCAGCCTGCTGTGGCACGCTATGGTGCGCTGCAGCGGTCCAACTTGCGAAAATACTGTTCAATTAATTTATTTTTCTGATTTTTTATAGTTTTCTTAAAAATACCGCTCCATCGCGCTACGGCGCGTTGCAGCGGTCCATTTGCGATTTACTGTTCAATTAGGCGAATAATGAATTTTATATGGTTTTTCCAAAATGCCACTGTAGCCTGCTGTAGCATGCTATGGCACACTGAAGCGGTCCATTTTAAAACTTTGGGTGCTGCAGTGCCAGATGATATTTTTTGCCTGAATGAAACCCGTAAGGCCTACTTTCGAGCTCAAATACTCCAAATCCAGGGCATTCCATGAGTGCTGCCATATATCAATGGAAATGTCATTCTGATAACTTTCCATTGACACCAAAATTGGCACAAACAGAGTATCCTACCTATATAAAAAATAATGATGAATGCAAGGGTATGCAGAATAGATGAAATATAGAGCAGTTTTCTAGGAAGCTTTTAAGAGCCTTAATGGCTTCCATATATACTTATGGATTTCTAAAGATATATTCAAGAATTGTAGCAACATGAAGGAGACAAGGAGAGTAAATAAAAGGGTAGCTTAGCCTTTAGGAAAGGAAGAAGAGGACCTTTATTTTCTTCAAGACCTTAGGGAGGAGCTTCTTCTTCAAGGTACAGTAATGGAGGAGAAAGGAGAGCTCTAGAACTTTAACTTGATAGCAAAGAGAAGAAGGAAGGTTGTGATCCTCCTTTAAAGGAGGAGAGGGAGGATAGAGTAGGGGAGTAGGGAGCCATCATGACCATAGGGAGAGTGGTCATCATGGTTGAGCCTAAGAGGGCATAGGGAGGGATGACTAGCCAAATTATAAGGGGGGAATGGGCTGTTAGGGAAATAAATTAAGAGAAAAAAAATGATTTCTCTTAATTAAATAAATTATTATTTATCTTATAAATTGCCAAAAATTCTCAAAAGTTCACTCCTAGCTACTTTGGGGGTGAGGAATTCAACGGCGAAGTCGGATTTCGATTCAGACGATTATTTTATTATTCAATTTTCCGGTGCATTTAATTATATTAAATTATTCACAAAAATCTGACGACTTCCAAACGCGACCAAAGCATCACCTCTACCTAATTTGGGGTTACGATCACAACAGCTAAGTTGGATTTTAATTTTGAGATCAAAATAAATACCTTAATTTTCTAAATAATTAAATATTAAAATATTCCAAAATAATCGATTGAGCTCCGAATTGCTCCAAACATTCAAGGTTTGGTTCTAATGACTAGATGGACTTAATGGGATAATAATTACGATATGATTATGCTAAAATTAAGCTGAATAACAACCTTGGGTTGTTACACGGAAGGAGTGGGCACCACATAGGCATGCGTCGGTCAACAGTGGCCACATGGCAATACGGGGTTGTGCCACGTGGCGAGGTGGGCTCTTTAGGCGCCATGTGTTTGGCACACGTGGACCCGGACCCACCCCACGCGGGTCGGGCCCGACCTGATCCGAAACTCGCGACCGTTCTCCTTTTAGGGTTCGGTAAAAATCGAACCCTCCGAGGAAGAATCGATTGATCCATCCGATCGGGTGAGAATTAGCCCAATCTGACCGTTGGATTGATCGAGCAGGGTGTGTTCTATGCATATACACTTAGATCATAGCAATCAACCGAGGATCAGGAAAGATCGGGGTACATGAAGTTGTCGATTGACAGTTAAGGTTAGGACCTTTGAGTTCCAGAGGCTCCCGAGTGCAATCCTAGCAAAATGGAGGCTCGGGACAATGGGAAGGGTCCTTATGGACCCTCGAGCGGATCTGGTGAGGCGCGCCAAGCCCCGGATTGGCCAAATTCACGGCGGATCGCCGCGTGACAGCGGTGGAAGTTGCGAGGAAGGGGATGAAGTGCTGACTGTCGGATTGAATACAATCCGACCGTCGAATGAAGGCATCGTCTGATCAGATGGCGCCGTTAGTTACAGCCGACGGCGTCGCTTAGATTTTAATAGTGCCATTAAATAATAAAATAATATATATATATATATATATATAATTTTCAAACATGTTTTCCTAGCTAATTGAGGGATGAGAAACGCAATGACGAGGTTGGATTTTTGATCTAAGAAGTATTTTATTTTCTTAATTTGCAGGGTATTTAAATATTATTAAAATATTCGTCAAAATTTTGACGACTTCCGATTGACCCGAAAACATCACCCCTAGCTAATTTAGGGGCAATGAGCGCAATGGGGAAGTCTGTTTTTGATCTGAGGTTTATTTAAATAGGTCAAACATTAAGGTTTCTGGATTATTTCTAAAATTTTGATTTTTGATTCAATTGACTTCTGATCTGGACTATATCTAGAGGTTGGATCCTAATGACTTAACTAGGCTGTCTAACCCATAATTAAGACTTGGATTAACCTTAAATGACTAAGATAACAACCTAGGTTGTTACATACATCATGAGCTCAATTGATTCTATGAAATTACTAATACTATCTACACATTATATTACTGGAATAATTGAGATCATTTAAATAATAGATAACCAGTTTAGTTGAAAATAAGTATGGGAAGTATTGGGTACCTTGATTATTGGATTCTTTCCAAGAATCCAATAATGGAGGTTCTGATTGCAAGAAATAGGGCTCCAGGTCATGCCGTCAAAGACTGGATTCCGAATGAGGGTTTAATCGAGACCTGCCATTCATTTTGGAGGTCACACGCGGCGGGGCTTCACCGCGTGTGTGACACGCACTGCAGTGGTAGTTTGACGTGGAAAAGGGATTAGTAGTAGTTCGATGGGAGCTCATCGATCGATCGAACGACGTGGAAGGGAGCACCGTTTGATCAGATGGAGAGATAGTGTAATAGCCCAAACTCTTAAGCACCAAGGTATTGTCCACTTTGACCTGAAATGCCTCAAGGTTCTGCATTTGTCAGCTAGCATGGGTCCCACCTACATAAAATAAAATTTATTAAAGTATTAAATAAATAAATAAATAAATAAATATATATATATATATCTAATACTTATAATATAACTAATATACTATAAAGTATATGAGTAAAAATATGTGTATATATATAATCGTTTATATATAAATAGATAATTATATATAAATAGAGAGAAAGAATTGGATAACTAATAATAAGTTATTAATTTAAATAAATTTAATTAATTAACAGTACAGACTATATTAAATAAAAATTAAATTAAATTTCAAACTTTAAACCTTAATATTTTAATAATTATAAATCCAAATTATACAAATAAATATATTAAAATAATCAGACAAATCTAAGAAATTTAATGATGATATTTATTTTGCTGTACGATCAATAATTTCACTTAGTAACATTTAGGAGTATTAAATAATTTAAATTATGTTCCAAAACTTCAATTAATAATAACTTTGTAACCATTAACCCAAACCTACCTAATATGGGTCTCAAATCACTCAAAAAATCTTAAGGAATATTTTAGTAGTATTGATTTTGCTGTTTGGATTAGATTTAGACTAATCACATTTATGACCTAACCCTAATTAAGCCATTTAATCCTAGAAATTCAATTGACCATAAGTAAGTCAATTTAGCTTCAAATTAGATGATCCAAATATTAATTTAAATTAGAAAAACCTAATTTACAATAATCTATAAAAATATTTAGGATCTAACTGTTAGATCTCTTAATTAATCATAATTACTATGAAATTTGATTAGTGAATATTAGCAAATCTAATAATCCAAATTGAGTAATTTCAGTTTCAGATAACTCATAAAATAGATTAAAATCTAGCTGTGTGATTGGGTTAGTAATTTTATGATTTATTTTACTAGTCACTCACTAATCATATTAAACCATAATTATTAACCCTAGAACTTGTATTGACTATAACTTAATAAATACATATCAAAATTTGATGATTTTAGGTTATATGAAAACCTTAGGACATAATCTATAGTAAACTAACAAAAATTTTAGATTTTCTTTAGGTAAAATTACTAATATGCTCTTATAAAGTCAAATTTCTAATTAAACCTTATAAAGCTTAATAATCACTTAAAATTTATAAATAAATTAATAGAAATTTAATATTACAAATTATGTTAAAATTATAAAATATTAAATTAATGAATTAAATTAATTTTTGGCAGATCAAAGAAATTGACTTGGTTGTGATTGTATCAAAACAGTCAAGTACATAAATCTACTTATAAGTTTTATTTCAGTATTCTTATTTTGAGCCATTTTTATTTGAGCATTATCCAAAATTGCTTACCGCTTATAAATTTGCAAAAGAATATTATCAATTAAGCATGTAACACAAAGATGAAATGTGGTATATATTATTGTGGTGTTTGTCTTTGGAGGATGGAAAGCAACACTAAGAATCTGTACAGATTGGGCCTGTTGGAGCCCCTGAGAGTCATATGAAGAAATTTAGTCCTTATTAGGAAGTGGGAAAATCCAAGGGAAAGACAAACCATTAGTTTCAAATTTGAGATTAAACTACCGATGGGTAGTGAGGAAAGCTTCCTATAGGTTATGCCTATGGGTTTACCCATTTGGGCTTAGGAGTCTATAGACTCAACTTTATGTTATATATACTTTTGATAAAATTTATTTATTTCATTCTTTTCATATATATTAAATTTCAAAGCTAACATGCAGGGCGACAATTAAATTTGAAAATTTACTTTTCTTTCATATGCAAATATTTCGGTCATTTCCCTATTTGATTTATGCCTATTATAGGATATTAAAACTACTCTTATAAGAATGATTTGCGTACTCCTACCTGACTGGTAACTAAATTTTTCAGGTTTTGATAATTAAACTTTGAAGATCTGCCTAAGTAATAAAATAAAGAAGAAATAGAAATGCGAGAAAAAGAGAATGTTTAAATCTTTATTGTAAATATTAAAACTGTTGTAAATTTATATATGAATGGCTCTGAATGTAAATATGGATATTTATATATTTTATTTTCTTTATTTTCATAAATGTATATTTTCAATGTATGAATCATTCTTTTGAGACTCTAGAACTTTGATCCCCGGTCGCCACAATATATCCAGAAGTAGCTGAGGAGTCAAGCACGTCTACAAGACTATACGGGTTCCAAACTTAGCGCAACACTCATCAATGAGTAATGCAAAGTACTCCTTATTTCTCCTTACCCATGTCCATTAGGGTAAAATGCATCTAATCAACAAGTAACTGAACACAATACAAATGTTATCCTAATAAGGCACAAAATACAAGAAATGAGAAAGCACAAGTAAAATAATAGTGAGCAAGGGACTGTGCTACACAAGGTGACATTAATAATTATATATTAAACCATTATAACTATTCCAAATTACACAAGTTCAGGATCTCCAATTCCTACTATTGAGTGTAACTTAGAGCACGATCTTATAAGTCAAAAGCAAATATAATTGATCAGTATCTAATTTAGTTCAATTAAGACTGACTACTAGTTAAATAATAAATCATCATGCCCTTTATTAATAAATTTAGATATTCTAAACTAAGATTTGATCAAGATCTACTAAAGCTAAGGATTATAGATTAAATAACACAAATTGGAATTAATCACATAATCACAAGGTAACACTTAAGGACTATGGTTTGAGTCTAAATATGAATTAATAATCAAGACAAATTCTATTAAGCACAATCAAGTTTAGTAGAATGATTCTCCTAATCTTAATTTAAAGTTGAAAAATAAAATAAGCATAATTAAAGTATGGAAATTTAGAAACTAAAAAAATTAAAGTTCCATTCATTGAATAACCATATTTACTCAATGAATTAATTCTAACATAGGATATACTCCTAATCTTAAAGGAAAAGGTCCTAGGGTGCAAGTGAACTTCCTAAGAAAGCTCATAATAAAAAGACTTAGAGAGATTCTGAGAATTGATTGTGTTTATTTTAATTTAACTTAATTTGTTATTTTTATTTAATTAAGGAAGTTAAGAACAAATTTTAGTTAAGGTATATTATCCTTAGAGATTTTCAAGCCTAAATTAGGATGTTTGACAAATTATTAAAATTATAGGATTTAAGACTTAAATTGATCCTAAATCAGTTTTATTACTACTTATAATGATTTAAAAGATATTTTAAGGGTTAAAAATACTTATCCTAAAATTTAGGCAAAATAACCAATTTACCCCTACTTGAGGGTCCAAAAAGCTACTTTTTGATTTGAGGCTCTAAAATATATTTTTTTATTGCCAAATGATTTCTTACTGTCTAACATTAAGATAGACAGTAAGCACACCAAATTTGGACAAGAAATGGGTCATACAGGTCCAAACTAAGGAATTTGACCCAATGGTTGATTTAGTAATTTTCTCTTGATGGAATCTAAAAATTTATGCAGTTTACTATTGTTTACTGTTCAAGAATTCCTTAGAGTCTAAGAACACTAAATTCTGAGACCTATTGAATTAGTTATGAGTGTTATAAGTTTAAGAGTAAATGTGTCATTTCTAGGGTTAAGAGGGGTCAAAAACCTAACTTTTTCATTTAAGATCCAAATTCAGCAAACTCAGTGGCTATAGTTGTAACAACCCAAGTCGTTACTAGGATAATTAGGACTAAACTTAAATAAAAAATTAGGATCCCGAGTGACTTCAAAATTAGAGAAAACTAAAAATACCATTTGATATAGTATATTTTTGTGATTATAATGCCTAACTTTGGGAGCAATCTGGATAACGAATACTTTTAAATTAATTTTTTGAATTATTTAAATTCAATAAATTAGGAAAATTAATACAAGTTCAAATTCAGCAATCTTTCATTTAATTATTTTATTTGTAGCATTTATATCACTATTAAACTTTGACTCACTTTGATATATTTATATGAGATTTTATATTCAGAATTTGAAATAAAAGATCAGAAATCAATATCATGAGTTCATTCAGGTTGTTCTCAAGTCTGTACAGATAATATGTTAGGCCAGAATAGATAGATATTTGGAGAAATAAGGAGACTACACATTAGCCTTTGAGGGGGAATGCGTAATTAGTCAGGAACCCACATCTCAGATAGTTAGAAAGATATATCTAACTCTTTAATTATTATGTAACTTTATCCAACAAAATAAATATTATATATTATTGTATTTTCTTTTAGAATGAGCAAATATCTTAAATATATATATTCCATTAATAATCATAAGCATATCATACTTAAATATCATATTTTATTTTCTCATGCAGAATCATACCGCTTAAATACAAATTTTGATATCCTATAAACCTTACTTAGACTTTTGTGTCTAATTAAATCTTTTTTTTTTTTTGGTTCGCCCTGTCATATACATATTTATATATATAAATATATATATATATATATATATGGCAGTTCAGGATCAATCTCTAGATTAAGTTTTTGTAGAGGAGCTAATACATGATGGAGCAACTTAGACGCTGATTTTATTGAAGTTTTAAATTTTTTCTTAATGTGTAATAAATTTTGTAAAACAATTATTATCTTTGTAATGAATATATTTCTTTTATTATTTTAATATTTCTGAATGTTACAATGAATATAAAAGTATGTATTTTACACGCTTCTAAATATACATTTATACTAAACCCTGATATGATCATGGGAAAATAGCACTTGATGCTGGATTAGCTATGCTGACTCAGCGGAGGGTCACCACAATAGCTTTCCTATATCACACTGAGTACTTTAATTGGGAGTAGACCCAAATTGGACCTCATTTGACCAAGTTGTGACCTAATTAGGATTGGGGGTATTTTCATCAATATAGAGTTTCTAGTAGTCAAAATCTAAATTTTATTTCAATTTACTGTTGGCACTGAATTTCTAACATAGTTAGCACTTTAAATTTTTTAATTTGGAGTTCAAATGATCAAGTTATGGTCATTTCAATGTTAGAGTTCTATTTTCTTGAAAGGAGGTCAAAACCCACTCTTTTTCATATTTAAAAATCACATACAATTTTATACAATGCTTAATTTTACTAAAACTAGGGTCCTTAAAATGCAAAAATTATGAAGTTTCGGTCATTCCGGACAGTTCTGTATAGTTTCAGAAAGTTCTGGGCGCTACAGCGCGCGGTAGCGCATTCTGGCCGAAAGTCAGGCGCTACAGCGTGCTGCAGCAAATTTTGGCAACGTTGCGCGCTGCAGCAGATTTTGGCGCTGTGGCGCACTGTAGCGGATTTCACTGCTGTGGCGCACTGTAGTTGATTATGGCGGATTCAACTCGAACCTTGGACACCGCGGTGCACTGTGGCGTGTGACGGCACATTGTAGCGCGCTATGGCAAGCTACGGTGGACCTGATTTCAAAGCTCGGGCGCTGTGACGCACTGTAGCGCTCGATGGTGATTTCGCCTATGCGAAAACCACAATGAGTTATCATTCGGGCTCAAATACTCTTAACCTAGAACACTTCATGTGCGGTGCTATATACCGATGGAAAGACATTTCTGAGACATTTCCATTAATACCCAAATCGGCACCAAATAATTTTATTATCAATGTAAATAGTGGATTTAAAGGACTAGGTGTACAAAAATTCATATTTGTAGATTTACATATTATTCTCTATCATTTGCAGATTTTAATGAGCATATACATCTTAAATACTGATTCATAGATATGCAACTAAGGTAACACATATTCTTAGATATACAAATGAGCATAAAAACAAAATGGAATAGCTATTGGATTAACTGATGGAGGGAAAGGGGGTACCTTAAACTCGCAAATGGAAGAAGATTGAGGAAGAGAGCTCTATTTTTTGTAGGAACTTGGGAGCTTGAGGGCTTCTTCAGCAACACAGCAAATGGAGGAAGTGAGGAGAGCTGATATTCTTTTAATAGAAGGGAAATCATGGCCATGGATGGGATGGGCATGAGTTGTCCCATCCCAACTGTGGCGATAAGGGGGGGGGGGGTGGCACGAGGTTGAGAGGAGAGGGGGAACAAAGTTTGACAGGAGCAGGGGAAAGGAGGAGGGAGGCTGAGCATGGCAGGGGGCTGAAGGGAAAGGTAGCTCAAAGTTGTAGTAGAGATGGGATGGCTGTGGGTCCCAGCCATGGAAGAAGGAGAAAAAAGGATGGGGAAATAAAAAAAATGGATTTAAATAAATTAAATTAATTAATCTCTAAAATCATATTTTTTTAAACGAGCTCCGAAAAATCTCAAAAATTCACCCCTAGCTAATTTGAGGGTGAGGAATTCAACGGCGAAGTCGGGTTTTGATTCTGATGAGTATTTTATTTTCCTATTTTTTGGGGTATTTAATTATATTTAAATATTCGATAAAATCTGACGACTTCCAAACTCATCCAAAACATCACCCCAAGCTATTTTGGGGGTGACAATCGCAATGGTAAAATTAGATTTTGATTTTAAGGATAAATTAAATATCTCAATTTTCCCTTAATTAAATATTATTAAAGTATTCGACAAAATTTTGACAACTTGATTACCACCAAAACATCACCCCTAACTAATTTGAGGGCAATGAGTGCAATGGCAGTTTAATTTTTGATATAAGGTTATAATAATTATGTTAATTTCTAAGGTTCCTAAAATTCCTAAAATCAGGGTTTAATCTATTTGACCCTTGATTTGGACTAGGCCTTGGTAGTAAACTCCTGATGACTTAATTAGTGCATTAGAAAGAAAATCAAGATTTAGATTAGTCCTAATTGGCTAAGGTAACAACTTGAGTTGTTACATAACCTTTAGGAAGCTTTCTCGGTATCGGTAGCTTATTCATAATTAGGAACTGATGGTGTGTCTTTTCTCTGGATTTGCCCACTTCCTAAAAAGCGCTAAATCTCTCCATATGACTCCCAGGGGCTCTTAGCATGCCAAAGTTGTACAGATACACAGTGTTGCTTTTTATTCTCCAAAGAAAAACGCAAACAATAATATAATACATTTCATCTTTTTGTTACATACCTTATGATAATATTTTTGTAAATTAATAAGCGATAAGCATATTAAAAAGCATATTAAGATTCATATGAAAATAGCTCAAAGTAGGTATGCTGAAATAAAATTTATAAGTAGATCTACGTACTTACTATTTTAATAAAAACACAACCAAATAAATTTCTTTGATTTGCCAAATAATAATTTAATTCGTTAATTTAATATTTTATGATTTAACATAATTTATTATTTATTAATATAATATTTTAAGTTTATAAGCACTAAATTTAGTAATTTAAGTTTTTAAAATAAGAAAATGATATAAATATTTTAAAACTAATTTTGAATCATTCAGTTACTAATTTAAAAAATATAAAGAACAAATTTAATTTAGTAAAATTTACATAATTTGATATTTGGCCAAAATGACCAAAATGTCCCTCTTAAAGGTGCCTAAGAAAATTATTTTAAGAATTAGGCATCCAAATTAAATTTTATTAATATCAAATATTTTCTTACTATCTAATATAAAGATAGACACTAAGAGCACTCAATTTGTCTAAGAATTAAAGCTAATGTATTTAAGCTCATTAAGAGTTGATTAAAACATTTACTTAAGAAAATTTAAAATATTTAATATATTTATATTTCTTATTGCCTAAGGATTCCATAGAATCTAAAATCATTAAATTATGAGGTCTTTTGACTAAGTTATGACTAAAACAAAGTTTAGGGTTAAAAGTATAATTTAGGCGATTTAGGAATATTGCCAAAAAGCTAATTTTTTTATTTGGTATCTAAATTGAGTAAAGTTGGTAGCTATAGTTTCTTGTAGCACACTGGTCACAATGAAATTGAGTTTGCTCAAATTGGACTTAATTTGGCTAAGTTTTAAGGCTAATAAGCTTAAAATTAGGATTTAAGCGCATTAATGGGTAATTAGTGAGTAATTAGTTAAATTAATTATAGAAAAATTATTTTGTTATGCCAACATATT
This sequence comes from Gastrodia elata, assembly GCA_016760335.1. NCBI lineage: Eukaryota > Viridiplantae > Streptophyta > Magnoliopsida > Asparagales > Orchidaceae > Gastrodia > Gastrodia elata. Next base: position 22,020,001 of record CM028672.1, on the reverse strand, counting down.
CTCCTCTATTTTGTGAGTTATTGAAAACTTAAAATTTGAATTTTGAAAAATTAATGAATCTAATATTCACTAATTTATTTTTAGAATAATTAGGCTAAATTAAGAAATCTAATGATATAAATTAAAATTTTCATACATATTAGTATTCCTTTTATTTTTCTAATCAAATTGTATATTATATCGCTATATTTGAATGTAATTTGACTAAGTTATAATATTATCAATATTTGAGGTTAAGTGATTAATTAGGCAAAAGGTGATTAGTAAAACTAATCACTAAATAGAAAAACTAATGGAATAATTTTAATACTCACATAAAATGTGAATAAATTTAAATATTAATTTAAACAAAATTTGAACATACAATATATATTTTTATGGAAGCAAATCTAAAGTTTCCAAAAAATATAAGTTTTCATCTTAACATGATATTTTATTTTCTAAATCTTATTTAAATTTGAGAATAAGTATAAACATTAATTTAAGTAAGAACTTGAATATATAAAACTCATATTTATGTAAGAAATAATTTTGTAAATGAATTTAAATCTAAATATTAAATTAAATAACAACTTCAACATATCACATATATATCATCATCCTAATCATTATCATGAACATAAATATTTAAGAAAATCTCCTTATTTCTCTTAAGTTTAGACATAATTTGCAACTTTGTCATGGCATATTATTGATTTATTTCTACTTAATAAAATGATTTAAATTAAATCTAAGTCATCTCCCATGACTTAAAGTTTAATTTAAGCTTAATACAAAATAAGGTGAGGGGTATTTTTTTGTAATTTATTTGCTCACCTTGGAACTAAAGAGAGAATGGAGGATGATGATGGTTTGCTAGAGTTACTATCACCTTTATGGGAACTTGAAGTTCTCTTGATGCTCCTTTAGTCTTTGAGAAGATGTAAGGTAAAATGTCCTAGCTTGAGGAAGAAGTATGAGAGAAAGAGATGGAGAGGGATTTGAGTGCTTGATGCACTTATCAATGAAGTTTAAAGGAGGTGAGAAAAATGTTCAGCCCTTTTTGATTAAGTAGATTCCAAATGAAGGCATTAGGATAGATCCAATTGAGGGTATTTTATCTTGGAGAGCTTGAATGGTTAAGATTGGATGGTACTCATTTTGTCATATAATAAAGAAAATATCTATTATTATATGAATAGCACATTCCTATGAATAAAATTAAGATGAAATTTTTATAAAATTTTTGTTTAACTTGGTCAAAAGTGCTAAAAATGAAAGTTTAATAATCACCAAAATTAATCACATACAAATTACCAAATTTTCAAATTGAGGAGTCCATTAGATTGGTATTGATGAAAGGATTCCATAGACATAAAAATTGCCCAATTTAGGTATGTGGTTGAGCCAAAATTTGCATTTAAAATTTCAGATATTTTTCTTATTTTTAGCTGACTTGTTTGTTAACGGCGCCGTTAATGGAGCCGATACCACCATTAACGGCGGTCGCTTCCACCGCGAACGGCATTAGGCGCAGATTGAATATGCGCCTTCTGCCTGAGCGGCAGATAACGACCGTCGTAAGATCTGCCGCTAAGATAGACGGTGTCGTTGACGCGGCCTCAATGTGCGTGCGTTCACGCAGCTAACAACCATTTTTTTTAACATAATTTGATTATCCAAAATTGAATAATCAAATAAGTTCCGAAAAATCTCAAAATTTCACCTTTAGCTAATTTGTGGGTGAGGAACACAACGATGAAGTTAGATTTTTGTTTTGAGATCAATTTAATTATCTTGATTTTCAGGGTATTAAAATATATTAGAATAATTCAATAACTTCCAAAAATTTATAAAATATCACTTCTAGCTAATTTAGGGGTGATTAGTGTAATGGAAAAGTCAGATTTTCAATATGATATCAAAATAATTAGTATATTTATATTAATTAAATAAAATAATAAAATAACCAGGAAATGACAAAAAATTAAAAAATTCCAAATAAATTTTCAAAAAATTTCTAAGAATATTTCTAACTATCTTATATTTTTATTTTGTCAATTTATTGTGAATTTAAAATTTAGAAAACTAAATTTGAAAAGAAATCTAGTATTTCACAGCCCATAACTCACTAGTCATAAGGAATTGTGGAGCCCCGTTGTGGTGCCCCACCCCCAATCCACATCAAGATTAGATCAAGAGCGGTGTGTCATAGTGACAAATCTCTCACTTATCATTAGGTAAGGTGTAATCCTCAATCCGCTAATAAGGGAATGATGTGCCCTAAATAATGCATCAGAATTATTTACTAAGTGGATACATTTCAATAGAGTGCAAAAGCAAGGAAAAATTAAAGTTTACATCCAATTCACCATAATACAGACATAGATAATAAACATGCAGCTCAAAATAAAATAGTGTAGTAAAATAAAATACATGAAATACATATATTATTACATTAATTTTAAATAAGTTTAAATGAAAGAAAATATCACTCATCCTCACTAAAGTAAATAACAGACTAAACTAAAGCTTCTCAACTCCAAAATGATGCTCCTCCTGGAATGGCTCCTCTACAAGCAAAAGATTCTCAAATTGCTCCGATATTGATATTGTTGGTTTCACAATGTCAGGGCCCCAGCTAAGAAAAGAAAATATAATTAGATATATTATCTAAGTACATTTTAAGCTGATTATTTTCATATATTTAATGATATCATGATACCCTAAGCATATCTGATCAAGTTTACTCATACTGGTTTTATAAATAAAATGTAGAAAGAACAAAATTGAAATAATTCTAGCACCCTAACATACTTATATATATATATATATATATATATATATATATATATATAATCAAGAACTGCTGAAATAGGTAAAGTGTAATAACCCTAAGTTATTACCCTGTTAAAATATAGCTTAATTACTCTCTAACTTTAATACCATTGCTTATAGAATGCTAAACTAAGTCTATTTTGAAAATTTGAAGTCCATTGAAGTTCTCTAAGTCTAAATGATATTTTGATCAGTCTAGATGCCCTAGATTAGATCTAAAGTATTTTGATCTCAAAATTAAAATCTGATCGCATTTTTGAATTCCTCGCCCCCAAATTAGCTAGGGGTGAAAGTTTGGTGCAATTTGGAATTCATTTATGTCATAATTCACATTTAATTAAAATGGTCTAATTGCATAAAAAGGTTCCTAACTTTTCTAAATTACAAATATAACTTTAAACTAATTTAACAGCCGGGATCCGCTGTGCGGACCGTGGGCAATCCGTTGTGGCGTCCAGTTACGCTATAGCGAAGTTCCGCTGATCTCACAGTCGGACCCTTAGACCCTACGTTCCAAATTTAATTCCGTGGGATATCGGATCCATCGTTAGATGAACCTGTGGATCCTACGGCCAGGATCACTCTAGCAATCGGCCATTAGGATCTGAGCAATCCCAGTCGTAGCGCCTATCTGATCGATAGATCAGATGGCATCCGAAGGTCCTGCCACAATGGACCTTCATCTTCCTCTCGCTCGCACACCCGACGGAGAAAATCCCAATACTGCCAGCTATTGAACGTGTCCCCCACTCCCGCATCCAGCTCAGCAAGCCGTTGGGGATCCTCCCATAATGGCGAGGTTCCCCAATTGGGCCTCGTGACCCAGCCGAGCTCGAATAGGAAATTTGTGAGCTCTGCCATGGCCCGATCTCTCGAGTCTTTCCTAGCTTGAGCCAACCCTTCAGAAGCTTCCCAATCCCTTACCAAGGCTATAAATAGCCCTAGCATGGCTCTAATTGACCCTTGCTGATCAATTGAGCTCTCTGCAACTTCTGCCATTACCGAACACCCGATCTTGCGTAGGCAATCCAGGAGCTCCCGAACCGTTGATAGTAGGCTCTCCTGGTGTTCATGATCTTATGCAGCATCTCAAAGCTCAGTTAAGGCCAGCCTTTCCCTCAGTTGATTGTCCTGAGCCATCCCAACGAACCAGGTACTCCCTCTTGCTCAGTCTGAGTCGATTAGGCCAGCCTCCCCTCCTTTTCATCCGGATAGCTGTATATTATCGATGCGAACTCAAGGTTATCGAAATTATGCCTTGAGTTAGCCCCAATCATTCAAATCGATCGATCGGGCTAAGTCCCTTAAGGACGCGTCGGGTCGAGTAATTATGTGCTAATCCTTTTAGATTGATTTAGGGTTTGATTAGCACTAATTACTTTTTAATTTCATAAATTTTTCTATTAATATGCTTCATAATAGTAAGTTAAATATATGGAAATAATGTATGCTAATTTATGATGTATAAATTGAATAAATCTGAAATTGAAGAACTTAATCACCTTAATTACCTTAAGAAGTCTTAAAACTTTGATCAAGATATTAAGACTTGATCTTGGTCTAAGATTGCCCCAACAATACATACCTAATTCACTGATTTGGCATTTGATCTATAAATGAATCCTTGATCTCAACTAGATATGAGTAGGGGTCAAACCCTCTTTTACTTAGTTAAGATCCAAACCCTTAAACCTTAACTAAAGTGGCTTGATTGTAAGATAATGTAATTGACATGATTCTAATAATGCATCTGATTTGATATTGATTTTAAAATTTTGGATTAGACATATTAAGGTTAATAATAAATCTATGTGATTGCTTAATTTGAATCTAAACTTTAGATCCTTGATTTTCTCATAAATAAGACTATTAACATAATAATATTCATAGAATCTTATTGATTGAATAAGTGATCTAACTCTAATAATATCCTTGATTTAAATCCCATGATCTTAGAATAAGGAATGATCAGATGACTTAATCATCTGATCTGATCATCCTAAATCTAAATGATAAGTAAGACCTAGAGTGCTAGCATAAGAGTGTGAGATCTTAAGTATCTCAACACAAGATTATTTTTGAAATATTTTAAGGACCTAAATAATATTATATATTGAGTTAGGAGGACTTTGCATAACTCATTGAGGTAGAAGCTTAGTTGACCCCTTAATTTAGAAGTTGATCTTAACCCCTCGTGGTAGGAATCACTTAAGATATTAGAATGACACCCTTCTTGGTGGTAGAACCTACATTGAGTGATACTTTATCCCATTTTTCTTAGAACCTTGTATAGAACTTACCTATTTAGTATAATAATTATAGTTTTGATAAATCCTTATTAATTAAATAGAGTTGAGTGAACCCATATTATTGGTTGGTGTAGTATGGCATATCCATAGTACTGATTTTCTTCAGTAGTATTTAGGATTGATTGATTCACTCCAATATGGACTTATGAGTAGGTGTTATCCCAAGGGATTAGACGAATATAGTCCCTTTAGAGTAAATTTCCTAAGACTAAGAGTGTATTAAACGTGTACTTATTCCTTAGTTTATTTGAAATACAAATCATCAATGGGCGATGCCTCCTAGCGAAGATCGCTTCAATAGGTGTGGCTCAAACAAACTAAGTAATTAAAATCACCTTCTTTAAGACATAGAGTGTGATTGTGAGTTAGACATCTTATTAGCTTAGCTTCAGATACAAATTGCCAACGGGCGATGCCTCCTATCGAAACCACTTTGTTAGGGTGGCTTAATCAAACTAAGAGATAAGAATTTCCTTTCTTGCAAATACGCTAAATATGTGTATATAATCACCCCACCTAATGATCTTTAAACAAATCTTCAACTTTAACTAATTATCATTCTAGAAGCTAGGAGTCAGAATCCTTTTAGCAGGATTCTGCACAGTGGAGACCTAGAATTCAGTTTTAGTATTCAAAATTTTGTAGATTTTAGAATTTTACTCATATATAATAGACGCATGGGCATATACATGAGCATGAGTTTGATGAATCATTTCAACAGTAATACATGAGTATTAGTGATAAATTATGGGTTATGGAATGTTGCATACATAGATTGGGGAATCTCAGGATGCATCGGCATCACCATACTGTATTCCCAACTGAGTTTATGTATACATTGGACCGTACAACTCATAGCCTTTCAGTGATAATTTTCTGACATACTGTTGCATACCGTGTTGTGGCATATTTTGGTACATTATTCCAGTGACATATAGTACAACATTTGACCTTTTACATTGATTTCTGAGCATTTTATATATTTTTGTCTACTTTCAGTGCTCTGTTTTGACGAAGTGTTACTTTATTTAGTCTTTACAGTTTTAGTTACATAGTGCCTTTACTATTATTTCTTATAGTTGTGTTTACTTTACAGTCTATTACATTTACTTTAGAACTGCTTAGTTAGTTGTGATGTGTTAGACTACTTGTCTAACATGGGGTACTTTTGGGATCTAGCAATTTGCTAGATTCTGAGCAGCTTGTGGAGACAGGGCAGGAGGACCTACAGGAGATCCTGGAGGAGTATGTGGAGCCTTAATGGAGCAGCTTTCCACCTTTTCTTACTATATTACTTTTAGTACTTTAGATAGACTTTGCATTTTAACTTTTAAATCAGTTTGTAAGAACTCTGGATGTATTTTACTTTTTTTTTCTGAGATGAATGTATTTTGGATATTTTTCTTTAACTTCCGCACTCTGTTGTACTATTATACTTAGTATTGTGATGTGATCAGCATATTGGAAATGCTGATATATTGATAATATATATTAGATTCATATTTACCTTTCTAAATCCAATGTACGTATTAGTCTAATACTTAAGATAAGTAATCTACTCCTATCTTAAGTATTGACTCTCAATCCTACTCTCAGGCTCGAGTCAGCAGCCTTCAGTGTGGCTCAGTCTTTTAGTCTATTCGGGAAGATGGGTTTTATAAGCTCGTTCATCTCGAGTAGCGCACCGCTCCGCTGTTGATTATGATTTTATACTCATCTTTTGTGTGCGGCGATGAGGCGGGGGGCGCTACAGTTGGTATCAGAGAAGTATCATAAAGTGTCAAATAAGGAGTTTGTTCCTATTTACTTTATGATCTGTTCTCTTGATTAGAATAAGATCATAAGTTACTAAGTGTAGTGCAAAGCAATCATCCAAATGTTCATTAAGTTGTCTCAGAAATGAAAAGGGTGGACTATGCCTAGAATGTTGACACCCTATGAATTTAACACACATAGTAAATTGATTGAAACTATGCATTTTTTTAACATGGACATCTTAGGACTTGAACGAACTTTTGAAAGTAATAATGAAATACAAATAAAATACTTATGGCTTGAATTATCTTAGGAATGGAATACTCGCAGTCAGCATTTTTGTTCTACCTTAGGAGATTTGATGACTACTGGATAGATGACCTTCGAGATGGCCTGATCTACGGAAGGGTCGTCAATGGAGTGTCGCCTTGTGGAGTTGAGGTGCTGGATAAGATACTTGTCCATTCATCCTTTGGAGGCACCGGCCTTTCAGCACTCGCCAAGGAATGATTGGATCGTGTTAATACTGTACTTCGAGAGACAGCCTGTCCCGATAAGTACCGACTAGAGATTGTAGAGATCCTACTAAGGGGATCAGCAAGCCGTTGGTGGTATTGGGTATATGGGAGATTAGCTCGAAAGAGCTACATAGTCACATATGATGACTTCTATGCTGCCTTTTGGGTAGAGTATTGCCACTAGGATGTTCGGATATCTTATTATGTCATTTTCTTTCATCTCAGTTATATGTTTTGTGAATCCATGTATCTTCTCATTTGAGAAAGAAAAGAATGAATGAAATCATAGTAAATTTTTATGTTTCTAATTGCAGTCATGTGGTGCCCCCGTACTGATAATAAGGAAGTACGATGCTCCAATTGTGGCAAATCTCCAACTTAAGTAAAGTTAAGTAAACCCAACCTGCCTTAAGCTAAGGACTTGTCACCAAGTGCTATAACATTCATCAATACAAATATCAAAGTGGCGGAAGTAATACAAAGTAGAGTAACATCCACAAGCATATATAGTAGGGAAAAGAAAATGCAATATAGTAACTCATCACAATACAGAAGGTAAAGTACATCCAGAAAGTTAATTATTACAAGCTGAAATGAATAACTGAAAAAAAAGATGAAAGACTCTCGTCCTCACTGAAATAAACAATACAGAACTATCTAAACAGCAGCTGGAAGGTCCTCCTCCTGAACTAGCTCCTCCTCTGCGACACTGCCCATGAACATGTCCGAATCTGACATTTGTCGGTACCACAAATGTCAGGGCCCCAACAAAACAAAAAGATTACAGTTAGAAAATTGTCTAAGTATATTTTAGGCTATTTTTAATGAACTGAACATTTAAAGATATCACATTGTAATTTAACTACACATGCAAGCAATAAAGGGTACAACAAGCTACGAAAGGAACAGGTAACTATAAACTATCCCTTTATAGCCATCATACAATGCAAAACAAATAAGGTGAGGCTAAAAAGCTAAAAGAACTGCAACTACTGAAATAAATATGATCCTGACATGATTATGATCACATTAAAATATGCTGAGTATAAAAGAATACAAGTACTGAACATGATAAAATTTTAGCATCCTAAACGTGCCATTTATACATATATTTAAGCCATAAAAGTATACATACAACATGCAGATTAATATGAAAAAAAAAGGCCACTGAGACATGTGGCAAAAGCAAAGCAATATATGAAATGTAAGGCCACTGAGGCATGTGGCAAAGTGAGCAGAAACTGAAAATAAGGCCACTAAAGCATGTGGCAAAGCAAATCAGAAAGCAATACAATTTAGTTAAAGTAGCAATAAGCCTAAGACATAGTACTGCCATACCAGCCAATAGGCCATACAGGGCCTCTAATATCCATCAATCAATTCCCAGCCCAGCCATCCAGATATGCTAGGTCTGAGTCCAGTCTATACAATACTACTACTGAAGAGGCAGACTTGAGGTGGCCCTACCCCGCCGTAGTTCTGTTAACTCTTAAGTTAACATGATTACGGTGGAGGGGTCACCAAATGACAAGGTCCCCACTTTGAATTGGATTAGACATACATTCTAATCCAACTTAACTAAGGACTTTGCCATTCATAAAGTAAATATCTCACTAAATAAACATACAAGATAATGCAGAGAGCGCGGAAGCATAAAATACAACATCCATCCATTCAATACAATAATCTAGAATAACTAAAGTGCTGAAAAGAAATGATAACCCTGAATTATTACAACATTTAAAATAGTTTTAAGAACTGAAACAAAAACTCTCATCCTCACAAGGCAGAAATAAAACTAATGATCTTCAGGAATAAGCTCCTCCTCCAATGGCAAGGCCTCCACTAGATCTACAGCACCAAGAAACTCAGAACCTATCATTATCAGTTTCATAATGGTAGGGCCCCAGCCAACAAAAGAAAAACTGGTTAGACTATTGTCTAAGCACATTTTAGGATAAATATTTTATTAAGTTAACTGAATATCACCATAAACCAGTACACCAAGAAAGTAGGTGCAGAAAGCGTAAGAAAAGAATGGTATAAAGTTATAAACAAAAAGTTTACAACTAAATCAACTAGGAAGTAAGCACATACCTCCTCCAAGTAGCTGCAATAAAGTCAGGTAAGCAAAAGAAAGACTAAACAAAATTATAAAGAAAATACATCCTAAACATGCTTATGATCAAAATAGGCTTATGCTAAGTGACATAACAGTAATTGATCATGTGTAAAACATTATAAAACTAAAAACATGACTAACATCCTATATATACATATGAAAATAGTAAGTAAGACTAGCATCCTATATAGAAACAAGGCTAGGAAAGTGCAGGAAAACAGTAAGTAAAAGTAGCACTGAAATGCAGAATATATAAAGTAAAATAGTAAAACTGAAACTGAAAACTGCATTGGCCATTCAGGCCACTCAAACTGAAAGTATACCCAGCAATACTTAGCCTGATGGGCTAAGAAAGAAGCTCTGAACTGAGTATCACTGAAACCTCTTAGCCTTATGAGCTAAGGCAGAAACCAATTGTAAGTGTACTTGAATTAGTATAACCATTTCAGATACTGACTATTCAATCAGTACGGGCAAGAGTCTATCCATCCTATCCCACTGACTAGGCATGGCATAGACTATCGGACTGACCCGAACAATGTAGCTGACCCCGAACGGGTGATTGAAGAGGTATACTAATCAAGCTAGACCTTACAAAAATACTAGAAGAAAACAAAATGCTATTTAAGAATGATCAAAGTTGACATAAGATAATTATCAATTATCTTATGTACCTCATATATGCTCATGGTTTAAAGCTCAAAATCAAGGTAAGCGAAGCATCAAAACAAATTGAGCAAGAGACTCTATCTAAAACACATGTGATATCCGTTGTTGTCTATTTATTCATTCCATCTAGTCTAAGTTACATAAGTTTCAGAATCATCAATTTTTACACATTCTGCAACTTAAAATCACGAATCATACTAGTTGAAGATAATTAGACCTGGCCAAGTCCTAGCTATATCTTAATCAAAAGACGACTACTTGGTTAAACTGAATAAATCATCGACCTAATTTTATAATTTAAATTACCCCAACCTCATCTTGATTAGCCAAATCAAGATGAAAAGATTAAGAATTAGACTCCAAATGATAGGGTTTAATCACTTAATCCAAAGGTACAACTAAGGGTCTGAGGTTTAGAACCCAATTCTCACTGATTTAGATTAAGGCAAATCCTATTGATAAATTTAGTTCATTATGATAGATCTCTATTCTTAGTTCTAAAGTTTAAAGATCAAATAATCATTTAATAAACTAAGAAAAATCTATAAACTAGTAAGCTCAATATTTCATCTATTGAGTAACTCATTTTACTCAATAGATGAATTCTAACCTAAGATCTATTTCTAATCCTAAGAATTTATGCTCTTAATTACTAAGAGTATCTCTCATGACATGCATCCTAATTAATGTTATAAAGACCTAAGAAAAGATCTAAGAAAGATTTAAGGAAGAAGAAACACTCACGATTTTACTTAGGATTTTCCTTAAAAGTTAAGATTGAAATGTTAATCAAAATCTAACTTAGGTTTGAACTTAATTAATTTCTATTATAAATCATTCTATTTACTGATTCTAATGATTATAAAATGATTTTAGGGCTTTAGAAAGCTAAACCCTAAATTTGGGTAAAATTACCATTTTGCCCCTACTTTAAGGGTTCAAAAGATCAAATTTTGATCTAGAGATTTAAATCTGAAATTTTCTGTTGGAAATAAGTTTCTTACTTTCTAATGAAAGATTAGATAGCAATTATACTATATTTGGGTGATTAATAAGCCACATGAGACCAAATTAATCAATTTGACTCATAGGGGCAATTTAGTAATTTGGCTGAAATGAAACTTAAATTTTCTTTCAGTTTACTATTATTTACTGCCTAAGATTTCCATAGAACCTAAATTTGCTAAATTATGATAAGTATTGGCCAAGTTATGGCCAATATAATATTTAGGGTTATAAGTTAAATTAAGGGATCCTTAATTAAGCTCAAAAATCCTAAATTTGTCAATTATTGTCAAAATTGAGTAAAATTAGTGGCTATGACTTACAAATAGTCCACTGATTATAATGACATATTGTAGGCTCAATTTGGATCTAATTTGACTAAGTTATGACCTAATTAGGATTTAGGGTGATTAGTGGGTGATTAGTGAAATTAATCACTCAAACACTAATCCAACCTTACAGCTAGGTTCTAAATAACTCTATGAGTCCTCTGAAACTTAAATCACTTAATTTGGATTACTAGATTTGCTAATATTTACTAATCAAGATTTAGAGTAATTAAGGGTGATTAGCAAATCTAACTGTTGGATCCTAAATAATTTTACAGATTACTGTTAATTAGATTTTTCTTATCTAAATGGATATTTAGATCATCCAATTTGGAGCTCAATTGATCAAGTTATGGTCAATTGAAATTCTAGGTCTAATTAAGGTAATTAGGGTTAGGTCTTAAAAATGATTAGGCAAATACTAATCCAAACAGCAAAGATACCCATACTAAAATGATCCTTAGGGTTTTCTGAGCATTTTAAGACACATATTCAATAGATTTGGATTATTGGTTACAAAGTTATGGGCAAATGAAATTTTGTAACATTATTTAGACTTAATTAATATCCCTAAATGTCACTTTGTTAAATACAGGTCCAATTGCAAAATTGACAGTGCCAAAATGTTCCTCTATTTTTGTTGGTCAAAATGGTATATTTATTTGCTATGATTGGACTTATATTTTTGTAAGTTATTAGGGTTTAAAGATTTGTATTTAATTAAATAATTAATTCTGTTTTAATTAATTTAATTAATCTGTTATTATTATTATTATATAATTTTGTTTATTAATTAAACGCTATATATATAACATTTATATATATATATATATATATATATATATATATCTGCAGGTACACGTGGCGGAATGTGATTGGGTGAGGGGTGGGATGTAGGCCCCACCGGTTGATTCTGCCGCGCGAAAACAAGACCCGTGGGTCCCACGTACTCATTAAATAGGACATGTGGCACGCAGAGGTGAAGGGTCACGGTTCGGTTCGACTACACTTGAACCGGACGGTTTGCACAGTGCCAGACCGGTCCGGGTTGGACCGGTTACTGAAGATAGCCTCCTTCGGGGCGATAACCCTAGAACTAGGGTTTAATGGTTCTCACAGCACATATCAAATTAGGCTCACTAAGTTATCCCAAATAAAAGTTATGATCATGGCCTATATGTAGTGTATAATAACTCTAGATGATTACACGTTATACCTCATCACATTCGCAACCCTAGATTTTGAGTATTTAAGCTAAGATATGCAGAATCGATGAATCGAGGATTGTAAACAATATAATCATTCAATGATTGCATAAATGAAACGTGAACTAAGAACTTAAAGTGGGGGATCGATAAAGGATGTGGTACCTTATATCGAACGGCTGGAATTGCTAAGATTGCCGACAGAGCTCCTTCAATACTCGCAAGGTTCAAAATGTGAAACCCGAAGAGAAGATAAGCCTCAGTCTTAAATGGAGACTCACAGAAGGCTCCTTCGGAGGTGTGCGAGGCCACGCGTTCGCGGGAGGCAGACGGGTCGCGAGCTCAGCGTGACACGCGCTGAGCGATGAGGACGATAGCCATCAGCCGTCTGATCTCGCGCTGAGATCAAATCGACGGCTCAGATGGAGTGTGGCTTGGCTAAACGGATAGCGGAACGGTGTGAAATGAAGGAGACGGTGCATTTAAGTATTTAACGGAAACTGTTAGTTTAATTTAATTAAATTTATTAAATCATTTATAAGAATTTCTTAATTAAAAATTTAACTAATAATTCGATTTCCAAAATTTTTTTTTTCTAATAAATCGTTCCTAGCTAATTAAGAGGTGCTGGACGCAATGGTGCGATTAGATTTTTGATTCAACGAGTATTTATTAACTTGAATTTTCTGTGTATTTAAATAATATTAAAATATTTGACGAAAATCCAACGACTTCCAAATGCCTTCAAAACTTCACCCCTAGCTAATTTGAGGGTGGTGAATACAATGGCGAAGTCAGATTTTCAATCTAAGGTCTAGATAAAAAGTAAATTTCTAGGGTTTGGAATTTTCCAAAAAATTTTATTTGACTCAGTTGAATTCTGATTTGACCTAAGTTTTTGAGATAAGTTCTAAATTACTTAATTAGTGACTTAGAACCTCAATTATGACTTAGATTAGCCTTAATTAACTTAAGTAACAACCTGGGTTGTTACAAACTCCCCCACTTAAAAATGATGTCGTCCTCGACATCACTCAAGTGAAAAATAAAATAGAGCATAAATTTAAAATTTGAAATTACTGTAGTTGAATATTTCTGATTGCAAGAGTTCAAATAAATATAGAATTGTTTGATGGAAATAGAAGAATATTAGGGTTCTTAATTAATCTTTATGACTTAGATCAAATAACCAATTTGATCTTTATCTAGGATTTTTAACAGGTCATTTAATGGGTGATGGTTTTAGTTGAAATTCTCACTAACATGCAGGAAGATGGGAGTCATGAAAGTATTAAGTCACTTTCATTTGAAATATAAGATATTTATAGATATATACGGTCTTATGATAATTAAATTGTAATCACAGCACATCACTACTAACACAGTAATGCATGCCTCAGAAGATAAATTGTTTCTAAGAATGAAGATTTGATTGGTGTTTACACACTAAAATTGTCATGAGTTTAAGAATATATCTTTGTACAAATATGCAAGGCTTAAAGGAACTTGAAGGCTTAAAGATTCCACCCTTAGGATTTAATCCTCATAATCTTATATTATTGTTGATGATTGAAAGATTATTTTCCAAAAGTTTTGTGTTTTAAGGAATTAATTGACTAAATGATATACATCACTTAATAAGGATAACAAGTTAGGGTTCACCTAAGCAAAAGTATAATTTTAAGGATCTATAATTAATTCCTAAGTCATAACATATGACTTACCAACACAAGATGATTATAATTTGGCAAGTGATATTACTTGCTGAACATAAGATGAAGTTAGGAGTCAAGATTCTAGCAGTTCTAGTTATAATTACTATCTAAGAAGGCTTTGGCAATTAGTTAAGCCTTTACAGGATTCAGTAGGGATTAAAGAATAAGGATGGTTCTATTTCAATAGATTGGAATTTAAGGATTTGGCATCAAAGAACTAGTATTCTTTTATCTCTTATTCTATGAGAATTTTAGGAAGAGATTTATCATTAGAATCAAAGTCTAATAATGAATCCAAATAGTTTGACTTATAATTCCTAACTAAGGATAAGATGAGAATGGACTACATATATGAATTAGTCCATATTATGTTTGAACTATTTAAAGTGACATTCATCTCTTGTTTAAATGTCCCTTTAGGGCAAATAGGTTCAGCATCCAATTCTTGATACTTAGCCTTAAGTTTATAATATTAAGTCACACATGATGACTTAACATCAAATTTTGGAGGTTATAGGTTTAATAATACAAGTTATAAGTTCTGACTTGGTCATGTCAAGGAACTCACTCATCCATATGGATAAGTATCAGGAAACTTAATAAAGACTATTTCTATGATCATAAATCATAAGACAAAATTTTTAGAACTAGCTGCTCATATTTAAGTCACAAGAGATGGCTTAGATCATTAACAATCTAATAATTTAATTTATCTTATGATGAATGAGAACTTATTCTGTTATGGCAAAATAGGATTAATATCCAATTAGGATACATGGCCTCAAGCTTAAGAATTTAAGTTTCTCCTTATGACTTAATATCCAAGTTTTAATGATTACAAAATGTTTTAACACAAGTCATAAATTCTAATAAAATGGCAAGGAATTCACTTATCCATATGGATAAGTGCTAGGAAATTCAATAGAAATTAAAGCTACAATCATAGGTCATAATCTATGACTTATGCCAAAATTTCTGGAATCAATTGTTCATATTTGAGCTACATGAGGTGGCTTAGATCACTTAAAAATTTAATGGTTATATTTAATTTATGTTGAATGAGAGCTCATTTTAAGAGAATGATCAATAAGTGCTCAAGTCATATCATGACTTGGGCAAGAAGTTGAAATCATAAGAATCAAAAGAATAAATCGAGGTAATGGATTGCTCATCAACTATGATGAGATATAATCATAAAGTCACTACTAAGAGTCAAAATTTTGACTATGATAACCTATCCTATGGTCATAAGTATATGTTTAACTAATGTGAATATACTCATCCCAATGGAATTATATATTTAAATCTTAAGGAATGGGCTAGTTTAATATTTCAAGTCACACTAGTGACTTATTCAATAGTATATTCAAAAATTTGAATTCATTTAATCTAAGGAATAAGAAGTTATTCACCCAAACTGGGCAAGTCACCTCTTAGAAATATCTATTTCTATAAGTCACACATAATTTTGCTAAAAGAATCTAAGGCTTGATTGAATTAAGCTAAGAAAGAGATAATTATCAAGTCAAGAATAAAACCTATTGAACACAACATTAGGCTTATATGCAAAATTAAAATTAAATGATGACAATAATTAAGTTGTTACAATTTGAACTTATATGAAGTAACATAAATTCTATGAATGAAAGGAATAATGAAATTGAATGTATGTACCTGGGACAATATTATCATTAGATTCCTCCTTTCCCAGATGATTATGTTCTTGAAGTTTAGGAGCAACCATTTTCTCCCTGCCAGCTAGACATTCTGTCTCAGGCAGTGGTGATGTTAGAATTGACTTTGATTCCAAATCTTTAGGTGAAGTGTCATGGCATGTTTTATTCTGATGAGAACGATGGATTATATCTCCATCGACTGTTTTGAAAGCACGACATTCCAGATATCCGTGGCCTCGACGACCACATGTAAAACAGCCTCTACCAAAATGATAACACCCTCCATAAAAATGTGATCTAGTGCACACTTGGATTGATTCCATTGATATGCTAGATCCCTCTTGGTGAGATTTACGCTTATGATCCTTTTTAGTTGTCTTAGGTTGAGTTTCAGTATCGGTATTTACAGTACTAAGAACAGACACTAGTTTCTGGATAGTCACTGCTTGTTGTAATTGATTCTCTAACATGATAGTCACCATGTTCCTGAGTGATGTGACTTCATTGGTATTGTTATTTGATGAATCATCCATGTTGAGGGAAGAAGTTTCAGGATTCATGCTGAAATAATTATGATTAGTGTTAGTCTTTAGAAGAAGAGTTATTATACTTCTTGGGTTATCATTATTCAAAGAATAATTTAATATAATAGAAAAGATACTAAGTGTGTTCCAACATTTTGAATTGATAAAGATTCTATCATAGGTGTTTAGCAAAGATCAAAGTTAAGGTTTTATAATACCAAAATATTTTATTTATCATTCAAAGGATTAACTTTTCATCAAGCTCTTACTTCATCTTAGACAAGTATAACTAAGATGTGATTGGAATACCTATTTTCATTTGAAATAGATTCTATACGATTTTGGTTCTTATTAAATCAATAAGGAAGATCCAATCTTCTATAGGTAAGTTGTTGTACTAAAGAGGTTTATTTAACATACAAGTTTTAAATTTTTTACGCCTTTGATTTATTATGATAGTTTGAATTTCTTAATTATAACTTAATCTTTTAGACTAAAATCCAAAGTTTAATATTTTAATTTCTATTATTATAGAGATCTACAAGTATTTGTTACTAAGCTTTTTATGACTTTAAAGTTTAGTCCTTACTAAAGTTTTATTAAGGGAGTGTTTTCCTTACTTCCTACTTCTTATTCTGAGTTATACTCATAATGAGATGGATGTTGTTTTCAAGTATCCATTTAGTGATGCAGTGGCAGAAGAACAATCCATTAGGTAGAAAGGAATACAAATTCCAATCTGACACCTTATGGAATTCTCTGATACCAATTGTGGCGGCCCTGTCCCGTCGTGGTCCTGTTAACTCTTAGGTTAACATGATTACGGTGGAGGGGTCACCAAATGATAAGGTCCCCACTTAGAATTAGATTAGACATACATTCTAATCTAACTTAACCAAGGATTTTGACATTCATAAAGTAAATATCTCACTAAATGAACATACAAGAAAATGCAGAGAGCGCGGAAGCATAAAATTCAACATCCATCCATTCAATACAATAATCCAGAATAAGTAAAGTGCTGAAAAGAAATGATAACCCTGAATTATTACAATATTTAAAATAATTTTAAGAACTGAAACATAAACTCTCATCCTCACAAGGCAGAAATAAAACTAATGGTCTTCAGGAACAAGCTCCTCCTCCAATGGCAATGCCTCCACTGGATCTACAGCACCAAGAAACTCAGAACCTACCATTATTAGTTTCATAATGGTAGGGCCCCAGCCAATAAAAGAAAAACTGGTTAGACTATTATCTAAGGACATTTTAGGATAAATGTTTTATTCAGTTAACTGAATATCACCATAAACCAGTAGAATAAGAAAGTAGGTGCAGAAAGCATAAGAAAAGAACAGTATAAAGTTATAAATAAACAGTTTATAACTAAATCAACTAGGAAGTAAGCACATACCTCCTCCAAGTAACTATAATAAAGTCAGGTAAGCAAAAGAAAGACTAAACAAAACTGTAAAGAAAATACATCCTAAACATGCTTATGATCAAAACAGGCTTATGCTAAGTGACATAACAGTAATTGATCATGTGTAAAACATTATAAAATTGAAAACATGACTAACATCATATATATGCATATGAAAATAGTAAGTAAGACTAGCATCCTATATAGAAACAAGGCTAGGAAAGTACAGGAAAACTGTAAGTAAAAGTAGCACTGAAATGCAGAATATATAAAGTAAAACAGTAAAACTGAAACTGAAAACTGCATTGGCTATTCAAGCCACTCAAACTGAAAGTATACCCAGCAATACTTAGCCTGATGGGCTAAGAAATAAGCTCTGAACTGAGTATCACTGAAACTTCTTAGCCTGATGAGCTAAGGCTTAAACTAATTGTAAGTGTACTTGAATTAGTATAACCATTTCAGATACTGACTATTCAGTCAGTACAGGCAAGAGTCTATCCATCCTATCCCACTGACTAGGCATAGCATAGACTATCCGACTGACCCGAACAATGTAGCCGACCCCGAACGAGTGATTGAAGATGTATACTAATCAAGCTACACCTTACAAAAATACTAGAAGAAAACAAAATGCTATTTAAGAATGATCAAAGTTGATATAAGATAATTATCAAATATCTTATGTACCTCATATATGCTCATGGTTTAAAGCTCAAAATCAAGGTAAGCGAAGCATCAAAACAAATTGAGCAAGAGATTCTATCTAAAATACAGGTGATATTCGTTGTTGTCTATTTATTCGTTCTATCTACTCTAAGTTACATAAGTTTCAGAATCATCAATTCTTACATATTCTGTAACTTAGAATCACGAATCCTACTAGTTGAAGATAATTAGGACTGGCCAAGTCTAACTATATCTTAATCAAAAGATGACTACTTAGTTAAACTGAATAAATCATCGACCTAATTTTATAATTTAAATAACCCCAACCTCATATTGATTAGCCAAATCAAGATGAAAAGATTAAGAATTAGACTCTAAATGTAGGGTCTAATCACTTAATCCAAAGGTACAACTAAGGGTCTGAGGTTTAGAACCCAATTCTCACTGATTTTGATTACGGCAAATCCTAATGATAAATTAATTCATTAGGATAGATCTCTATTCTTACTTCTAAAGTTTAAAGATCAAATAATCATTTAATAAACTAAGAAAAATCTATAAACTAGTAAGCTCAATGTTTCATCTATTGAGTAACCCAATTTACTCAACAGATGAATTCCAACCTAAGATCTATTCCTAATCCTAGGAATTTATGCTCTTAATTACTAAGAGTATCTCTCATGACACATATCCTAACTAATGTTATAAAGACCTAAGGAAAGATCTAAGAAAGATTTAAGGAAGAAGAAACACACACGATTTTACTTATGATTTTCCTTAAAAGTTAAGATTGAAATGTTAATCAAAATCTAACTTAGGTTTGAACTTAATTAATTTCTATTATAAATCATTCTATTTACTGATTCTAATGATTATAAAATGATTTTAGGGCTTTAGAAAGCTAAACCCTAAATTTGGGTAAAATTACCATTTTGCCCTTACTTTAAGGGTTCAAAAGATCAAATTTTGATCTAGACATTTAAATCTGAAATTTTCTATTGGAAATAAGTTTCTTACTTCCTAATGAAAGATTAGACAGCAATTATACTATATTTGGGTGATTAATAAGCCACATGAGACCAAATTAATCAATTTGACTCATAGGGGCAATTTAGTAATTTGTCTGAAATGAAACTTAAATTTTCTTTCCGTTTACTATTATTTACTACCTAAGCTTTCCATTGAACCTAAATTTGCTAAATTCTGGTAAGTATTGGCCAAGTTATGGCCAATACAATATTTAGGGTTATAAGTGAAATTAAGGGATCCTTAATTAAGCTCAAAAATCTTAAATTTGTCAATTAGTGTCCAAATTGAGTAAAATCAGTGGCTATGACTTACAAATAGTCCATTGATCATAATGACATATGGTAGGCTCAATTTGGATCTAATTTGACTAAGTTATGACCTAATTAAGGTTTAGGGTAATTAGTGGGTGATTAATGAAATTAATCACTCAAACACTAATCCAACATTACAGCTAGGTTTTAAATAACTCTATGAGTCCTCTGAAACTTAAATCACTCAATTTGGATTACTAGATTTGCTAATATTCACTAATCAAGATTTAGAGTAATTAAGGGTGATTAGCAAATTTAACCATTGGATCCTAAATATTTTTAAAGATTACTATTAATTAGATTTTTCTGATCTAAATGGATATTTAGATCATTCAATTTGGAGCTCAATTGACCAAGTTATGGTCAATTGAAATTTTAGGTCTAATTAAGGTAATTATGGTTAGGTCTTAAAAATGATTAGGCAAATACTAATCCAAACAGCAAAGATAACCATACTAAAATGATCCTTAGGGTTTTCTGAGCATTTTAAGACATATATTTAATAGATTTGGATTATTGGTTACAAAGTTATGGGCAAATGAAATTTTGTAACATTATTTGGACTTAATTAATACCCCTAAATGTCACTTTGCTAAATACAGGTCTAATTTCAAAATTGACAGTGCCAAAATGTTCCTCTATTTTTGCTGATCAAAATGGTATATTTATTTGCTATGATTGGACTTATATTTTTGCAAGTTATTAGGATTTAAAGATTTGTATTTAATTAAATAATTAATTCTGTTTTAATTAATTTAATTAATCTGTTATTATTATTAATATATAATTTCGTTTATTAATTAAATGCTATGTATATATAACGTTTATATATATATATCTGCAGGTACACGTGGCGGAATGTGATTGGGTGAGGGTTGGGATGTGGGCGCCACCTGTTGATTCTGTCATACGAAAACAAGACCCGCGGGTCCCACGTACTCATTAAATAGGACACGTGGCACGCATAGGTGAAGGGTCACGATTCGGTTCGACTACACTTGAACCGGACGATTTGCACAGTGCCAGACCGATCCGGGCTGGACCGGTTACTGAAGATCGCCTCCTTCGCGGCAATAACCCTAGAACTAGGGTTCAATGGTTCTCACAGCACAGATCAAATTTGGCGCACTAAGTTATCCCAAGTAATAGTTATGATCATGGCCTATATATAGAGTATAATAACTCTAGATGATTACACGTTATACCTCATCACATTCGCAACCTTAGATTTTGAATATTTAAGCTAAGATATGCAGAATCGATGAATCGAGGATTGTAAACAATATAATCATTCAATGATTGCATAAATGAAACACAAACTAAGAACTTAAAGTGGGGGATCGATAAAGGATCTGGTACCTTATATCGAACGACTGGAATTGCTAAGATTGCCGAAAGAGCTCCTTCAATACTCGCAAGGTTCAAAATGTGAAACCCGAAGAGAAGATAAGCCTCAGTCTTAAATGGAGACTCACAGAAGGCTCCTTCAGCGGTGTGCGAGGCCACGCGTTCGCGGGAGGCAAACGGGTCGCGAGCTCAGCGCGACACGCGCTGAGCGATGAGGACGATAGCCATCAGCCGTCTGATCTCGCGCTGAGATCAAATCGACGACTCAGATGGAGTGTGGCTCAGCTAAACGGATAGCGGAATGGCGTGAAATGAAGGAGACGGTGTGTTTAAGTATTTAACATAAACTGTTAGTTTAATTTAATTAAATTTATTAAATCATTTATAAGAATTTCTTAATTAAAAATTTAACTAATAATTCGATTTCCAAAATTTTTTTTTTCTAATAAATCGTTCCTAGCTAATTAAGAGGTGCTGGACGTAATGGCACGATCAGATTTTTGATTCAACGAGTATTTATTTACTTGAATTTTCTGTGTATTTAAATAATATTAAAATATTTGACGAAAATCCAACGACTTCCAAATGCCTTCAAAACTTCACCCCTAGCTAATTTGGGGGTGGTGAATGCAATGGCGAAGTCAGATTTTCAATCTGAGGTCTAGATAAAAAGTAAATTTCTAGGGTTTGGAATTTTCCAGAATTTCTGATTTGACTCAGTTGACTTCTGATTTGACCTAAGTTTTTGAGATAAGTTCTAAATTACTTAATTATTGACTTAGAACCTCAATTAAGACTTAAATTAGCCTTAATTAACTTAAGTAACAACCTAAGTTGTTACAAACTCCCTCACTTAAAAATGATGTCGTCCTCGACATCACTCAAGTGGAAAATAAAATAGAGCATAAAATTTAAATTTTGAAATTACTGGAGTTGAATATTTCTGATTGCAAGAGTTCAAATAAATATAGAATTATTTGATGGAAGTAGAAGACTAAGCTAGGATATATTCTACCAACTGTAGATAAAACAAAATTGAATGATATGCAATTTCAATACTAGCTTAGGATGTATCATCCATATCCTAAGTTTTTCTTGTTATGCTCAAGGAATAAAGCTCAAATACAAGGTATGCAAAGCAATCTAGTCAAAGTAAGCAAGTAACTCAATCTAGACTTATGTGATATCTATTGTTGTCTAATTACCAATTCTAACTACTCTGAGAAGGTACAAGCTTAGGATCTCCAATATCCAGCTATCGAGTAGAATCTCAGTTTTACGTCCTTAAAGTTAAATATTATAACTTAATAAGCTCTAATCCAAAATCATGTGACGACTACATAGTTTAAGTAAGCAGATCAACGACCTAATTTTATGAATATTTTACTCTCTTACCCAGATCTTGATTAAATAAATCAAGATTTAAGAATTTAGAACTTAAACCCTATGTTGAGTTCAAATCTCAAATCCTAGATGATATACTAAATAGGATCTAGGTTTCTCACTTATTACCCAATTTGAAGGTAAAGAATCCTATAAGTTGAAAGATTCAGGAACTAAGATCTTAGCGAAAGGCTATTCTACTGATTATAAGATAAAATAATCAATTAAGAACTTGAGAATCTAGGATCTATATTCAAGCTTTAAGATAATTTTATTATCTTATTGATTGAATCATCCTATACCCACATGGAAAGTTTCAAAAGATTAAACAATCAATCATTAAAGAATTTCAATTGGAGGTGGTTTGATTCAAATTAAAGATTTAAGTCTAAGGTCTAAGATTTAAAGATCTGAAGTTTGATCACTTTAGACTTCTAATTAGAGTTTTGACTTAAGAGTTTCCATTTGTGATTCTCTTTAGAATCAAGCTCATAATTAACTATAAGGAGCTTATTAAGGTTAAAATTGACAATTCCAAGTGTTAGATTAACACTAAACCCATATTAACCTTCTTAGGCTACTTAAGATCTAAGGGTCTGAGTTTTGATCACTTTAGATCTTAAGCTAAGATTTTACTTAGACCTTTCCAATTACTTTTCTTTTAACACTTAATTCTTAAGTTATCTTAACTGAACTTATTAATGAGGTAATTGACCATTTCAAATTTTAGATTTAAAGTTTAATGCCATATGATCTTTATAAGTAAAACTTAAGATCTAAATATCTTAATTAGGGATTTAATGAAGATCTCATGAATTCATGATCACATTAGCACTATTATTATTTCTCTAAGATTTCAGAGAATATTTCCAAGCTACTTTAGGATAGTTTACTGAAATTCTCAATCTTTAGAGAACACTAAATCACTTTTTAGTCAAAATGATCAAAATGCCCCACTTAAGGCTAAAATTGGGATTTTAGGGTTTAGTTATCCAAATTTATTCTAATCTGTTTGAATATGTTTCATATTACTTAATGAAGTGGGAAACACCTTTAATTTAGGTTTTGATGACCTAAATGGTCTTAATTAGCACCAAGCACTTAATTTAGCCACTTAGGGTGATTAGTAAAATTAGGGCACTTTAGGGCAATCCATTCTTACACTTAGGTTATACTAGGTCTAGTATGATATTAGGAACCATCCCCACCCAAATCAGAGGCTTAATTAGGGTTTAATTCACTAATCCTTGATTAGAGTAATTAAGGAGTGATTAAGAAAATTAATTATCCAAAATTAATTTTAAGGGTCTGGAATTGTTCTTTAAGGTACAAGAAGCAATCAGAGCCCTTAAACTCATAAATTGGATATATAAATGATTTTATATGATTTATTTAAGAACAGAGAAGGTTTGGCAAATAATTTTTAATCCAACCATTGGATCTGAGATTTTATTTTATATTCAGATTCCTTGAATTTTTTCTGATTTTAATGATATATTGGATCATACCATTTGGATCTATATAACTAAAGTTATTTCAATTATTTAATCTGCATTTTTATTTAAATCAAAACTATAGAGTTTTAATTATAAACTAATTTCCCTAAGGATTTTTAATTCTAAAAATCCGCTTATTCTCTGTCGACCCGAACAAAAAGACGCGGGTCGGGGTCGGCCCAGCCCAGAGTCGTCGTCTTCCTCCTTCCGCGCGCACCCGCAGCCCTAATCCTGAGACTGGCTTCCAGCGCCAAATTCTCTACGCTCCAGCCACGCCATACCCTGGTTTCAACGGCTACACGTTCCCTGACTCTAGACGCACCGACCGAGCCAAGAAGCCCTAGCTGGGAGGCGACGGATCGCCGAATGACTACTCGGCCGAGACCCCGCAGCTGGCGCACCTGTGAGGGGTAAATTCTCCTCACATAGTGCACGGGTCACCTCGCTCTTGATCCCTACACATTCAGGGATCAATGAGGGAGCGATAGGTCGACTCGAGAGGTCCTGAGGTGGTCTGGATCGTTGGAGTGCTACTCGGTGATTTTTGTCATCTAGGCTCGCGACTGGATCGATCGATCTGGTCGACCCAACCATCGATACTCAGTTACAATCATCACCAAGGATCTTTTGATTCCAATTAAACGACTAATCCCTAGGGAGAGCTCCGTATTAGGCGAGCCAGAATTTCATCTGGCAGTGCGCACAGACGGCGAATTCCCCATCTGGTCCACTGACAAACCCCTCATGCAGGCTCGAACGTGCTCTGATGAGCGGGGGAGAGGATCCTACATAGCATCTAAGGCTTTGAGCAAAGGAGATCCGAGCTAGATTTAGCTCGTCAGCAAAGAGGGAAGGAAAAAATGGCGGTACCTGAAGATCAGGAAAATGACCAGTCTGGCGCCTTGAGCTCTTGACTGAAGCCTTGGGGGTTTAAACGCTAAACCGCACCCACTATCAGCGAACGAAGCTGGTTCAGTCGCCGGGAGAGTTTGGAAGCACCGAGAGCAGAGGGAAGATGAGCCTCACAGTGAGCAAAGGAGCTCACTGTGAGATCAAAGGAGGTATTTATAGGCCTCGAGGTGCCTAGGTTCAGGTGGCAAAGCTGGGAGCCAGCAATCCAGGCTCGGGGAAAATGGTAACCTCGGCCTTCCTCAATTGGGAGGTTCGACCCCCTCTGATCCCCTATACCAGGTTCGGCCATTCAGGGAAGAAATCCAAATGACCAGAGGGATATGGTGAAGGCATGGCCGACCGGGTTGACGTGGCGCGTACGGCAAATCCTCGCGGTCGGGGCTGGGAGCGAACAGGGACGAAGATGAACAGCTGGGATCTCTCCTCAGCCGTCTGATCCGCGGAACCGTTGGTGATGGACGGCTTGATGGGGATCCAAATTAATGAACGACGGGCGCCTTCTCATCCGTCGGATCAAGCCTTAGATCCGACGGAGACGAAAGAGTCCCGGGCGAGAGTAATCAGCGTCGTCTGATCACACGCGAAGGTTTGTGCCAACGCATCCTGTGGTCGACAAGGATGAGCCGCTGTCGGGACCCCGCAGCGGATCTGCCGCGGTCCCGACAGCAAATCTAGCCGAAAATTATTTATTAAAAATGTAATTTAAATATAAATATTACTTATTTAAATAGTATTTAATTATTTAAAAATTTCCTAAATCCAAATTAGGACCAAAAGATCTCCAAAAATTCCCAAAAATTTACCCTTAGCTAATTAGGGTATGAGGAATTCAAAAATAAAATTAGATTTTAATTTGGAGATCAAAATAATTTAAGTATTTTTCAGGGCTTAAAAATAGCCAAAAATACCAAATTTTTCAATTTAGCTCCGATTGATTTCAAACATCTAGGTTTAAGTTTAAATGACCCATTGAATCTAATGGAATCAACATTAAACATTAGTTTAGCTTAATTAATCTAGTTTTAGCTAGGGTAACGACATAGGGTTGTTACAAGTCATGAATCTTGGTTCCCCATCTGCTCCAACTACAATTAAGAATATGGTCGCGTCATCAGGCAGACCTGAGGAGTCCAACCCTATGGCCAGTTTAGTGAAGGCCCTAACTAAAAGCAATGTGCAGCAGGCGCAAGAGAAACGTGCTCTTATCCTTTCTATTAGACAATCAGGGTTCTCATCATCTTCCCACTATACGGGCAATGGAATTTTGCACAGCTTCCTCCGTCTCTGAACACCTACGTTTAATGGAGCACTAAATCCCATGGACACAATAAACTGGCTTAAGATGGCTGAGAAGAATCTGGCCAGTATCAAGTGCCCTAACTCCGAAGCCATCCGCCTAGTAACCCATTTATTTCAAGAAGAAGCCGAATATTGGTGGGAGAACGAGCAGAACAATAAATTTGCTGATTATGAAGTAGAGGACATTCCTTGGGACATTTTCTTGGAAGGTTCCATGAAGTGTTCATACCGGCATCAGCTCAAGCAATTCTGGAGGATGAACTCCTTCATCTCACATAAGGCAATAATTCAGTATTTGAATACGAACAAGAGTTCTGGAGATTGTCGCGCTTCGTTTCGGATCTAGTTAGAACGAAAGCATCTAGATGCCACCATTTCCTGAAGGGTCTGAGAGACTCTATTAAAGCCCACTTAGTATCTCATCAGATCAAGACTATGATAGAACTAATCGAGGCTGCCCGTCTACAAGAAGGATTCCAAGGTCAACTGGACCGAAAAAGAAAGGCAATAGAAATACAGCCGAGGAAGGAACATTTTGGTCATCATAAGGTGGCAAAGGTCTATAACATGGAAACCGCAAAACCCCAACCTCATAATTTTGAACGCAAACGAATGCACCTGTACAGAAAATGCTACCACTTCGTTGGTGTATGTCTTACTTGTGGACGTAAAGGCCACCGTTATTTCGAATGCAATGAGAAGAATACAATCGACGAAGTGATTATCAATCACTCTCGCCATAAATAAGTGTTCCGTGCGCAGCCAAGGAATATTCGTGAGCCTGCTCCTGCTATAATGCCAGCTACCACTATGAACTCTAAAGCAATTATACCGGCTCCAAAGTTGAACTATGATCGTTAGGGTCAAAGGCCCTAGAACAAACAACCCTCAGTATCAGCAAGGGTATACATGTTAACTTTCACCTCTGCTCTTGAAAACAATGATGTGGTTTCGGATACGCCTTAAATTAAATTTTTATTCAATTCTCACTATCTCAAATAATCAGTCTTTACCATTTCAGTATTTTAAATATTTGAGTAGCTAATCTTATTAAGTTACTGTAATTATAGGCACCTTATCAATAAACGACAAATCTTATAAGATCCTTTTTGATACAAGAGTGAGTCATTCTTTCGTATCAGAAATTTGGGCTAAGGCTCTTTAGCTACCAATCTATTGATTAGCTAGCTTGTTGAGCATCGGGTTACCTTCCGGAGCCCGTATGCAGTCCCCACAATTTTGCAACATAGATATTCCTATTGGGAAGCAAAATTATGAGGCTAAGTTAATTGTATTGCCAATCGCAAACTTTAATATAATTCTAGGCATGAATTGGCTAAGCCAGCATGGTGCTTCCATAAATTGCCAAAAGAAGAAAATAACTTTGGGCAGTTGAAGTAAATCAAAATCATTTGTGGGAAGATTTAGCACCCAAGCATCGCTGATCAATGCAATGACAGCAGAAAGACTAGTCAGGAAGGGATGTGATGCGTATCTCGTAACGATGTTGGGAGAGAAGAAAGAAGTCGTGCCTATCTCTGAGAACCGTATAATTTGTGAATTTCTTGACGTTTTCCCTGAAGACCTACCCGGTCTTCCTTCAGTTAGAGAAGTAAAATTCGCAATTGAATTAATTCCCGGAACCCAACTAGTGTCAAAGGTTCTGTATCGTATGACGCCAAAAGAACTTCAAGAATTGAACAAGTAACTTCAAGAACTGTTGGAGAATGGTCTTCGCCTCTGGTTCGAGTTCCGTCCAAACAACAAATTATCACTTTGTGGATCAAACTGGATCAATCCCGATCGATCGCAAGCATCCTAAAGACTAAAGAAGATGATCCAAGCATCACAGAACTAACATAATTGCATTAATTTAGAGATAGAGCCCAGTCAGGTCAGCTAAGAAGGAGACTGTGCCTGGAACGAAGTTGCAGGCACGACAGAGAAGAATTAAAGAGAGATGGAGCTTCCAGATGATCGCAACAGCTTAGCAAGGGGGTCTGAACACCAAACCACACCCTCTATCAGCGGTTGGCAGTACTGGAAATCACCAGGAACATCAAGCACCTCCAATAGAGTTCGATATGGAAGAGGAAGATAATTCACTTAACACATGCACAATAGCTATCTTTCATGATTTTCATTTAATGATTTTTCTCAAAATTATTTCTTCAAATTTTATTATTTTTCTCCAACTTTACACCTTCATAATTTTATTATTTGTTTCTAAAATGTTCAAAAATTACTCTAAAAAAAATTATGATTTTATTTAAATATTTTTTCCAAAAATTTCTATTTTTATAGTCAAATTTTAACTACTAATAACTAAGTGTTGCAACTTTGTATTTTTATTTTCTTACATTTTATGAACAATTTCACATAAGATTTTTACTGATTCATTTGGACTATAAGATCACAATTTAAGCACTCAAACTTCACCAAATATCCTTTGAAATTCTAAAAAAAATGTTTGATAGATTTTAAATTTTTTATTTTGTAATTTTTGTGATTAATGTTTACTATTGAATTATTACTTGAAATCTCCAATTCCAAGTGGTTACAATTTATAACATAAAATAACTTGAGTTTGAATGGCTAATGTATTTAATTTATGAGTATTGCTATACTTACACAGTAGTATATATCAAAATATATAAATGATGTGTCAATTCAATGTGTAAATAGATGATTTGTTGAATATATTTTTTTTATTGGGACTATATGCAAAACTTAAAAAAAAAAAAATTTCTATTATTTATATATATATTTTTAGTATATATTCTAGTATAAACATAATATTTTTCTTAATTTATATCAAATTAATATCAGTATTGGATGATTATTTAGGCATAATTTAAAAGTCATTTGATCGATATTTAGCATATCATAATACATTCATTTCACTTGCGTATATTATTTTGAGGTTTATCGAGAGATGAATATGGCGCTAACCTTGTTGTTCCCACCTGCCTTATTGCATCTTCATTATCCAATAATTTCAAAAAATATTAAATTGTCAAAAATTTATTTAAAATATGTAATAACTCTTTTTAATATATATTAAATTATACTTTTTAATATATATTATAATTATGCTTATACAATAATATATATCAAAAAACTTTAATACTAATAAATTTATTTATTTATAATTTTGTATATAAATCTTACAAAAAAAAAAAATATATTCATTTTAATAGATATATTAAGGTGTAAGTATAATAATAATAATACTTTAAATACTACTTTAAATACTTTAAATCTTAAAATCTTAGAATTACTACATGTACTCAAATATCTCTCAAAATATATTGATGATTAGGATTTAGAGAGTTAAGTGAAATAAAAAAAATTTATTAAATTCACTTTTATTTGTAAAATTCATAAAAATATATTTTTAAAATTTTAAATTCTAATTATCCGTTTTTTTTTTTTGAAAGATATTTAGAAATAATTAATATATTTTCTTATTTATTATATCTAAGTGTAATATTTATTTATTAAAGCTAGTTTCATTAAAAAAAAAAAAAAAAAATAGTCAAATCCTGAACGTCCATTGGCGAAAGGATCCGCGGCGCCTCACGATTTTCTGAATGGCGCGCAATCTGCGTCGTTCTGGCTTATCGCTTCGAAGATGTGAGCCCCACTGTCAGGTGTCCGTACCGCGTTACCTTTCGCTAATCGGGCGCGAAAACTGCGACGCGTTCAATCAATGAGGGCCGTCTGATGCGTCCGTCCGCGGCGGTTCAATTTTCAGCCGTCGCATTCGGCGGGAAACCCAATAAATATTAAATCTCGGATTGCGAAATGTTGGCATCCGATGCTGCATTTAAAATCATTTATTTTTGAATATATATTTCTCAAACATCTTTCAAATATTATGGATAATTAGAATTTAAGATTTAAAAAATATATTTTTATAAGTTTTACAAATAAAAGTAAATTTAATAAAAAAAATTTATTTTATTTAACTTTCTAAATCCTAATCATCAATATATTTTGAGAGATAATTAGGAGCCATATAACAATACTTTTTTAATATGATTTAATATATAAATATGCATTTATATAATTAACGGAGCTTATTTATTTTTCCGAAATTTTCTTGAGAAATTTGACAACTTAATATTAGTTATTTTGTTAATTTAAATTTTAATGAGAAACATATATCGATGAAATTTATATTTATTAATATTAAAAAACTCAATTAATAATATAACTTCAATTACATTTATAAACATAAAAATTTTGTATCATTAAGAAAAATACTACGGGAGAATCTCTTAGCATTTTTTTCTTTCCAAGTAATTAATATTTTTAATGTAATCATAATTTTAATTTTGATTTAATTATGATTAATTTAATTTTAATTTTAACATTTCCTTTTTTTAATTTTTATTTTAACATTGCCTTTTTCTTAGTTTTAACATTTCCTTTTTTAATATTATTATTTGAAATATGCTGTATATAATTAAAAATGAATAGAAAAATATTATTTAGATTAGTTAATTTGCTATTTAAGAAAATTATTCAATAAAATTTGAGATTATTTTATTTACATTAAAATAATATAAATATTATTTTTTATATTTGTATTAAAATATGTTCAAATCTTATTGGATAAATTTTTATGAATATGATGTTTGCATTGATGCATATTTCTAATGAATATTCTTCTTATACTATGAGTATATTGTGTTGATTTATCTTCATGTAAAGTATTTTATTGTAACTGCGTATAGAGAGTTGCGTATATGGAGGCATAGCCAAAGCAGGTAGTTTCTATGTAGTTTTTAGGTATAATCTAGGTACTAATATAGCTTCTAGAATAAGTTTAGCTGTTTTTAGATTGATTATTGCTACACTTAGTGTATACATAAAAATATTTATATGAAAATTTTTAATGGTCATAAATATTTTTTTTGTATATTCTTATATACTAACTGCAAGAGTCGTTGCAGTTAGTTTGGATCATAGCATGCAAAATCTTGTTGTTGATAGCGGTTTTATTAGAATATTGACAACTCACTCGCTCTTTAGTGGAGATGTATATGAGCTGAATTTCTTGTCTTGTGACATAGTAATTAATGAAGTGGCAGTCGGCATGGGAAATGGGGTTCTTTGCGAGTGCGATGGCAAAAAGGTTGCCGCATTGCAGTTGAGTCAGTTGATGCTATGGAAACTAGAACTCCTGTAAGAGTCTTCTAAGCTATATTATATCAATGGTTGTTGTAACGAGCGCGGATATTCAGCTTCGGTGGAGGATCTGGCCACAATACTTTATTTCTTTACGTTCCACAATATTTGTGTATTTCCAAGAAATATACATTAGCCAATCTATTTTCTATCATTTTTGTCACGGGCTCAATTTTATCAGGCATATGCTTGTAATTGCATATTTTCATGATCAATTAGTATGCCTAGATGAAGTGTGCTTTTGTTGTAACTTATGATCTTATTGAGCTAATTTAAGTGGGTTTTAGTTGGTTTGTGAGTTTGTTGACATATTTTTTTTATAACGAAACTGATGTCGGGAATGGTAATGGCGAGATATTGGAGAGAGCCGTCGAGCTGTTTATAGAATTTCGGTTGACGGAAAGGCGCAGAGGGGAATGACGCCTATGCCGAGCTTGCAGTGGGAGCTGAGGAAATGCTACAATGTTCTAGTACTGACTTCTTCAAAAGTTGCAAACTGCACACACTTTGGCAAAATAGGGAGGCTATTTCAATATATGTGATGTTGATGCTGATAAATGCCATAAGTTTGCCCAGATAATTCATTTTGAAATTCAGTGTTAGGAGGTCGGTGATAATTTTGAGAGCCATCTGATTTGGATCATCCACGTATATAAGGAGATATATGCGAGCTATTGGGCTGTCAAGAATGAAAAGAGAGGGGTCCGCCTTGCTGATTTCAAATCTATGGCTTTGAAGCAGTTCGGCTACAGTAGAGTACTATTGATGCAACGATTGCCTCATGCCATAGTTTGCTTTTCTAGTAGCCATACTTGGTTGAGAAAATTGGGATCTCCGAATCCTTTCAAATTGGCTAATTGTGATAGGTGGCTTCTATGAGGAGAACTCAGGTCGCAAGCATTTTTTGCAATCCGTATTGAATGTTTCAAGATAGTCAATGCCATAATCTTACTTAAAGCCTTGAGCTATTAATCTAGCTTAGTAAGGAGCCACAACACCATCTTCTATGAATTTGGCATCCAAGGGTATTTTGGCTCTAACTTTTCTACTCAGCGAGAGCTCGATATTCGTTTTCCATGATTAACCTAGAGCATTCCAATTTGGCAGCAGCATTAAGGGTTGGACGGTGTTTTTGGTCTGTGCAAAAGTGGGTGAATATTGTTGTTGGTTTTAGTTTGCGTATTCTAAGTCGAGTTTGCATGGGATGAGCAGGAGCTGAAGCTTGCGGGAGTGGCTTCGAGGTCATGGGAGCTGATAACATTGAAGATAGGTTCTAACAAGAGTGTTGGTTGATGTTTGAATTTTCTGTTTCAACGGTGAAGGGGTTGGCGCGGGCTGGCCGGTGGATTTGCTTGGGAGCATGTCTGGGTGAAAAGGCGAAAACCGGAACGAGTGTTAAAGGTGGAG
The DNA here is from genome assembly GCA_016760335.1 of Gastrodia elata. Lineage (NCBI taxonomy): Eukaryota > Viridiplantae > Streptophyta > Magnoliopsida > Asparagales > Orchidaceae > Gastrodia > Gastrodia elata. Next base: position 21,986,885 of record CM028672.1, on the reverse strand, counting down.
TTAGTGGGCATGGAAGAGTTGAGGAACATATTGAAATATATATATATATATATATATATATATATATATATATATAATATAGTTGGATTGCTATATAAGAACGTTCTCCCCATTAACTTCATTTATATAAGGAAAGTCCTCAATAATGCTAGCATTGATATATATTAAGAATGGCAGGACAGCACATTTAGTTTATATTGGGATCTCTTAGGATCAAAAGAATTTATATGATTTGATGCTAACATCTATATTTACTGAAAGAAGAACAAAAAATTTTACTACGTAAGAAAGGCAATTTTTTGGGATGGAGTTTACTATACTTAAGAGTATTATATGTATGAAAAATAAAAATTTTATTACTAATGTAAATAGTAAGGTAAATATAGTATTTTTCTTTTGGGACAGCATACATTAGCTGTACTGCAAAAGCATCGAACCCGCTTTATAAAATGGGTGCTAGCCGCTAGTTCAGGGTTATTTACTTAAGAGGGAGAAAAATGTTTGAATATTCTAATAAATATTTTAATATATATATTTTAATGTAACTAATTTATTTTAATTTATTTATAATTTTAATTTTTATTAGTAAATTTTAATAATTATGAATTAAATACAGGTGAGAGAATTTATGAAGATCAATTAACAAAATTTAGAAAAATATTACTTAGTTCTAAGTATCTCTTAAAAATATGGATGATTATCATTTAAAGTTTAAAATATATATTTTTATTGGCCCCACAAGTATAAGTTGATTTAATGATGATTTTTTATTGATTTTTGCTACATAGCTTTGATATATCTCTCAAAAATTATGGATACTGTGATTTAGAGAGTTAAGTGTAAAAAAAAATTATTATTAAAAATACATATTTTAAAATCTAAATACTAGTAGTCATTCATATATTTTTGAGAGATATTTGAGAGCCAAGTAATATATATATATTCTTATTCCACTTAGCTTCTCCATATTTTTTGAGAGATATATGAGAGCATACTTTTTGAGAGACATATAAGAATTATATAGCAAAACTACAAAATTTATGTAGGCACAATTCCCCAAGATGGGACTGCCTACACAAGCCACCCTTAGATCTATAAAAGTATCCAAAATACACCTAAGACATCTTCAAATACACCCTAAATATATTTGAGATATCATGAGAATGTGTGAAGTAAAGAGTTCTCAAAATGTGGCATTGGGTGGGATTATTTATGATGAGCTCCAATTTTTCTAGAGCCAAACTATACTAGCCTATGAGTGACACAATATAGATATGTGATATGTTTGTAAACCCAAATATTGTTTGACCTAATGTTCTTGAATTTGACAACAATCATTTGTGCACTACTGATGCAAGACATGTCTTCTATTTCAATTATTTTTTGCATGTGACATATTTTAATAGTTATTTGTATAATATATATTTGAAATATTTAGTAAATTTTATGAAGCCTAATGATAGTATAATGCTCGATTTACTCACACTAATTTGGCATTGGGTCCTCGCATCAACAACCCAACCCTTCAAGAAAGTCATCTGAACCAAGTTCCATCCCTTAACCTTGATGATCTATACTTCCTCCTTTGCACCAAGGAAATTAACATCTCCAATAACCACAACAAAGAACTTGAGCAAACCATCCAACTCACCACTTCCCATACAAAAATTTCCACATTGGCCCTCCACTTGAGAACAACTTAGAGGTGGAAACAACCACAATCAGCTCAGGAACATTAACTTCAAAAGGGCCAACACTGTAACATGCCAAATCTGTGAATGAAACAAACACAAATACATAAATATTGGTACATAATGAATCATACTTTCAACATCTGAAAGCGTTGTTAAACAGTCCTACTGCCTGATGACAATCATGACAATAATTGGTACATAGACTCGGGAGCATCGACACATTTTACTCATGACTTGACAATCTCTTCATAACCAACTATACACATAAAAAGACAACATAATAATTGGAAGCAGAATCATTGCAGCTTTCCAATGCAGGAAAAAGTCTCATAATGTAGCACTTTGTTTTTAAGAAAGAAGAATTATTATGTAAGAAATTTTGAAAATTTTAAATGTTTTAGTAATTTTAATAAAATAAATATGACATTTCAAAAACCACTTTATAATATTTTTCATGTGAAAATTATAACTTTCTCTCTAGTAGAACATTTTTAATAAATTCCTAGAATTTAAAATTTTTAAAAATCACATGAAATAAAATATGTTTAAATTTAAAAAATTTATGCTTTTGAACTATATATATATATATATATATATATATATATATATATATATATATTTAGTTTCCTTCAAAATTTTATTATTTTCTTAGCTTGTTTGGTTCAATAATATAAATTGTATTTTTATTTAACTTAGTTTATTAAATATTTATGAACTATAAAAATGTGGAATAAATTTTAACCATTTGATTATTTTTTTTAATACCAAGTTTCCAATTCAATCCATTATTTTAGTTAAATTTGCATAACAAATATGGATTGTTCGATCTACTATTAAACTTTGGTATCGAATTTGGAAACTGCTAATGTAGCGCCCCGTCCAGTCGCCGTGCACAAAGGTAAAACAGATCGGCGGCGGAGTGGTGCGCCACTCGGGGAGGAATATCTCGTCTCCCCAGATAGCTCAAACCATACCCATCTGAAGGGCTGTTGACTCAACCTCAAAGAGGGTTGAGAGCTAATACTTAAGATAAAAGTAATATTATTATCATAAGTATTAGACCAATACATACATTGGATGTAAAAATATACGATGGATCCAATATATGTATAAGATATCAGCATTTTCAGTATACTAATCATATCACAATACTAAGTATAAGTAGTATATAAACAGAGTGCAGAAGCTAAAGCAAACATCCAGATATATTCATCACAGAAGCTAAATAAAATATTCATCTCAGAAAAGAAAAGAAAAACACATCCAGAATTATTACAAATGGTGTACTGAAATACAGAAATAAAAACTAATTACTGAACTGAAATAAACTAAGCAAAATAACAAGCTGGAGAAGAGTCTACTATAGCTCTACGGGCTCCTCCTAAATCTCCTGGGTGTCCTCCTGACCTGACTCAATATACTGCTCAATATCTAGCAAATTGTCAAATCTCAAAAGTACATCGTGTTAGACAATAAATCTAACACATCAAAACTAATATAAACACTTCTAGTTATATATTTAGCATTTACATAATATAAATAAAACTGCAGAAAAACTGTAAAGTAACTGAAGGTATAAAACAGTATAAAATTATACAAAACTGAAGTAAAGTAAAGTAAAGCTATACTGGAAATTGAATGCTGAAAGTAAAAAAAAATAGTAATATATCTGAAACTAAGTGATAACATGTAAAACTATGTTGTATGCCACAGAAATTGTGCATATGAGTATGCCATAATAATGTATGCTACTGATATGGAATTAAAATATCACTGAACTGTTATAAGTCGTACGGTCCAATGTATACAGACATCCAGTTGGGAACTGCGATGCCGATGCATCCTGAAATTCCCTAGTCAATATATGTAATATTCTGTAACCCATAAATCATCACTAATACTCATACATCAATACTGATACTCAGCATCATGCTTATGCTCATGCTCATGCATCTAAGCTACATGAGATAAATTAAGAAATCTAAAAAATACTTTAAAATCAGATAATGAATTCAAGGTCTCAATTGTGCAAAATCCTACTAAAAGAATTTTGACTTTTAGATTCTAATCCCAATAATTGGTTAAAGTTGAGAATTTACTTAAAATCATTATATGGGATGATTGTATACACATAATCAGCGTGTTTGCAAAAGAGGTGGTTCTTAACACTTAGTTTGATTAAGCCACCCTAACGAAGCGATCTTCGATAGAAGGCATCACTCGATGGTGATTTGTATTTCAAGCTAAGTCATTAGGATGCCCAACTCACAATCACACTTAGTGTCTTAAAGAAGGTGACTCGAATTACTTAGTTTATTTAAGCCACACATATTGAAGCGATCTTTGCTAGGAGGCATCACCCGATGACGATTTGTATTTTAATCAGACTAAGGAATGAGTTCTCATTTAAAATACTCTTAGGATTGATTGATTTATTCTAAGCGAGATTATATCCACCTAAGCCCACAGGATAGCACAAAGGTAAATCTTACTTAGAGTGACTCAACCATTCCTGAATGTTACTAAAATAATTCAATACTATGAGTATACCCTACTATACCTAACCAATAATCTGGGTTCAACAGATTCTATTTAATCAATAATAATTTATCAAAGCTATCAATCATTATTTTAATTAGGAGAATTCTACACGATGCTTCAAGGATATAATCAAAAGATCACTCAATATAGGTTGTTACCACAAGGAATAAGTTCCATTCTAAGTACTTTAGGTGGTTCCTACTATGAGATATCAAGATCAACTTCTAAAGTTATGAAGGTTCATCTAAGTTTCTATCTCAATAAGTTAAAAAAATTCTTCCTAACTCAATATATCAATAATTAAGATCTTTAAACATTTCAAGAATGATCCTATAGCAAGACCCTTGAGATTTCACTTTTTTATTTCTTAAGTTAACATTCAAGGTTCACTTACTAGTTTTGAATTAAAGTGATTAGATCAGATGATTACAATCTATCTGATCTTATTATATTCTACAATTATGGGATGAAATCAAAGATATTATTAGAGCTAGATTATTTCATAAATCATTCCAATTTTATTATCCATCTTATGCTAATAATCTTATATAAGAGAAAATTAAGGATCTAAGGTTTAGATCTAGATGGTTCAATCACACAGATTTAATATTAACTTTAGCGCTTCTAATTCAATGATTTAAGGTCAATGTCAAATCATATGCATCATGTCGATTAAATTATCTTTCAATCAAAGTTACTTGATTTAGGTGATTAAGGTTTAGATCTTAATCAAGATAAGTTAGGGTTTGACTCCTAGCCTTACCAAAATTAAGATTAATGGTTAATTTAAAAATCAATGACAAATCAATACATTATTGGTATATTTTTAATGTCAAATTAGAGATTTGGATTAAGTATCATTTACTTAATCAAGTTGTTTAGATCTTTATATTCAAATATAGTTTAATGTCAATTTGAGCACATCTAAGTGTCCAAATCAATGATAAGGTTTTCTAACATATATCATAATATCAATAAAGCATATAAATGTAAGATGACCTACAGTAGAATATAATTAAGGCTAACCAAATTTTAAATCGAACTAAAGAGATTAGCACTTGATTATAAATATAAAATACTTAAGTTTCATACTATTTAGTTATTGAGGTATACTTGGTTAATACAAACAATCAAGGATCCTATTCTTTAATATTTGGCACAAGATTTTTATGACACATAATAGGTTTTAAGCGCATATTAAAAAGGGCAAATTTTCAAATTTAATTTTCACATAAAATTTTATGAAATGCTCAATTTTAACTAAACTAGGTTCCACTAGGGTCCAGGGACCTTAAAATGCAAAAATAGTGAAGTTTTGGCCATTTCAGTCATTTCTCGGCAATTCAGAAAATTTTGGGCGCTATGGCGCGCTGTGGCGCGCCGCCGCACTTTTAGGCGCTAGAGCACACTGTGGCACGCCACAGCGCTTTTGGCACTGCAGTGCGCTTCGGTGAATTTCAGAACTGTGGCGCGCTGCAGTGCTTTTAGTGCTTGATTTTTGAAAGGCGGTCGCTATGGCGTGCGGTAGCGCGCTACAGCGGATTTACATTATTTTTATCAAAAATATATTTTTTTACACATCGCAAGTTATTATGTCGCTGCGGTGCGCCGTAGCGCTACAGCGCGCTATGGCGGATTAGTTCCTGCAAGCCCGTGTGAAACCCGTAAAGGGCCTTATTTTGGGCTCAAATACTCTCAATCCAGAGCATTCAATGAGCGGTGCCATATATCAATGGAAAGATCTTTCTGATACCTTTCCATTGACACCAAAATTGGCATAAACAGATTATCATAACTATACAAACAATGGTGATAAAGGCCGGGGTGTGCAAAATGGATGAAAAACAGAGCAGTTTTCTTTCAAGGAAATGTGATTCTTTAAAGAGCCTTAATGGCTTCCATACATGCTTATAGATTTTTAAAGATATAATCAAGCATAATAACATAAAGGAGGCAAAGAATATGAGCAAATGAGTACCTTAGCCTTTAGAAGAGGAAGAAGAGACTCCATTTTCTTCAAGAACCTTGGAGAGGAGCCTTCTTCTTCAGCACAAGGATAACAATGGAGGATGGAGAGAGAAGCTCTCAGCTCTTGCAGCAAAGAGAAGGAGGAGGGGGCTGAGTTCCTTCTTAAAGGAAAGAAGAGGATAGGTGATAGGGCATGGGCTATTGGGGAAAAGAAGTGGAGAAGAAATGGCTCCAGCTGCTTGCGCCAGAATGGGGGAGAGGGGTGCCGAAAATGGGAAAGCTATGGGGTCCATGCACAGGAGGGAGAAGGAAAAATAAAAATTAAGGAATAATTAATTATTTATTCCTAATATTTAATTTATTAAAAATTCAAATTAAATAAACGCGCTCCAAAAATTCCCAAAAATTCACTCCTAGTTAATTTGGGGGTGAGGAATTCAACGACGAAGTCGTATTTCGATTCCGATGATTATTTAATTATCCTATTTTTCTAGGGTATTTAATTATATTAAAATATTCACAAAAATCCGACGACTTCCAAACGCGTCTGAAGCATCACCCCTAGCTAATTTTGGGAGAGGATCGCAACGGCAAAGTCAGATTTCGAATTCAAGGTCAAATTAAATACCTTAATTTTTCTAATTAATTAAATATTAAAACAATCTAAAATATTTGATTTAGCTCCGAATCGCACCAAATCTTTAGGGATTGATTCAAATGATCAGATGAACTTATCATAATGATAATTGAGATACGATTAGGCTAAAATTAAGCTGTATAACAACCTTAAGTTGTTATAGCTAACCTGTCCAAACCCAACCTGAACCACCATTTATGATGTCATCATCAATGTATCCGTCACTTACATTGTCATTAGGATCATTTAAATTGGTCCCAAATGATGTGTAAGACCTTAGTGATTTCAACAGCATCTTAATAAAGACATAATTTCAAATATCTAACCTTTTTTTTTTAAATAGAGATGCTTAAATCCCCATTGAATTATCATTTAAGGTTGTCATAACCTATATTATTTATACATATACATTCATTGTATCCCAGGGAGTGATGTAAGCTATTTAAAATGCATCAAATAGTTAAACTTTTCTTCAAAAACCCTAAAACCATTTAAGTGTCAAAATTCAATTTCAATTTGGGAGAATTCAAGATAGTTATATGAAAACTCTATAATTTATACACCTTTCACTAAACTCATAAATGATATTTATAAGTCTATTTCAATCCCAAAACAGTTGGGGGGGGGGGGGGGGGGGCAATATCTGAATTTATTAATCACTTCTCCCTGTGCATTCAATATTATATCCTTACACAACCATCAATAAACCCACTATAATCTCTAACCTTTTAAAAACTTCAAATAAAGTTTATATCTCTCTGGAGCTCTTAGAATTCATCGGCATTCCCTGGAGACTAAAAACCAATTCTCCTTGGTTTGCCATTAGAGCATGACTTGTGGAGCAACTTAACTTGCTTGAAGGATTGTTGCTCGCTCAAACTTGTACATTTTTTAGAACCTCAAGATTAATCTAGTTTAGTTAAAATATAATCATTCGCCTTTCCTACCCAAGATACATCTCACTGATAATGCCCTTCTCATCCACTCTCTCTTTAATTTGTTTAGTCTAGATACTTAAGATTATTGTTAATATTGGAGTAACATTTCTTATGTTAGAATTAGACCTTAAAATGTGATTTGATCTATTAAATTACTATGCCAAATCCCATAAATCTTTACAAGTTAACTAGTCTCTTAATACTAAATCTATTTGATTAAGGTGCAATAATAGATTATTTATTATTAACTAATAATATCTCAGTCAATTATAATTTCTTATTTATGAATGTATGTTGAGAGTGCAAGTGTACTTTAATACATAAAGGAATGAATTGATCTCATCTTGAATAACTATTACTTAAGCTCTAATAGATCTCATAATTTCTTAAGTTAACTTAATTGTGTTAGCTAACATTGAAATAATATTCTTGAGAAATGAAATAAGATTTTTGTGTTAGACTCATCAATTTTCTCATATTATTTAGATAATCATTGCTAACACTCTTCATATAAGAACCTTCATACTAACTTGATAATGAATGGGTAATTAGTCTTAAATATGCATTTTTTAGTCTTATATGATTTTAGAGAGGTTATTTGTTTCAACATAAGTATTGTATGTCCTATAAGTATTGAGATTTATTAATTTTTTAATGGGGTGCTTGGGGTGCCTAAGTACCCAGGCCTCTATCTATTCCTTTATTTTAATGGGCACTTCCTGTTGTTTAGCTTACTTTCAATGGGCACCTAGGCATGCTAAAGTATTTTAGACATTTATTTTTATCCTTCAATAGGCATCTTGGGCTGTAATAACCTAAAGTTGTTACCCAGCTTAATTTTAGCATAATCGTGTTGTGATTATCATACCTTCAAGTTCATCTAATCATTGGGACCAAATGCTGATGGTTTGGAGCAATTCGGAGCTAAATCCAAAAATTTGGATTATTTTTAATATTTCACTAAGTAGAAAATTGAGGTATTTATTTTGACCTCAAAGTCAAAATCCGACTTCGCCGTTGCGTTCGTCACCCCCAAATTAGCTAAGGGTGATGTTTTGGACGTGTTTGGAAGTCGTCGAATTTTCACGAATATTTTAACATAATTAAATGCGTCGAAAAATAGGGAAATTAAATAATTGTCGGAATCAAATTCTGACTTCGCCGTTGAATTTCTCACCCCCAAATTAGCTAGGGGTGAATTTTTGGGATTTTTTGGAGCACGTTTCAAAAATCAGAAATTTTGAATAATTAATGAAATAAATAATTATTTATTTCTAAATTTCATTCCTAAACTAGTTTCTCTCTCTTAGCTGGCAGCTCCTTTATGCGGCTGAGCCATTCCTCCCTCCCATGCCTTCCCCTCACCTCTTAGCTCCATAGCCTCCCTAGCCACGATAACTCCCTACACTCCCTCTCCTCCTTTGAATGGAGAGCTCAGCCATCTTCTCCACTTGCTGAAACTTTCTCCACTCTATCCTCTTTCTCCATTGCTGCACCCTAAGTAGAAGAAGAAGAAGAAGAAGAAAACAAAGCTCTTTTTCCTTTCCTTTCAAGAACATAAAGGTACCCTTTTTGCTCCTCTCCTTGTCTTTCCCATGTTGCTATAATGTTGGAATGCATATTTGGAGGTTTATAAGCAGGTATGTAAACTATGATGGCTCTTAATAGTTGCATAGAAAGATGCACTATTTTCGTTCATTCTGCATACCCTTGTATTCATCGTTATTTTTAGTAAAGCTAGGATGCTCCGTTTGTGCTAATTTTGGTGTCGATGGAAAGGTATCGGAAATACCTTTCCATTGATATATAGCATGACTCATAGAACTCTCTGGAATAAGAGTAATTAAGCTTGAAAAATGGCCCTCATGGGTTTCGCACCTGGCAAAATCATCGTCTGCCGCTACAGCGCGCTGTCGCGCACTGCAGCGGATTGCCGCAGGCTGCAATGGACAGGAAAACTTAGGAAAAATGCACATTAATTAATTGAATAGTAAAATTGTGAAATGGACCGCTACAGCGTGCTATAACGCGCTGCAGCGGTCTGCAGCGGCATTTCACGAAACTAAGGAAACGACCATAAAAATTAATTGAACAGTAACTTGCAAAATGGGACGCTCCAGCGCGCTGCAGCGGACCATAGTGGAAATATTTCAGATCTTAGGAAATGACAAAATAAATTAATTGAACAGTAGTTTTGCAAAATGAACCGCTACAGCGCGCCATAGCGCGCTGCAGCAGGTTACAGCGGGCTACAGCGGATTGCAGCGGCCTGCAGCGAGCCGCAGCGCAATGGCGCTCCAGCGCACTGTCGCGCAGAAAGCGCTCCAGCGCCCGAAATTTGCAATCAAGTTTGAAACTTTATTGTTATTATCAAATGCTCAACACCTATCATATAGCTTGAATTATTGTATCTATTGCCAAATAATAGAGTCTTAAGTGCTTAAATTAAATAGGTGTATCATAATAACCAAAATAGCATGAAACTTAAGTCTTTTAGATTTGTGATTAAATGCTAATCCCTTTAGTTTAATTTTAGAATTTGATAGTATTAATTACCTCTTTATGTTATCTTTTCATTTTTATGCTTTTATAACTTTAGATGTATGTTAGAATACCTTAACATTTAGTTGGACACTTAAATGTGGTTACTTGAACTTAAGAATCATAATAGCTTGATTAAGTAGATGATACTTAATCCAAACCTAAGTTTGACATCAATAATACAATAATAATACATTGATTTGTCATTGACCATTAAATTAACATTTGGTCTTAATAATAGAAAGGTTAGGGGCTAAACCCTAACTTGTCTTGATTAAGATCTAAACCTTAATCACTTAATTAATTAATTTGATTATAAGATAATTCAATTTATATTATTCCAATAATGTATATGATTTGGTATTGATCTTAAATTATCAAATTAGAAGTGCTAAGGATAATATTAAGTATGGGTGATTGAACCATCTGAATCCAAACTTTAGATCTTTGATTTTCTCTTATATAAAACAATTAGCATAACATGGAAATAAAACTGTAATGATTTATGCAATGATCTAACTCCAATAAGATCTTTGATTTTATCTCATGATTATAGAATAGGAAAGGATTAAATGAATTTTAATCATCTGATCTAATCACTTAACTCAAGTATAACAAGTAAACCTTAAGAAGTAGAAAAGTGAGATCTTAAGGGTCTTGCTATAGGATTCGTCATTCAAATGATTAAAGAACTTAACTAATGAAACATTGAGGTAGGAAGGACTTTTGTAACTTATTGAGGTAGATACCTAGTTGATCCTTCATTACTTTAGAAGTTGAACTTGATACCTTATGGAAGGAATCACCTAAAGTACCTAGATTGTGGCTCATTCATTGTGGTAGCAACCTATGTTGAGTGATCCTTTGATCACATCCTTGGAGCCTTGTGTAAGATACACCTAATTAGAGTAAGGATTAATAGATTTGATAAATCCTTATTGATTAAATAGAACCTTTTGAACTCAGATTGTTGGTTGGGTATAGTAGCATATACCCATATTATTGGATTAATTCAGTAATATTCAGGATTGGTTGATTCACTCCAATGTGGACTTATGACCAGGTGCTATCATGCAGGATTAGCTGAATACAGTCCCATTAAAGTAAATCTTCCAAGACTAAGAATGTTACAATTAATGAATAGGATTCTTAGTTTGAGATATAAACTGCGATCGAATTCTGCCTCCTATCGTAATGCGCTTCAATAAGTGCAGTTTAACTGTAATGATTTATGCAATGATCTAACTCCAATAAGATCTTTGATTTTATCCCATGATTATAGAATAGGAAATGATTAAATAAATTTTAATCATCTGATCTAATCACTTAACTCAAGTATAATAAGTAAACCTTAAGAAGTAGAAAAGTGAGATCTTAAGGGTCTTGCTATAGGATTCGTCATTGAAATGATTAAAGACCTTAACTAACGAAACATTGAGATAGGAAAGACTTTTGTAACTTATTGAGGTAGATACCTAGTTGATCCTTCATAACTTTAGAAGTTAAACTTGATATCTTGTGGTAGGAATCACCTAAAGTACCTAGATTGTGGCTCATTCCTTGTGGTAGCAACCTATATTGAGTGATCCTTTGATCACATCCTTGGAGCCTTATGTAGGATACACCTAATTAGAGTAAGGATTAATATATTTGATAAATCCTTATTGATTAAATAGAACCTTCTGAACTCAGATTGTTGGTTGGGTATAGTAGCGTATACCCATATTACTGGATTAATTCAGTAATATTCAGGATTGGTTGATTCACTCCAATGTGGACTTATGACCAAGTGCTATTCTGCGGGATTAGCCGAATACAGTCCCATTAAAGTAAATCTTTAAAGACTAAAAATATTACAATTAATGAATAGGATCCTTAGTTTGAGATATAAACTGCGACCGGGTTCTGCCTCCTATCATAATGCGCTTTGATAAGTGCAGTTTAAGCAAACTAAGTATCTGAAGTCACTTTATGTAGACCACTAAGTATGCTTATAATTAGGGCATTTAATAGCTTAGCTTGAGATATAAACTATGACCGGGTTCTGCCTCCTATCGTAGTGCGCTTCGATAAGTGCAGTTTAAACAAGCTAAGGGTTAAATCTACATTTCTTGCAAACATGCTAAATATGTGTATACAATCATCTCAACTTATGATTTTTAAGTAAACTCTCAACTTTAAATAATTACCACAGTTAGAATCTTAGGAGTCATAATCCTTTTAGCAGGATTCTGCATAATGGAGACTTTGGATTCATTATCAGATTTTAAAGCATTTTCTGAATTTATCTCATGTAGTTTAGAAGTATGAGCATGAGCATAAGCATGATGTGTGAATATCAGAATGATGTATGAGAATCAGAATGATGTATAAGTATCAGTGATGATCTATGTGTTACAGAATATTGCATATATTGACGGGGGAATTTCTGGATGCATCAGTGTCATCAATAAGCAGAATTCCCAATAGGGTGTATATAGACATTGGACCGTACTGCTCATAACAGTTCAGTGATATTTTGGTAGCAATACAGTAGCATACCATGTTGAGGCATATTCAGATGCACAGTTTCTGTGATATACAGTATAGTTTATAGATGATTACTCAGTTTTAGATTTAGTACTGTTTTTGGTCTACTTTCAGTATTCAGTTATAGTTCAGTTTTACTTTGTTTTACTTCAGTTTTGTACAATTTTATACAAATTTATATTTTCAAATATGTTACAATTTTCCTACAGTTTTATACATGTTATGTAAATGTTAAGTAAATAATTAGAACTATTTAGAATAGTTTCGATATGTTAGACTTATTGTCTAACACGAGGTACTTTTGGGATCCAGCAATTTGCTAGATCCCGAGCAGTATATTGAGCCAGGTCAGGAGGACATCCAAGAGATCCAGGAGGAGCCCATGGAGCTTTAATAGACTCTTCTTCAGCTTATTTTTTGCTCAGTTACTTTCAGTTCAGTATTTAGTTCTAAATATATTATTCAGTAAGATGTTTGTAATAACTTTGGATGTAGTTCCTTTTTTTTTTCTGAGATGAATATTTTCTTATAGCTTCTGTGATGAATGTATCTGGATGTTTGCTTTAAGCTTATGTACTCTATTTTTATACTACTTATACTTAGTATTGTGATGTGATCAGCATACTAGAAATGCTGATATTTTTATACATATATTGGATTCCTATCATATTCTAAATCTAATGTATGTATTTGCCTAATACTTAGGATAAGGATACTACTCTTATCTTAAGTATTAGCTTTCAACCCCACTTGAGGTTGAGTCAGCAGCCCTTCAGGAAGGCTTAGTTTTCAACCATTTCGGGGAGACGGGGTATTACTCCCCGAGTGACGCACCGCTCCGCCGCCGATATGATTGTACTTAATTCTTTTGCGCGTGGCGACGGGGTGGAGCGCTACATGGGTGCACCTAGGTACCTAACCCATTTGTTCCCTTAAGCTAAACTTGGCACCTGGGCATGCCCAAGCTCCCATCATAGCACCTAGATGAGCTTGAGCACCTAATTCATTCCAACTCACTAATTTAAGCTTAATTTGCATCTATTGTGCATCTAGTTGATTCATGACTTATTCAAGATCACTCTAAAGTCTTTGATTGATTTGTAGTATATCTAAGATCACTCCAACATGTTTGAAGCACCACCATCATTTTAAGATACTGCTTTATTAGGCATGCCTCCTTATGTGTCTGAGTGCACTCCACAATAAAATTGGAATGATATAAAAAATATTAGCATGACCCCTGCGCAAGGATGACATATATTAATTGAGAAATAGCCCAAATTTTATATTGGTAAGTTATCTTCTGATGGCAAAATTGTGAGGTTTTTCAGGACAAAGCAGACAATACCTTAGTGCTTAAGATTTTGGGCTATTACAAATAGTATCAGAGCAGGCCGTAGGATCTCAAATAGGAACTAAGTGTCATATAGAGCAAAGTAACACTTTATGTGAGCAGTATCTTGAACCTATGATGATTAAAGTGCTACATACTCCTATCTACCCAATGGATAGTTTTTGAATATATGTGTGGATACTGATAATTATGTCAGTTACTTAAATTGGGGAGATTGTAGTGACCCCCATAAGTAGTATTAAGCATAACTCTTAAACATCAAGGAATCTTTTCAAATAATGGTGGAGTTCTTGATAAAAACTCTAAAATTAAGTGTGCTCAGGTGGGAACACTCATAGTATGGGTGACATGCTGGGAATTTATCTTCTGAGGGTAAGATTGTGAGGTCTTTCAAGCTAAAGCAAACAATACATTGGTGCTTAAGAATTTAGATTGTTATATCATTGAATCGCACTTGATACTCCACCAAATCCAATGAAAACAACATGCCCTCTTGACCAAATCATTGGACACCCTTCGTGTAGCACCCCGTCTCGTCACCGCACGCAAATGAGTTAACAATTGGTGGCAGAATGGTGCGTTACTCGTGAAGGACTGCTGAACCTCCCTGACTAACTGCAGAATAAAGAGTTTTGTTGGACTAATTTATAAGATAAGCGTAAAACCTCATCTTATGTATTAGATAATATAGTATATACATTGGATTATGTGTGGAATATGAGTAATCTAGTATATATATATATATATACGTATAACAACATTTCTAGTATATTGATCATATCATAATACTAAGTATAATTAGTAGTAAGCACATAATGTGGAAGCTAAAGCATACTTCTAGATCATTCATCACAAAAGATAGTAACTCAATCATCTCAGAAAAGTAAAGAAAAATACATCCAGAGTTACTATAAATAGATTACTTAAATGAAAATATAACAAATAGTCTAGTGATTGAACTAAAAGTAATTTAATACAAAAAGGTATATGCTGATATAGAGTTCTCTAGCGCTCAACAAACTACTCCTAGATCTCATGTGATACCTCCTGAACTAGCTCCACAGGCTGTTCTAGATCTAGCAAATTGCCAGATCTCAAAAGTACCGCGTGTTAGATAATGAGTCTTGCACATCAAAAGCTATTCTAAACGGTTATAGTTATATAATGTTTAACATTTAAGTGATTAAGAAAAACTGCATAAAAGTATTAAAATAGTTGGAAAAACAATACAAAACTGTAATTAAAATAACTAAAAATAAAACTGTGCAGAACTAAAAGTAAAGTAAAATAGGGCTGAAAATTGAGTACTGAAAATAGGTAAAATAGTAAAGGAACTAAAATTGAGTAAATAATACATTCAAATTGTGTTGTATGCCATTGAATTTTTATTTATGAATCTGAATATGCTACAGAATTGTATGTCATTGATATGTTGACTTGGTGTCACATGACACCCCATAGATCTTAGGTGAGCAAACGCTCTGCTTACAGAGTCCTCAGGTGAGTCAAGTGCTTTACTAATGCTGACATGACTTGTACATTTATGATATGCCAAGGCTTAATGATGGTATGCTTTAAATCATCAAAATCCAGAAATCAATTCAATATTAAATATTGATTCCATTTATCTCAATTGTGCAGAATTCACCTAAATTAATTATGACCACTAATTCTAATCCATTGAATGACATCATTAAGATTACTCATAAATTTATCAACTGAAGGGGTTGCATATACATAGTTAGTATGCTTCTAATAAAGGTGGATTTAACACTTAGTTTGTTTAACTGCACTTATTGAAATGCATGACGATAAGGGGCAGAACCCTGTCATAGTTTATCCTCTCAAATTAATTTATTAAATACACAAATTACAAGCATATTTATAATATCCTAAGAAAGATAACTTGAAGCACTTAGTCTGATTAACTACACTTATCAAAATACATGACGATAAGGTGCAGAACTCTGTCACAGTTTATTCTCTCAAATGAAGTCAGTAAGTACCCAACTTATAACACTCTTGAACTTGGGATATTTATCCTGAATAGAACTGTACTTATCTAATTACCTACGATAAGGCTGAGACTCTACAGTTATATTCAGGGAAAATCAACCAACTCCATTTTCTATTGAATAATTCAGTACTATAGATATACATTATCACCTCCTACTAATAGTTCTACTGATTTTAACAATTCTAATTAATAATCAAGGAATATTAAACAAATGAATTAATTCTCCATTGTGGTGAATTATATACAAAGGTTTTAAAGATATGACTTAAAAGTCACTTAATTCATGATACTACCATAAGGAAATAACCTCAGTCTAAATCATTATGTTATCCTACCACAAGGATCTAGGATCAAGTATCTAAGGTTAAGGAGGTGCATCTAAACTCCAACCTCAAGATTAAATAATAAATTCTTCCAACCTCAATAACTCATCTATTGATAAGTCTTAATAATTATTAAATTATTAATACTCAGCCTCAATCTTAAGGATTTAAGCACTAAATATATAATTGATCCAAATAAAAGAATGATATTAAATTCATAATCCTTAATATATTGAGTGTGATTATACAAATTAGATGGGTAAAATTCATCTGATCTCAACCTATACTACAATTATATAGTATAATTATATGATTTATTAGGAATTGATCAATTATAAATCATCATCATTTTACAATTTAGTTTATGCTAATAATCTTTCTTAGAAGAAAATCAAAGATCTAAAGATTAGATTCAGATGATCAATCATATGAATTTATTATAAATCTTAATACTTCTAATTTGATAGCTTAAGGTCAATGTCAAATCAAGGAGCATTGTTAGAATTATGTAAGTTCCTTAAGTATTCAAATCAAATGGTTTATTTAAGATGATTAAAGTTTGAGTCTTAATCCAGATAAGTTAGGGTTAAACTCCAAACTTGGCCAAACCAAGATCATTTGCTAAATTATTGATCAAAAATAAAATTAGTGAATTCATTGTGCATTATTGATGTCCAAAATGATGTTAGGTTCATTATTATTTAGCTTAAGTATTTCTTAAGATTCTTAGGATTAAGAGTTAATTAATATCAAATCATGGATTACATGTCCAAAATAAAGTTACAGTTTTCTAATATGCATACTACTGTTATTGAAACATATAAACATTACATTATTCAAAACATAAAGTAATTAAGGTTATTCAAATCCTAAATAAATCCAAAATAGATTAGCACAAAAATTACAAAATTAGTTATCTAAATTACAAGCAATTTGACCATTATGTTCTAATTAGTCATACAAGCAATCAAAAACTATAACATTATCATTTAACACAAAACATTCAAGTGAAACTTTAGGAGATTTAGAATATGCTATAAGGATAAGAGACAAATTATGTATTAAAAATCACCTATATATTCATACAATGCTTGATTCCATTATAACCAGTTTTAGTTTTGGTATATTTTATATTTTTAGGATTTTAGAGTCATTAAAATGCAAAAAATGTCAAATTAAACAAAACATGACAGTTCTGCGTGCAATGGCGGGCGGTAGCGCCTCCTGGCTGAGAGTCAGGCACTACGGTGCTCGCCAACTCGAAACATGGGCGCTACAGCACGCGGTAGTGCCTTTTGGCCAAGAGCTAGACGCTACGACGCACTGTGGCGCCATTCAACCAGAGACTTGGGTGCTACAGCGCGCTGTATTGCTTTCAGGCGCTGTGGTGCCAGAACTCTTGAGACTTGGTGTAACAACTCAAGGTTGTTACCCAGCTAAATTTTAGCTTAACCGTATCTTAATTAAGTCCATCCAGTCACTAGAATCAATCACCAAAGAGTTTGTGCGATTCAAAGATAAATTAAATATTTTAGATTATTTTAATATTAAATTAATTATGAGATTGAGGTATTTAGTTTAACCTCGAAATCAAAATCCAACTTCGCCATTGCGATCGTCACCGCCAAATTAGCTAAGGGTGATGTTTTGGACGCGTTTGGAAGTCATCGTATTTTCGTAAATATTTTAATATAATTAAATGCATCAGAAAATAAAATAATTAAATAATCATCGGAATCAAATTCCAATTTTGCCGTTGATTTTCTTACCCCCAAATTAGCTAGGAGTGAATATTTGGGAATTTTCGGAGTGCGTTTCAAAAATCTGAATTTTTAAATAATTAAGGAAAATAAATAAGTAATTATTCAATCCCTAAATTGCAATTTACCCTAATTTTCTATTGCTTACCTGTCAGCCCCCTCAATATATCCGGCACCCCCATGCCCCCCTTGGGCTAAATTATGATGACCTCTCCTCCTCCCATGCCTCCTCTCTCCCTAGGCTCATGATGGCGTATCCTCCTCACATCACCTTCTCCTCCCTCTTTAAAGAGAAGCTCAACCCCTCCTTTTCTTCTTTGCTGCAAAATCTGAAGATTCTTCCTCCTCCATTGTGCTAAAAGAAGAAGTCCTCTCCAAGGTTCTTGAAGAAATCAGAGTTTCCTCTCCCTCTTCCAAAGGCTAAGGTACCCAATTGCTACTCTTTCTTGCCTCCTTCATGTTGCTATTATGCTTGAATGTATCATTAGAAATCCATAAGCATGTATGGAAGCCATTATGGCTCCTTAAAGCATCACATTTTCCTTGAAATAGAACTGCTCTATTTTTCGTCTATTCTGCATACACTTGCATTTATCACCATTTTTCGTATAGCTATAATGCTCTGTTTATGCCAATTTTTGTATCAATGGAAAGGTATCGGAAAGACCTTTCCATTGATTTATAGCACTGCTCATGAAATGCCATGGATTGAGAGTATTTAAGTTCGAAATGAGGCCCTTACGGGTTTCACACTGGCGAAAACACCGTCTGGCGCTGCAGCCCGCCACAGCGGGCTGCAGCATTATTTCGGGAAAAATCATATAGAATTAGTTAATAAACTAATTGAACAGTAACCTGCAAGTGGACCGCTGCAGCGTGCCATAGCGCTCCACAGCGGGCTGCAGCGCCATCCCAGGAAAACTATATGAAATCAAAAAAATAAATTAATTGAACAGTGTTTCTGCGAGTTAGTCTGCCACAACGCGCCGTAGCGCGCTACTGCGTGCCATAACGTGCTACTGCGTGCCGCAGTGTCTCAATAGCTTGCGATGTGTAATAAAAATACATTTTTAATGAAAAATAATATAAATTCACCATAGCGTGCTACGCGCGCCATAGCGCGTCGTAGCAACCGCCTTTCGAAAAATTAAGCGCCGAGAACCGCCGTAGCGTGCTGTAGCGTCTGAAAGCGCTGCAGTGCGACACATCACTAAAAAGTGCTGCAGCGCGCTTTAGCACACCACAACGCGCCATAGCGCCCAGAAACTATAAAACTGCCCAGAATTGATTGAAATTGTAGAACTTCACCGTTTTCGCATTTTAAGGTCCCTAGGACCCTAGTTAAAATTGAGCATTGCATAAAATTTTATATGGAAATTAAGTTTGAAACTTTGTTATTTTTAATGAGTGCTTAAAGCCTATTGTGCCAATTGCTAGATAATAGAATCCTAAATGCTTGTGTTAAATATGTATATCTTAACAACTAAATGGCATGAAACCTAAGTCCTTAGATTTGTTATCAAGTGATAACTCCTTTAGTTTAATTTAAATTTTAGTTAGCCTTAATTACCTTCTATTTTATGTCAACTTTACATTTCTATGCTTTTATGATGGTAAGATGTATGTTAGAGAACTTTAACATTTAATTGAATACCTAAATGTGCTTAGTAGACATTAAACTATAGTGGAACATGAGAATCTTGAAGACTTGATTAAGTAAATGATACTTAATCTAAACCTGAAATTTGCCATCAATAATATATTAATTTGTCATTGACCTTTAAATTAACCTTTGGTTTTAATGATAGAAATGCTAGGGGTTAAACCCTAACTTGTCTTGATTAAGACCTAAACCTTAATCACTTAATCAATTAACTTGATTATAAGATAATTCAACCTACATTATTCAAATAATGCATCTAATTTATTATTGATATTAAATCATTAAATTAGAAGTGCTAAAATTAATATTAAATATGTATG
The DNA here is from genome assembly GCA_016760335.1 of Gastrodia elata. Lineage (NCBI taxonomy): Eukaryota > Viridiplantae > Streptophyta > Magnoliopsida > Asparagales > Orchidaceae > Gastrodia > Gastrodia elata. Next base: position 21,966,600 of record CM028672.1, on the reverse strand, counting down.
AATGAACCATCTGAATCTAAAATTTAGATCCTTGATTTTCTTGTATATAAGACTATTAGCATAAAGATGAATAATAAAATTGTAATGATTGATGAAATGATCTAACTCTAATAATATCCTTGACTTCATCCCATGATTGTAGAATAGGAAAGGGTCAGATGAACTTTTAGTTATATAACCTGATCACTTTAATCCAAGTCTATTAAGTAAACCCTGAATGTTAACTTAAGAAGTAGAAAAGTGAGATCCTAAGGGTCTTGCTTTAGGATCATTTTTGAAATATTTAAGGACCTTAATTATTAATATCTTGAGGTAAGAAGAGCTTTTGTAACTTATTGAGGTAGAAACTTAGAAGATCCTTCATAACTTTAGAAGTTGAACTTGATACCTTGTGGTAGGAATCACCTAAAGTACTTAAAATAAGACTTATTTCTTGTGGTAGCAACCTATATTGAGTGATCTTTGATCATATCCTTGGGTCCTTGGAGCTTCATGTAGAACTCACCCATTTAGAGTGAGGATTAACAGCTTTGATAAATCCTTATTGATTAAATAAAATTGTCTGAACTCAGATTATTGGTTGGGTGTAGTAGTATATACCCATAGTACTGAGTTATTTCAGTAGTATTCAGGATTGGTTGATTCACTCCAATATGGACTTATGACCAGGTGCTATCCCGAGAGATTAGATGAATACAGTTTTGTTATAGTAAATCTTCCAAGATTAAGAGTATCACAACTAGTGAACAGGATCTTTAGTTTGAGATAAGTGCAACTAGGTTCTGCCTTCTATCATAGTGCGCTTCGATAAGTGCAGTTTAAGCAAACTAAGTATCTCAAGTCACTTTGCGTAGAACACTAATTATACTTGTAATTAGGATATTTAACAGCTTAGCTTGAGATATAAACTGTGACTGGGTTCTGCCTCCTATCATAGTGCACTTCAATAAGTGCAGTTTAAACAAGCTAAGGGTTCAATCCACCTTTCTTACAAACATGCTAAATATGTGTATACAATCATCCCAGCTAATGATTTTCAAGTAAACTCTCAACTTTAACCAAATATTGAAGTTAGAATTTTAGGAGTCAGAATAACAGGGTAGATATCCTCTCTTGCTGGCTTCCTTACCCTTTTTATTCCCGGCTAAAGGCTTTTATTGCGTTGCAGGCATAGAATAGGAATCTATAGTCTGAGTTTGGTTTGCTTCCGCTAACTACTTGGGTAGCCTGCTTCGCTGCCCCGTACTGATTAGGGCTCCTTGACAGTAGGAGACATAATGGAGACATTGAGTTATTATCAGATTTCAAAGTATTTTTTTAGATTTCTGGATTTGTCACATATAGCTTAGAAGTATGAGCATGAGCATAATCATAATGTATGAGTATCAGAATGATATATGAGTATCAGTGATGATTTATGGGTTACGGAGTGTTGCATATATTGACTGGGAAATTTCAGGATACATCGGCATCATAGTAAACAGTATTCCCAACTGGATGCATGTATACATTGGACTGTACTACTCATAGCAGTTCAATGATATTTTGGTTACATATCAGTAGCATACAGTATTATGGCATATTCAAATACATAGTTTTAGTGACATACATCATAGTTTTACAGATAATTACTCAGTTTCAGATTCATCACTATTTAGGTTTATTTTCAGTATTCAGTTTATAATTCAATTTTACTTCACTTTACTTCAGTTTTGTATAGTTTTATACACTTTTATATTTTCAGTTATCTTTATAGTATTACTGAAGACTTACTTATATTATGTAAATGTTAAGAGAATAATTAGAACTATTTAGATTAGTTTCAATGTGTTAGACTTATTGTCTAACACGGGATACTTTGGGATTCGACAATTTGCTAGATCTTGAGCAGTATATTGAGCTAGGTTAGGAGGACACCCAAGAGATTCAGGAGTTGCCCGTGGAGCACTAGTGGACTCTCCTCCAATTTCACTACTTTTTTGCTTAGTTTATTTCAGCTCAGTACTTAGCTTTTATGTCTATTTTAGTAAAATATTTGTAATAATTCTGGATGTATTTTCTTTTCTTTTTTGAGACGAATGTTTTTATACAGTTTCTGTGATGAAAGTTTCTGGATATTTGCTTTAAGCTTCCGCACTCTGCTATATACTACTTATACTTAGTATTGTGATGTGATCAGTATACTAAAAATGTTGATATCTTATACATATATTCGATTCCTCATGTGTTTACATCCAATGTATGTATTGGTCTAATACTTAGGATAAGAATACTACTCGTATCTTAAGCATTAGCACTCAACCCTCATTGAGGTTGAGTCAGCAGCCCTTCGACAGGGTTTGGTCGACAGCCTTTCGGGGAGACAGGATATTCCTTCTCGAGTGGCGCGCCGCTCCGCCGCCAATCTGTTTCACCTCTTTTGCATGCGGCGATAAAGCGGGGCGTACACTTGGGCACTAAGGCACAATGCTACGCTGCTAAAATTCCCGAGACTACGATGCTAAAATTTTTGAGACGCGGGCGCTGCGACGCGCTGTAGTGCCTTCTGGCCGAGAGCCAGGCGCTACAGCGTGCTGTAGCGCTCGATGGTGATTTTGCCTGGGCGAAAAATGGAACGTGTCCCATTTCGCACTTAATTACACTTATTTATGGCACATAAAGTGTGGTGCTATATACTGATGGAAATGTATTTTAGTACCTTTCCATTGATACCAAAATTGGCACAAAATGATATTTTAACAATCAAATAATGATGCGGATCTACGACTATAAAAATATTATACAGCTTTTTGAATGCATTTTAATGGAGAAACGAGCTTCGATCGGACTCATTTGGATCCGATTGAGGCTTAATGATCTAACTTAAACTCCATAAAATGGCTACTTAAAATACCATTTCACAAATAATTTGATTAAATAGATGGAAAGAGTAGCACAATGAAAGGTACAACAATTGGGTACCTTAGCTTACAAGAATGGAGGTTCCTGCTTGGTTCTCTTTAAGAGCTAGAGAGGGGAAGCTTCTTCTTCTTCTTCTTTAGCAACTTAGCAAATGAGGAAATTGGAGGGTTGAGTGAGCTTCAGCAGATAGTGAAAAATAGAGAAGGGAGTTGAGGGAGCTGCCTTTAAGGAAGAGGAGAAAGCATGGGCTGGGAGAGGGGGCAAGTCCTCTCCCATCCACAACATGGGGAAGGAAAGGGGGTTGAGCCCCTTGCGTGTGCTAGGAAGAGAAGGAAGGGCATGAACAGGCGTATGTGGAAAGTGGCGGGTCCTAGTGTAGAGGAAAAGGTGAAAATGAAAAATAGAGTTTAATTTATTTATTTTTTAATTTCAATTAATCACATTTCTCTAATTAACAAAATTTGAATGAATAAATGGACTCCAAAAAATCCCAAAAATTTACCCATAGCTAATTTGGAGGTGAGGAACACAACGACGAAGTCGAATTTTAACTTGGAGATCAATTTATTTATCACAATTTTCAGGGTATTTAAATATATTAAAATATTCAAGAAAATCCAACGACTTCCAAATACTTCCAAAATATCATCCCTAGCTAATTTGGAGGTGACGAGCACAATAGCAAAGTTAGATTTTGATTTCGATGATTATTTGATTACTCTATTTTTTGGGTATTTAAATATATTAAAATATTCAAGAAAAATCTAACAACTTCCAAACACTTCCAAAACATCAACCTTAGTTAATTTGGGGGTGACGATCACAATGGCAAAGTCGGATCTCAATTTTGAGGTCAAAGTAAATATCTCAATTTTCTAATTAATAAAATATTTTTAAATAATCCAATATTAGATTGAGCTCTGAATCGCTCTAAATCTTCGAAAATTGATTCTAATGACTAAGTGAACCTAATCAAATGATAATTATGATGTAATTAAACTAATTAATAACCTATAATTATTACACTTCATTAGACTGATATGCAAAAAACAAAGTCTCTTATTCATAATTCCACTCCTTAATTGTTAATTTATTACTATTTGTAACTCTAGACAACTTGGAGACAATTGTGAATGATCTTAATATTTACTATTACATGTGCAACCAAATTTGAGCCAAGGAAGTATGTAACAACCTTATGTTGTTATTTTGCCTAATCTTAGCTTAATTGTAGCATAATTATTATTCTAATAGGTTCACTTAGTCATTAGAACTAATCCCCGAAGATTTGGAGTGATTCAGAGTTCAACCAAATATTTTGATTATTTTAATAAAATTTAATTAATTAGAAATTTGAGATATTTAATTTGCCTCGAAATTAAAATTCAACTTTGTCATTGCGCTCGTCACCCCGAATTAGCTAGGGATGATATTTTGGAGGTACTTGGAAGTCGTCAGATTTTCGTGAATATTTTAATGTATTTAAATACCATGAAAATTAGGATAATTAAATTGATCTTTAAATTAATATCCGACTTCACCGTTGCGTTCCTCACCCTCGAATTAGCCAAGGGTAAATTTTTAGAATTTTTTGAAGCACGTTTATCAAATCTAATTTTTAATGCATGAATTAAAAAAAATTAGAAAATATTAGTTAATCTCCATTTTCTTATTTCCCCTATGTGCTGGACCCCATCCTCCTCTTCCGTTCGGTGCCCCTCTCCTTTTTCCTACGTACGCAAGGTTCTCCCCCTTAAGGGCTTGCTATCTTGCCACTCTCTCTCTCCCAGCCCATAGCTCCTCCTCTCCCCCTATTTGAGCCATGCCACCTTCTCCTTAAAGCTAGCCTCCTTAACTCCCCTCTCTAGTTTTGCTGAAGCTACTGAAGAAGAAGACCCTAGCCCTATTCCCATTTTGCTGGCAGTAGAAGAAGTTGAAGCTCCTCCTCCTCCCAAACTCTTGAAGGACTCTATCTCATTCTATTTGCAAGTTCGTGTACTCTCTTGTTTCCTCTCCTTATTCCTTTGTTTCCCACATTGGGCTTATCCAATGGTTGCTTCGTGTTAATCACATGATTATTTCATGTTATTAAAAATTTTTACTTTAGCAATTGAGCTCAATAGAGCTCGATCATAATCCATTTTAAAGAAAATTGAGTAAATGTTGAATGGTTAAATTCACACATAGATAGCTGGCGCATCATTATTTGCGATATTAAAATAATTTTTTTGTGCCAATTTTGGTATTAATAGAAAGGTCTCGGAAAGAATTTTCCATTGGTATATGGAACAACACTTGAGGTGCCCTAAATCAAGAGTATTTGATTGCAAAAGAGGACACGTTCCATTTTTCACTTAGGTGAAATCACCGTCGAGCGCTACAATGCGCTGCAATGCCAACGTCTCAGAAAATATGGTGCCATAGTACACCGTAGCACCTGGATCTCAACCAGGAAGCGCTACAATGCACCGCAGCGCCCGTGCCTTGGGAAAAATGGCATCACATCGTGCTGTAGCGCTTGGCTCTCGATCAAGAGGCGCTACAGCGCGCTGCGCCTTAGAAAAAATGGCGTCGTAGCGCGCTGTGGCGCCTGACTCTCGACCAGGAGATGCGATAGCGCACAACAGCGCCCGCGTTTTGAGAAATTTGGAGCCATAGTGCGCCGCAGCACCCGCATTTTGAAAGTCCGGCACCGTAGCGTGCCACAACACCCACGTCTCGGGAGATCTGGCACTATAGCGCGCGCTGCAGCGTGTTGTAGCACCCAAGTCTCAGGTTGACTGGCGCCATGGCTCTCGGTCAAAGGGCCCAGGTCTTAGTTTGGCTGACACCGTAGCGCCTGGCTCTCGGCCAGGAGGCGCTACAGTGCGCCATAGCTCGTATAACTGCCCAGTTTTGCCTAAATTGCATATTTTTCACATTTTTATGGCTCTAGGACCCTAATAATGAAAAATATACCAAAATAAAAATTGGATCTAGTAGAATCATGCATTCTGTAAATATAGAGATAATTTTGAATATATAATCTACCTCTTACCTTAAATGACATATTCTAACTTCCTGAATGATTCATTTGAATTATTTATGTCGAATGATAATTGATGTAATGTTTGGCCTTAATTACTTGCTATTTTAATCAATGTGATATTTTTATGCCTCATTAGCAGTAGGAATGCATGTTAGAAAACCTTAACTTCAAATTTGACACTTGAATAATTGATTTGACATTAATCAATAATTAAACCGTAAAGAAGTGCTTAATGAAATCTATAATTGAATTGACTTGGAATTAGACATCAATAATTAATAGTAAGCTTGCTGATTTTTATGTTAATTAATTATTATGTAATCAATCTTGATTTGGTCAAGTTGAGAGTTAAACCCAAGCTTGGTTAGATTAAGACTCAAATCTTGATCAGTAAAGAAGACACTTGATTTGAACACTAAGAACTTGCATAACTCCAATAATGATTGTTTATTTTTCATTTGATCTTAAACTATTAAATTAAAAGAACTTAATTTTATAACAAAGTCGCATGATTGATCATATGAATCTAATCTTTAGATCTTTGATTTTCTCTTAAGAAAGACTATTAGGATAAACTAAATTATAAAATGATAATGATTTGTAAATGATCAATTCTTAATAATTCATATGATTATATCTCATAATTGTAGTATAGGATAGAACCAGATGGGTTTACCCATTTGAGTTGTATAACCCAACCTATTGTATTTAAGGCTTGAAATCTTAAAATGAATCTCATAACTTAGATTATACATGTACATTTCAGTGCTTAGAGAGAAGACTGAATTATTAGTGATTTAATTCCATCAATTGCTAGACATTAAATAGATAAACTATTGAGATAAGAAAAGCTTATTGTCTGATTTTGAGGTAGAAGGTTAGATAAACCCTAAAGATCCTTATGGTAGAATAACCCAAAGATTCTAGAATGAGATTCTTTCTTTGTGGTAGTATCCTAAGTTGAGAGACCTTTATGTCACATCCATGGAACCTTTGAGTATGACTCACTATAAGAGAGTGTGGATTCATTTAGTCTAATATTCATTGAATTTTAAATAAGTCAGTTTATAAATAATAATATTAGTATAATCATGTGAAGATTTTAGTGTATGTCCATATGATTGATTCAATTCAGTAAGACATAAAAATGGTTGATTTCTCCTAAATAAGACTGTAAAATGGTTTCGTCCCCTTATCCTTGTGCACATCAATAAGTGTAGTTCAGTTTATGACAAGCATCCCACTTTCATAGTATGTTTAATTAAGGTATAAAACCTCTTAGTTTGAGAGAATAAATTGTAAAAGAATTTCATCCTCTTATCTTTATGCGCATTGATAAGTACAATTAAACAAATTAAGTGATTTATGTTACCCTTCTTAGAATGTACTCAAAGTAATGTATTGATTAGGGTATTGAATATCTTAGTTTGAAAGAATAAAACTGTAAAATGGTTTTGTCCCCTTATCTTTGTGTGTATTGTTAAGTGCAGTTAAACAAACTAAGAAATTCAAATTTACCTTCTTAAATACTTACTTCATATGTACATATACTCTACACATGTGATAATTTAGAAACATGTGATTGGAATTGTGGTAGATTCTGAATTCAGCAGATACACACATAAGTGTTTATTATGATGATTATGAGAATCAAGAATTATGTTAAATGATTATTTTTTGAAATGGATTTCTATTTTTTGATGATTTTACAAATCATAATGAATTGAAATCATTGGCATAATTTCATAAGCATAAGCATGAAAGCATTATGAAATACAGGATGCAGCATGCATCAATATTGGTAAGACTTGCGGGATGCAGCATGCATCATGGATATTATGATTCTTTGGGGTGCATGAGGCACCAAATGCATAATGACATCATAAATTAGTGCATAATTAGATGCATACTCAGTGAGATATAACATAGTCTTATTTTAGCTTTTATTCAATTTCAACTTCTTTACTATTTTCTATTTTCAGTACATAGTCTTTCAGCTATCGTTTTACCCTATTTTCAGTTTTATTCAGTTTCACACTTTTCAACTGCTTTAGTGCTTTTCTACAGTTTGTTTAAATTGCTTAAGGGTTAAACTTTAAAAAACTATAACTGATTAAAATAGCTTTTCGATATGTTAGACTCTTTGTCTAACACATGGTACTTTTGGGATACAGTAATTTGCTAGATCTAGAGCAGCCTATAGAGTTAGTTCAAGAGGCATCATAGGAGATTCAGGAGGAGTTCATGAATTATTAGAGGACTCTACATCAGCATTTATCTTCTTGCATTAGTTTATTTTCAGTTCAGTCACTATATTATTTTATGTTATTTTATTTAAGTAAACTGTTTGTAATAACTCTTGATATATATATATATATATATATATATATATATATATATATATTTTATGAATGTTTTACTTAACTTCTGCAATGAATATTTATGGATGTGCTCTTTAGCTTTCGCACTCTGAGTTTACTGTTACTTATACTTAGTATTATGATGTGATCAGCATACTGGAAATACTGGTATACTTATATATATTGGATTCCTCATATTTTATTCATAATCTGATGTATATATAATATTGTCTAATACTTAAGATAAAGCTTTGAGCTTATCTTAAAGATTAGTCCTGCAGCTTTTGTTTCGGCAGTTATTCAGGGAGGTTCAGCAATCCTTCCCGAGTAGCGCGTCGTTCTGACGCCAATTGTTTATAAATTTAACTCATTTTCATGCGGCGACGAAACAGGGCTCTATAAAGGACGTTCACCAACTTCAAGCCACATTTTTGTTTTATTATGTAATAAATGAGGAATAAAAAGGTTAATTACAAAAGATTTAAAGCTACTACACAACTCTCTACAAATCCATTCTCTTGAATTTTCTAGCATAGCCCTAATAAACCCTTTAAATAAAATGTGGGGATATAGCTGCATAATTCACTTAAATCCTCCTAAGCAGTCTGATTACATCCCAATGGAGGCTGGGCATAAATGTCAAAAGAATAACACAAATACCTCAAAAAAAGGAAGAAAATTTACTCCAAAGCATACAAAATCAAGAGTAATGATAATTTAATGGTGACACATTTAGAGTTGACAATAATCCATCGTCAAATATAAGACCCAAAATATGTTCTCAAGCACTTAAGGAGTTAGGCCTTGGCGATGACTCGTTAGGGTTAGCATTTAACTATTAACCCTCACCTAAACATACCACAAGTTGCCTTAGATCTAATCGAAATTGGTTTATCACATTGAGATAATCATATATCCGACAAGTAATACACATAAATTAAATTCTTCGATCGAGTTTGTGATGCTAATTATCCCAAAAGCTCGTGAATTTTGAGATGGGTTTGTACATATTTATATTCTTATGATCTTTTTGTTAATCAACCTAATATTTTCAAAGAATAAAAAATATTTTTTATCTTATAAAAAATAAAAATAAACTTTAGTGCATGAGAGTTAAGAGCCATTTGTAACGAAAGGCATGCGGAAACATAGTATTGCAGTTGGCCTAACTCGATTGTGCTCATCATAGCTTCCCCCCTCACCACATCAACAAATATTATTGGGAAAGAAAATGCTTTAATGTCTTCAAATATATCTTAGTATTTTCTTATGTGATTTAAGAAGGAAACGATCAAACGAAGAGAACAAACAAATCACACTAAGAGTGAATCGAATTGAATTATTCAAATGAAATAAGCTTTTATTCTGTCATGAGCTTCATGCGATCTCTTAGAAAATGATCGGACGATTCGTGTGATACGTCTTCGAACTTCGTTTAAGTCGTGCGATTAGTCTTCGAACGAGATCAAGTGAATCGTGTGATTCCTACGATTCGTCTTGGTGCGATGGCCTTCGTGCGATTTGTGCATTCGATTCGAAGACGAACTTCCGAAAGGCCGTCTTTGTCTCCGTGCGATTCAATTCGGAAGATTCGTGTCGTGCGACGACCTTTGCGCGACATCGTTCGTCTTCCTTTGTTGAATTAATTAATGACAAACAGTCCCTAAATTAATCTTACTTTAAAAAATTGATATTTTAGCACGTTCGTTATGTATGAGCAGGTTCAAACCTGTCAACCACTTTTGTACAAGTGGTTGATAGGCCTGCACGACCAAAATATGTTGCATATTATTTTATAATAATGTTCTCCAATCTAAAAGTTAAGCCAACTAATTATGATTGGCTTCGAGTCGAATTCGAGTTGAGTCAGTCTACAGTTGAACTTGACTCGAACTAGTTCAAATTCGAGTTCAAGACGAGTTCTATAAGAAATCATTATAGTTATATATGCAAATTATTTTTTACTTAAAGAGCTGTTTGGCATCACTTTGATCAGTGTAAATTAGATTTTTTTTGAGAAAATTAAGATTACTAGTATTTGCTCTGAACTAAAACTAATAAGAACTATATTTTTTATTTTGTGTTACTATACATAGGAAGAGTAAGTAGTTTACGCTTAAATACGCGGAGTAACCTTGTAATCGAGCAAAGAACTAGAACGTATTTCGTTCGATCGTTCTCTGTTCATCAACATCTTTGCTAGTTAGTCCAGTTGATGCGGCACCTAAAAAATCAATTCAATGGTTTTGAACATATCTCATTAGTGTTTATTTATTTATATTAAAATAATACGAATATTATTTTTAAAAAATTAGTATTGAAATGATGTTCAAATCGCATTGAATATATTTTTTTGAGTGCCACATCAACGGATCTAAATAGCATTTCTCATAAAAAAAATACTACCATACTAACCTACTGTGCATCTAAAATATTGTGCGTATAAATTTTAAAATATTAAGAATTGCATAATTAAATAGTTATTCATATTGTCAAGAAAATTAATTCATACATTATTAAGAAATAAAATCATATACTTTTATGATAAAATAATTTCATCTTTTTTTTAAAGAAAACAAGTAAAAAAAAAAACAAATAAGTGACACATGAAAATTAAATCCATAATATAGAATAACAAATCCAAAACCTTAATTAACCACAAAACCAGCACATGATACTCAAAAAAACTCATCCAATAAAGTGTGAACAATATTTTATTAATACTTATTTATTTACATTAAAATAATACAAATATTATTTTTAAAATTTATTAAAATGATATCAACATCTCATTAGATAAATTTTTTTATGTTTGACCTAAATAACATTTCTCTTAAAAATTACCTTTTCTAAATATAAATGACACTTCAAATAAAACATTAATTTTATTTATTTGTTATATAGATTTTTGTTAATAAATTCATATAATAACATCATCGGAAAATTATATTTAAATAATATTATTTTTTTAGTTTACAATAAAATCACAAATTTAAAAAACCTTTATTTGAATATCTAATTTTATCATATTGATAACACAATTTAATTTTGCTAATTTAAAATTAAATATAACATAATCCATATTTTAATCTCAATTTTTAAATAAAAAACGTAATATTAATGACTATTTAATACATATAACACATTTCAGATAAAAATATAGAACTATACCTATGGAGTGTGAGTAAAAGTATCCTATATTTATGAAAAAATTAATGTGAATTTTTTTTTAAAATTAATTGAACTTCAAATATGAAATAAATATATGACTGATATAATTTGAATTCAAGACCTGAGATAACAAATCATGAGCCACAATCACTATGCTACAACATCATTCATATTATTGTAGATTTTGCACATAGGATTCATGATCACTTGAAAGAAGATAAGAAGCATTATTTTCATCCAACAAAAGATGAATGATCAAGTATTATAGGTAATTGTCAAAATATATCTTTTAAGAAAGCTCCAAAATATACAATGTGAAGAATGTACAACTAAACTAAGGCATCAATAAAATTTATGCATTGACAAACCAAATGATAGTTCATATTAAGAGTTACAATTATGCACCCCTACTTGAAGCAATTTAAGAGGCCATATCAAACTTTCTCTCTGGCAGTTTCATCTCCAACAACTTCCTCTCCAGCAATTGTTGACAAATTTTCTTAATCAGCTCCAACTGTAACAAAAAAGGGCATATATTTCGATCTTGAATACTTGAACCATCTTTCATTGTAAAGGATATGAACAAGGATGCTACAATAATGATTAGGGACAACAACTTAGTTTATGAATGTAGAGGAAGCCAACACATTGGTGAAGAGTATAGATTCAGTTATAAACTGTATCAAACTTATAATTCAAGGAAGAGGAATACATGAACTGCATTATAATCAATGGGCATATAAAAAAAAAACATTTTTTTTTTCCTTTCAATCATCTCATATGCCACCGCAAAAACACAAGTCAATAAAGGCAATCAATACTTACAAAGCATAACAGCTTAAATAGACCATTCAGACATTGCATTCCTAAATACGGGTCAAATACACATATCGGGATGCTTAAAGTGTACAGAAATTATACAACGCTGAAAGAAAACTTGGGCAGTAACAATTAGTCCCCCATACTAGAGGCATATAAATATACACATGTATTTAGTGAGACCTGAGTCTTCGCCCAATCGAATTCTAACAATCTGATAAATCTCCACAAATTGTATGGCTAACTATGCAAAATATACAATCAATAAAAATGCTAGAATCAATAGTTTTAGAGATAAAAACACAAGTTCAAAGTGACTTGTGTTATGAATGTAAAGAGCCATAAGTAAAAGTAACTGGATATCTACAACATATTGGAGACAGGGTCTCATTTAAAATAAAGTAATTGGGTATCTATTGAAACTAAGTACAACCAACACTTCAAAATAAAATCTAGTCTCACTAGAGATGCTAATGAGTCAATTGAACTTAAATCAGTCCCGACTTGAGTTTAAATTTGCATAATTATTTGAGTTCAAGCTAAATTGTAAGAGTTCGAGTTGACTAGGGAGTTTCTCATTTAATTTGATAGAGATAACATAATTTAAATTAGAACAAATACTTCAATAATATAATAAAAATTTTATATTTTAATAGTAAAACTATAAAATATTATTTGAAATGAAAATGGGACAAGTTTTTAAAATATTTTTAGTACATTTAAACCAATTCTTTGAATTTAAAAATTTTAAAGATTTTTAAACTTAAAAAGTATTAAAAAAGCCGGTCACAAGCTATAATAAGTTATTTTGGAATTTGCTTGAGCTTATGGCTCATTGGCTCATAAAGCTTGACTCACAGTCATATTTGTCAACCCGAGTTTGAGTAGCCTACGAGCCAGTTTGACTCACAGGCATAACTCCAGCTAATAAAAAAAAAACATTCAATCTTACCATATTGACTTATATTAAATAACTGTTTCATATTTTTAAATAATATAAAAAAAAAAGACATTTAAAGACATCATTTTATCAAAAAATTGACTTCCAAGGCCTTCAAAAATGTTCATGCTCGATATCAATCATATGAGTGGTCCTAAGATCATCATGACGATCAAATCATCTTGAAGATTGGGTCGTCCAAGAAATTTTTACAATCAACCAAACAGTCGGATCTTCTAAAATTCCATGTGATGGTTTGAAGACTTCAAAAGCATTTCCAAGCTTATTAAAAGTTTATCTAGCTACCAAATGTTTTCCATATTTTAACATAAACAAAGAAAAATATGAAAGGAACATGCAATCGTGCCTAATAAAATTACATTAAAATGAATAGATCTAAGCGAGAATGAAACATTTCTTATAATATTTTAGCTACACCATGATTTTAACAAGGTTTAAGGATATTACGTGAATTTTCCAAAATTAAGTAGGTTTCAAGCATAATCTAAATCAGTACAAATTTTATACATAAAAAAAGCTAACCTAAGAGAAATGAGTGAATCAAGTAAATGAATTCGAGAACAATATCTTAGAAAAAGATGAAAATGAAATACAAAATCATGGTTTGGCTAAAGCAAAAGAGACAAATGTCACATTCATGTGACGAACAAACTATGGTTAAGAGAATGAAATGGACGCATATAAGGCAATCCAAACAGCATTGATGAAAATTATTAAAAATGAACAAACAAGATATACATAATACATTATTTTAAAACATAATGCACTGATATTCACATATATGGTAAGAAGGATGCTTTTTTTAATCTAGATGAAACTATTCACTCAAGGTGGAAGTTACTTGGGAGAACATGATACTAGCGACGGAGAAGAAAAAATCATAGCTCGTTGTACAATAGAGATTACATTTGCATTCATTATATGTTCAATGGACCAAAAAAGGTATATAGAGAAATGAGAAGGACAATGCTTAGAAAGGCTTGGTGGATGTCAGTATACATTAAATAAGTTAGAGACATAGTGAAGGCCAGTGAATTAGGCATTAAGACTTGGACATTAAAAATAAAATAAAATACTTCTAGTGATGAACGAGAAGTGGCCCAACGAAATGATCTTTAGATGTATAATTGAAGATGAGGTTGGTTGTTCATCAAATTATCATCCAGTTTAAGCTTTAGCACATAGAGAGCCTATGCATAAGGTGAAGAATCAGAATGATGAGCCTCATAGAGTGTTGTGGTAAGAGAGAAATGGTGTAACAGCCCAAACTCTTAACACCAATGTATTATCCGTTTTGGCCTAAAAACCTCACGGTTTTGCCCTCAGAAAATAACTTCCCAGCAGGTCACCCATCTTGGGAGTGCTCCCACTTGAGCACGCTTAACTTTGGAGTTCTTATCAGGAATTCCACCATTATCTGAAAAGGTGCCTCGATGTTTAAGAGTTTCACTTATTACTACTTAAGTGGGTCATCACAATCTCCCTAACTTAAGTAACTGACGTCCTCGTCAGTATCCACACACAGATCCAAGAACCATCCATTGGGTAGATAGGACTAGAGGTGACCCCTACAGGCACAAGAGGTACCCACAACCATGTAGCACCTTAACCATCATGGGTTCAAGAGGCTGCTCACATGAAGTGGTACTTTGCCTTGTATGGCACTTAGCTCCTACCTGACACCCTATGGTTTGCTCTGATACCATTTGTAACAGTCCAAACTCTTAACACCAAGGTATTGTCCGCTTTGGCCCGAAAGGCCTCACGGTTTTGCCCTCAGAAAATAACTTCCCAGCAGGTCACCCATCCTGGGAGTGCTCCCACCTGAGCACGCTTAACTTTGGAGTTCTTATCAGGAACTTCACCGTTATCTGAAAAGGCGCCTCGATGTTTAAGAGTTTCACTTATTACTACTTAAGTGGGTCATCACAAATGGAAAGGAGATTCATAACACAAGATGTCATTCATATGAATAAGAACTTTCACCATAAACACCGCAGACAGCAGCAACTGATGGTATCTGTGAGGTTTGAGAATAACAATTTGAGGAAGGCGTAGCACTATGCCTGACATTGTAGCTTGGGTTGACGTTGCAACTGAATGAATCTTATATATTTTGCATTTAATTAGGAAGGATTGCTATAGTTATGCACATGTTATGCATCGAGTCTATAATACTGTGATGTATATGAAATGCCTTGTGCTAGATGAGAGTACCAAAGCTTGTTATGGAGGCCCCACAATTAAGATGGGTATGTGTACAAGTAGTGCAAATATCTGTTATGATGTGGAGATCATTCAGATCATTATAGAGATGCTGATGGAGCTCCCGTGAGCTTCCGGGAGGTTCCGAGGCGATTCGGAACAAAGTTAGAAGTTCAGCAGCAGCATAGGCGCCACAGCACGCTGTGGCGCGCTGTAGCGGGTCATGGCGCCCAGATCCCGAGAGGATGGCGTCGTAGCGCGCCATGGCTGGCAAAAGACAAACCAAGGCGTTGCAATGCGCCCGAGCGGATGGAGTCCAGAGGCTGGGGCGTTGTAGTGCGCCCCAACGAAAGCAGACGGAGACTAGGGCGTTGCAGCGTGCCACAACGGCAGACATCCCGAGAGCAGGGCGCTACGGCGCGCCACAACAGAGCGCGCTGTAGCACGCCCCAGTGCCAGGCTGCCCGAGGCTTGGGCGCTATGGCGCGCTGTAGCGCTTGACGGATCCCAGCTCCGGTCCAGGTGTAAGCTATTTGAGGGGTATTTTGAACCATTTGAGGTCCAAATTGAAGTTGAGTACTTAAGAAAACTTGTAGAGGAGTTTCCTAATGCTATGACAAGTGTTGGCTAAGTATTTGAGAGGGCTTTGGCTGCTGTTAGAGGAGATTCTAAGGAGGAACCCTAAGGGTGAGTTGTTGTGCAATGGAACTCTTGCATGTTAGAGAAGACACTCCAGGTGGTGGCTGCTACTTCTCACCTTCATTCTAGAGTAAGAGTTTGTGTTCCTTGTTAAGGTGAAATTCTTTATAACTCTGTGCTCCTCAAGATCCATAGTGAAAATTTCTGTATGGCGTGACTCTGTGGCTATTCCCATTCTTGGGTTTTCCACGTAAAATTTGTGTTGTATGGATGTGTTTGTGGTTGTGATGCATGCACGTGTTGTGATTCTTTTTTCTTGCTGTCTTGTGATCTTGTGTTTTGCTTGGTAATCATCAACTCAACCCCGGTCCTCGAGCACGCAAATCGTTTTCGCTGCGGTTCTCGTCTCGTTGTTTGAACTACATCAATATCGAGCTTGATTAGCAAGGATTTGTGATGCATGCATTACAAAAACCCTAGTATGTGTTATGCTCATATTTCTACAAATGTGTGAGATTTACCATATCACAAAAAATAAATGCTATCACCATAGAACAATGATGACAACGCTCCTAGATGAACTTTGGAAGTTGGAGGTCTAGAGATTTTTAAGATTTAAGAAAGTCATTGAAATATGATTTAATAACAAGATGATGGGCACATAATTAGAAGCTGAATTGCTTGATGGATGATCAAAAAGAAATAAAGATGATGATGGCAACAATAACACACCAAAATAACTTGAAGGAAACTCACAAACAGCCCTTTGTCATGAGAATCTACTTCCTTTATTAAAGTCTTTTCTTAGAGTCATACTTCTGGGACATAAGAGGTCATTTACTTGAGTGAAAGAGAGAACACAAAGTTGATTAAGAGAGCGACAACTCCTTTATTTATTCTTATTCAACCTTTTCATTGATTAAAAAATACATGGATAGATGCCTTTATTTATAAATAAAGAAAGATTTTTTAATTGACCTTAACAATATACATACCCTCTTTTCCTATCAAGGGGTTGTTTTGTTTGAGGTAAAAAAAATCCCAAGATAAAATATTTTTTCATTGTAAGATAAATAGTACAATAAATTTCTATGTTTAGAATTTTAATGGTGTAAATAGATTTTGAGATTTGTTAAGTAAACCAAAAACAAAGCAAAATAAACAACCAATTTGTAAGGATGTTCTAAAAGTCAAACATTCATCTTCACTCCCATAAAAACTGCACCAATTGTTCCAAAGTATTTGTGTGATGACTCATGTTAGGTTGGTAACAATCAAACTAACATCGGATACATCTTTCCGCAAGATCATATTGGTGGTTAAGCAAAATAGCAGTTAAACAACATCCAGAGCCATTCAAATATAAAGAAATAACATTCATTCAAATTAAAGTAAAATAATATCCAGAATTTATTATATAAATATTTTTATACAGAAATGATTGTCCCTTGAGGGTAGTTAGAATTCATTAATTTATCGCACCATGCCTCTTTCTGACGGCTTTAAACTAAATCAACCTCCTCCAGCTGTATTTGATTTGACATTATAAAAATAATGCCTTAGTGCACATTCTAAATACAAAGGATATTAAAAATATATTTAAAGCAAAGCGAAATGTAAAAATGATAAAAATTTGCAGGGAAATATAGATTTATTTCAAAAAGATAATCATAACTCCTGCAAAATAAATATGCTTTTATCACATGCCAAGTTTCAAATGAAAAAACAATAATAGCGTAAAAATTCAAGTTTATGTTTATGACTTGATATTACAAAGCAATGTTAGCAGTTCTGATGGGCAAAGCCAGAACCATGAGGCTGGATTCATAAAAAATGCAGTTAAGCATGACCTTCACCTGGCCCCCTTAAAGGCTCCAGATGGCACCTTCATCTGGGCCTCTTTCAAGGCTCCAGATGACAACCTTCACATGGACCCCCTTTAAAGGTTTCAGATGGCATCATATATGCATTTAAGCATAACCTTCACCTGAGCCCTCTCAAAGGCTCCAGATGACACCCTTATAACTCCTGATGGACTAGCCCTGTCCCTAACTTAATTCAACCTCCATTTCGAAACTCTTTGCAATATTCACAAGATACATAAACATCATTTTGTCTCTTAAATTATTAATTGTAAAAGTAAAGCATTAAATAGTAATATAAAACAAGCTCAAAGCGATGCTTAAGCAGCAAAAAATAGAAAATATAAAAATAATATCTAGTGTACCTTTTGTGTTTGTCTTAACAAAATGAATCACTTACAAACTCGATGTGTCTGCAAAAGTTATAATTGAAATTCTATTAAACTTTGAAAGTAATTATTTGTTATATGTTAATATTATCATTTATGTTAAGTATGAACCTTGTGGTTATTTGTCCTTCTTAATTTATAATGCATATAAATTAATTTTGGTTAAGAGATTATCAAAGTTAATTTAGAATAATATTAAAATCCATATTAAAATTCATGTATAGAGAGCCTTAGATAATATTTCAACACCACTCTCTACCTTGATTAATCTATGCATACATCTCTTACTCAAATAAATTAAGGAAGACTGACATTTTTATTATAGATAAGAGATGCAAGTTAAGTATTAAACCGTGCAAATAGAAATAGAAATAACTAATCATTATGAATCAGTCAAGTCCTAAGTATAGTAAGGTAGGTGCATCAAGTGATTGGTTTAAATCTCATTTCAATAAATTTACTGAAAAGTTTTAAAGTGCAAGTAGACTAAGCATAAATATTTTTGTACAACTCATTTCAGGTTTAGACGCAGACTTTCGGAGTATAGATCAATAGGAACTAATATAGACATACAACAATCATTCCATGTTTCTAATAATAGGTTTTAAGAATAGTGCCCTATACATGCTAAATATTTCAAATGGTCGGAACATGAGGTTTTACTAACAATTTAGTTCATTAGTAGAGTCTAGACATTTCATGATTAATTTTAACAATGTTCAATTCCATTAAATAGTGTAATACATTTAATCCTACATTAAGGATTTTAATAACAAAAATTGAAAGGAATAACATACCTTAAGTTCACGGGTCCTTGAAAAAAAATAGAAATAGCGGCTGGGTTGGGAGAAAAAGGGGTCGCCTGTCAAGCGCAGAAGGTCGAGCGGAAGGAGAAGAAGGTCGAGCGAGAGGTCGACACAGAGGGTCGAGCGGTGAAGGAAGTCGCACGGAAGCAGAGGTTGCGCGCTACGATTCTGTCTCTCGGCGTACAGGGCTGCGAGCGGAAGAAGGGATCGAGTCGCCTGGCTCGATCAGCCACCAGGTAAGTCCTTGCTGCCGCTGCATCTCCTGGGAGGGCTCGATTACTGAGAGGAAGAGGCGAGATGGGTCGAAATCGATGAAAGGGTCGAACGGCATACGCTCGGTTAAATAGGGTGTGCGTGCGTAACGCACACCCGTTTAGACCGGCTGGCGTCGTTCTTAAAACGCCCGTAGGTTAAGGGAAATAAAATCTGGGAATAGCATAACTGCCGACCTGCTTTAATGGAGTAATTTATGCTTTACTAATTTAAGTATAGGTTAATGACAGAATCTTAATTTTCTATTTCAGCTTTAAACAAATTTGAAAACTTTCTAAATTAAGGATTGTAACTGAAAAATCAAAATTTAGTGGGAGTTTAACGGAAAACTGAAATTTGCGGGAGAATTAATGTTTTCCTTATAAATGACCTAGGGTCATTACAATTTGAGTAGCTATTCAACTTCTTTCTATCTTCTAGAATATTCATCTCCATATTTGACTTTTTTAATGGTAGTGACTCACTAGCACTCATCTAATTCGTACATTTGACACTGACGAGCTTTGGCGCTCATCTCTTTCAGATAGTTCGTTTATCAACTCACAAATCAATCAATCTCACTTACCCGAAGGGTGGATTAGACTAGCATATAAAAAACACATTATTCAAAGCCTCATATCTTCGACTATCTAAGCATTTACTTTGTAACCTTGGCTCACACTTTTTAAAAAACAGGAGTTCTGAGTCCACATGAGCTAAGAGTCTGATCCGAGCTGACGCAGGGCCCAAAGTAACTTAGTGACGTATGAGTTTAGTACTTGCCCTTCTATCTTTGTACTATGTGACCCAAAAACAAAACAAACCTCCTCACATATAGCATGACTAGGACCATAGAGAGGTGTAGGCCAGCCTAAGATCAACAAAAGTTGACAATGCGTGCAAGGGACTAATTGTTGCTAGCATGTGTGCGAGAACCAACGCGGGCCACACAATGGTCGGCGAGGGCCACATGATTGCCGGCATGGGCCACACAATTGTCGGCGGGGGCAACATGATCGTCGATGAGAGTCACCATTGACTAGTCAAGGATTAGCGAGGGTTGGATGTGTTTTACAGATAATATAAAATCGCTCTAATTAAGCCACTTTTGAATACGAGAAAAATAGGCAACTTTGGGGATTTAAAACACCTCGAACCAAGCATGTGTTATTTTAACATGTGGGTCAGTTATTTTACTTTACACCCAAAATGTAGCAAAACAAACAATCCCTAAAGAATTAAAGTACTATGGTCATAACAAGATCATAAAGCCATCATGACAATGATATAAACCCTTGACTCAATCAATAAAAGGCCAAAATTACATGAAACTAAAATACAACTCAATGCACAACTCATAAGTAAAGAAAATACAACTCATTACAACTTAGTATTAATGACTAAATAAACAATGTGGTAATACATTGTTGTCCTACATCACTCATATGTTATAGTAATAAATGAATGCTATCAACCCACTTTAATCCCACCTTCTTTCTTATTTGCTTTTGTGGTAATGATTATGTTGTGTTGTGAATGCTGGCACATGGAGCTCTCTTCCATGAGTAATCTCTTCGAGTTCTTGTGTGCATCATCCTTCTTTCCTAGCCTTCACAAATAATTAGCTTAAGCCACACATGCTGATGAATTTTTAGGAAATTCTCTATATGTTTTAGGTTCACACTTTTTATATTCATATGTGGAAATTGAATAAGGTCTTAGTTCGAACAATTCTTAAAGAAGGGTTTTGGCTTGGGAGATGAGGTGCTTTGTTGCCAACCAAGAGGTTTGGATTTAATTCTCAAATAACACACATGGGAGGGGATGAGGTGTTTGTGTGCTAGGGAAAAATATAAGAAAACATGAAATAAAAAATAGATATGTATATATAAATATACATATATATATATAACATTCAATTATAATAATGATAAAGTTACAACATGAATTAGTATAGAATCTATTTCTAGTAATCAAAATCATCACCCAAATACTTTGGTTGATATTTTGTAGTTAATATAATCCAAAAGCTAGGTAGGTATATAATATTTAGCGCTTAAATCTTAAACATGTACATTTTAACACATTATAATAATAACAAATTTGTAAGTCATATTTAAAAAACATCCAAGGGGTTGTTTGGCAAGGTAAGATTTAAGCCTCAAAATTTTAAAATCTTGTCCAGTAAGATTTATGCTCCTGTATAGATGATAACAGAGTCAATCCCTAAATCCAAGCAAAATTGCTAGTAATATCACATTACAAAACTTGGAATGAATAAACGGCCAATGTGAAGCATTCCAAAATATTTGGTTCAGTTGTTTTTGTAAATTTTTAAGCATTATTAATTATTATTAAAAAATAATAATAATACTGATTTTTTGTTAATACAAGAACTTGCTATTAAATAAATAATTATAATTAAATTACAAATATCATAATTAGATTATTATTTATATAACAATGATTAATATAATCAAATGTTAAATATTTATTATAATCAGTACTTAGAAGAATGTTACCATAGATTGAATTAGTATTAAGAACATAATTTACTTCTTAGTATATTACAAAATATGTTCATTGATACTATATAACATTTAACTATTACAAATGAATTTAACTAAATTATAACATATAAATTCCCAACTAAACAAAATATATGTAATTAAAAATACGATTTAACTCTTGTGACAAACAATTTTCAAGATTTAACATCCAAAAGATATACAAATGCCAAATTTGAGTTTAGCTAAATTCTGCTGGTTGAAAATGAACCCTAAATCTTATAAGGGTAACTATCGAGTATATAAATCCCCAACCAAACAAAATGTTACTATTTAATACGATTTAACTCTTGTGCCAAACGATTTTCAAGATTTAACATCCAAAAGATATACAAATGCCAAATTTAAGTTTAGCTAAATTCTGTTGGTTGCAAATGAATCCTAAATCTTATAAGGGTAACTATCGAGCTGTCAAACTTCAGCAACCCCCACTGTGAACAAATAATAAAATAAGTAAAACTAAAAAATCAAAAGTAATTTCAAATAGCCTCTTAATTTATAGTTTTACGCATAAAAGGAATCAAACCATGATGACAATTTTTAAGCTTTTATGAAAGGTCATTCTGAAACAAAGTGCATGCCAGCAACCAAATAATTAGGGATCATCCTTATATTGTTTGCCCATGTAGGATCACATCGTCAACTGTGCAAATTTTCTCAACATTCTCTAGATATAATAGTCAATAGATGTTTTATAATTATTTTAGACAGAATCATGTCATTTTCAGATGAACTTATGTGTTTGTCAAATTTGTGTAAGCATTATTATCTATATGTTTGAATAGTTCACAATTATCCTTCCATCAAAGATGCCATTTATGGAACGTTGTCAATATGAGAGTGTTTAGATAGATTTTAAGGTGGGTGATTTCTGAATTTCAGCAGTGAAATATTTTCTGGTTAACACGAGCTACGCTAACACAGATATGGGGGCACATCGCAAAGATACCACGCTCCTCAAGGGTTATCACATAATGTGTAGAGAGGACTTTTGAATTATAGAAGAAAGATTTAAAAGTTCTAACCAAAATGAGACAATTTGCTAAAATTATTCAAGGATATATCATCAGAAGGTATCTTAATTTGCTTATTTTAGTTATGAAATGCAGTAACGCAATTTATAAGTATCCAGTACTGCATTTATTTTAAGGATTTATATTTTGTATGCTATTTACAGTTATTAATCAATTTAATTTTATAATATTTTCCCAAAGCTTGTTTGAATTTTATTTTTTTATTTGGATCTTGAAATAATACTACTATATCTTTATTGCTTATCCAAAAAATATGAATTTATATGTCAATTAGGTTGCTTGTCCGCATAACATACCGAGCAGTTTTCCAGATTAAAGGGCTACAATTTTTACAATATTTGGATTTAAATATTTAGTAAATCTTTTTTAACCTGTATTCTGCGTGTTACAAAACAAACCCTAAGAAAATTGCAAAGCTAAGATTTTGATAGCAGAACGCTAATCAACACACAGGGAGCAACAAAAAAAATAAACTATCCTCTCATTAAGTTCAGATGACAAAACAATTTGCATAAGAAATAAAAAATACTATCAAGAACATGAGAAGGTTACCATCTTTGATTAGTGAACAGATGGCTAGCGTGTGAATGCATGGAAGATAACTCCAAGATAGATAAGCATGGCGGCAGGAACCAAGGTAACAAGAGGAGCAATAGCCCACACGGCCGCAGCAGCGCAGCTCAGAGGGCCGAGCTTGATCTGAACGACATTAACAAGCGCCATCATTAGAAACCCGCATCCAGAGACGGATCCTACCGCAGAAGCGAGAATCCCGGCGCGCAGGAGCACCCGATTGAGGCGGATGGTCAAACGGCGGGATGTCGGAGGTACCAGGCGGATGGCTTGCTTGAGGCAGAGAGCGACCAGACTGGAGAAAAGGAAGGAGGCGAATGAGAAAACATGGAAGGATACTAGGTCTTTGAGGATGCGCGCTCCAGCGGCACAGCTGCCGACGGAAGCGCCGCCATTGCTGAGATCGTAGGGGTTCCATGCCAGGCCGAGAAAGACAGCAAGGGTGAAGAGCGAGTTAACGTTTATGATGCCATCAAGGGCCGTAATGTGGATGCTTGTCCCGCCGCCCTCGTCGCTGAAGCGTCCTTCCTCCTCCATTGTGTGTGGCAGATTGGAGGAGGATCACAAATCTGAAGCCAAGGATGGAGAGATTTGGGGAAGACGGAGTTGGATTGGATTGGCCTTTTCCTTGGAAGAAAAAAAGGTTTGGAAACTATGCAGGATATCGTAACAGCTACGCAGCTAGTTAGCAGATTTCTTCCAACATCGGCCGGCCATCAGCAGTCAGAAAGAAGCAAGTTAAATAAAGGGGTGTGAAGAGTGCTGTAATGGTTGAGATTGCAAATAATCTATCTTTTTCTTCTTAAATTAAATTTTTAACAATTAAATTAAAAATATATAAATTAAAAAATGTAATTGTTAAAAATTTTAAATAACTGATAAAAATTGAACCCATTTTATAGAATAATAAAGTTAAAGTCTTTACTACTAGATTTTCACATTATTTAAGCATAAATTGAGAAATGCTATTGGGGTTGTTGATGTGGCACCTAACAACATCCTTCCCATATAGCGGAGGTTTAGGGTATTGTATTCGGTCTTTTTTTCTCACAGTCTATCATTTTCCTCTGGCGATCCCGCGAAGGCGCCGCAAAGGATCGTCGATCCATTCGGCGAGGCGCTGCAAAGGGTCGTTGGCCAATTCCAAGCCAATTTGAACCATTCATCAAACCCGCCGAAAGCTTCAAAGGCATGCATGTCGTGGTCGACATTTCATCGGCATTTCTCTCATGCCACCGTTCAGGTATCACAACAGATCATAATATTTGACAGGCATTTCACATTCGTCACCGTCATCCTTCAAAGCCTTCATCGATCTTGTCCTTACTTCAAAGGCGTTGTAAATCAAGAACTTGGGTATTGCAACATTGAAGACGAGATTCGATTAGAAAATCTCGTTGAGCCGCACAGCACACTGGAAGAAAATAAAATACAGAAGATTATATTGTGAAAGACGTATAATTTACGGATATGGCAACACAAAAAAAAAAGGAAAACAAATTTGCATTGTTATATTATGAAGAAGCCATATAAAAGACATAACTAAAAGTAAAAGTTTAATGTAATAAACTAATAAAGTAAACTTAATCTAACAATATAATGAAATGTGAAAACAAATACTAATATTAAACTTTTTCTTAAAATCAAGTATCAACAGCAAATGTAACAGAAAATAATATATCATTATCCTTGTCCACTTAAAAAAAACACAAAAATATCAAAAATTAGTACATACCTATACTATTTCATTTAAAAAGTTGTAAAAAAATATGAAAACATCAAAAATATTAAATGTCTGGATCTGTGATGGCTGAAGAGTTTGGAGTGAAGCGCTGAAGCTGCGCCTGACTGACTGCAGAACTTTATAAAATTGAAACAAGGATCCATGACAAAGACTTTATACAATGTTCTTGAGATCCGAAGCATAGGCAATGGATGGAAAATGAAAAAAACGACAGACGAAATGAAGACCAAAAAAATTACCATAAATCCGGACAAAGCTACCCAGATGCAAGGACCACGACCATCCTTAAGCATCATTTGTTCACCTTGGAAAGTGGATACCGATCTTATGTTCACCTAGAAAAAAAGCTTGTCTCTATAAGGCAATGATGGAAAGAAAAAAATAAAATAAATAGAAAGGAAAATGTTTTACATATAAATCATGTATGTATATAAATAGAATTCAAATGTTTTACGAATCATTTGAGCACACTTCATGCATCTCTAGGTGATGTGAGTGGCGAGAGAGAGAGGAAGGAAGCTCTGCAGCGGAAAGGTGTTGCAGATCGTCATCTGTATTAAAAAAAGATAAATGCGGGTCTCTTCAATTTCATTTATTTTTTTTGATATATTTAATGGTGTTTAGCTTGTCAAAAACATTCTTAGAAAAGTAAACAATTTTTTCAAGAAGGTAAAAGCATCATCTTTGAATATAAAAGAAATAATTTTTGCATGCTAATTTGTCAATATCGTTTTATTTAAAACAAATACTACATTCTTGCAGAAAAACAATTTGATGAACGTGCTTTGTCAAGCATTCTTAAATATTATTATTTGTTATTTCAACAAAAATGATTCTTTAAAATAATTTGATGAATACGTCATAGTAAAATATTTTTAGTATTCTTAGATAGAACGTATCGTCCCCCACATAGTTCGTCCCCCATATAGTAAGCATAAACAAATATTACCAATGAAAATAATAGTATTTGCGACAAACAAAAATAAAAAATTAATGATTAGACTTACATAAAATATGTTTACAATAATAACGACATTATATAATTTTAATATAAAGTGATCAGAGAACATATATGCAAATTTGTCTCACTTAGATTTGAGATATTTATTATAGATGTATAAAATATAAATATAAATGTTTAATATCATTTAATATTTGTAAACTCTAAATGAATGCTTTTAATAAAGAATAAGTTTGAAAACTGCATACCTTAGCAGATTTGATTGACGATACATAAGAAATTAGTGTTTTGCTAGATATCAAAAGCCTGAAAAGAATCACAAATCAATGTAATCAGCAAACATAAAAAAGGAAAACTATATATCTTAAATGAATATCTAAATATATTACAAAATTAATTATATAAATATTTTAAAAGTTTATTTTACTTACAACATGAGTTATGTCATTGAATATTTCTTCGCACACAATATTTTTAATATACTTAATTGGTTGACCAAATTTATCAAAACACAATATTCGCAATTCATTTCGATTTGTCACTCTAAAAAATATAACATAAAGTTGATCATGCGTAAAAATTGGTTTTGGCAAAAAGATTCCAACAGTACTCGGTATATAACATTGACTTTTATTTATTGTTACAGCAAATGCAATCTTGACAGAAAATTGATTACAATATAACTGAAATGGAAAATCATAATTCTACGATGTCATTGAAACTATATGTATAATAACTGTTCGACCAATATTTGTTCCTATTAGAATTTTTGCTTGAAGAACCTTGGTTCCAATCTTTTCAATGATGAGACGTGTACCATTACATAAACATATAGCTTGATTCAAATTATGTAATAAGATTACAGGGACCCTAACTTTCAATTGAATGCAATGATCTTCTAAACAACTAAACTTAATGCTATGTATGAACTCGAGATTGTACCCAAAAGCTTTATTTATTATTCTATCTTCGTATGAAATATGGTCAGCGCTATAAAGATTTTTTAATTTTCCTGGTAACTGGTCAAGGATCGTGTGATTGATTAAGTCAACATCATCATTTATAGAAGTAAAGATACAACGTCATTGCAAATAAGCGTGAGTATAACAAAAATTATTGAGATTTGAATAAACAAACTGTATCAAAAATTTGAGAGGATCATTTATATTATGAATTAAAAGATCATCAGATATTATCATCCAATTACTTAATGAAGGATCTTCAAAACATCTCCACAAATTTTGCCTTCACCAATATTTAAGAGCCAATCAGCAAATTGACGTATTTGTAATAATTATGCAGATTCGATATCAATATTTTTCTATAAACACATGTTTGCTCGGAGCTCATATAATTTACAAAATTTTCAAATATAAGATTTTTGTAATCCTGCAGTAACAATATCTTCTCGAGTACATTTTCTTATAATTGGAATAATTTATCTAAAATCTCCACCGAGGGCCAAAGCTTTTCCACGAAATACTCTATTTTTAAAATTATGTATTTTAAATTTTATTAGATCTCTCAAAGTATGATCTAATGCTTCAAAAGCAAAATAATGCATCATAGATACTTCATCACATATTATTAAATTTGCAATTTATAATAACTCTGAAATTTCTGATTGTTGTTAAATATCACATGTTGATAATTCTATGAGAGATAAAATAATTTTAAACATTGAATGTGTTGTACATCCACCGGATAATAGCAAAGCTGCAATCCCAAATGATGCAACTATTATAACAATCTTTCTCTCAGATTGTATCTTAGCTATAATTATTTTCCAAGGAAAATTATTTCCTATTCTGCCACTACCATATATAAAGAATAACTCACTTTTGTTTATAATATATGATTCAATGATAGCTTCATAAATATAACATTATTTTGAATTCATTTATTGATGATAAATTTGAAATTGTTCATACGATAAATTGGCATCATAATTAAATTCCTCTAAAATCAGCTGATAAATTGACATCATAATTGAATTCCTCTAAAATCAACTGATTATGAAAATTCACAAAGCTATGAAGACTAGGTAAAGGCATTGAGTTAAATTGCAAAGTAACTTTGCATTACTATTTAAAATACTTTCAATTTGTTATAGTGCATAATTTAACTTATTTGAATCAATACTAGCATAATTATCATATAGAGAATGCTTGTGAATGAAAAAAACTATATATTCAACTAATTTTTTAGAGTGATTATACCATAATTCAATAGGATGATTAACTTCGCAATACATAAGAATGGTTACAAACATATTTTTAAATTGAGTAACAGTTGCCCATGTTGAAGCCTCAGCTAAAGTATCATCCCATTCAATATCCTCACAAATTAGCCCCAATGCAGAACATGCTGCTCAAAATGTTGAGTGTATAACATCATTGACCCATTTTAATCATCAAAGTATTGAGCACCTTTAACAACATGCAAAAGCATACGGTGATAAAATCTATCACCATTACCAGGATGTGCATGATACAGATGACCTATTTTGCATTTAGACTTCCTACGTAACCATTATTTTGATGTATTATTCCAAACACAATATACAGAAACTCAACATAAG
The DNA here is from genome assembly GCA_016760335.1 of Gastrodia elata. NCBI lineage: Eukaryota > Viridiplantae > Streptophyta > Magnoliopsida > Asparagales > Orchidaceae > Gastrodia > Gastrodia elata. Next base: position 21,937,747 of record CM028672.1, on the reverse strand, counting down.
TAAAATTATGAGCATCTTGATACCTTTGATTAGCAGCAAACTATTATAGAAGCTTTATTTTCTCAATGTTATGTCTAAATATAACATCTTGCAAAATATTGTTATCATTAAATATAATAATATGTTCATCCTCAAGATAATACGGTAAATGTTTAATAGACGGATGTTGAGCATGCAATTTTAATGCGAATATTCTCAAGCATGCTTCTATTGGCAAAATATACCGACAATCAGGATATTGTTTAATCTCATCATAATTTCTATTATTTGAAGCGAAGTTGCCGCCATTTTCAGCATTTGAATTTTATAATAAAATTGTCATTCTGTCATGCCCCTTATTAACATATATATATATATATATATATATATATATATATATATATATATATATATATATATCTAAAGATACTTGATAATTTTGGATCTTACTATAATTTTCACATTTATATGAGCTTCATATCTTAACAAAAGATCTCGATTATACGGAACCATCCAACGATTATTAATATTTTATCTATTTTTTAAAGTTGTTATCCCATTATCCCTTCGTCTGTATGTAACAAAACCATTTTGATCATATGTTGTTGAAGTCAAATTTTTTAGGATACCTCTTTGTACATTTGCCATCCATAATGCAGGGAGAGTTGGAGTTTATACATGTAACAACCTAGGTTGTTACTTAGGTCAATTAGGACTAAACTGAGTCCTAATTATGATTCTAGTATGTTAATTAAGTCATTATGAATTCACCACAAATACTTAGTCCAAATCAGAAGTCAAATAGATCAGATCCAGATTTTGGGAATTCCAGAAACCCTGGAATTGGATCAATTTAAATTGATCTTAAATCAAAAATTGAACTTTACCATTGCGTTCATTGCCCCCAAATTAGCTATGAGTGATGTTTTGGAGGTAATCGGAAGTCGTCAAAATTTTATCGAATATTTTAATAATATTTAAATATCCAGAAAATGAGAAAATAAAATACTCGACGAAATTGAAATCCGACTTCGCCGTTGCATTCCTTACTCCTCAATTAACTAGGGGTGAATATTTGGTGATTTTTGAAAATTATTTAATTAATTAAAATCAATTAATAAAAACGAGGGAGTTAAATATTAAATTAATTAAATTTAATTTAATACTTATATACATTCCCTTATCTTTTTCTTCCTCTACATCCTGCCCTAATTCCCAATCCCCATATCGCACGCATTGCATGGATCACTCGGCCCTCTATCGCACGAACCCTCGACGCATGGCTCGTGCCGCTCAACACGCGTTGCCTTGCCTCCTCGCTACTCCGCCTCTTATCTCCTAAGAAACTGAATCCCCTCTTTCGTTCATTCGCCGCATGAAGCTGAGCCCCACAGCCGAGAGGCTATCGCCGTCTCCTTTTGTAACAACCCAAGTTATTACCTTAGTCAATTGGGACTAATCTCTGTCTTAATTTTGATCCTAAGTGTTAATCAAAGTCATTATGAGTCATCCACTAAGACCTAGTCCAAATCAGGAGTCAAATGAATCAATCTTGATTTTTTTTTTGAAAATCCAGAAATACTAAAATTTGACCTAATTAAATTGACCTTAGATTGAAAATTGGACTTCGCTATTGCGCTCATTTCCCATAAATTAGTTTGGGGTGATGTTTTGGTGATAATCGGAGGCCGTCGAAAAATCATCGAATATTTTATTAATATTTAAATACCCCAAAAATTGGAAAATTAAAATACTCGTGGAATTAAAAATCTGACATCACCGTTGTGTTCCTCATCCCTAAATTAATTGGGAAATTTTTGGGAGCTAAATTAATTAATTAGAATTGATTATAATGAAAGTTTAAACTAATTAATTAATTAAACTATTTAAAATTTAATTATTAAAATTAATTTTTCAATGCGTCGTTAGTTTAAGTAACGTCGTCCGTTAGAATCCGCGCCCGCCGTTTGATCCCTGTTGAATCTGACGGGTCAATCCAAGCCGCCTGATCCGAGATCAGACGGCTCCCGCCTTTCCTCCCCCGCCTGCGAACCCTAAGGTTCCACGCGGCAACCCCGTTGCGCGCTCGGCCAGTCCCAGTCTCCCTCGACCTCGCCCACTCCGTCGCGGGCTCCTCTTAAATCCACAAGGACTCGAGACTTCGGGCCGCTCGTCTAGGAACCCTCGGAGCTCTCTGGGGCCTGTCCTCATGAACCCTCAATCCTCCATCGTCGATCAAGGTACCACCTCCTACTCCTCATCTTTGCATTATAGTTTGCAATTCCCTTCAGATAATCTATTTCACACGTAAGATTGCAATTGTATGGCCTTCGATCGAACTTTGAACGGTTCGATCGTTCGAATTCGTCAAGACTCGAACAGTATTTACAGTTATAGCGTGCCGGCCCGACCATAGACACCTAGGGTTAGGTCTAGCTCACTGTTCCGACCACCTCTGGCCTTGGGTCTAGTACCATCGGGTAGGTCTCATCGAGACCTACCCGAAGCCGCGCGGGCCGGCGCCTCCCGTCGCTGGTACCGCCGTCATGCAGGGTGCCCTAGCTCCTATGACGTGGGTGCAAGGGTTGAAGGTGAGGGTCGCCTCGGGTTAGGTCGAGTCAGGCCTGACCTGCGTGGTGGCCTTCGGGTCGCGCCGAAGCCGAGGCTACAGGTTCCTCCTTCAGTGCGCTATCGGCCGCTCGAGCCAAAACACGCGTCTCTATCTCGTCGCGGCTGTGCGGTGGGGCTCACATTCGCATCATAACCGTCATCTGTGGGTCCCGCCCGCGGCTTCTCTGCCTCCGCCACGTGGCAAGTTGGGTCTCGTCGTCTTCAAATTTGTAGGATAAAATAATAAAATAAATAATTATATAATTATATTATATGTATATATTTATAAAGTATAAACTTATACATATAATTACATACATTCACTGTGATATATAATATATTAGATTTATCTAATTAGTTTAGTGATTAATTATAACCAGCAGTTAATTGATTAGTGAACATAAATTATAAACAATAGTTAGTCTAATTGGTTTAATTAATTAACATTCTTATTTTAATTAATTATAGTAAACATTAAATTAATCTAAGACAGTAAATTAAATTAATATTTAATTCAGCTAATGATTATCAATTAAAGTTTAACCTAATTAGTTTTAATTGATTATTCAAAACAGTAAGGTGATAATTAATTAAATAATTTAAAATAGTTAATTAATTTATTTTGTATGTTAGAATGGTAAATAAAATTAGTTTAAATTTAATTAAATTTTAAAGTTTAATAACTTTCAAAATAATGATCCAAATATATTGAATATAATACTCATTTTACTCAAAAAAATAAAAGACATAAAATGACATAATTTAAAAATTCATTTCGGGGTATATATAACATAGTGATATTTTAGGACCTTAACAAACCCTTACAATTTTTAACATAGATATCCAAAAATAGGCAATATAGATCTTAAAATACTAAGGAGAATAATTTCAACATTATATAAGTATTAGTTTTCCCATTTGGAGCTTAGTTTGAAAAGTAGCATTTAGGACCCTACCCGAAAAATGACCAAAATACCTCTAATCTTTAAATGGCCATAATTGGGTCAATTGAACTCCAAATTCAAAAATTCAAAGTGCTAACTAGCTTAGAATTTTAGTTTCATCAATAAACTGAAATAATATTTAGGATCTGAAACCTATAAAATCAAAAATAACCAAAATACCATAACCCTAGTTAGGCCATAACTTGACAATTTGAAGTCCAAATTAAGTTTACTCTCTGTCAACACACTCAATATACTATAGGGAAGCTATAGAAACTAAGTTTGCTGAATTTTGACATTAAACGAAAAAGTTCGGTTTTTGTCCCCGTTGACTGACAAAATTACCGAATTGCCCTTTGAAATTGAAATAGCTATAACTTAGCCATTTGACCTCAGCATGTAGTGTTCTTAGACTCTATGGAATACTTGAATGATAACCAATAGTAAACTGCATAAAAATTTAGATTCCATTAAGAGTAAATTATTATAATGCCCTTTAGGTCAAAAACCTTAGTTTGGACCGATATGACTCATTTCTTCTCCAAATTGAGTATACTTACTGTCTATCTTCATATTAGATAGTAATGAATCATTTAGCAATAAGAAATTTTAATTTAGAACTCTAATTTAAAAAGTAGCTTTTCGGACCCTTAAGTAGGGGCAAAATTATCATTTTGCCCAAATTTTAGGTTAAGTGTCTTTAACTCTTAAATTAGCCTCTAAATCAGTAAATTCAATATTATAATTATATTAGAATCTTCTAAGTGAGTAAAATCAACTATAAGTTAAAATTTTAAAATTCTTAAAATTTCTCTTAGTATTTTCTTAGGACCTTACACCTCATATTAGGAATATTCCTAAGACTATGACTGGATCATAGGTTAGTTTTCATTCATTGAAAAATAGGGTTTTTCAATAAATGAACCATTGGCTTTATTAGTTTCTAGACTTTACAACTTATTTTTATTATTTTATCTTTTAATCTTAGATTCAAAATAGGAGAATCATCCTATTATGTTGATTTGCTTAATATGATTTGTCTTTATAAATAGATCACATTTAGGTTAAAACTTAGATCTTAAGACTTACCTTTGGGATTATGTGGTTAAGCCCAAGCTTGTGGTGTTTAAATCCATAATCTCTAACTCAGTAGAACATCCAAACTCATAAACTGGGTCATGATGATTTCTTATAGTCAACATTGATTAAGCATATTAGGACCTAACTAGTCCTAATATTTTATAACCTATAAGGATGTACTTCTAAGTTACACTCGATAGTAGAAATTGGAGATCCTGAACTTGTGTAACTTAGAATAGTTAGAATTATTTTAATTAGACAACAATAGTGTCACCATGTTAGAAGAGTCCCTTGCTTACTATTAGATTTTGTGCTATGCATTTCCTTGTATTTTGTGCTTAATCCCTTGGACATATTATATAATAAACTTTGTGTATGAAATGAAAACTTAGAATCATTAGGATAATAGTTGCCTTGGGTTCAGCTATATTCTGGTAGGTTCTGATGCACACTTACCATAATGAATAGGGGTAAGGAGTAATAAGGATGCTTAATATTACTTATTGAGGAGTGTGTATTAATCTTGGAACCCGTATATTCTTGCAGACATGCTTGACTCCTCAGCTATTTTCAGATATGTCCACAAAAACAAAAGTAATATAACTAAAAGATTATGCATTTGTATTTACTGCATCTTTAATTTTGTTGTTCTGTGTGCCCTAGCCCAAAAAAGCTATGGAAATTTTGTCTGGGCTCGATTGACTAATTTTCTGATATGGCAGTCTTTACATACCTGTTCAGTTCCAGTTTACTGTTTTACTAATGCATATTATTCAGTTTGCTGTATTTCTTTACTTACCTGCTCACTTGTATATATTTATAGGATGCTAGACTTTAATGCTTACTATATGTACCATTTTCAAATTTCTGTCTTTAACTAGCATATGTCATATGATCATCACATATTTAAGATTAAATTTTTCTTTTAGTACTTTTACTTACTGCATTATATATGTATGTGCTCATTCCTTACTTAGTTGCTTGAGGTGTGCTTTGCCTCACTTTCTATTTAGTTATAAATACTGTACTTATAACTTATCCCATTCCTAGTACGCTTATTGCTCATATTGCTTTTAGTTCACTTATTGTTGTACTTAAGTTTAAAATGGTGATACTAATAATTCATGTAAAATATTCAGCCTAAAATATACTTAGACAATTGTCTAATAAGATTTTCTTTTATTGGCTGGGGCGTTGGCATTATGAAATCGATAATGTCAGATTCATATAGGTTTGAGGAGCTGGGTGCTAAAGAGGAGATGTCTTATTAAGAGGAGGAGCATCAGCTAGGAGAGACAGACACACCATAGTCTTCTTTTAGCTTTTGTGAGAAAGAGAGACTCTAAATTTATTTATAGTCATTTTTAAACTATTTATTAAATGTTGTAATAATACAAATACTATGATTGTGATTACTTTTCTGCACTATTATTTTTTGAGCTATTCATTTCATTTTATTTCATGTTTGATGTATGGTGAACTGGATGTACTGTTATTTCTATATGCTTCTGCACTCTATGATTATGTTGATTTAGTGACTGATCTCAGGTATTCATTCTGTGCACCTTCTTCCCTTATTAGTGGATTATGGATCTTGCCTAATCTAATGATAAGTGAGAGATTTTCCAGAGTCGCACACCACCTCCTAAGTCTAATCCCGTGGATCAGGGGGTGGGGCGCCACACCTTCCCTCTTGGCAAGACCGTGAGATCTGCTCGCGCCTCCCCTCCCTCTCATCGCTCCTCCTTGCTCCTTCGTTGCCGACTACATCTTCTTCCTCGGCTGAGCCGATTCCATGGTGGCCCCCAACAGAACCTGTAACAGCCCAAACTCTTAAGCACTAAGGTATTGTCTGCTTTAGCCTGAAATGCCTCACTGTTTTGCCCTCAGAAGATAACTTCCCAGTAGGTCACCCATCCTGGGAGTGCTCCCACCTGAGCACGCTTAACTTTGGAGTTCTTATCAAGAACTCCACTGTTATCTGAAAAGGTGCCTCAATATTTAATAGTTTCACTTATTACTACTTAAGTGGGTCTTCACAGTCTCCCCAACTTAAGTAACTGACATCCTCATCAGTATCCACACACAGATCTAAGAACCATCCATTGGGTAGATAGGACTAGAAGTGACCCATACAAGTACAAGAATTACCAATAACCATGTAGCACCTTAACCATCATGGGTTCAAGAAGCTACTCACATGAAGTGGTACTTTGCCCTGTATGACACTTAGCTCTTATCTGACACCCTATGATTTGCTCTGATACCAACTATAATGCCTCACTATTAGATTTATTTATAATAATCTAACAATGAGTGTTACGGTAGTATTTAATATTGAGTTAGGAGATTCTAACTCAACATTTAATACTACTTTATATTATATGGATCTATGGGGAGAAGAAAGACATTCAATTATTCTAACTCAAACATTCATTATTTATAATATGAAAATTCAAAACAACATGAAAGAATAGTTTACACATATCACAAAATATTTTATAATTTACAAAGTATCCATAAGTAAACTTATCCTCACATAAATAAACAAAAGTAAATTCTTCTTTTCAAACTATTGTTCTGCTTCCTCTTTAACTGCAGGTCTTGCTCCTTGCTTCTGATCTACCGTATTTTGATTTTTAAATACGGTAGGGCACAGTCAAAAAAAAGAAAAAGTGGTTATACTTTAATTAAGTGGATATCACATTACAATTTAAAAAAATAGCAGTGCAATAAGCATAAAAATGGCAAGAACAATATGTAAGAAAGTTTGCTCACAATGCTAGATTATTTATGCCAATCCTGCAATAATTATGTTAGTAGCATTTGAATTATTTAAGAAGAAAAAGAACTGTATGAAATTTTGTACTGTATAAATTTATGAAAGGTTTAATCATGGAAAATCATTTCAGTCTAAAGACTGAATATATCGATCACAATTAATGAAATTGTGAGAAATATAATTTATAATTTATTTATCTTGTAATTTTATTCTATGGGCGCAGAACAAGCGAGAAGTTAAGTACATCTACTCAACTTATCTGTATGTGGGGTCAAAATAAACACACACATTCCCCCTCAAAGAAATTATGTGGTATCCAGATACACCAATATCCTTGCCTAGGCAAATGACAACTGCACTAAATCCTCCATATAGACTCCTCTGAAATATATAATAAAATATTTATTTTATGCACAAAATCTTTTTGTATGAATCAAAGTTTTAAGCTTAATGTGTTACAACACAAGGATTTAATCAAAGTATTTGTAAAACAATGTGATATCCATTGTTTTCTATTGATTTCTATTCTAATAATTTTATATTCACAATGGTTGCCCGTATATAGGCCGTCCAAATTGTGATATGGCATTAAAAATGAATAATGAAGAATGATGTCTTTCAACAATTAAGACAATAATATGAAATTCCAATTTTAAAATTTTTGACATGATCTCCTTTGTATTTGTTTAAATAAATAATTTCAATATCAATATCAATCAATCCATTATGTGATTCCAATTTATGTCAGCATTTGTATAAGATAAATGACATCATTTGATTTTCAGTTCATGTCAGCATTCAAAGTCTACCAAATTAAATGGCAGCATAAGATATATAACAGCACTTATTTATTTAGATATGATAACAATTACAACAATTGTTATGAATAAAGCTGCAATAATACTCAATAATTGAGAGCAGCAAAACAAAATGAATAACATGATCTAAAATATATGACTTATGCTTTTTTAGCAAGTTTATCCACTTCAATGTGCATTTTCAACAATTATATAAAAGAAATCCTATTGGGACATAAAATATAATTCATTGAGTCATCATCACAACAATTTGTATAATTGTGTAATTAAATGAACATCACAATTCTAGATACTTATTAAATTATTTTGCCCTCTTAATAACATCTCATAATAGAAAGATATATGCAGCATTTGAATATGAATGGAAGCATTGAATCTCAATAAATTAATAGATAACATTGGGAAGATGACATGTGCAACATATGATCCTAGGAAGGAAATGACAGCATTCATTCTTATATAAAAGTATGGCAGTAATAACAACATTGAGAAAACAAATCTGAAATATTATTACTTAAATCTAAATAAAAATTCAGTTTAAAGAAAACACTAAACTAAAAACTAACATAAAAAAATAACACTGTAAAATAGCAAATCATCCATAGTATGCAAGCAATCAAATACATCCATCAACGGATTGAAGGGCAATAAACATAATTATCAGATATCCATAACATGGAAGTACTTTTAATATCAAACTTAATCTTATAACAATAGTTTTCAAAATTGTAAAAAAAAAAAAATTGCTTTACAGCTAGTTAAAATCCAATATGAGGAAATAATGCCTAAATTCATTTAGATGTAGCTTTCAGAAGCACATCTTTTAAAATTTATAAGTAGTCTAGAAAATTTTATAATTTTTTTCTTATAAAAATAAGAAACAATTTATCAGGAGAGCCCCAAAATGACTTTAATCTACGAAGCATTAGAATGGAAAATGCATGCAGCAACTAAACTCATCTTTTGTGTGTTTGTATATTTTCATATGTCATTTACCTGGATAAAGTAAAGAGGCGATAGATAGAAAATTGCGTGCACTAAAATCTGAAATTTTAGCTGTGTTTATAAATTTGAATTTCAGCAGTGATCTCATATCTTCTAGGCAATGCTTCTTATGTTTGCTAAGCAATAAAACATTCAATTTAAGAAGCTAAAATCTGAACGATAATGAAAAATTTTGAAATTTTTAGACAAATTAAGTGGATACTAGAAGTTTGGTACTATTTTAGAATAAAAATATATGAACATATTTAGAAATTAATCAAAAACACATCCTTTCAATATTTTAAAACCTTGGATTATCTCTGACCACTTGTAAGCTATATCAATGGGTAGAATCAGGTGAAGTATGAAATTTATTTAAATAGAAGCGTATATTCATAGCAGTAATATATAGCCACGTTCAAGTATAAGATAAACCTATCCTCATCTGCATTCCCTTTTAAGAAAATGAATATAATCACTTCATAAGTTAAGCTACAGTTTTATTGAAGAAAATGATCATAAACTATCTCAGCTTCGAATTACAAAACCAAATGTAACCATGAAAAGAATTTATGTGTTATATCTTTGAAACTCTTCCAAAAATATAATAGCAGCAACAACAAAACTAATAAGAATATAGCAACAATTCTATTAAAGTAGTCCTCAAACTAATATCAATCGCGGCCAATTCTAATTATTGAAATGACATGTTATTATCTCCACCGTTACCATCCAAATCATTTTTTCATCATGCATTAAAGAAACGAAAGAAGGGCACTCAATTGCCCCCAAATTCTAAGAACACGGGAATAAAGAGGTTCATTGCTATCTTTTTCAAAGAGACTAGCATTTGAGATAATAATAAAAAAGAAAAGAGAAAAAAAAAATGACGAGAATGTAAAGCTTTAATTTTGGAGTTGTACGGATTACATCAGCACATTATCATTCATATGATCAACTTGAACATTATTACCATTTTGGTGTAAATCATGAAAAAGCGTTTCATTAAACTTTAAGAAAATATTTTACTTAATAATTTTAAATGAACACATTACTAGCATACGTTTGCCTGAGAAATTTTTTTTTTTCAGTCCATCCTTTATGCAAGCCATTATTATATGAGTATAAGAAACTTTAAATAGTTGATTAACGTTTGTTGACAAATTAATCATATATTAACCAGAAGATAAGACAACGTTTCAGTTGAATGGCTGTTCGTAGCAAGTGAACCACTCAAAAAAAATCGAGAGGCTAAATTGACAAGTAAAGTAAACTATCTTGCTTTCAAATTCTCTTGATGGGACCATGCAACTGAAAACTGATAACTTATATTGCAGCTAGATGTAAGTACAGTTCAGAATGATAAAGCAAGCATGTTATTAATTGACATTTCATAATACTGAATTTCTGTAATATGATAAATAGACCAATATGATGTCCTAAAAAAGATCATACTTTGACACTAAATTTTATAATGTAGAATTGAGATTATTCCACGTAACCAAAGTAACTCATAAATATATGAACCCAATAAGACTTATAATGTATCAATATATTTATAAAGGGTCTCAAACTGCTCTAATGTGCTGCATCAATTGTTTCTTCACAACTATCCAAATAAATTAATAATAACAACTGATATTTAAATTAAATATGATAGGGTAAACCTATTTTATATATTATATGTCATTTCTTATGAGTACAATGGAATGCATATGGAAACATACACTTGGATATGTGCTCACAATTGGTTCAAACATGCCAACTTGCTAGACTATGTGACTTCAAATATAGGAAAAAAAAATCATAATTTGCACATACTTGAAATAATAATAAATCTGGCTTTCTGAATATACCCATTAATTACTTATTAGGATTGTCTCATACATAATTATAGCTATATTTATATATGTGAAACTACCATCCATATCTTTGCATAAAGTACACAAGAATTTATAAGATTGTTGAGAGTTTGGGATGTATGAATTTAATTTCTATAGAACCTAATTTGGGTTTGGAACAAATCCTAAATTAACATAGATTGATTCTTGTAATGTTTCAACATTAATTTCTCAATACTATCACTCAACTCTAATGGCATTGCTAATAATAAAGTTAAAAAAACCGTACTAACCATATTTTAATTTCAGTAAAATAACATTCGAGAGGCAATTATACTTACCTGATTCAAAATTTTTGCATCATGAATAATAAAAATTATTAGAGGACTTATGGCATAAAGTAATTATGGCACCAAAATAGCAAAACCTTAAAGTTAAATGCTTGTACCATTTCAGCTTCTTTATATCCCAACAACAGCACAAATTATAACTTGACTAAATTTATTTCCAAGACTTAAAAGAAATCACACTAACCTGTAATTTAAAATCTTATACAATTATTAAATAACAACTGCAATGCATATTTTTCAATCATATGTCCTTCATATCATCAAAACTTCTATATCATATGGTTTATTTTTCATAAAATTTTCATATCAATTTCTCTTAACAGTAAAAGAGTGATGTATAATACTGTAAGTTAAATGATTGAAGATCCTCAGAAAATACTGATATCAAATAAACATTGCCAAATCTCTACTTAATAAGGTATAAAATACAAGTGGTTTAGGAATAACTATACATATTTAATCTTTGATCAACCTCTTTTAAATCCTGAGTTTATCAATAGATGATACTAAGAAGGAAAAAAAATCGGATGAGGTACCTGAGTTGGGTATCGAAAGATTTCTGCTAGTGTTTAGGAGATCATCTGCTTTACGTTATTTTAGAAAACTTGCTAAGCCTTCCAAATCGAGGAGGCGGGGTTTCGATAAATAAGGAGATAGTGTCGGCTTACCTCCATACGACTGGATGAGGCAACGACAATCTAATCCTTGACGAGGCCTCCCATTGGCGAGGGTTAGCGGCGCAAGCCACGCGTCGTCAACCATCATCTCGTTCGCTCGAAGGATAAGGATTTTGAGGGGAAAGGGATCGGATGCGCGAAGGAGAAATTAGGGCTTAGGGTCTGCAAATGAAATGATATTAGGAAATTATGTATATATATATATATATATTGTATTATTTGATTAGTTTATAATTTCCATTTAATTAGAATTAGATGATAATATATTTCTAAACAAATATTTGAAAAAAATTACTTTTTAGCTAAATTGAGGGTGACAGATTCAAAAATGAGGTTGAAATTTTAATCGGAAGTCATCTTAATTATTTCATTTATCAGATTTTTGAAAATATAATAAAATAATCAAGAAATCTTGACTATCTCCAAAACTCATCAAAATTTCATCTCAAGCTAATTTGGGTGTGAGGAACACAATGGCGAAGTCCAATTTTTAATCTGAGGTCAAATTCATTTCCTCATTTTCTTGATTTTAAGAATTACCCAAAGTTAGGGTTTTGTCCATTTAGATTCTAAGTTTGATCAAGATTTCATAAAATTGATCTTAATGACTAATTAAGATTTGATGTAAGAGGTTTGAAGTTAATAAAATGATTAAATATGTCATTAACAACCTTGGGTTGTTACAGAACCAAAGCATGCTATGTACTTCACTTCACCCTTATCTCCTTCAATTAAGCTATTTGCATTGCCTTCAATGGATGCACTTACAAATCCTCATATCGTATTATCAAGTTGTTGGAAAGAAATAATGAAAGGGCCATTTGGTCCACAGGCTCAATATCTTTTTTTTTCTTAGTTAGATGGGATGGAATATCTTTTAGCATACTGCATACTGATACATGAATATATTTGAGCATACTTATCATAGTAATTATGGATATTATGTTTTAGATTTGCACAAAAGTTTTTATTATAAATGGAAGACATTGTATCCTAACCAAACTTTGTCTACTCAAAATAGTTTATTTGAGTGTGTTAGAGCATAGAGTTTATACAAATTTTTATCCTTACATAATTCATGGATACACTTTCAAGCTTTTTAATAATCTATTAAAGATGGCTACAACCAGCATATAATTCAACAAAAAAATAAAATTGAGCCTAAATACCTGAAAAGAAATTGTTAATTTCTTGAATAGGCCATTAAAATAATCAAATCTGCTTATTATAGTTAAATCAAACGTGATGGGATATAAGATTGTTGATCTCCTTTTATTTTATTTTGATCAAGATTGATATTAGCATATATTTGTAGATATTTGATATAAAATATATTCATAATGAATCAAATCATTGTGGCCCACTTGGTACAGAGTCTGAATATCATGCTTTTATTCATGACATTCATAAAATAATTTTGGTTGCGAATCTATCAAAAGAGAGAATGATCAAGCACCCATCCCTCAAGGTACCTCCGCACCTTACTGCACTCAGAACTTTCATCAAGTTTTTGTACACCTTCAAACTCTAGATTTTGCTATGCACTTGTTATTTCTCTAATCTCATTCAGTTCCTGTTATTTGTATGCTTTTGGTAAATCATAAAAATGAATAATGACATCTTGGTTGGACTAGTTAGTGCCTTCAATTTTATTTATCGTTGGGAAAATTATCATTTTTGTTTCATTATCACAATTTAATATTGCATTGTTTTCTAGCATCACTTTATTTATGCAGCTTTTGGTGGAACATTTGGTAAGAGAGACTAGTTTCTTGGTGAGTTAAACAAAATATGTCATGCAAAATTGCAAGCGCTATTCCCTAACCTGCAGTCTTACCTCTACATTTTTCACTTCCTCTTCAATTTATTTGTTCTCGTGTGGCTTAATTTTTCTTTCATAAAATTTAGACTTTTTCTCACTAAATGATTCAAGCAAAATGCAATTTCTAGATTTTGAAGGTACTTATGCTCAAATATCACAATTGGATTCCCTTAATTAGTTACTTGCTTATATAATTATATTTAACTGATGTTAAAACTATGTTCCATAATGGATGCAATTATTAAAATGTTTTCTCATAGTACATATATATATATATATATATAAATTATACTTTATTTGGTTCTAGTAGCAACACCCTAGGTGATGAGTATAGTTTATTCATAAGAAATGAATTTGAAGTAAGCTTAATAAGAGCATCAAATTTGGTAGCAATAATTTTAGACTGCTGTATACTGCATCTCTTACAAATCATGTTGTCAGTTCACAAAATGGTGCTTGTTTTGGATATGAACACACACTTACAAATGTCAAGTCTATTATGGTCGGGCCTGAACTGGATTTGAGATATAATTCAAGTAAAAATGCACACTTTTTCTTTCTAAGTTTTAGTAAAGTTAATCTTATTACTATCCAAAAATTGTTCTTCTCACTTCTTGTGTTAAAGTTATGAGGCATGGAGACACCATATTATAATTTTATTTCACTTTTCTTGTCCACATTTTTTGGTTAAGTTTATTTTAGGCATCATAAGTGATTTTATTAAAATAATTGTTAGTTTATTTTGAGCACATTTCCTGTACTTGATCATTTTATTATGTTGAAAGAGATGTGTCATGTGTAGCATATAGCGAGCTTGCTCGAATTTAGTTTGTATTTGGAACAATTGCAGCGATTTGTGAATTTGTAAGCTAATATGAAGAATCTCAAATGCTTAACTGCATTATAAAGAATCAACATTTTTTTTTTAGCTTTTCATGAATTCAGTCAATAACATGCTTTTAGTATGTATATTATAATTCTTAAATGAACATATTGTTAAACTTTAAACGGACATGTTATTAATTCTTAACTAATATATTATGAGCAAGGTTGTGAATACTAGACAAAGCTGATTATTCAATTAAGAGTATGTATCTCCAAATACATTTCAATTTGCTTAATATGGCTACTAAAGGATCATAAATGCTTTTAAATTTAAATCAATCTCAAACAGTTTATTAAGTATTTAGTTGTGCACGTATTTATTCATCAGATTATATATCATTACAATTATAAGTGTAATTGCTAAGTTCAAGTACAAAATAAACAAAATTTTGTTGTTGTCATATGAGTACCTATTTAAGTAAGACCTAATCCTACTCACACTTTTATAGCAAAAAGCGTTATAATATACAATATTTTTATTTTATTCGTTATACATTTTTTTTTAACGCACACTGTCTATTACTCAATAAGTAGTGATAGAATTTCATGTTTTTCTCTTTAATAGAAATTCGTTAGTTAAAACTTTTATCACTTTGAAGTTAAAAAATATCTATGCTTGCTATCAAATCTCTCTTACATTTCAATATGACTATGCATAAATATTTTTGGTAATGCCATGTTACAACTTGGATGGCGTATGATTAGGCAACCATTGTAATTGTGCGTTAAATCTTTCTGTTGTTTTGTTGTTTCAAAATATAGTAATTCAAATCAAATTTGTTTATGCTGGCCATAAATGCTGTAATTTTAAATTCTACTTGCTGTAAGTTGTGTTAAAATATAATCGTTAAATGCCGAAACAGCAGAATGAATAGTAAAATAGTGAATGAATAATAAAATAGCGAAATGAATAGTAAAAATAATGAAATGAATAGTAATCAGCGAAATGAATAGTAATCAACAAAATGAATAGGAAAAAAAGTAAAATGAATAGTAAAAATAGTGAACTGAATAGTAAATTGTGAATTGAATAGTAACAAATTTGTGAGTTGAATGGTAGATTTTCTTTTTATAAAAAATAATTAAGTATTAAGCTTCATGATATGAGATCCATCTCACATAATGCCTTCTTTAAAATCTTCTAATCATTAAAGTCAGCTTCCAATTAACATTAGTTAGGATTTGTGTGACTGAGTGTTAATCTTAGTGCTTAAGAACTCTTTCCTTAGAAATTAGGAATAGATCTTATGTTAGAATTTATCTATTGAGTAAATTGGGTTACTTAATAGGTGAAGCTTTGGTTTTGATAGTTTATAAATTTTTATAATTTGTTATTGATTATTTGATTTTTCAACTTTAGACTTAAGATTAGAGATCCATCCTATTAAGTCTGATTCTTGCTTAATAGGATTTGTCTTAATCTTAATTCATGAGATTTGGGTTTCAAGCTTAGTCTTTTAGAATCACCTTTGCACTAAGCAATTAAACCTCAATATTTAGAGCCTAATCCTTAGTCATTCCATTTTTATTTATCTTAATTAAGATGAGTTTGGGTTACTTAAATTATCAAAGTAGGTCGATTGATTTATTTAATTAACTTACAGTCAATAGTGATTTAATCAAATTAGGACTTTGCCAGTTTTAATTATTTTCAACTTATAAGATCGTATATCTGAGTTACACTCGATTGTAGAAATTGGAGATCTTGAACTTGTTTAACTTAGAGTAGATAAAATGAATAAATTAGATAACGATGGATATCACTTGTATCCTAGTAGAGTATCTTTCTCACTTTGATATTTAATGCTTTGCTTACCTTGTATTGAGCTTTATACCTTGGTCACATGTATCGGACATATGATATTTGATGAATATCTTGTGTCAACTTTGAATTTACATAAATATCATTTGCATTTTTATCAATGCTTTCAATTTTTTGGTTTTCAGTTCAGTAGGTTGTGACCTAATTAGTATGCATCTTTAGTTTATTTGGGTCCGGCATAGCACAACAGCTGTTAGTGTTCGGTAAGTCTATCCATGCCTGGTTGAGCGATGGCTGCCTAGGGTGGCGAGAAATAAACTTTTTGCCCATATGACAGTATTAGTCAAGTTTTGATATGGTAGTACTAGCTGTAATTGCACTTCTACTCAATGTTGTTCAGTATTTCTACCTCAGCCCAGCAAGCTAAGTGAGTTTGTGCATATTCATTTCAGAGCTTATGCCTTATCCCAGTAGGCTAAGTGGGATTATTATATATTTTTAGTGGAGTGTGGCTTATTTAGCCATGATAATTTTCAATTTCATATTTACTATTTTTAACTTACTTTTCTGTATTTCAAAATTTCCTTATTTATTTCCTTACTATATTTACTAGCTTATTTACTTATAAGATGCTAGTTTTACTCACTATTTATATATATATATATATATATATATGTGTGTGTGTGTGTGTGTGTGTGTGTGTGTGTGTGTGTGTGTGTGTGTGTGTGTGTGTGTGTGTGTGTGTATGTGTGTGTTTTTTTTTTACTTATGTGTGGCTTGTGGGATTTGAACCCATGACCTGGGATAACAAATCCTGAGCCTCAACTACTGGGCTACAATACCATTCACAATATATATATATATATATATATATATATATATATATATATATATATATATATATATATATACATACATATATATATGATACTAATCTTATTTTCAGTTATTTAAATATATCATCATATTCTATTACTTTATGTTAATTAGCATAAGTTTATATTGATCACAAACATATTTAGGATAAGTTTTCCTTTCAGTTATTAGTATTTATTCTTTATTTTATGCCTAATCTTATTATAGCTATAATTGAAAGTATGTGCTTACTTCATCTTTTGTTTAAGTTATAAACTTATTATTTAAAATTACCTTTTCTTTTCATATGCGTTATACTCCTGTACTTGCTTATTTAGATGTTAAGTTTTAATGGTGATATCTTAAAATAAATTGAATAATATACAACCTAAAATGCATTTAGACATTTTTGTATAATAAGATTTTTTCTTTTGTTGGCTGGGGTCCTATCATTATGAAACTGATAATGATAGATTCTGAGCTTTTGAGGTTGTAGAGCCATCCGAGGATCTGCATCAGGAAAAGGAGCATGCTGTAGAAGACCCTTAGTTCTTTTGTTATTTATTCTTTTGTGAGGACGAGCATATATTTTCATTTCAGCTTTTATCTTTAAAAATGTTGTAATAATTTAGGTTTACTTTATATTTTCTTTTACTGCACTTATTCTGAATTATATATTTCTTTTTACTATATTATGATGGAACATATATTATGTTTTACTTCTGCACTCTAATTTATGGTATTTATCATTTAGTGAAGTTATCTTGTAAATGTCAATTTCCTTAATTATATTAGATTAAAAGGAATATATAATCTAATTATAAGTGAGGGACTTGTCATTTGATGACTACTTCACCATAATCATGTTAGCTTAAGAGTTAATAGGACCACGGTGGGGTTGGGGTGCCACAATATAGTAGGGACCGTGAATTATATAAGTTAGAACTAATTCATTTAAATATGATTCTAATGTTTTGTTTGGAAACTTAGCCAAAGTTAAGGAATCAATCTCTTATGTTGTTTACATTTATCCTCTTTTGCAATAGTTATCAAAAAATATATATGCAAGAGGCCACCTTTTTAATATTCTACAACATGCAAATATGTATAAAAAATAAATTTATATTAAATATTAATTAAAATTTAAATGCAAATTATTATATATTTGATAATTAAGAAAATTACATACCAATAATTATTTTTCTAAATATTTGTTGCACATCTTTCAAGAATTGCTTCTTTTTAATATTAAATATTTTAGCTACAATACTAGGTCGATCTTCAACATTATGGCCAAGAATTTGAAGCAAGACATCTTGAATTTCAGTATAATTAATATTACAAATGAAAGTAATAAAAAGATCTAAAGGACCCACATACCAAAAAATAGCTATTGCAACCTGATAATTTTGAAGAAGGGAGAACAGACCTCCTTCCAAAATGTCCTGCATCATTTTCATCAGAATCAATTACATCTTTTAAGCCTTGGTATAACTCAGTACAAAATTTTGGCTAATTTTTTCTTATGAATCACAATATATTTTCTTGTATTTCTGCAAATGAGTCAACGATATATTGTTGGAATAAACGACCTGTAAACAATAAAATATTTCCATATCCTCATCGAAATTGAATACGAAAACAAGAAAATTCTCTTATTATCACACACTTTGTTTGATATCTAATTTCGATCAAAGAATTATATTTAATGTTTGTTGCCCATCCATCTTCACCGTAAGGAAATAACAATGTTTGTTGTCTCATAAATATGTTGCAAAGAACCACATTTATGATATAAAATTATATCACGACACTGGCTTTCATGCAAATCATCTCCAATAAATAATGTTGCAACCTCATTAGATGTTGGTCTAATATACTGTCTTCCTTTTCTTGAATGAATAATTTTTATTTTACGGTTAACATTTTCATTATTTTTTAAGAAATCATGTGCTGACCTAACAATACTAACGTATGGGTTAATCTCATCAAGCATGCTCTTAATCATCTCTATTATATCTTTATTTAAATATGTCATATTACCATGAAAGCATTGTATCATATTCTCGTTCTCATGATTCGTATCATATATGTACATCTGTGCAAATTGAGGTATTTCTTCATCAGTTGTGAGGAGTGAGCCTATCTTATAATAATTTGAACCATTGTTACGAAATAAAATGGACCACGCCCATCAATGACAGTATGATCAATATTACCACCCATATATGTGAAAGCAAATATGGAATTATAAATTCTTATGCTATCTCTAAACTTTGAAGACGACGTATTAAAGACACCAAGCAACATTCTTTCAAGAATCATTAGGCATGGTGGTAATGATGTCAAATAAGATTTGTGGCTTTTAATATGGCTGAGAGACAATACTTGATATCTTCTTTTTTTTTTTAAGCTTAATAAAAGCTAATGTTGAAATGTGCACTGATAAAATTTGTGCTATTTTTGTTCTACCTGAAATAAAATGAATTTGGATACAAATTTAAAATTTCAAGAAAAATAAGAAAAGCTAATGTGCATTCTTTGCCCTGAAACAAATTTAAATGATAGAGTTAGAAACATATAAATCATCATCCTTGCTCTCCACCGAATCGATTTCCTAAAATTATGTTGAATTTGGCAATAAATTTAAAATTTCAAGCAAAAAAAATAGATTAACTATGGTGGCCGCCCCCTAATCACCCGAATTAAGGAGTAGTCGTCACTTAGCACATCACTTGCTTAACATTAGGTTGGAAGGTTAAGACTGCAATCCAATCTTAAGAGAAGGATGTGCCCTTTTTAATAGAGCAACGAAGAACAATCACTTAATAAGTATACTATGTAATTATAGTGAGAAAGAAAAAGGAACAACTATAGTAATATCAATTCATCCATAATGAAACGTAAAACATCCAACTTATAATATAAAATGTAGGAAAAGAAAAGCACAATTTAACCTGTATTATTACAAACATTTAAAGTTACAAGATTGAAGTAAAAGGTCTCTCATTCTCACGATGCAAATTATAAAGAAAACTAGAAGCAATCTAAAGGTCTTCAGCAATCTGAACCTCTTCCTGAAACTGCTCCTCTAAAGGCTCAACCTCCTCAAATAGCTCGGAATCTACCATTATCAGTTTCATAATGATAGGGCCCCAACTAACAAAAGAAAATTCTAGTTAGATAAAATATATAAGTACATTTTATGGTAATCATTTTTATGTGTTTTATTGATATCACAAACTAACTTAACCATGAAAGTATAGGTAAAGCAACAAAGAAAGAAAGGCAAGTTATAATAATAAATTATAACTTTAACAAAGTGTGAGGTAAGCACATACCTTAACTCAAACTGCATAAAAAGATAAGTAAAGTGCTAATGAAAATCTACTAAGTACTAAGAAAAATTCTAAGTAATATGGTCAAACTAAATATGCCAATTTATAATATAAAGTAAAGGTACTATATTGGAAAAAAACTTCTAGCATCCTGACATACTTTTAATAAAGAAAAGTGACTGAATAAGAGAAGATTATAGAAAATTCTGTAAAACAAAATTGCCGCAATGAATGAAAGTCCAATGAAAAGTATGCTGAACTGTAAGGTAAAAGTAAACCAAAATTGTAAAGTAACTGTAAAGTAAAAGTATAAAGTAATGTGTGGAGATACCCTTACTTAGTTCTACTAAAAAGTAAAGTCCATCTGATTATCTAGGAAAGTGTCCCAGATTAAAGTATACCGCACTAGGAAAGTGTGGCGCCCTGCTCCCTAAGCCCATAATTATTAGGCTAAGGAGCGGAGGTCACTTGTGCAAATCCTTCTCTTATTATTAGATTATATAAGATCCACAATCCACTAATAAGGGGAGGACATGCACAAAATAATTAAGATGATCAATCACTAAATCTGACATACAAGCAGAGTGTGAAAGCTAAATAAAGTAAATAGTACATCCATTCATCATGCATCATATAAAAAATAGTTATAAGATAGCTCAGAAAATAATAAAGTGTATAAAGTAAATCACAGTCACAGTACCTATATTATTACAATATTTAAATAGTTTAAAAGACTGAAAGATAAATCACTCATTCTCACAAGCGGCTAAAAGGAACTAAGCAATATCCTACTCTCCTGGTTGAAGCTCCTCCTCCAAGTAAGGCACCTCTGCTTCAGCACCTAGCTTCTCAAACCTATCTGAATCTGACATTATCGGTTTCATAATGCCAAGGCCCCAGGCAATAAAAGAAAATCTTGTTAGATAATTGTCTAAGTACATTTTAGGCTGAATATTTTACATGTGTTATTAATGTCACCATTTTTATACTTAAGCACACCAAAAGTAATCTCAAAAGCATAGGTGCAGTAAGCATACAAGGAAATAGGGATAATTATAAATATAACATTTATAATTAAGCAACAAATGAGGAAAAAGCACACCTCAATAACTAAGCAAGGAATGGGCATATACATATATAATACAGTAAGTAAAAATACTGAAAGTAAAGTCTAATCCTAAACATGTTGATGATCATATGACATATGCAAATTAAATGATAGAAATTTGAATATGGTACGTATAGTAAGCAGTAAAGTCTAGCATCCTATAAATACGTACAAGTGAGCTGGAAAGTAAAGAAATATAGTTAACTGAAATATGTATCAAAATATAGTACACAGTAAGCTAAAACTGAAATAGGTATGTAAAGACTGTCATATCAAAAAGTTGGCCATCGGGCTGGTGAAATCCCCAAAGCCTTTCTGGGCTTGGGCAGACAGAAATTCCCATAGCCTTTCTAGGCTAGGGCAGACAGGATCCAGCAGCAGAACTGAGGAGGCAGTAAGTACAAATGCAGAATCTTTTAGTTATTTTACTTTATTTTTGTGGACACATCCAGAAACAACTGAGGAGTCAAGCACGTCTGCAAGACTATATGGGTTTTAAGCTTAACACACACTCCTCAATGAGTAATGTTAAGCATCCTTATTACTATTTACCCTTATCCATCAGGGTAAATGTGCACCCGAATCTACTAAATATACTAAACCCAAAGGCAACTGTTATCCTAATTATTCTAAGTTTTCATTTCATGCACAAAGTTTTTTTATATGATATATCCAATGAATTAAGCACAAAAATAAGGAATGCGTAGCAACAAAAATTAATCAAGTAAGCAAGGGACTCTTCTATACATGGTGACACTATTGTTATCTAATTTAACCATTCTAACTATTCTAAGTTACACAAATTTAGGATCTCCAATTCTTACTATCGAGTGTAACTTAGAAGCATGGCCTTATATGTTTAAAGGATTAGAACTGATCAAGTTCTAATCTAATTCAATCAAGTACGACTATAAGTTCAATCAATAAATCATACGTCCTAATTTAATGAATTTAGATGTTCTATCTAAGATCTGATCAAGATCTACTAACTATAGACTATGGATTAAATACTACAAAATTGAGCTTAATCACATAATCCAAAAAGGTTAAGACATAAAATCTAGGTTTTAGTCTAAAAGTGATCTATTAATTAAGGTAGATCTTATTAAGCAAATCAAACCTAATATGATAAATCTCCTTATCCTAAATCTATGGTTAAAAGATAAAATAATCAAAATAAGTTATAAAATTTCTAGAAACTAATAACAACAAGGATTCATTCATTAGATAACCCACTTATCCCATAAATAAAATCTAACCTATGAGCTAGTCCTAGTCTCAAGAATGGTCCTAATGTAAGGTGAAAAGATCCTAAGAAAAGATTTAGAAAATTTTTGGGGAATTTTAATGAGTGACCTAATAGTTGATTTTTCTTACTTAGATGACTCTAATATAGTTCTAATACTGATCTAAGTAATTTAGAACATAATTTAGAGGTTAATGATGCTTAACCTAAATTTTGGACAAAATGACCATTTTGCCTCTAACTAAGGGTCCAAAAAGTCAACTTTTGATTTAAAGGTCCAAATTGAAGTTTCATGGTACTAAATGATTCCTTACTGTCTAACTTGAAGATAGACAGTAAGTTCGCTCGATTTGGATAAGAAATGGGTCATATAGGTCCAAACTAAAGTATTTGACCTAAGGGAATTTTAGTAAATTGCACTTAGTGACATCCAAATTTTTATGCAGTTTACTATTGGTTGATGTTCAAAGATTTCATAGAGTCCAAGAATACTAAATTTTGAGGTCTAATGAGTTAGTTATAGTCATTTAATTTTCTAAAGGTAAATAGATAATTTTTCTAAGTTAAGAGGGGCCAAAAAATTAACTCTTCCATTTGATGTCCAAATTCAACAAACTCAGTGACTATAACTTCCCTATAACATACTAAGTACTTTAATTGGGAGTAGACCCAAATTGGACTTTAAATGGTCAAGTTATGACCTAATTAAAGTTATGGGTATTTTGGTCATTTCTACTAATTTTCTAGGGTTCAAAATCTAAATATTATTTTGGGTTATTGTTGGCACTGAGATTCTAAATTATCTAGCAATTTGCACAATATATTTAAGGTACAAGGTAAGTTTTGAGCACTTGATAAAGATGACAAAGTTTCAATTTTTGATTTCAACATAAAATTTTATGCAATGTTCAATTTTAATATAATTCAGTCCCACTAGGGTCCTATGGACCTTAAAATACCAAAACAGTGAAGTTTTGGCCATTTTATCCAAAACTGAGCAGTTCTTAAGAAATTTTGGGCATTTTATAATTTCAGGCGCTGCAGCACGCTGGAGCACTTTTCGCGCGGCAGCGCGCGGTAGCGCTGGAGCACTTTTCGTGCGGCAGCGCACGGTAGCGCTTTTCGCGCTGCAGCGAGCGGTAGCGCTTTTCGCGCGGCAGTGCTGTGGCCCGCTGTGGCATGCTATGGCGCGTGGCAAGCGGTTCAATTTGCAAAATTAATGTTCAATTAATTTAATTTTTGATATTTCCTAAGTTTCATAAATTCCGCTGCAGCGCGCTACGGCGCGCTGCAGCGGTCCATTTTGCGAAATACTATTTAATAATTGATTTTATATGATTTCTGGCGAAATCCCGCTGCAGCGGCCTATTTTGCAAAATCGGGGCGCTGCAACGCCAGACGGCGATTCTGCTAGGATGAAACCTGGAAGGCCTACTTTCGAGCTCAATTACTCTCAATCCAAAGCGTTCCATGAGCAATTCCATATATCAATGGAAAGGTCTTTCCAATACCTTTCCATCGACACCAAAATCGGTACAAATGAAGCATCCTAGCTATACAAAATATACTAATGAATACAAGGGTATGCAGAATACAAGGAAAACAGAGCAATTTTCTATGATGCTTTTAAGGGTCTTAATGGCATCCATACATGCTTATGGAATTCTAAGGATACATTCAAGCATTGAAATAATATGAGGAAGATAAGGATGGGAGTAAGGGGGGTACCTTAGTCCTTGCAAGAAGAGGAGAGCCTTTATTTCCTTCAAGACCTTGGGGATGAGTCTTCTCCTTCAAGGGCAGCAATGGAGGGGAAGGGAGAGAGCTTTTAAGCTTACCTTGACAGCAAAAGAAGGAGGAGAGGGTTGTGGTTATTCTTAAAGAAGGAGAGGAGGATGGGAGTAGGGGCTAGGCCATCATGAGCCTAGGAAGGGAGGCCATCAATGGCAGCCAAGGGGTATGGGGCACCGACTGAGGTGATAGCCAGCTGAAAATGAGAATTAGAAAAATAGGGAAATTGCAATTTGGGGATTCAATGATTGCCTATTTATTTTCCTTATTTATTTAAAAATTTTGATTTTTGAAACGCGCTCCGTAATTCACCTCTAGCTAATTTGGGGGTGATGAATCCAATGGCGAAGTCGGAATTTGATTCCGACGATTGTTTAATTATGCTAATTTTGGGGTATTTAATTATATTAAAAAATTTGCGAAAATTCAACGACTTCCAAACGCGTCCAAAACGTCACCCCTAGCTAATTTGGGGGTAACGATCGCAATGGCGAAGTCAGATTTCGATTTCGAGGTCAAAATAAATACCTCAATTTTCTAATTAATTAAATATTAAAATATTCCAAAATAATCAATTGAGTTCTGAATTACTCCAAACATTCAGGATTTGGTTCTAATGACTAGATGAACTTAGTGGAATGATAATTAAGACATAGTTAGGCTTAAATTAAGCTAGGTAACAACCTTGGTTTGTTACAGAAAGTGTCCTAGGCAGAAATAACACGCACTAGGAAAGTGTCATAAGCAAAAGTAACACGTACTAGGAAAGTGTCCTAGGCAAAAGCTGTCTCAAAAGTAACGTTATACTAAATGGCAGACTAAGTAAGACATAACCCACAAAGTGTAGTAAAGTTTATTTTATAACATTTTCTCCTTAAGTTATGAAAATGCCATATGAATGTATTTAAAGTTTAATATAGAATATTCATCAAATATTCTATGTTCAATATAATGTGTCCAAATGTATAATGAAGCTTAAAATAAGGAAAGCATAACATTTTAAATTCAAGGTAATAAATAGCACTACACAAACTTTGTGATATCACTTGTTTTCTAATTTAATCATTATAACTACTCTAAGTTATATAAGATTCAGAATCATTAATTCTTACAGTGTCTATAACTTAGAATCACGATTTTATGAGTTGAACATAATTAGGATTGGCCAAGTCCTAATTATAACTGAATCAATGCCATCCATATAATTTAAATAAGTAAATCAATCATCCTAATTTGTTGTTTTATATAATTCCAAACCAATCTTGATAAGCCAAATCAAGATTGAAATGATTAAGAGTCAAACTCCAAATAATGGGATTCAATTCTTAATCACAAGGTTATCCTAAGGACTAGAATTTAATCCCATCTAACTGATTTAATATTAGAGCAAATCCTATTGAATTAAGTCAAACTCAATAGGATAGATTTCTAATCCTAATTCTAAGATTAAAATATCAAATAATCATTTAATAAACATGAAAAATCTATAAACTATTAAAATCAAGGTTTCACCTAATGAGTAACCCACTTTACTCATTAAATGAATTCCAACATAAGATCTATCCATAGTCCTAAGAATGAAGGCTCTTAAGCACTAAGAGTAGCACTCAGACACATATCCTAACTAAGGTTATAAGACCTATGGGTGAGCTAAGAAGTTTAAGGAAGAAGAAGGATTCATTATTTTACTTAGGATTTCTTAAGGATTTAAGATGAGATTTTAATCCAAGTTCATACTAAGCCTTATAATCACATAAATTATGATCTAAATTATTATTCTTACTATTATATTGTTAAAAATAAGATTCTAGGGCTTTAGCATGCTAAACCCTAAATTTGGGCAAAATGACTATTTTGCTCCTACTTAAGGGTCTAAATGATCAAATTTTGATCTAGGGTCCTAAATCTAAATTTTCAGTGGCAAAGTATTTCTTACTGTCTAATATAATATTAAACAGTAATTACACAATTTTTGAGTAATTATTAAGCCTCGTGAGATCAAATTAACGAATTTGACTCATAGGGGCATTTTGGTAATTTGGCGTACTGAAATCTAAATTATTTTTCAGTTTATTATGGATTACTATCTAAGGTTTTCATAAAACTTCAAATTATTAAATTTTGATAAGTATTGGCTAAGTTATAGCCAATACAAGCTTAAGGGTAAAAAGGGTATTTTAGGGTTTCTTAATTAAGGGTCAAAAATCCTAACTTCCCCAATTGATGTCCAAATTGAGTAAAATCAGTGGCTTTGGTTCACAAATAATCCACTGATTACATTAACTAGTAGTAGACTCAATTTAGACTCTAATTGATTAAGTTATGGCCTAATTAAAATTTAGGATAATTAGTGAGTGATTAGTGAAATTAATCATCAAATCACTAAACCAACCACACCACTAGGTTTTATTCTACTCTAGGAGCTCTCTGAGATCTGAATCACTCAATTTGGATCATTAAATTTGCTAATCTTCACTAATCAAGATTTAGAATAATTAGGGTTGATTAAGAAATCTAAGTGTTGGATTCTAAATATTTTTGTAGTTTACTGTCAATTAGATTTTTTGATCAAAATAAATATAAGGATCACCTAATTTGGAGTTTAATTGACCAAGTTATAGTCAATTGAAGATCTAGGGTTAATTAGGCTAATTAAGGTTATGACCTAAAAGTGATTAAGCTCATATTGATCCAAGCAGAGAATTGAACACTACTATGTTATTCTAGAGATTCTACTAATTACTTTAAGACCCATATTAGTTAGGTTTGGACTAAGGGTTGAAAAGTTATGAGCTTAGGAAGATTAGGATTTGGGTCCAAAAGTAATTAGTCAAATTAGGTCTCAAACAGCAAAACCAACACTACTGGATAATTCCTTAGGGTTTGCTGATTATATGTGGGCCAGATTGGCCAATTCTTTTGATATGGCAATTAGTACACAGATATTCAGATTCATGTACAATTTTGATACTTAACTTACTTTTCAGTATTTTTATTCCGTCAACTATTCCTTTGTTCAACTTATATATATATTAGGATGTTAGAATTTTGCTATTATTATATGTATCATTGCTGAGTTAAGTTATTTAATTTGTATATTTCTTTTGATCACCAGTATATTTAGGATGCAGTATTTTCTTTCAGCACTTATGTAATTATTTATATAGGCCTACCCTGTTTAGCTTATATTTGAGGCATGTCTTAGCCTCTTTTTTGCTTAAGTTATAAATGTTGTTTATAGCTTTTCTCTTTCTTATTGTATTGTTAGTCGCTCCTATTTTTGATGTATTGTTGCTTAGGAAATGTAAAATGGTGATATTATAAAACACACAAAAATTTATCAGCCTAAAATGTACTTAAACAATTGTCTAACACAAGATTTTTTTCTTTTTTTTTTTGCTGGAGCCCTACATTGTGAAACTAACAATATCAGGTATTGAGCAGCTTGAGGATTCTGTACCTGAGGAGGATCCTTACTTAGAGGAGGTGCAACAGCTTGGACCAAAGGACATTTAATTATTATATGTGAGGATGAGCGTATTTTCACTTTTATTTACTTAAACTTTAAAATGATGTAATAATACAGGTACTCTTGACTGTGTATTTGGATTTCTATGCTTATATTTTGAGTTATATTTCCTTCCATTTATATTGTGATGCTTGGATGTTTCTCATTTTTTTTAATCGCTTCCGCACTCTGTATATTTTATTAGATAGTGACTGAATATTTGATTCTGTGCTTACTCTTTCCCTTATTATGTGGATTGTGGATTTCATCCCAATCCAATGATAAGTGAGGGGTTAGCCAGAGTGAAACACCACCCCTTAGCTTAATCTTGTGGATTAAGGGATAGGGCACCACAGTTGGTATCAGAGAATTTCATAAGGTGTCAGATCAGAATTTACATTCTTATTTACCTAATGGAAGATTCTTCTGTCAGTTCAGTCACTATATCAAAAATATTAGAGCCACATCCAAAAACACCACAGTATCATGAGCTCAGAATAATAAGATTATAAAAATAGAAAACACTATCATGATACTAGAACTAAAATAAGTAGGAACTTATGATAAATGAGTAACTAAGTAACCTAAATGAAATTATAAATCTTATAGGATCAAACCTAAGTATAATATGTAACTAGCTAATTCAAATTGAAACCTTCATAAAATTTACAAGATCAAGAACTTAAGATGTTAGGACTTAACGTTCATACTAAGACATATGAATCCCTATAAGGCTTTAAATCGACAAACAGGTCTTGAAACACTTTTAAGTAGTTACCTTTGACCTTCTAAATTTTGTCTCCTTAAGAATAATTAACAGCACAACCTACTTTTAAGGATCATTAAGGCTAATAATATTTCTTTAAAAAGTTTAAAACTAATTAAAATATTAGAGTATTAGTAGATATTAGGCTAAAGTGAAAGCACTATATTGGGAGACCATCCATTGTATCGAGTCGCCATAACCCTTCATTAGCGTCTATGACTTCTAGTTCACTAAAGCCTTCCCTCCCAAGAGTCGAGGTAGAAACACGACAGAATGTATTATGACGAAGAGAATCATGTGACAATACCTACATTAACTTTCGTCACACCATTGATAGACTATATTGAATAAAGTATTCTAGTAAATGGTTATCTACTATACCTCTCATGCCAAATCACTTTATGGTCAATAAAGTGAAATTAATCTTATTTAATTCTTCATAAATTCTGATACCTTGTCACTTCTGTGACTCAGGTTAAACTATGAATCCTGGATCATTTCCCTCTTCTGCGGTCTTTAACAGCTCCTCAACCAAGGCCACCACACTGCTAGAGACAATAAAGGTCTTGGTCAACACTCAGGCCAAACTATTCGAGGGAATGGAGAGAATAATAATCACACTCGCCAATCAAAATCCGCTCCCATCATCAGTAGCCCCACCTAATGATCCATATAACGGTTGTACAAAGCCCCATCCTGATGGAAGGTGTTACCATGGCACGAGACGCTGTTATACTTGTGGCCGACAGGGTCACAACTTCCAATATTGCATGTGCGATAAGACCATTGACGGTGCTTGCATTGACTGTTCCAAGCACCCTCAGGCTGCAACACCGGGTCAAAAGAGGAAAACAGCCAACACATCTCGGCCAGTTTTGGCTAGGCCTCCACAAAGACAGAAATGCAACAATAGGCCTACAAGGGCCCATCGTACCCATTTAGGTGTGGCTAGAGGCAATGTTGTTGTTTTAGGTACACATATTCAATCGCCTAATTATTTTCATCATTTAAGTTTATCATCACTCTGTTATTATATCTTATTCTTAACTTATCCTTAAATCATACTTGTAAATCTAATCTCACATTAGGATGTCACATTGTTGATTTAACAATTACTGCTTCCTAGCTTATTAGTCAAATCTTAGATTATAAGTCATACTTTTGCGACTTATAACAACAGTTCCTCTTCTGAGTTGTGACCTACCCAATTGGGTAAATAACCTGTCACTCCTTCAGTTAACTGAACTATCGAGTCTATTATTAGGCAAGTCATAATTATGACTTGAAGTTGCTAGCTTAGCATTCCTTTAGATCTCTAACACCTTATTTTGTTGGAGCCAGTACCTTCCATATCATTTTGAAATGGAAAGTCATCATCATAGAACCGTAATGAATCAAGTCATAGTTCATGACTTGATAGTAGCCTTATAAATTGCATTCTATTATATCATCTTAATTGGATGAGTAATCCATCATCCTGATTCATTATGAGTCAATATTGAGTCGTATTTTTGTGACTCGATGTATTGGACTTCTGTGGGGCCCCCGTACTGACAGTAGGGAGTACGGTGCTCCATCTGTAGCAAATCCCCAACTTAAGTAAAGTCAGGTAAAACCCAACTTGCCTTAAGCTCAGGATTTGTCACCTGAATACTATAAACATTCATCAATACATATGTATATCAAAGTGGCAGAAGCATAAAAGTGTAAAGTAACATCCACAAGCACAACATAGTAGAAGGGAAAAGGAACAAAATAGTAACTCATCACAAGTGCAGAAAAGTAAATTACATCTAGAATTTAATTATTACAAACTGAATTAAATAAAAACATAAAAGTCTCTCAATCTCACTGAAAGAAAATGCAAAGAGTCTATCTAAACTGCAGAATAATCCTCCTCCTAAACTGGCTCCTCTCCTACAACACTGCCCATAAACAAGTCTGAATCTGACATTTGTCGGTATCACAAATGCCAGAGCTCCAGCCAACAAAATAAAAATGTTATAGTTAGACAATTGTCTAAGTACATTTTAGGATATTTTAAATGAACTGATTAATTAAAAATATCACATTTGATTAATCTAACATGCAAGCAATTAAAGGGTGCAACAAGCTATACAAGAATGGGGTAACTATAAACTATCCATTTATAGCAATCAACAAGTATGTGAAATAACATACAATGCACAAAAGTAAGCAAGGTGAAGCTAAAAGCAAAAGTAACTGCAACTACTATAATAAATCTGATCCTAACATGATTATGATCTCATTAAAATATGCTGAGTATAAAAGAACACAAGTACTGAACATAACAATAAATTCTAACATTCCAAACATGCCAGTGTATATAGCTAATTCATAAGAGTATACATACAACATGCAGATTGATATGAACAGGAAAGACCACTGAGATATGTAGCAAAAATCAGGATAATCAAAGCACCGTAAAGCACTAAGACATGTGGCAAAGCAAGCAAGTACTATATATAAGGCCACTGAAGCATGTGGCAAAGAAAAATAAGACTGAAAGCTATACTAGAGTAGTAGTAAGCCTAAGATATAGTACTGCCATACCAGACAATAGGCCATACAAGGCCTCTGAACTGAGAGTTCAACTATAACCATCCTAGACATCCAATACGCTAGGCCTGAGTTGAACTCATAGAATAAGTCTATAACCATCCTAGACATCTGATACGCTAGGCTTGAGACTATTCTATAGCAATATAAGAACTAAAGAGGTAGACTAAGCTAGGACATACTTTACTAACTAAAAACACTACAAGAACTAGATGAATAATATGCTTTACAAACACTAACTTAAGATGTATCATCTATATCCTAAGTTCTCTTATTATGCTCAAAATATAAGGCTCAATATCTAAGGTATGCCAAGCTATCAAGTCAAAGTAAGCAAGAGACTTAATCTAGACTTATGTGATATCTGTTGGTATCTAATTTGTCCAATCTAACTATTCTGAGAATATACAAGTTTAGGATCTCCAATATCCAGCTATCGAGTAAATCTCAGATTTATGATCTTAAAGTTAATATTAGAACTTAGCAAGTCCTAATTCAAAATCATATGATGACTATAAAGCTTAAACAAATGAATTATGACCTAATTATTAATACTTTTCTCTCTTACCCAAATCTTGATTAAGTAAATCAAGATTTAAGGATTTTGGACTTAAACTCCACCTTGGTATTCAAATCTTAAATCCAAGGTGATGTCCTAATAAGGATCTATGGTTCATACTTAATACCCAAATTACAGATAAAGAATCATATAAGCTAAAAAATCCAAGAGCTAAAACTTAGTGAAAGGTTACTCTACTGATTATAAGATAAAATAATCAATTAAGAACTTGAGAATCTAAGATCTATATCCAATCTTTAAGATAATTTCATTATCCTATATATTGGATCAATCCTATACCCACATGGAAGGCTTCAAAAGATTCAGACAATAAATCATTTAAGGAATTTCAATTGGAGATAGTTTAATTCAAGTAGAAGATCTAAAGTCTAAGATTTAAGATCTAAGATTTGATCCCTTTAGACTTAAATTAGGTTTTC
Source organism: Gastrodia elata (assembly GCA_016760335.1). Lineage (NCBI taxonomy): Eukaryota > Viridiplantae > Streptophyta > Magnoliopsida > Asparagales > Orchidaceae > Gastrodia > Gastrodia elata. Next base: position 21,905,022 of record CM028672.1, on the reverse strand, counting down.
AACTTAGACTTACTAAATGTGTTTCTTTTTGAATTTAAGCTCATGAACTAACTTAATTGCACTTATTAAACTGAGATTTAACATCTAAAATTATTAGATTCAATTATTAAGGCAAAGTGACCCCTTTATGATCACTTAAGATCCAAGTATTTTAATTATGGCTAAATCAAGATTTCTTAACTTTATATGAATATTCTTAACTTAAGAATTCAGAGAGATGCTAATAATCTAACTAAGGATAATCTACTAAATTTTCCAAGGTTTAAGGGGCACTTAAACACATTTTGGTCAAAATGACCAAAATACCCCTCTTAAGGCTAAATATGGGATTTTAGGATTTAATTATCCAAATTACTTCTAATCTTTTTTGATGTTTTTCATATTGGTTAATGAAGTGGGAAACACACTTATCTTAGGTTTTGACAACCTAATTAAGCTAATTATCACTAATCACCTATTTAAGCCAATTAGGGTGATTAATGAATTTAGAGCATTCTAGGGTAATCCAACCTTACCCATAGGTTTTAATATACTTAAGATAGCATTGAGAATTAACTTACCCAAAATTAAAGGCTTAATCATGACTTAGTTCACCAATCCATAATTAGGGTGATTAAGGCATGATTAACAAAATTAAGGTCCCTAAATTACTTTTAATGGTCTACATAGATTCCTTATGGTTAAATGAGCAATCAGAGCCCTTAATCAATTAATTTGGTTATTAATTGAATTTATTATGATTTAATTAAAAATAAAAAAAAGGATTATGGAATTATTTTAAATCCAACCATTAGATCGGGTGTAGGCATTGAGCTTGGATCAGATCGGGTGATCTAATGGTTGATCAAGGTTACTTAAGGCAGATAGCTAGATGCCGTCGGATTAGGATCTCGAAATTGTGGAACAGTCGAGATGAGATGGGTCTTGATCTAAAGCGCGACCGTTGGATCAGATCCGCTGAATGGACGACCCGGATGGCGCCTACGGTTTGGGATCAGCCGACCGTTTGAAGAGGGCATATTTGCAATTAAGAATTGTTTAAAACCCTAAATTGCAATTGAACCAATTTAAATTAAATCCAAAATGTGCCTAAATGACCTCCAAAAATTCCCAAAAGTTCACCCTTAGCTAATTTGGGGGTGGGGAATTCAAAAATGAAGTCAGATTTGATTTGGAGATCAATTTAATTTAAGTATTTTTCAGGGCTTAAAAATAGTCAAAAATACCAAAATTTCCATTTTAGCTCTGATTGATTTCAAACTTCTAGGGTTAGATTTAAATGACCCATTAATCTAATAGAATTAAAATTAAGGCTTGATTTAGCTAAATTAATCTAGATTTAGCTAGGATAACAACTAGGGTTATTATAACTTCCCTCTCCTTTGAAGTTGATTATTCAAATTGGTAATCACCCTCTCTAACTTGGTAGTATTCCCTAGGCAAGGTTGAGTACCTTATCAATAATAGGAATCCTGGCTTGGAGTGACCTTATGATTGGTCTATCCTAGCCATTCCTATTGTGAGCTTACTTCATGGCTAGATTATTCTAGCACATGTTTGTAAACTCACAAGTGTAGTAGCCTGTCTCATTAGACTTGGTCTAATGATGGGGTATTAGCTAGCCTTAGTTATAGAATCCTTTCTAAGTCAAAGAATATTTGTTCTTTGAAAATCTAATTTTGGGATTAGGATTCTTAGATACCCTTAGGAACCCTTCTTAATTGAGTTACTTGTGGTGACTTAATAAGATAGTCTAGCATCTTCCTTTGCCCATCCTAATTGGATGGTGATTCCATTCTCTCTAGCATAAACTTCCTTAAGTGATAAATGTCACTTAATTTTAGTAGTTGGGTTGTGCAAGATTTTATTCCCGTAGAATAAGAAATTCTCCCTCCTAAGTAGCTTAAGTTCAACCCTCAAGAAATGTCTAGGCCATGATGTGACTCAAGCATTAATTGTTCATTCCCTTAGAATGAGTTCCCTTCAAATTGGGTAAATTTTTAACCCATAAGTCCTTAATAATCTGAGCCACATATGTGACTTAGATATTAGCATTTGTGTTAGAACCTTAAACCTAAGTCATAGATTGTGACTTATGGTTATAGCATAGGTCCCTGATAGGCTTCCTAACACTTATTCTTATGAATGAGTGAGCTCCTTACTTTAACCAAGCCATGGTTCATGACTGGTGTTAAATGGCCTTCTAGTAAACTCTTCTTAACCTTAAGGCTAAGTATCCTAATTGAGTATCGACCCTATTTGCCTTAATGCAACCCTCAGTAAGAGGTGAATGCCTCTTAATCCAGTATGGACTAATTCATATGGTTAGTTCATCTCAACCTTATTTTCTAAGGAGGGAATTAATAAAAATTCCTTGTGCTTCCTTATTAGGCTTAGCCTAATAAGTAGTCCTTTAGCCAGCTTCTAAATCCTAGACTCCATAGAAGTAAGTAGTCAAAGAGCTCTAGTTCTTTGATGCCAAACCCTTGGATTCTAATAGAATCCTAGCATTTCTTAAGTTGGAGTAAGTCTTGTAACAACTTATTCATCCTTGCTTAAAGCCCTTAAGTGATGAATATCACTTAAGTATAGAACCATAAGGATCTGTGATCCTTAAATTATCCTATGCTTATTATACGATGTCACCAGCTAAGTGATAACCACATCCCTATAGTGTTAAGTCATGTATTATGACTTAGTACTCAATCCTTAATCCTTGAAAGATACATTCAGCTTGATTGGAGGTTAACCTTTCCCTTCCTTTCCTTGCCATCTATACTAAGTGATAATAATAACTTAGTAGTCAGCATTCTCTAAACCTAGTTGTAATGTATGATTCCAACGGTCCAACCTTAGACCTTAAGTTTAGGATTCTAAATGATGAACCCTAACAAGTTCTCACCGTTCTCATTCTTGCTTTATAAAACTCACTCATGGTTCTTCTTCCTACTTGAGTGATGTTGAGGACAACATCATTTTTAAGTGGGAGAGTCTGTAACAACCCAAGTTATTATCATTGTCAATTAGGACTAATCTTAGTCTTAATCTTGATCCTAAGTACTAATTAAGTCATTATGAGTCAACCACCAAGACCCAGTCCAAATCATTAAATAGATTGAATCTTGATTTTATGAATTTCAGGAACCCATAAAATTGTCCTATTTATTTTGACCTCCGATCGAAAACAAACATCGTCATTACGTTCATTGACCCCAAATTAGCTAGGAGTGATGTTTTCGTGTCAATCGGAAGTCGTCGAAATTTTGGCGAATATTTAATAATATTTAAATACCCCGAAAATTGGAAAATTAAAATACTCGTCGGAATCAAAATCCAACTTTGTCGTCGCGTTCCTCACCCCTCAATTAGCTAAGGGTGAATATTCGGTGATTTTTTTTAAATTATTTAATCAATTAATAAAAAAAAGAAAAAAAAGTTAGAAAATATAATTATTAAACTAATTAATTAAATTTTAACGTTCTTTATTACCTCCATTAATCCTTATGTAACAACCCAGGTTACTTTGGTTAATTAAGATCAATCTAAGTCTTAATTGAGATTCTAAGTCACTTATTAAGTAATTTAGAACTCATCTCTGAAACATAGGTCAAACTAGATGACAATTAAGTCAAATCAGAAATTCTAGAAAATCCCAAACCCTAGAAATTAATTTTTTTATCTAGACCTCAGATTAAAAATCTGACTTTGCCATTGCATTCAAAATACCCAAATTAGATAGGGGTGAAGTTTTGGAGGCATTTGGAAGTCGTTGGATTTTCGTCAAATATTTTAATATTATTTAAATACGTGAAAATTCAAATAAATAAATACTCGTCGAAACAAAAATCCAAGTGTGCCGTTGCGTTCCTCACCCTTGAATTAGCTAAGGGTGATTTATTAGAAATTTTTGGAATGCAATTAATAGGGTAAAATTGATTAATTAAATCGATATGATTTAAATTAAATAATTATTTAATTATTTAAAGTTAACGGCGCCGTTCACTTAAACTTGATGCCGTCGCCCATTTTATTTTCGCACCGTCTATCTTGACGACGTCCTCCGTGCCGTCCGATCGCAGGATCAAACGGCTGTGAGCCATCGTCCCCGCGAATGCGCCGTGTGGCCGAAAAGTGGGCTGCACGCGTCGCCCTAACCGTGCGCTGGAGCTCGCGATCGCCAGACGTCCTCTCCGCCGCTCTTGTGGTGACTTAATGAGATAGTCTAGCATCTTCCTTTGCCCATCCTAATTGGATGGTGATTCCATTCTCTCTAGCATAAACTTCCTTAAGTGATAAATGTCACTTAATTTTAGTAGTTGGGTTGTGGAAAATTTTATTCCCGTAGAATAAGAAATTCTCCCTCCCAAGTAGCTTAAGTCCAACCCTCAATAAATGTCTAGGCCATGATGTGACTCAAATATTGATTGTTCATTCCCTTAGAATAAGTTCCCCTTCAAATTGGGTAAATTTTTAACCCATAAGTCCTTAATAATCTGAGCCACATATGTGACTTAAATATTAGCATTTGTGTTAGAACCTTAAACCTAAGTCATAGATTTGACTTATGGTTATAGCATAGGTCCCTGATAGGCTTCCTAACACTTATTCTTATGGATGAGTGAGCTCCTTACTTTAGCCAAGCCATGGTTCATGACTGGTGTTAAATGGCCTTCTAGTAAACTCTTCTTAACCTTAAGGCTAAGTATCCTAATTGTGTATTGACCCTTTTTGCCTTAATGCAACCCTCAGTAATAGGTGAATGCCTCTTAATCTAGTATGGACTAATTCATATGGTTAGTTCATCTCAACCTTATTTTCTAAGGAGGGAATTAATAAAAATTCCTTGGGCTTCCTTATTAGGCTTAGCCTAATAAGTAGTCCTTTAGCCAACTCCTAAATCCTAGACTCCATAGAAGTAAGTAGTCAAAGAGCTCTAGTTCTTTGATGCCAAACCCTTAGATTCTAATAGAATCCTAGCATTTCTTAATTTGGAGTAAGTCTTGTAACAACTTATTCATCCTTGCTTAAAGCCCTTAAGTGATGAATATCACTTAAGTATAGAACCATAAGGATCTGTGATCCTTAAATTATCCTATGCTTATTATACGATGTCACCAGCTAAGTGATAACCACATCCCTATAGTGTTAAGTCATGTATTATGACTTAGTACTCAATCCCTAATCCCTGAAAGATACATTCAGCTTGATTGGAGGTTAACCTTTCCCTTCCTTTCCTTGCCATCTATACTAAGTGATAATAATAACTTAGTAGTCAGCATTCTCTAAACCTAGTTGTAATGTATGATTCCAACGGTCCAACCTTAGACCTTAAGTTTAGGATTCTAAATGATGAACCCTGACAAGTTCTCACCATTCTTATTCTTGCCTTATAAAACTCACTCATGGTTCTTCTTCCTACTTGAGTGATGTTGAGGACGACATCATTTTTAAGTGGGAGAGTCTGTAATAACCCAAGTTATTATCATTGTCAATTAGGACTAATCTTAGTCTTAATCTTGATCCTAAGTACTAATTAAGTCATTATGAGTCAACCACCAAGACCCTGTCCAAATTATTAAACAGATTGAATCTTGATTTTAGGAATTTCAGGAACCCAGAAAATTGACCCATTTATTTTGACCTCCGATCGAAAAACAAACATCGTCATTATGTTCATTGACCCCAAATTAGCTAGGAGTGATGTTTTCGTGTCAATCGGAAGTCGTCGAAATTTTGGCAAATATTTAATAATATTTAAATACCCCGAAAATTGGGAAATTAAAATACTCGTCAGAATCAAAATCTAACATCGTCATTGCGTTCCTCAGCCATCAATTAGCTAAGGGTGAATATTCGATGATTTTTTTTAAATCATTTAATCAATTTATAAAAAAAAGAAAAAAAAGTTAGAAAATGTAATTATTAAACTAATTAATTAAATTTTAATCTTCTTTATTACCTCCATTAATCCTTATGTAACAACCCAGGTTATTACTTTGGTTAATTAAGATCAATCTAAGTCTTAATTGAGATTCTAAGTCACTAATTAAGTAATTTAGAACTCATCTCTGAAACTTAGGTCAAATTAGAAGACAATTGTCAAATCAGAAATTCTAGAAAATCCCAAACCCTAGAAATTGATTTTTTTATCTAGACCTTAGATTGAAAATCTGACTTTGCCATTGCATTCAGAACACCCAAATTAGATAGTGGTGAAGTTTTGGAGGCATTTGGAAGTCGTTGGATTTTCGTCAAATATTTTAATATTATTTAAATACGTGAAAATTCAAATAAATAAATACTCATCGAAACAAAAATCCAAGCGCGCCGTTGCATTCCTCACCCTTCAATTAGCTAAGGGTGATTTATTAGAAATTTTTGGAATGCAATTAATAGGGTAAAATTGATTAATTAAACGATATGATTTAAATTAAATAATTATTTAATTATTTAAAGTTAATGGCGCCGTTCACTTAAACTTGACGCTATCACCCATTTTATTTTCGCGCCGTCTATCTTGACAATGCCCTCTGCGCCATCTGATCACAGGATCAGACGGCTGTGAGCCATCGTCCCCGTGAATGCGCCGTGTGGCCGAAAAGGGGGCTGCACGCGTCGCCCTAACCGTGCGCTGGAGCTCACGATCGCCAGACGTCCTCTCTGCCGCTCTTAACCACCGTTTAAGGATCAGTATAAAGCCTCTGATGTTTCGGGTTGCTCGGTTTTCAACCCCGAAGTCCCGGACCATAAGATCAAGCTTCGAACCCTCTCTGTCGTCCATTTTGAGGTGCGCCATATACCCTTGATTCGCATCCATTATTGTCAATTTAATTTTGAATATCTATTTCCAATTATCGATTGCTAATCTATCGGGACCGATCGAACTCTAACGAGTTCCATCGATCCAATTATTCAAAAGTTATACAGTGCAAACCGTTAGAATACACAGTCGAAATTAGGGTTTGATCCATAGGTGGTCTCCGTCCATCTTTGGCTAGGTTTAGACCACCTATGGATAGATCGAGTCGTGTTCTATCATTTTCTGGATGAATCACATCTAGCCGTGACCGGAGGCCGCTGGAAAAGCGAGCCCTAGCTTCCAGCTGTCGGACGATCGCGCGGAGAAGACGACCCTTCGGGTTGGACCGGGTCAGCCCGGGCCCGGCCCGAGGCCCGTGGCCGTGTCGCTTCATCTGCCTCGCGGGGCCCACCGTTCAGCGCACCAGCCAACCGCGGCGTGACGCGTGGCTCGGGAAGTCAGACGTCTAATCGAGTGGGGCCCGCCGCATTCTGCCCAGCCTATAATAATGCGTCACGTGTCCTGTAGAATAATTAATAAAAACATATATATATATAAATATAACGTTTAATTAATAACGATAATTATACTAATAATAATAATATAATTATTAATATAATTAAACGGAATTAATTAACTAATTAATTATAAAACTTTAAACATTAATATCTTGCAAAATATAAGTCCAAATTATGCAAATAAATATACCATTTTGATTAGCAAAAATAGAGGAATATTTTGGTACTATTAATTTTACATTTGGACCTGTATTTAGCAAATTGATATTTAAGGTATTAATTAAGTCCAAATAATGTTACAAAACTTAATTAGCCCATAACTTTGCACCCAATGATCCAAACCTATTAAATATGGGTCTTAAAGTGTTCAGAAAATCATAAGGACTAATTTGGTAGTATTTACTTTACTGTTTGGATTAGTATTTGCCTAATCACATTTAGGACCTAACCCTAATTAACCCTAGAACTTCAATTGACCATAACTTGGTCAATTGAGCTCCAAATTGGATGATCCAAATATCAATTTGGATCAGAAAAACCTAATTAACAGTAATATGTAAAAATATTTTAGATCCAATGGTTAGATTTGCTAATTACCCCTAATTTCTCTAAAACTTGATTAGTGAATATTAGCAAATCTAGTAACCCAAATTAGACATTTTAAATTTTCAAGGACTCAGAGTCAATTAGAATCTATTTGTAAGGTTGGTTTAGTGTTTGAGTGATTAATTTTGCTAATCACTAACTAATCACCCTAAACCCTAATTAGGTCAAAACTTAGTCAAATTAGATCCAAATTGAGCCTACCACATGTTATTATGATCAGTGGACTATTTGTAAATCATAGCCACTGATTTTGCTTAATTTGGACATTAATTGATAAAGTTAGGTTTTTGACCCATAATTAAGAATCCCTTAATTAACCCTTAAACCCTAAATCTTGTATTGGCCATAACTTGGCCAATACTTATCAGAATTTAGCAATTTAGATTCTATGGAAAGCTTACTTAGTAAATAATAGGAATCTGAAAGAAAATTTAACTTTCACTTAATCAAATTACTAATTTGCCCTAATGAGTCAAATTCACTAATTTGATCTCATATGGCTTAATAATCACCCAAAATTAATTTAGTTACTGTCTAATCTTATATTAGATAGTAAGAATCATATTCCAAAAGAAAATTTCAGATTTTGAACCCTAGATCAAAATTTGATCTTTTGAACCCTTAAGGAAGGGCAAAATGGTAATTTTGCCCAAATTTAGGGTTTAGCTTTCAAAAGCCCTAAAATCATTTTATAATCATTAGAATCAGTAAATATAATGATTTATAGCTGAAATTAATTAAATCCAAGTCTAAATTAAATTTTGATTAAAATCTCAATCTTAGCCCTTAAAGAGATTTTCCTAAGTAAATTTTGAGTGATTCTCCTTCCTTAATCATTCTTAGATCTTTCCTTAGGTCTTTATAACATTAGTTAGGATGTGTGTCTTGAGAGATACTCTTAGTAATTAAGAGCCTTAATTCTTAAGATTATGAATAGATCTTAAGTTAGAATTCATCTGTTGAGTAAATTGGGTTACTCAATAGGTGAAATCTTGAGTTTACTAGTTTATAGATTTTCTTAGTTTATTAAATGATTATTTGACCTTTAGACTTTAGAACTAAGAATAAAGATCTATCCTAATGAATTGATTTATCATTAGGATTTGCCCTAACTTAATCTGTGAGATCAGATTCTAAACCTTAGACCTTTAGTTGTACCTTTAGATTAAGTGATTATACCCCATCATCTGGAGTCTAATTCTTAATCTTTTCATCTTGATTTGGCTAATCAAGATGAGGTTGGGATAATTTTAAATTATAAAATTAGGTCGATGATTTATTCATTTTAACTAAATAGTCGTCTTTTGATTAAGATATAGCTAGGACTTGGCTAGTCCTAACTATCTTCAACTAGTAGGATTCGTGATTCTAAGTTACAGAATGTGTTTAAGAATTGATGATTCTGAAACTTATGTAACTTAGAGTAGATAGAACGAATAAAGTAGATAATAACGGATATCACCTGTGTTTTAGATAGAGTTTCTTGCTCACTTTGTTTTGATGCTTCGCTTACCTTGATTTTGAGCCTCTTACCTTGTGCACATATATTGGACATAGGATATTTGAAAAATATCTCATGTTAATTTTGAATTCCATACATATCATTCATGATTGATCGATGTTTTCAGTTTTTCAGTAAGTTGTGGCCTAACTAGTATGCCTCTCCAATCCTTGAGTCCGGCATAGCACGCTGGTTTGCTACTGTCGGTAAGTCTATCCATGCTTGGTTGAAATAATTCCCAGGATGGCGAGAAATAGATTTTGCGCTCATATGACCTTATTAGTCAGAATTGGACATTGTGAGTACTAGTTGAGGGTGGTTTTCTATACAGTGATTATTTAGTTCAGTACTTTCTGCCTTAGCCATCAGGCTAAGAGGTTTCAGTCATATTCAGTTCAGAGCTTCTGTCTTAGCCCATCAGGCTAAGTGTTACTTTCTTTACTTATAGATTGAGTGGTTTGAATAGCCAAGTCAGTTTTTAGTATTGATTTACTGTTTTATTTATGTATTCTACATTTCAGCATTTCTTTTACTTACAGTTTTCCTGCACACTTTCCTAGCCTTGTTTCCATATAGGATGCTAGTCTTATTTACTATTTTCATATACATATATAGGATGTTAGTTATGTTTTCAGTTTTATAATATTTTACATGTTCAATTTCTGTTATGTCACTTAGCATAAGCCTGTTTGATCACAGGCATGTTTAGGATATATTTTCTTTACAGTATTTGTTTAGTTTTTCTTACCTGACTTTATTGCAGTTGCTTGGAGGTGGTATGTGCTTACTTCCTAGTTGATTTAGTTATAAACTTTTGTTTATAACTTTACATCATTCTTTTCTTACGCTTTCTGCACCTACTTACTTGTTGTACTGGTTTATGGTGATATTCAGTTAACGTAAATAAACTTTTACCCAAAAATGTGCTTAGAAAATAGTCTAACCAGTTTTTTTTTTGTTGGCTGGGGCCCTACCATTATGAAACCGATAATGGTAGGTTCTGAGTTTATTGGAGCAGTTGATCCAGTGGAGAGCTTGCCTTTGGAGGAGGAGCCTGTGTTTGAAGACCCCTAGTTTTAGTTTTCCTTTCTGCTTGTGAGATTGAGAGTTTTCTTTTCAGTTCTTTAAACTTATTAAAATGTTGTAATAATATAGGTTAATCATTTCTTTTCAGCACTTTTCTTATTCTGGATTATTATATTGTATGGATGGATGTTGTATTTTATGCTTCCGCGCTTTCTACATTTTCTTGTATGATTCATTTAGTGAGATATTTACTTTATAAATGGCAAAGTCCTTAGTTAAGTTGGATTAGAATGTGTGTCTAATCCAATTCTAAGTGAGGATCTTGTCATTTGGTAACCCCTCCACCGTAATTATGTTAACTTAATAGTTAACAAGACCACGGCAGGGCAGAGTTGCCACAGTTGCTATCAGAGAATTCAATAAGGTGTCAGATTAGAATTTGTATTCCTCTCTACCTAATGGATTGTTCTTCTACCACTATATCACTAAATGGATACTTGAAAATAACATCCATGTCATTATGATAGCAACTCAGAATAAGAAGTAGAAAATGAAGGAAATACTTTTATAATAAAAATTTAGTGAGGACTAATTCAAAAGTGATAAGTAGTTTAATAATAATATTTATAAGAATATAGAGATAGAAATATTAAACCTTGAACTTTAGATTAAGAGGTTTAAGTCTATGTCAAGTAATTCAAACTATTAAAATAAATCATAGATATAGAAAATCTGAAACTTGTCTTTTTAGTACAACAACTTAACTACAGAAGACTAAATTTTCTTCAATTGATTTAGTAATAACATTATCTATCTCAAAAGAAAATAGGTATTCCAAATCACATCTTAGTTATACTTGAAATTTCTCTTATCTAAGTTGAAATAAGAGCTTGATGAAAAGTTAATCCTTTGAATGATAAATAAAATATTTTGGTATTATAAACATTAACTTGGATCTTTGTTTAGAAGCTAAACACCTGTGATAGAATCTTTATCAATTCAAAATATTGGAACGTACTTAGTATCCTTTTTATTATATTAAAATTATACTTTGAATAATGATAACCCAAGAAGTATAATAACTTTTCTTCTAAAGACTAACATTAATCATAATTATTTCAGCATGAATCCTGAAACTTCATCCCTCAACATGGATGATTCATCAAATAGCCACACCAACGAAGTCACGTCACTCAGGAACATGGTGAGTATCATGTTAGAGAATCAATTATAACAAGCAGTGACTATCCAGAAACTAGTGTCTGTTCTTAATACTACAAATACCAATACTGAAACTCAGCCTAAGACAACCAAAAAGGATCATAAGCGTAAATCTCACCAATAGGGATCTAGCATATCAATGGAATCAATCCAAGAGTGCACTAGACCACATTTTTATGGAAGGTGTTATCATTTTGGTAGATGCTGTTTTACATGTGGTCATCGAGGCCACGGATATCTGGAATGTCGTGCTTTCAAAACAGTCGATGGAGATATAATCCATCGTTCTCGTCAGAGTAAAACATGCCATGACACCTCACCTAAAGATATGGAAGCAATATCAATTCTAACATCACCACTGCCTGAGATAAAATGTCCAGCTGGCAGGGAGAAAATAGCTGCTCCTAAACTTCAAGAACACAATCATCTAGGAAAAGAGGAATCTAATGATAACATTGTCCCAGGTACATTTATTCAATTTCATCATTCCTTATATCTTATAATTTAGTTCTATTTTATATAAGTTCAAAATTGTGATGACTTAATTATGATTGTCATTTAAAATTGTGCATATAAGTCTAATATTGTGATTCAATATGTTTTGTCCTTAATTTGACAATACATCCTTCATTAGGCTTAGTTAATCAAACTTTAAACTCTTTTGGGCAAAGTCATACTTTAGTAACTTATAAAAATAAATATTTCTAAGAAATAACTTGCCCAGTTTGGGTAAATAACTTCTCATTCCTTACATTAAATTAATTCAGATTTTTAAATCTACTGCTGAATAAGTCACCAGTGTGACTAGAAATATTAAACTAGCCCATCCCCTAAGTATCTCATTCCATTAGGATGAGTGTATTCACATTAGTTAAACATATAGGATAGGTTATCTAAGTCAAAATTTTGACTCTTAGTAGTGACTTTATGGTTATATCTCATTATAATTGATGAGCAATCCATTACCTCGATTTATTCTTTTGATTCTTATGATTTCAAAATATCAAGCCACCTTGTATGATTAGAGGCAATAAATTTCTCTCTCTTATTAAGTTAAGTAGCCAAATAGGGTAAATCACCCTCTATATCTAAATACCATTCCTTAATCAAGGATGATTGATTGATTAATAATAAAAAAAACCTTAGGGTGGATAAATTATAGATTACATAAAGGTTAGCTTATTTAACCTATATGTGTATACTCATAAATTTAGTTATAATAACCCTATTACTTTCTTAATCCTAACATAATGAGGATAATCTATATAATTTTAAACATCAAACCCGTTCTAAGTCAAAGAACTTTTGTTCTTGTAAGAATGGATTTTATTTAAGCGGCAAAACATTTTGAATTCTAATTTATAAATTAAATTTATAGTTATTCCTTGGGAACTCTTTTTAGTTAAGTTACTTATAATTCAATATGTTGAATTGTGCTTTCCCTTGTCCATTCTTGATTGGATAGAAATTCTATTCTTTCACTATGATCTTCATCAAGTGATAAATACCACTTAAAGTGAATAGATTAGCTGAGAAAAATCTTATTCCTATTGAATAAGAAAACCTCCTTTTTCAAATAATTTGATTTCGATTTTTTTTGCCTAAGTCATGATATGACTTATTGATCATTCCCTTAAATAAGCTCTCATTCAAGATAAATTAAATATAACCACTAAATTTCTAAGTGATCTAAGCCACATCATGTAGCTCAGATATTAACAACTGATTCTAGAAATTTTGGCATAAAGTCATAGATTATGACTTATGATCGTAGTTTTAATTTCTATTGAATTTCCTAGTACTTACTCATATGAATAAGTAAGTTCCTTACCATTTTCATGTCAGAACTTATAACTTATAATATTAAACTCTTATAACTTCCAAAACTTGATGTTAATTCATCATGTATGATTTAATATTTTAAACATTAAAGCTAAGTATTAAAAATTGCATGCTGAACCTATTTGCCCTATTAGGACATTTTAATAAGAGATGAATGTCACTTTAATAGTTCAAAACCTAAATATGGACTAATTCATATCCTTAGTTAGGAATTATAAGTCAACCCATTTGGATTCATTATTAGACTTTGATTCTAATGATGAATTTCTTCCTAAATTTCTCATAGAATAAGAAATTAAAAAATACTAGTTCTTTGATGCCAAATCTTTAATTTCCAATTTGTTGAAATAGCACCATTCTTGTTCTTTAAATCCTGTAAAGGCTTAGCTAGTTGCCAATACTTTCTTAGATAGTAAATGTAACTTGGGTATAGAACTGTTAGAATCTTGACTTTTAACTTCATCCTATGTCAGTAAGTAATATCACTTGCCAATTTATAGTCATCTTGTGTTGAGAAGTCATATGTTATGACTTAAGAATTAATTCTAGATCCTTAAAATTATACTTTTGCTTAGATGAACCCTAACTTGTTATCATTATTAAGTTAACTAGTTCCTTAAAACACAAAAATTTTGAAAAATAATCTTTCTATCATCTGTAATAAGATCAGATTTTGAGGATTAAATCCTAAGGGTGGAATCTTTAAACCTTCAAGTTCCTTTAAGCCTTACTTATTTGTACAAAGATATATTCTTAAACTCATGACAATTTCGGTGGGTAAACACCAATCAAATCTTCATTCTTAGAAGCAATTTATCTTCTAAAGCATGCATTACTATGTTAATAGTGATGTGCTTTGATTTCAATTTAATTATCATAAGACCGTATATATCTATAAATATCTCATATTTCAAATGAAAGTAACATAATATTTTCATGATTCTCATCTTCCTGTCTCCTAGTGAAAATTTCAAAATAAAACCATTACCCATTAAATGACCTGTCAAAACCTTAGATAAAGATCAAATTGGTTATTTGATCTAAGTTATAAATATTAATTAAGAACCCTAATATTCTTCTACTTCCATCAAGCAATTCTATATTTATTTAAATTCTTACAATCAGAGCTATTCAATTCCAGTAATTTCAATATTCTGCTCTATCTATTTTTCCACTTGAGTGATGTCGAGGACGACGTCATTCTTAAGTGGGGGAGTTTGTAATAACCCAGGTTGTTACTTTGGTTAATTAAGATCAATCTAAGTCTTAATTGAGATTCTAAGTCACTAATTAAATAATTTAGAACTCATCTCTGAAACTTAGGTCAAACTAGAAGACAATTAAGTCAAATCAGAAATTCTAGAAAATCCCAAACCCTAGAAATTGATTTTTTATCTAGACCTCAGATTAAAAATCTGACTTCGTCATTACATTCAGAACACCCAAATTAGATAGGGGTGAAGTTTTGGAGGCATTTGAAAGTCGTTGGATTTTCGTCAAATATTTTAATATTATTTAAATACGTGAAAATTCAAATAAATAAATACTCGTCAAAATAAAAATCCGAGCGCGCCTTTGCGTTCCTCACCCTTCAATTAGCTAAGGGTGATTTATTGGAAATTTTTGGAATGCAATTAATAGAGTAAATTTGGTTAATTAAATCGGTATGATTTAAATTAAATAATTATTTAATTATTTAAAGTTAACGGCGACGTTCACTTAAACTTGACGCCATCACCCATTTTATTTTTGCACCGTCTATCTTGACGACGCCCTCCGCGCCGTCTGATCGTGGGATCAGACGGCTGTGAGCCATCGTCCCCGCGAATGCGCTGTGTGGCCGAAAATGGGCTGCACGCGTCTCCCTAACCGTGCGTTGGAGCTCGCGATCGCCAGACGTCCTCTCTGCTGCTCTTAACCAACATTTAAGGATCAGTATAAAGCCTCCGAGGTTCCGGGTTGCTCGATTTTCAACCCCGAAGTCCCGGACCCTAAGATCAAGCCTCGAACCCTCTCTGCCGTCCATTTTGAGGTACGCCATATACCTTTGATTCGCATCCATTATTGTCAATTTAATTTTGAATATCTATTTCCAATTATCGATTGCTAATCTATCGGGACCGATCGAACTCTAACGAGTTCGATCGATCCAATTATTCAAAAGTTATACAGTGCAAACCGTCAGAATACACAGTCGAAATTAGGGTTTGATCCATCGGTGGTCTCCGTCCATCTTCGGCTAGATTTAGACCACCTATGGATAGATCGAGTCATGTTCTATCATTTTTTGGATGAATCACGTCTAGCCGTGACCGGAGGCCGCTGGAAAAGCGAGCCCTAGCTTCCAGCTGTCGGACGATCGCGCGAAGAAGACGACCCTTCGGGTTGGACCGGGTCAGCCCGAGGCTCGTGGCCGTGTCGCTTCATCTGCCTCGCGGGGCCCACCGTTCATCGCGCCAGCCAACCGCGGCGTGACGCGTGGCCCGGGAAGTCAGACGTCTGATCTAGTGGGGCCCGCCGCGTTCTGCCCAGCCAGTAATAATGCGTCACGTGTCCTGCAGAATAATTAATAAAAACATATATATATATATATAACATTTAATTAATAACGATAATTATATTAATAATAATAACAGAATTATTAATATAATTAAACAGAATTAATTAACTAATTAATTACAAAACTTTAAACATTAATATCTTGCAAAATATAAGTCCAAATTATGCAAATAAATATACTATTTTGATTAGCCAAAATAGAGGAATATTTTGGTACTGTTAATTTTGCATTTGGACCTATATTTAGCAAAGTGATATTTAGGGTATTAATTAAGTCCAAATAATATTACAAAACTTAATTAGCCCATAAATTTGCACCCAATGATCCAAATCTATTGAATATGGCTCTTAAAGTGTTCAAAAAATCATAGGGAGTAATTTGGTAGTATTTACTTTGATGACTGGATTACTATTTGCCTAATCACATTTAGGACCTAACCCTAATTAACCCTAGAACTTCAATTGACCATAACTTGGTCAATTGAGCTCCAAATTGGATGATCCAAATATCAATTTGGATCAGAAAAACATAATTAATAGTAATATGTAAAAATATTTTAGATCCAATGGTTAGATTTGCTAATTACCCCTAATTACTCCAAAACTTGATTAGTGAATATTAGCAAATCTAGTAACCCAAATTGGACATTTTAAATTTCAGAAGACTCATATAGTCATTTAAAATCTATCTGTAAGGTTGGTTTAGTGTTTGAGTGATTAATTTTGTTAATCACTCACTAATCACCCTAAACCCTAATTAGGTCAAAACTTAGTCAAATTAGATCCAAATTGAGCCTACCACATGTCATTATGATCAGTGGACTATTTGTAAACCATAGCCACTGATTTTGCTTAATTTGAACACTAATTAATAAAGTTAGGTTTTTGACCCATAATTAAGAATCCCTTAATTAACCCTTAAACCCTAAATCTTGTATTGGCCATAACTTGGCCAATACTTATCAAAATTTAGCAATTTAGATTTTATGGAAAGCTTACTTAGTAAATAATAGGAATCTGAAAGAAAATTTAACTTTCACTTAATCAAATTACTAATTTGCCCTTATGAGTCAAATTCACTAATTTGATCTCATATGGCTTAATAATCACCCAAAATTAATTTAGTTACTGTCTAATCTTACATTAGACAGTAAGAATCATATTTCAAAAGAAAATTTTAGATTTTGAACCCTAGATCAAAATTTGATCTTTTGAACCCTTAAGGAAGGGCAAAATGATAATTTTGCCCAAATTTAGGGTTTAGCTTTCAAAAGCCTAAAATCATTTTATAATTATTAGAATCAGTAAATATAATAATTTATAGCTGAAATTAATCAAATCCAAGTCTAAATTAAATTTTAATTAAAATCTCGATCTTAGCCCTTAAAGAGATTTTCGTAAGTAAATTTTGAGTGATTCTCCTTCCTTAATCATTCTTAGATCTTTCCTTAGGTCTTTATAATATTAGTTAGAATGTGTGTCTTGAGATATACTCTTAGTAATTAAGAGCCTTAATTCTTAAGATTATGAATAGATCTTAAGTTAGAATTCATCTGTTGAGTAAATTAGGTTACTCAATAGGTAAAACCTTGAGTTTACTAGTTTATAGATTTTCTTAGTTTATTAAATGATTATTTGACCTTTAGACTTTAGAACTAAGAATAAAGATCTATCCTAATGAATTGATTTATCATTAGGATTTGCTCTAACTTAATATGTGAGATTGGATTCTAAACCTTAGACCTTTAGTTGTACCTTTAGATTAAGTGATTAGACCCCATCATCTGGAGTCTAATTCTTAATCTTTTCATCTTGATTTGGCTAATCAAGATGAGGTTGGGATAATTTTAAATTATAAAATTAGGTCGATGATTTATTCATTTTAACCAAATAGTCATCTTTTGATTAAGATATAGCTAGGACTTGGCTAGTCCTAACTATCTTCAACTAGTAGGATTCATGATTCTAAATTACAGTATGTGTAAGAATTTATGATTCTGAAACTTATGTAACTTAGAGTAGATAGAACGAATAAAGTAGACAATAACGGATATCACCTGTGTTTTAGATAGAGTTTTTTGCTCACTTTATTTTGATGCTTCGCTTACCTTGATTTTGAGCCTCTTACCTTGTGCACATATATTGGACATAGGATATTTGAAAAATATCTCATGTTAATTTTGAATTGCATACATATCATTCATGATTGATCGATGTTTTTAGTTTTTCAGTAAGTTGTGGCCTAACTAGTATGCCTCTCCAATCCTTGAGTCCGGCATAGCACGCTGGTTTGCTACTGTCGGTAAGTCTATCCATGCCTGTTGAAATAATTCCCAGGATGGCGAGAAATAGATTTTGTGCTCATATGACCTTATTAGTCAGAATTGGACGTGGTGAGTACTAGTTGAGGGTGGTTTTCTATACAGTGATTATTTAGTTCAGTACTTTCTGCCTTAGCCCATCAGGCTAAGAGGTTTCAGTCATATTCAGTTCAGAGCTTCTGCCTTAGCCCATCAAGCTAAGTGTTACTTTCTTTACTTATAGTTTGAGTGGCTTGAATAGCCAAGTCAATTTTTAGTATTGATTTACTATTTTATTTATGTATTCTATATTTCAGCATTTCTTTTACTTACAGTTTTCCTACACACTTTCCTAGCCTTGTTTCCATATAGGATGCTAGTCTTATTTACTGTTTTCATATACATATATAGGATGTTAGTTATGTTTTCAGTTTTATAATGTTTTACATGTTCAATTTCTGTTATGTCACTTAGCATAAGTTTGTTTTGATCATAGGCATGTTTAGGATTTTTTTTCTTTACAGTATTTATTTAGTTTTTCTTACCTGACTTTGTTGCAGTTACTTGGATGAGGTATGTGCTTACTTCCTAGTTGATTTAGATATAAACTGTCTGTTTATAACTTTACACCGTTCTTTTCTTACGCTTTCTGCACCTACTTACTTGTTGTACTGGTTTATGGTGATATTCAGTTAACGTAAACAAATTTTTACCCTAAAATATGCTTAGACAATAGTCTAACCAGTTTTTCTTTTGTTGGCTGGGGCCCTACCATTATGAAACTAATAATGGTAGGTTTTGAGTTTATTGGAATAGTTGATCCAGTGGAGAGCTTGCCTTTGGAGGAGGAGCCTGTGTTTAAAGACCCCTAATTTTAGTTTTTCTTTCTGCTTGTGAGATTGAGAGTTTTCTTTTCAGTTCTTTAAACTTATTAAAATATTATAATAATACAGGTTATTCATTTCTTTTCAGCACTTTTCTTATTCTAGATTATTATATTGTATGGATGAATGTTGTATTTTATGCTTCCGCGCTTTTTAGATTTTATTGTATGATTCATTTAGTAAGATATTTACTTTATGAATGGCAAAGTCCTTAGTTAAGTTGGATTAGAATGTGTGTCTAATCTAATTCTAAGTGAGGATCTTGTCATTTGGTAACCCCTCCACCGTAATTATGTTAACTTAAGAGTTAACAAGACCACGGCGGGGCAGGGTCGCCACACCTTATCTCCTCATTTTCTCCGCCAACTCCAGCCCTAAATCCCAATCGCTCGACCCCTCCTCCCATTCGCACGCAAGAACTCTCGAGTGCTGATACCCCCTCTCTCGAGCGGCCTCGCCTCTTCCACCTCTCCATCCCCACGTCCGAGTCCCTCAGCCGAGAGGCTTTCGCCGATCCTTCTCCAAGCACCCGCCGCCTCCTTCCTCTTGGCGCCAGCTCGCCCAACTTCGCCATCGAGCAAGGTATACCCCCCCATCCAGCCGAGAGCAGCCATCTCCTTCCCTTTCGGCTTGGCTGAGAGCTCCATCTAGCTCCATCAAGCCGGTTCTCTCGATCGAAGCGGGCGGCTCTCCTTCTTCTCATCCCGGCCGAACCTCCCTCCAAGCGTCTTCTTCCACGAACGTCGCTGGCGAGGTACTCACTTCACCCCTTCTTTTCTTTCATCTGTATGCGAGAGATAAGGAAGAAGATGAATTTCTTTTTGTATTGACCCCATCCATTTGTTTATTAAAAGTAATGTGAGTGGTTGTCACATTATTAAGTCCGTTTAATTTAACTTATAAATAAAAGTGTATGGTAGATGTTATTGAAAATATATTATATCAAATTAATAAATAATAATTAAATGTATAATGAATTGATATAGTCACAGTTTACTATACTTAAATGAATTAATATAATTTATTAATTAATTCAAATTCTTATGAATTGATTAATTTTAATTCTAGTAATCCAAATGGTATAAAATTTTATATCAAAAAAAAAAAAGGGTTGAATGATTGTTGTGGTACAACTAACATATAGATAAACTAGACTTTAGGTGCTTAATAAATTAAATAAAATAGTTCATTTATTCTAATATATATATACCACAAGCAAGAAATAATATGCATGTATGAATAGTTATATTTTTATCATAGATAACTACTCGAACAAATATAACTATAGTAGATAATCTAATGGCAGTAGGTTAGTTAAACTAAATAAGATTACTTAAATAATTTGATTAAATTATCATTTGGATTTAATGAATAATAATTTAACAGATAAACAATACATCTATATATAGTATTATGATTGGGTTAATTTGACTATTTAGTTACTCTTAAATATTAACTAACATAGACTAATTGATTGTATTAATCTACTAAAATTTAAGTAGTGAAATTGTATCTTAATTATTATAGTTTAATCGCCTTCTTTAATTAATTAAGATAATTAAAATGATTAACACTAGTTGTATTTAATAAATTAGTTTTGTAGCTAGATGATTTATTAATTGTTGCTAATAAATTTTATTTGATTAATGAAATCTTAAGATAAACGAATTAGTTAGTATCCAATAGTAATTAGTTCAATTTAATTTATTAATTAACAAGAAACATATAATATATATATATATATACACATATAATTGTATAAAGTGATTTACAACAGATCTGAAACTCATTAACAATAGGTGTAGAATTTCATTTAAATGATAAAGATAATCAAAATATAATTAAAGATAAGTTAATTAATAATTAATCTAGATAGTAAATAAAGAGGGAATTTAATTAAGCAAGAATGATCACATATTTAAATAGTAATATCACTTAAATAATTAGGATAATTAGCTTAATATCATTGAGCCTATTAAATACAATAAAATTCACTTAATATGAATGGTAAAAATGACGGATTGAATAGTAATGAGCGGATTAAATAGTAAAAATAGATGATCGAATAATAGTGGAATTATGAGTTGAATTACACATTTTCTTTTTGGTGCAAAAATTAAATACGTATTAAGATTCATGATGGGGACTCACCTCCCATCATGCCTTCATTATATCTTCTAATCTTTCAATTAAGCTTTTCAATCAAATTAGCTAAACTTCATAAGATTCCTCTAAGTTCTTTCTTTAGGATCTTTTACCTCACATTAGGACTATTCCTGAGACTAGGACTAGATCATAAGTTATAGTTCATTTATTGAATAAATGGATTACTCAGTTGATGAAACCTTGGTTTTATTAGTTGTTAAAATTGTATAACTTATTTTGATTATTTTATCTTTTAACTTTAGATTTAAGATAGGAGATTCATCCTAATAAGTTTGATTACTTAATATGATTTGCCTTAATTAGTAGATCACTATTATAATAAAACTTAGATCTTATGTCTTATTCTCTTGGATTATGTGATTAAGCCCAACCTCGTGGTGTTTAATCCCTAATCTATAGTTTAGAAGATCTTGATCAGATCTTAGATAGGATGTCTAAATTTACAAAAATTAGGACATATGATTTATTGATTTAATTTATAGTCATCATATGATTGAGCTAAATTAGAACCTGATCAATTCTAATCCTTTTTAACTTATAAGGATGACTTTCTAAGTTACACTCGATAGTAAAAAATGGTGATCATAAAATTGTGTAACTTGGAATAGTTATAATGGTTAATTAGAAAACAAATGATATCACCATATTAGCAGAGTCCCTTACTTACTTAATTTATTTTGTTGCTACACATTCTTTGATATTTGAGCCATTTTCCTTGGACATGTCATACAGGAGAATAGTGTTGCATGAAAATAAAAACTTAGAATATTAGAAAAATATTTGCATTTGGGTTCAATTTATGGCGGATTATGATGCACATTTACTCCAATGGACAGGGGTAAGGAGAGATCAGGATGCTTAACACTACTCATTGAGGAGAGTGTGTTAAGCTTGGAACCCATTTAGTCTTGCAGACGTGCTTGACTCCTCAGTTGTTTCTGAAATTGTCCACAGAAACAAAAGTAAAATAACTAAAAGATGTTGCATATTATTATCTGTCTTTTCAGTCACATAATATTATTGAGATATGTTGCCCTAGCCCAGAAAGATTATGGGATGGATAGATAGATATATATATATATATATATATATGAGCCAGATTGGCCAATTATTCTGATATGGCAGTTAGTACACAGATATTCAGATTCATGTATAGTTTTGATACTTGGCTTACTTTTCAGTATTTTTATTCAGTCAGCTATTCCTTTGTTCAACTTATATATATATTAGGATGTTAGAATTTTGCTGCTATTATATATATCATTGTTGAGTTAAGTTATTTAATTTACATATTTCTTTTGATCACCAGCATGTTTAGGATGTAGTATTTTCTTTCAGCACTTGTGTAGTTATTTATATAGGCCTACCCTGTTGAGCTTATATTTGAGGCATGTCTTAGCCTCTTTTTTGCTTAAATTATAAATATTTTTTATAGCTTTTTCTTTTCTTATTGTAAGTCGCTCCTATTTTTGATGTATTGTTGCTTAGGAAATGTAAAATGGTGATATTATAAAACACACAAAATTTTATCAGCCTAAAATGTACTTAGACAATTGTCTAACACAAGATTTTTCTCTTTTTTTTTAGCTAGTGTAACAACCCAGAAGTTGTTACATGTCAATTAGTGAATCTAATTGACTCTAAATCTCTTTCATCACTCTTGCAATAGAGTTAAAAATCTCCATTTCAAATTTCGTGCGATTTGGAGACCGTTTGGCAATTTCCAGCACTTCCTGATTTTCTATTAATTCTGAAGATGCCTAATTTAAATTGACTTCAGAATCAAAAACAAACTTCACCATTGCATTCCTCACACCCAAATTAGCTTGGGGTGAAATTTTGGTAAGTTTTGGAGAAAGTCAAAATTTCTTGATTATTTTATTACATTTTCATAATTCGAAAATTTAAAATAATTAAGATGACTTCCAAATTAAATTTTGACTTCATTTTTGAGTCCGTGATCCTCAATTTAGCTAAAAAAACAAATTTTCAATAATTAATTTAGAAATATATTATCATTAAATAAAACTTTTTAATTAATCAAATAAACTAATATATATATATATATATATTCAAATTAACACTCCATTTTTCTTTTCCTTATCTCTTATCTTTATCTCATCTGCCCTAATCCCTATATTCGCACGCGACCGAGACCTCCTTCCGAGATCGCCCCCCTCCTTCGCACGCGACGATCGACGCGTGGCTTCCACCGTGGGTTTAAGCCAATGGAAACTCAGGTAAGATCTAAACCCATACTTTACCTGTCTTCTTAATCGCCCAAACCTTGACCGAAATGGGAGAGATCGCGCCGAGCCTTTTCAAGCCGAGTCGCTCCATTTCATGGAGTTCTTCTTTTAGCCGCTTCTCAAAGAAAAATGGTACTCCTCCCGATTCTTCCTTCCTATTATGATTTGCATATGATCTATATTAATCTAGGGTTTATGAAATATTGGAAGAATATGTTATTGAATATTTTCTTTGAGATTTGTTCAAATGCTATTTCGAATCTCTTAGATTGCGGCTTCAAACTCATTTTCTTTTACTGTTTTGGCAAGGATATTAAGATGCTATCATATTAAAAGTAGTTTATTAATCATAAAGATTCATGTTGCCTAATTTAGATTTCGAAAAGCCAAAGTGACATATTGCTATTTAAATGCAAATTGTTTAGGGCTCTATTTGGTGGAATGAAGATCTAATCAAAGTTCTATATTCTACCTTTCCTATTATTATGTAATTTAAAGTGCATCTTGCTTATGAGAAATCACCTCTAATGACTGCAGTTTTCTTTCTCTTTTCTTTATCTTAATATCATCAAGATATTAGTGAATCATTAATTTGCAAAATCCTCATTAAGGAAAAGGAAACCAATTGTTTAAAAGCTGATATTTCTATTGGGCATAATTCTTTTAGTTAATTAAGAAGATGGGAAATATCTATGAATGATTTAGGTTCCCCATAACCCACAGAACTAATGGATATATATTACTAGTAATTTAAAAACTATCAAAGATAATTGAATTTAAGTTTATGGCTTATTCATCTTTGTGAAATACTGAAATAAACATACCAATATTTTGCCTTTCCTTTGCTCCATCATTTGACCATTGAGAATGCTTAATTTCATTGTTAAAAAATGCAAGTTTTTGGCACTACTCTTACTAATGTTATTATTAACGATGTAATGTTTCAAATGTTCTTTTCTTGGACTCTAATTCTAAGGTTATGAATTTATGTCAAAATACATTGTAAACAACAATATAATTATCGAAAATATTGTTTTTAATATTGAGTCCTCAATTGTTAATGCCATTAAGTTTAACATTGATGAAGTAAATGCTATTGTTCCTTGCATAGAGGATTGAAAATTTGCTATTTATTATAATTCATAATTAAACAGCTGGGCTGCTCTTCGTATCTTGATTACATATGCTTTGAATTAAATTATGATCTTTATCAATTGTGCAAAGAAAGGTTATCTTATATTGGATTCTTGTCATGCTACATATAATTGTAAAAGTAGTCAGTTCTAATAATACTTTGTTAGCAAATCATGTTGACATTGAGATAATTCCTTATATTATGCTATATTGTGTCTTTCCTAAAGTGATGGCAAATGCTTAACTGGCCTAGATCACTTTTTATGAGGCGAAAGGAATTATAGTCCATCAATTTGATCATCTTGATTATATGCTTCTCTTGGAGGAGTATGTGATATATTAATCCTTTCATTTTATGCAATGAGAATTTGAGATCCAAACCTTACACAAATACGTGAACAGTTGATAAAAGTGAAATCACAAAGTCTTACTTTGGTTAAGAGATGAGGAAGTTGTAAATAAATAATGCTATACTACTGTTGTCATTAATTTCAGTATGCTTCCATTGCTTTAGTTAAACTAAAGTAAGCAAATGCTATTGTTGCTGCCATCATAAAGTTTAGAATTCTGCTATGAGTTCTAGGACATGAATACTGTACTTTTGTTTTACTCTTGGTATAACTAAAATTATGCTGTATTACCATGCTTCTCCTTAAAAGTTGACCCTCAAATCATTCTGAAATAAAGTTCAATACAAAAATAAAAAGGGCACTTCATCTATTCTTGACACCCAAATAAATATGCTGAGTTACAGGTCAAACACAATTTTCAAAATCATAAGTATGACTTCTTATTTGATAATGAAATTATACTTGGAAGGTTTTGTAGTATTTATATCATTATATATTTTTAGCTAAGTTCACAAATAATTGTTTACAAATTTCAATATAGTTATCTTATCAAATACCTATTGAATAACAACTTTATACTTATATGCGAGTTGATTCACTTAGGAGTGCTCATGGACAACGAGAAATAAAAAGTATATGCTTATTTAATCATGCTCAGGTTCTCAATTTGGTATAGACTGTTATGATAATAGAATGGATTTGATGGCTATGTGGTAACTTTGGATGTTATGATGGATTGCTGCCTTATTATATGAAAATTAATGTGGTCAATTCTTTACTAAAGATTACATGATGTCTATACATTTTTCAATGGATCTTATTAAATTAATTTCTGCCCTTATTTTAATGAATAACTAAATGTTATAAGGTGCTATGCTGCAGTTTCACATATAAGTATAGATTTTTCTTCTTATTGTTCATACAGGTTGCGGTATCTTAAATGCTAAGTTATTAGGGCTGTATTTTGTGATTATAGGATTTATTTTAGCATCCTACTAATACTGGAAATAAATGGTCTATTTAAATTTTAGATATTAATATTGATTTTTGTACTTTGGGTATTAGAAAAAGGTTGAAAATTCTTTATATGTCTAAATATCAATGCATATGCTGCCATATTACCATCAATTATGTATCAAATCAATGGTTGCCATCAATTGAATAAGTTAATGAAATGCTATCTCCAGCATCACATGCTGCCATTTCTTTTATGTTATCAGAATAAATGCTGTTATACCTTGTCAAAAGAATCATATGCAATTGAGTTTAAATAAGCCAATGCTGTTCATTCATTTAAGGAAATATATGATGTCAGGTGATGCCATTAACTATATATGAGTATATGTATTATTGGGACATGCTTTACTAGATTCATATGCTGCACATTATCCTTAAGAAATCCAAATGCTATCATTACATGAAAGTGGAATAATGTAAAATGAGAAATAAATACTGTGATTTATCTCCTTAACATCACATGCTGCCATCATATGAGATCAAAAGCTTGTGATTAAATGCTATCACCAATTTCATTATAAATCATATTGCTGCCATAGAATGCAAATGTTATTCTTTAGTTCAAGATGAATCATTAAGACAATATTCTATGATTGCATAATGTAAACTAGTATCCTTTGAATGCTGGACATAAATGCTGTACCTTATGCGTATAGCAGAAAACTGCTACCTTCTCATTATAACTGCTTCTATTACTTTAGTTAAACTGAAATGATCAAATGTTGTCATTCATTTTTAAGGAAAATTAGGTGTGCCAGTTAGTTTATAAGATTCAAATGATGCATGTAAATAATGAATATTGTTATTTATTTCAATAAGTGCAAATGTTGCCATATAGATTAAGAATTCCAAATACTACTACTGAATTTGAGAAATTCATAAATTGTTATGTTCATCAAATAATATTTTGTATTTTGCAAAGATACAATATTGCCTTCAACTTATATGCAAATGCTGCCATACAGTTTAGATGAATTAAAATGCTTTTGTATTCTTTGCAAATATAAAAATTAGTTGTTATCACATGTTGTTTTTCTCTATTTACTAAGTTTCACTTTTGGCATCTATGAATTTCTGAACCCATAATGCTGTAATTTATAACTGCTGATTCACATATTAATATTTTCATAAATACTAACTTTAATGATGATTCTTTGTAGGATAAGTTGTAAGAATAATACAAGAATGCCAAAATTAAATGTTATCTGTGCAATAAACATAAAGTCACTGCTCTTATAAATTGCCAATTTTAGTCAGCATCTCTTTTTTTGATATTTAATACAGGAAGTAGATATTAAACTGCTTAGTTTGATTTTATGTATTTGAACTTTATTGTAGAACTGGAAATGAGTAATCCTATAAAAAGGATTGAACTCTATTTTAGAACTGGAATTATACTCTATTTTAGAATTGGAAATGAGCAATCCTGTAAAAAAGGATTGAACTCTATTGTAGAACTGGAAATGAGCAATCCTATAAAAAGGATTGAACTCTACTTTAGAACTGGAGATAGTCAGTAAAAATTGACTTATTGATTATGAAAATTGAAAATTTGAACAAAAACAAAGGAGACTTTGCCGAAATTTCTAAGAATTTTAAGACTTAGAAATATTTTAGAAAGCTTTAACATTCAAATCAAAATGTTCAATTCAATGGTTCATTTTTAATTTTAATTGAAATTAATAGCTTCTTTTCTTTTTAAGCTTTGGATAAGTTCTCCTTGTATTTAATGAAATTGTATTATCTTTCTAATTTCATTACAATTCCTTCTACTTTTATTTGAAATTGACTTTAGATTAAATATCTATAAGTCAATTTGAAGTTTGATTAACTCCAATAATAAAGTAGATTATTAAAATATTTAGATAACAAAAAGATATCACATACTTTATAATTTTTGTAATCCATTGAATGCTTGCATAGCTTTGAGCCTCATATCCTTGAATATATATTCAAGACTTTGGGCATAAATAAAGATTTTTCTTAAAATTTTAAAGGGGAAAAGCCTTAAGGCATTTAGAGTACAAATGAAAATGTTTACATTAGAACTTCATATTTTAGGGAGGGTAAATGTAAATATTCATCTTCCCCATTGTATCTGGTTAGGCAGACATGCTTAACTCCTCACCCATTCTGTTGTGTACTCCTACAGAATGAGGTATTTTTAAATGTAACTTTAACTAATAATATAAGAGATTCTTTTACAAATTGTAAGATCTCTTCATAACTGTTTAGTAATGCTTTCGAATCATAGTCTTAAACTATGATTATCTTAGAATGAGAATCTAAGATATTTCCTCATTTCCTTTAGCTTTACACTCTCTATTTTCAGTATTGTGTATTGCTTATTTCAGTTTAGTTTAAATACAGTGTATATTATTTAACTTCAATTAATGCTTTACTGTATGTTAATTGCTTACTCAGCATAAATCCTATTTGATCATATATTGCTTTCATTTTATGCACATAGCAATTTTTAGCCTTTAAAATGCCTTCCTTACCAATTTTCAGTAATAGGCTAGAACTTTATTAAAAATGAGTATTTTTACTCGACTTATTTCATACTGTTTTCCTTACAGTTATGTTTACTTTACTTTCTCATACTTTACAGTTTTAATAGCACCGCTGCTTACTTTGAATTGTAAATCATAAATTGTGATATCTTGTTAATCTAAAAATATAGCCAATTTTAAAATGTACTTAGACTGTTTAGTCTAACTACACTTTTCTTTTTCTTGGCTTTGCCCTATCATATTTAAATACCAAAATATAATAGATCAAAAGTCCCTTTTTTTTTTCAGATGATGCAGGTCCAAGTAGTTGAAGAACTTATAAAGAATTCTGCTTCTGCTTAATTTTTAAATTACATGTATAAGTGAGAGAGAGTGATTTACTTACTGCATTTTTCTCTTACTTTTAAAGTTTGTAATAAACTATTTAAGTTACTTTTGCCTACATTTACTAATCTGTGTTGTATCTTCTATAAACTGCTTGGGATGAATGAGTGGATTTATCAAATTTCTAGCATTGTAGATAATTGTAATATCGCATCTATATGTATTTTCACTTTCATTTATTTAACTTAACAAATGCTCAAAAAGAGACTTGGCCACTTAGCATCAACACTTGAATAATTTTCTTCTAATCAAGTGTTGGGTGCTAGGGTAACACCCCAATATCTGGATTAATCTTCTATTCAATTATTGGGGCCGTTACAGCTAGGGCCCTACATTTTGAAGCCAATAATGTCAGGTATTGAGCAGCTTGAGGATCATGTATATGAGGAGGAGCCTTACTTAGAGGAGGTGCAACAGCTTGGACCAGAGGATATTTAGTTATTATATGTGAGGATGAGCGTATTTTCACTTTTATTAACTTAAACTTTAAATTGATGTAATAATGCAGGTACTCTTGACTGTGTATTTGGATTTCTATGCTTATATTCTGAGTTATATTTCCTTCTATTTATACTATGATACTTGGATGTCTCATTTTTTTTAATGGCTTCCGCACTTTGTATGTTTTACTAGATAGTGACTAAGTTTTTGATTCTGTGCTTACTCTTTTCCTTATTAGATGGATTATAAATTTCATCACAATCTAATAATTAGTGAGGGGTTAGCCAGAGTGACACACCACCCCTTAGCTTAATCTTGTGGATTAAGGGGTGGGGTGCCACATATTATTCCAAAATCATTTTCTCAAAATAAAGTTTTGGATTATCTTCTTTACATGCATGTGTCAACAATATAGGATCCTTACCCAACACTACACCCAGCTGTCAATGTAATGGCCTTTACATATTTATCACTTCATTCAAATAACATAATTTTTATAGAATTCAAGTTTTTTAAGGAGTTCAAATCATATAATTTTGAAAAATTTTACACTATGGTCCTCAACTTTTCTCATTCATTGCTTAGTGCCATCGAAAATACATTTCATCCTATATATTTATAACAATACAAGTGATGCTGTATAATTTTCAATTCAATTTTCTTAGAATTCATAATCACTTTTCTTGTCATTTCCTTAAGAAAAAATATAAGCATTTAAATTCCACAAAAAATAAATGATTTAATAAACATTTTTTGATGAATCAAAGGCAAAGTAGTAATCAACATAAGTGTGGCGCCCTGCCCCCATTGGACTGAGGGCGGTGTGCCACTCTGGCAAACTCCTCACTTATCATTAAATTAGGTAAAATCATCAATCCACTAATAAGGGAAAGATGTGCTCATGATATAAATAAGAAAATCAATCACTAAGTAAATAACATCTCAGAGTGCGAAAGCAAGAAATATAAAATAATATTACATCCAGTTCCACCATAACACAGATAAGACATACAGCTCAAACTAAAAATAGTACAGTAAAGGAAAATACAATATATGAATTATTACATCAACTAAATATATTTAAATGAAATAAAAGTATTGCTCATCCTTACTAAAGAAAAAACAAACTAAAATTTTTTAATTTTGGGCTAAAACTCCTCCTGAAGTGGCTCTACCACAGATACTGGATCCTTCAACTGTCAGATTCTGACATTGTCAGTTTCACAATGTCAGGGCCCCAGCCCAAAAAAAGAAAAACCTTATTAGACAATTGTCTAAGTATATCTTAGGCTGATTAAGTTCATGTATTTAATGATATCATGACACTTTAAGCAAATATAATCAAACTTACTCATGCAAGTTTTTATAAAATAAAATATAAAAGAACAGCACTAAAGTAAATCTAACATTCTAACATGCTCATATACATATGAAAAATCAAGATTCTACAGAACATGGAAGGTAAATAAATGCTGCAGAAATAAAAACTAATAGTATAAAAGTACTGCTGAAATATATAAGGAAAAAGGCCAAAATAAATAATTTCAAAGAAAATACTGTGTAAAATACTGAAATAATACTGAAGGTAAAGTCCAAAATCAAGTACAAAAATATATATGAGATATTTCCCAGAGCTACAGAAATACCGAAAGGATACTACTATGAGATATTTCTCAAAGTATAATAATACAGACTTCCTGCTTCTAGGAGACATTTCCTAGATTAACAGCAATACTGAAAGGATATTACTAGGAGATATTTCTCAGAGTATAATAAATATAAACTTTTTGCATCTATGTGACATTTCCCAGATTAACAGGAATATCGAATAAAAATCATCTAGGGGACATTCCTTAGATATACAAGATTATAGAATATAAGCAGAAATATTGTGACAGTAAAATAAGCGAGACACATCATAAAATGAGACAGAGTAAATAAAGTTACTCTATATTATCAAGTGTGACAACGTAAGTAAGTTTATTCTAGATCATCAAATGTGGCAAAATAAGTAATGTTATTCTAAATCATCTAATAGCACAGTAAGTAAAATTCAGCAATTAGGAAATAAAATATGCAAAACATAATATGAATAACATTATACAGACTCTTTGATATCATTTGTTCTCTAATTTAATTGGTTCTAACTGTCTGAGGTTATACAAGCTTAGGATCTCTAACATCCTACTATCCAGTATAATCTCAGCACTACGGTGCTATAAGGTAAGGTAAATTTAATCAGTGACGTCTAATTAATGAATTCAGACGGTTTAAATTAGAAGCTAAAAGGAAGCTAGCCTCTCTAAAAGGTAAAAATTAGAAACTAATAAAAATCAAGATTTCATTCACTGGATAACCCATTTACACTACGAGTGAAGTCTAACCTAATTTTTTTGTCCTTATCCTTAAGGGAGAAATCCTAAAGAAACAAAGGTGAACACTCAAGCACTAACCTTAACTAATCTTAATTTGAAGCTTAATTGAATGATTAAAAAATTTTAGGGAAGGCATGATGTGAGATGAATCTCACATTATGAAGCTTATTACTTAATTACTTTGCATAAAAAGAAAAGATGCAATTCAACTTATAATCCTATTGTTATTCATTTTCCTGTTTACTATTAAATCCATTGTTTACTATTCAATCCGCTATTTTTACTATTCAATTCGTTATTTTTACTATTCAATCCGCTATTTTTACTATTCAATTCGTTGTTTTTACTATTCAATCCGCTATTTAGGCATTTTAACGATTATATTTCATCACAACTTCTATAGTAAGTAGAGTAAAAAAAATTATAACATTTATAGCCAACAACAACAAATTTGATTTGAAATATTATCTGTATGAAATAATAAAACAGCAGAAATATTTAACGCACAATTACAATGGTTGCCTAATCATAGGTCATTCAAATTGTAACATGCCATTACAAGAAGAACGATTTAATAGCAAACATAAATATTCCTTAACTTCAAAGTGATAAGTATTTTTAACTAACGAATTTCCAATTTATAGCGTAAAACATGGCATTATGCCACTACTTATTTTGCAATACAAAGCATGCGTTCAAAATCATAATTAAATATCAATAATTGTGTATTGTATCGCATTTCATTTTTTTGGGTACTTCAATATATAACATATATAAAAGCAGGTTCATTTTGTATATTTATGAGATATTTCAGAAATAAACTTTATATTCTTGCATTCGTATTCAAACTAAAAATAAGATAGTGAGCAATATAACTTCCAAGCAAAACATTCAGCTGAAGAAAAAGGTTGTCAGAATAATGAGCAGCATCAAATAGCTATTGCAAGTAGATAAATATATCTATTATTGAATAAGAGCTTTATTTAATATAGCAGCTAGAGTTAAAATATATTGTAGCAATATCATTCCTCATTTTTAGGTGCTGTTAGACGTGCTCTAAAGTAAAAGACTTTATAAGAATCATTTTTTTTTTGTGCAAAACTGATGAGAAATATGAAATATTATAATTAATCATTATAAGAGATATAAATATGTTAAATAATTGAGAATTAATGTCTTGCATGAATAAGATTTGTTATATAAAATTAGAAGAATGCATATTTAATATATTAATAGATTGACTCAATTCCTACAAAAAACTTCATATGCTTGGAAAAGAAAGAACAAATAAATAAAAAACAAGTTCCTTAAAGTATAGCTCAAAGCTAGGGGAGTTCAAGCCATAGTGAAAGCTAAAAACCATGATATCTATACACTTGATTAACTTCTTGGATCCCTTTAAGCATATGAACAAGTCTTGGAAAGTCATCATGAAGAAAATTCCAAGAAGAAGAAGCGCACTACATTGAAAATTCATGTAGAAGAATTTCAATGAGAATAAAGCAATGATGATGAGAAAGACATGGACCTAATGACAAGAAAGTTTAAACCTTCTCAAAAAGAATACAAGATAGTAAGAAGAGCACCATTTCAATAAGAACAAAAAATGAATTTTCTAGTTCAAATTCTAAATTTATTTCTAGTGCCCTATTTATTGTCAATATAAAGAGAAGAAGCACATTCAAGCAGATGGTTCAAAATTAAAAGAAAAAGAAAAAGAAAGACACAAGACGTCATTCATTTAGGCAAATTTTGATTCAAAGGAACAAACAAACATGTGTTTTATGGCAAAAGAAGATGACAAGGAAATTTATTAGATCTCTTAAGAAAATTTAGGATAAATATTAAAGAATTAATATAAGAAAAATTGCATGATTACATAATAATGTTAAAAAAATAACAACAAAAAAATTAATAGAAGAAAAATTGCATGGACTATATAAATTAATGTTAAAAAGAAGACAAAAGAACAAGAAAGATTATTAGAAATAAATTCAAAAAAAAAGTTCTTAAAAAAAAAATAGATTCCTTAAAGAATCTTTTTTTTTTTTTGAATTTATCCTAAATACAGCATGTCGCTCGCAGCGGGTCATTAGGAGTTTGGAAAGGCGACTTGGAGCGGACGGCGACATGCTGTAGCTGCGCTAGGATGATAGCTATGACTTGAGCTGTGTTTGGCTAGACGACGACCCGCTGCAAGCGACAGCTTTGAACAACTTGTGAGGAGAACGGGACTAGAAATGGAGATGCACAAAATCACCCTTATTTATGCTCAGTCCTTAAAATTAATAATGAATGGCACAAATTACAATTGAGTTCAACATAACAATTTTGTCCGCTTCATGTTCAAATTGATAATAAATCTAGCTCACATTCAATAAAATAAATGATTTCATGACTAAATGGATCCGGAGATACCAATCAAGTCAAATATGAATTAGTAGTGTGACAAAGCCACGTAAACAGGATGAACAACAGCTCCTATTAAAATTCATTGCATGATGCTTTTAGTTATGCATGTCCATCCTAACTCCTAACATGCTTGTAGGACAATCTCATTTAAAATATATATACATATATATATATATATATATGAGGAACGCAACGGCGAAGTCGGATTTTGATTCCGACAAGTATCTAATTTTCTCATTTTCCGGGTATTAAATATTATTAAAATATTCGACAAAATTTTGACGACTTCAGATTGCCATCAAAACATCACCCCTACCTATTTTGGAGGCAATGAGCGCAATTGCGAAGTCCGGTTTTCGATTTAAGGTCAAAATAAATAGATAAATTTCCAGGGTTTCTGGATTTTACCAAAATCGGGATTTAATTTATTAGACTCTTGATTTGAACTGGATCTTAGTGGAATACTCATAATGACTTGATTAACACTTATGATGAAGATTAAGACTGAGATTAGTCCTAATTAACTAAGGTAACAACTTGAGTTGTTACAATAAGCAATTACATTATATTGAAGAAATGATAAAGATCCCAGACACGTATATCCGCCCTTTCTGAAAAAAGAGATTGAGAGGGAAACGACTAATGAATTTTAAATAGGAAGAAACAAAATCATACCAGTGTTGAACAAGTGAAATCGAAAGGGAGGAGAAAGATCGACAATGAGTAATTAAAATTTCTAGCCTCACTTGATGTAAAGCATTAGGGATTGCACCAACGGTAGGTGTCCATCGCGTGCAGGAGGCTAATCGCTTCGATTGAGAAGGAAAAGTTTATCGTCCAGGTCCCCGATGAAGAACGGATCGCGAGGATCCGTTGAGGGGAGGAGCTCGCAGATTGAAGAGAGGGTGATGTCCAACTCCCGATCGAGGATGCCAAAGGAAGAAAAAATATACAATCTTTTCAAGTGTTCATTTTCTCCCATAAATACGATATTTTCAAATTCTTTTTTTTATTATTTTTTAATTCAAAAAACTAAGAAAATAGAATTGAAGAATAAGATTGTTTTGAGCATGCATTGGACTATACTAATATAGATACATAAAAGGAAGAGAGCAATAAAATTACTTGCAAAGTGTACTCCTATTAATAATATGTGTATAATTTATGCTTTTGAATCTTTAGCAATTTCTTATTTAATACATTCATTAAGTGTGTGTCGAGAATCCTTATTCGTTGCACAACGACGACGATGACGAATGTGAATTTCTTGCTGCTATTGCAAAATGTTGCGATACCTGAACGCTGGCACGGGAGAAATGCTTGTGAAATGTTGATCATGGCGGCTTGGCTTTCGAAGCTTTCGTCGGGATCGGCAAATGGTTCGAACGACGATGGCTTGGATTAAGCCGATGACTCTTTGCAACGCCTCCGTCAAATGGATCTAAAAAAGGCGAGAACTGTTATAATACTTTCAAATATACTTCATCCGGTGCCCCCAACATTATTAAATTACTTAAAATTAATTATGATCATTAAAATACTTAAAATTAATATTTAACTTATAATAATTAATAGATGGTACCTTTTTTCTAATTTTCTAAATAGTGCTTCGGGCTTCTTAAAACCTCGCATTCCTTTCAGGTCTCAACTGTCGGTTTTTTTTTTCTTCTTCTGCGCATTCTTTTTAGCTTTTACTTATCGTTTTCCTTATTTATTTTGAGCTGTGCAGTAAACTTATAACTAGCATAAGAAAAATGTTTTAATACCTAATAAATATTCTATTATTTTTTTCTAAATTATTATTAATCTTTAATAAAATTTTAATCATAATAAATCTTATTTATATGAATAAATTACTTAATTTTAAGTACATTAACGAAGGTAAAATATTAGATAAGATATATTTAGAGTAGTTTAGCAGCTTAGCATAAATAAACCAATCCCATCGCAAAAGCCGAAGCAGGTTAAAAAAAGCCAACCAAACTGAGAAGCTAATCAATGGCGCTTCAGTCCCTCCTCCTCATAGAGCTCTTCCTCTTGCTCCTCCCACTCTCCACCTCCGCCGCCGGAAATATTCTCCTCACCGGCGACATACTTCCCGCCGGCAACCACCTCTCCGCCCGAAACGCAGCCTTCTTCATCCACAAGAACTGCAGCCTCTCTCTTCACCACTCCGGCCGCCTCCGCCGTCTCTTCCACTCCGCCAGCCCTGCCAGCAGCTGCGCCCTAACGCTCTCCCCCCGCGGCCAGCTGCTCTTCCAAGCGCCTGACGGCCGCGCCGTCTGGTCATCCTCGAGCCCCTCCCAAATTGACGGCCAGTACGCGGCTATCCTCCGCCCCGACGGGCATCTAGCCGTCTACGGGCCCTCAATCTGGTCAACGCCTCCCCGTCGCTGGAGCGCTGACCGGTCAGCCAGCATCATGTTCTCCAATCAGGTGCTGGCTGAGAATTCGAAGCTGGGCGGTCTGGCCGTTAGGGCTGACTGCGCGCTGCAGCTCGCCTCGGATTCCGAAGAAGGGGTTGTTTGGGAGGGCGGCGGGAAGGGCGGCGGGAATTGCTGCTTTCTGAGGCTCGACAGCCGCGGTCAACTCGCTCTGGTCGACCGCCGGTTCGAGGTCGTGTGGGCCAGCGAACCGGCGGAGGAGGACGGGTTCTATGTGCTGTTCGTGATGAACCGCGGCCAGGCCGCGGTTTTTGGACCGGAGGTCTGGTCCACGGCCCACGACGGCTCTTTTTCGTTTTGAGTAATATTTAAATATTAAAAAATCTCAATTATAATTTTCGTCTTTTTTTTGTTTTCTTGGTTTTTGAGGGACGCGGGGATCGCCCGCGGCAGGGGGTGGTGGGGCCAAGTTCGTGTTGTTGAGCTGTAGGCCTTATCCTCTATGATCGATTAGTTTCCTTATCAAGTTATCCTTTCACGAATATTCCTTGGCATCTTATTCGCTTTTTTTTAGTAAAGCATTAATCATCCATAAATAAATAAATAATTTATCTTTTTCAGTATTTTTAATTTGAGTATAAATATAAGTTATATGATAGTATATATATAGATAATTTAAGAGGAATTCTATTTAGAACAGTTGATATGGCACTCAAAAAAATTTATCTAATAAAATTTAGACATATTTTTTTAAGTTTATATTGAATGTACTAAAAAAAATTTTATTGAATGAATTTTTTTAAGTATCACATCAATGAGTATAATATTTTTAAAATTTAATATGTAAGTAAATAATTAATTAAATATATTTTTTTATAAGATTTATATATAAAAATTAAAAAAATATTCTATTAGTCTTTCTTGTGCTTTTTAATACATATTTTTATATGAGCATAATATTTTTTTTTTATTTTTAGTGATTTCTTATTTGCTAGATTAAATATATTTTAATTTTTTTAGAATTATTTTAGAGTTAAATATTGTAATTTTTATTTAAATTCTAACTTAGAAAATAAAAATTTGTGAATTTTTTTGTGGCACATTCTTTAGCAAATTTAAAGAGTTAGCCAATAATATTCACTTTTACATTTTAAATTTAATTTATAGAGAAAAAAAAAATTTTTTTTGTTCATAACACAAAAAATTAAATAATTAAAAGATAAATTTTCTAAAACTTCAATAAATTTAATATTAAATTTTTATGAGATTATATATATATATATTT
Organism: Gastrodia elata; assembly: GCA_016760335.1. NCBI lineage: Eukaryota > Viridiplantae > Streptophyta > Magnoliopsida > Asparagales > Orchidaceae > Gastrodia > Gastrodia elata. The sequence continues at coordinate 21,867,056 of CM028672.1, read as the reverse complement.
AGAATTTATTTGAAATAATATTTTATTTTGTCATGGAGTTTAATATTTTGATATGCTAATAACATTTAATTATCAATTATTTATTATCATAAAAAGTAATTATAAGAAATTTGTATATATTTATAATTTAGATTTATCACATCAAACGATAGTTTTCGTTTAGGGTTTATGGTTTCGTTATTTAGGATTTTTGGCTTCATCGTTTATGGTTTCTTGCTCATCATTTACTGGCTTTTAGCTCACTGGTTTTGTCGTTGACTGGCTTGATTCGTTCTCGCCGATAAGAATAAAAGGATAATTGTATCAGTAAGAATAACTTGGTGTTTTATTTTTCAGTTTTCTTTTTAGCGTTAAAGGTTGAAGTTTTCATCTCTAAAAATCAATTGTTAATTTATTATCACGTTCATTAGATGATATTATAAAAAGCAAAACAAGTTCTTAATAAGTTTTTATTTGATTTTTAAAAAAATCTCTAAACACTATTGTTTTTATTTTATATTTTTAACTCTATACTCTAAAGTCAGATTATTAGTTTAATATTTATCATCATATTCATTAGGTAGAATTATGAGAAGCAAAACAAAATTTAACAAATTATTATTTGATTTTAAAAACACAATTTTCTTTCTATAACATAAGACAACAATATTCCATTTAAAATAAATGTTTAGCTAAACCATGGAAACCTTATATTTAAAGAAGTTAAGTATTGGTCCTTTGGTTATAAATTCTTATTTTATAGTTTTTAGTAATTATTTCCTTATTATTCATTCTGTGTGAATTGATCCTGATCCGCTTAAAATAAAATTGTAAATAGATAACGTGATATCCGCTAAAATTACAGTTAAATTGTACTTAGACTTTTAAAGTTTAATTTATTTTTCTTTTATTAGTTGTGTCATACCATATTATAAATTAAATATAGTAGATCAAGAGCTTGGAGCTGAAATTGTAGCCAAAGGAGAACCTACTCAATAGCTAGCTGTGTGTTGAAGACCTTTAAATTACTTGCATTTTTATTTTTGAATGTGAGGATGAGCATTTAAATTCCTCAATTTATAATAATAATTTTTATATGATATTCAGATTATTCTTTCATGTTGTATATTTCCTTATTATGAATGATGTATATTTAATTATAATGTTTGAGTTTCCTTCTATGCATAGATCTGCATATATTTATAGTGGGTTATAATACTATAATCCAGTGTTAAGTACTACTGTAACACCCATTGTTAGATTAATATATCAAATTTAATAACGGAGCGTTATAGATTATGAGAAGCCAAATGATATTTTTCCCTTGAGTGCAGTAGTACATTTTCAGTGCTGTGTCGTGATGGAATTAGGTGCTGCAGCTGAAACTCCATGTGGCGGTGGTGTTGGGTCCCACAGTTGCAGCTGCTACTACCTGTGTTTATTGGTGCTACTGTGTTTTTTTGTCAGATGCTGCAACTGCATTTTAATTACTGTGTGATGGTGATGTTGGGTGCTGCAGCTACAGCTCCTAGTAGCAGTGGTGTTGAGTGTTGTGTCATGGTGGAATTGGGTGATGCAGTTGCATTTTCAGTGTTGTGTCGCGTTGGATTTGGCTGCTACTGCTGCAGCTTCATGTGGCGGTGGTGTTGGCCTGTTAGATGCTGCAACAACTGCTATTGCAGGTGATGTTGGGTGTTGTTGTGTTTTTCTCTGCTGTAACCATTGCCGTCTCTACTATGTTTTTCTTCTTTTGTTGATATATTTGCATTTGTATATACATGAAGAGGTTAAAAACTTTGCTAATAAAACAGTGTTAAGGTGGTGGTTGCTTATAGTAGAATTCCAATTAACCAACTTGCATGAATTTTCTTGTTCGTATTTACCAAAACAACTAAATATTTCAAGCATGGGATGCTACAAAATTTGAAAAATTGAATAGAATGCAATTGCTCTCAATGTATAATTTTCAATCTATGTTTTGCTAATTTGAGTAACATGTCTTAATGTAGTTGCCTTAGTATCATTTTTTTGCTCTATGCAATAATGTTTTTTCGCCTAGCATTTAGTAGCATAAATACTTCTATGCATTTATTTCGTGTTGAACTTTCTAAACTTGCTTGTGATGTGAATGTATATCATTTTAAAGAGGAATTGCTATTTGCTGGTTAATAAAAATTATTTTTTTCTATAAATTATTTTTACTCTCTTGTTGTTTAAGTGTTCGAAAAAATGAATGTAAAAAAATAATTCACAAAGATTCCGCATATTGATATTTGAAAATAATCAATATCATATTAAACTATAAATTTGTAGACATTCTACATATTATTTTTTTATTGAACATTCATTGCATACATTTTTTTTGTTATACAAATTGTATTAAAATTTAGAAAATTAAATTTTATAGAAAATGATAATATATATATTTATATATTACAATATTAATATATTTTCATGCAAAAAATAATCAATTTTATAATTTTTTTTTCATGTATATTATTTATACTCAATATTTTTTAAATAACTCATTTTTAATATATATATTATTTATTATATTATCACGATTCAACCCGATTTGACATAAAAACCTTAAATCTTTCTTGCATCAACGGTTTGACCTCACTTTCAGCTGAATTCATTTTATAAATATTAATGAATAATACATGTTTTTATATTTTCATGCCTTTTTAATTATAAAATTAACTTTTTAAATAAATGTAATTAAGAATTTGAATATTATAACATATTAAATTGCCAAGATTCATTTCTAATATATATATATATATATATTAATATGCATTTTGTGAAAGCTTACTACATTTTATTTTATTTTTTTCTTTTATGTAACTTTTTTATGATGTCATACTTATACCAAAAATGAATACTTAAAGAGTTAAAGTTCCAAATATTTAAAATACATGGGTACTTTTAGTTCATTGTAATTTAAGTAAAAAATAATGTAATTTTTGGAATTTATAAATTTTTTGTGCTTTCTATGGGCTTTTCAAAGTAGTTATATAATTAAATAAAATTAGATTTTAGTATTTATATTGGAAGAAATAAAAGTTTCAAGTTTAAAATTAAGATTTTGGTACAATAAGTTATGTTAATTGAAAAAATAATATTTAATAGTAAAATATTGATTATATTCCTTAATACATAATGTATTGATTTAAAATTAATTGCATCACTTAATGGTTAAATTAAATCTTAATTTATTGTTGGAATTAAGGAGTTAATTTATAATGTAATGATTAAAAATAATTATATTGATTAGTTTGATACTTGGTGTCATGCTCATTGCCTGTCCTTAATGAGTTAATTAGTATCTTATTTTCTTACTCTCTAACTCCCAAGGCTTCAAACTCTATACATCTCTTATAAGAATCCTCTAAAGTCTTTGAACCATCAACTAAATCCTCGTACCAATTCCAAACTCCACCATTAATTTCACCCCCAAATTAAAGTTGTAGACACATCCTCCTTTATTGTTGAGGCTAAGGTTCTTCTCACTGATCTTGAAAGTCATTACAGCAAAAAATATGATTATATTTGATTGATTGTGATGCTTTCAATCTTGTTAACACCATTAAATCAAGGACTATGGGGGATTGGCATTGTTGTAACATTATTAATAAGAAATTTCAACTCCTTAACGAATTTACTTTTTTTATTTTCATACATTTGGATGGAGGCCAATCAAGCTACTAATTGGTTGGCCAACCATGGCATTGATACTGACAATTTGAGCATTTTGCAGCCAGATAACTTGCTTTTACATTTGCGAGCCCTTTGTCTACTTGGTAAAACCCAACTTCATTATATTTGGTTTAGCCTCAGCTCTAGTTGTTTAGTGTAGTTGTTTGGTTGGTGCAGTGGTTGTGACTATGGTTCTTGAGTTGTTGGTCGCTTTGTTCATGTGTTTCAGCACGAGATTTATTGGGATCTAACCCTGCAGATAAGATTAATTCAGTGGTGATTTATCTTGTAGCAACAAGCACACTGTTCCTGGTTCTCAAATTCAGGTTTCCTGAGTTTAAAGTAGTCGCAGCATATTCTTAGTTGTCAACCAATTATAGTTGTTGGCCTTAATTAGCTCTTAACTATTTTTTTTGGAGGGGGTGTTGTTGCGCTTTGGTAGTTCTCTGGACACCTTGAAACAGTTCAAAGGTGCAGTGGTAGAAGACATTTATAAATTACACAAATTGCAACCAATAGAATGCATTTAATACTGGAATATCACTTTCAGAGTACCTATTTGGTTTGTTTAGTTCATAGTTTTTGTAATTTTCCTTTGCTTATCCCCATTCTGTAGTGTTTGTTTGTGGGGTATTATTTTACTTTGTGCGCGCCACTACACCCCAACCATAGCCCCAAAAATTTTGAAAACATAAACTTTCTGCATGCATCCTTTTACATAAATTTTGACACTTTGGGCAGTGAAATCCAAGATAAGCACAGATGGAATTTTAACTCTTAACATGTCAAGAGTTTAATCCCAAGGCTCCAACCACTAAGCCACAATACCATTCACAGCAACTTTTTTTCATTAACATCAACCTCTCAAAAGAATTACACAACTGTAGAAATAAGTATCATGTTTATATAATTTTTTTTTTAGGGGTGAAAACTCCACCAAACAACTTAAATACAGACATTATGACCTTTTATACCATGGGGGAGAGGCTATGAAGGGTTCAAAATCCCATTTGTCATCTGCTATGAAGGGTTCAAACTTTTTTTAAAGTAAAGGGTGAAAACTTCACCCAAACAATCTAAATACAGACATTATGACCTCTTAACTATATCATGGGGGAGAAGCTATCAAGGGTTAGGGTTATTGACGATATATATATATATATATATATATATATATATATATATATATGTATGTATATATTTATATATGTATGTATAAAAGAATCAATGTGCACAATGCTACAAGAAGCCATTCTACGTTGCTCAAATTTGCCGAAATAATAAAGCTCAGGTTGGCTTACCCGATTTTTTCATGTTTTCGAGAGAGAATTGGTACTACGGAATAGCGACAAAAGCCTCCTGTTTCATTGTCATCAAATTATTCTCAATGTTACGAAGCACAGGTCGATATCTGCACAAATAATGAAAATGAAAGCATGAGAACAATATGTAAGCACACACAGTGTTATATATATATATATATATAAAAGCATGAAACATGCACAATGTATGGGCAGTGTCACATAAAAAAAAATAAATAAATAAATAAAAAAAAAGAGGAAAAGGCAAAAAAAAGATTTTGAAAATTTTAAAAAATAAAATCTAAAATCAAATGCATTTTTTCAACGCGATTTTCAGCCCAATATACGAGGCAACAACATACATAAAAGAGGAGCAAATAATAGAATGTTTGCACTGGAGATAGAGAGAGAGAGATAAGAGAGTTACAAGCGGGTGAGATTGCTGTATGCTTGCGCCGAATGTTTGAGTTCAGCTGAAAGCTTCATGATCTCTGCTAACAGTGCCTCCGCTTTACTTTGCTCTTTAGCAAGCTGCTCCTTCAAGAAAATAATAATAATAATAATATCAATCACACTAGGTGGGGTGGGCTACATGAATTCTTTGTTTCTATTGTGCATGATCAAATAAAAGACCTTCTAAACTAAGTTAAGAAAATAACTTTTAGAAAAGGGTATTTCATATAAACTTGGATTTTTAGAGCATGAAGGCTCTATACTATATGCAGTATAGTACAGAACATGTTTGGCTCCACCATTACACACAATTATTTAATGTTAGTTTTATCATACTTTTAAGACACAAAAGTTCTACAGGCCCATGTGCATCCAAGTGTTTTTTTAAAACAGATTACAGGAAAAGTTTTGGGCATATGTGTCGGTGTCTAAAAAGTGTCTAGCATGACACAACAAGCATGTTGAACTGTCTTATGCATCAGAGTTCCAAGACAACCTTCTCTGAGGTACGCTCAACCAGAGTTACTCAACATTATTATAAATACACTAATTTCTCATTATACCATTTCATGTATATCCACTCATCCACTTAACATTCACATCTTTAATAACGCATTTATCAAAATATACTTTCTTTTGAACATTTCATTTCATCCCTACAGTGTTGGCCAAATAGTAGTTCTATAAAACCTTTTTTTTTTTTAATTTGACGGGGATTTATTGCTCAACACCTTATAAGTATTCCTCTATTTAATCTAAGATGCTTAATTCCTCTTATATATACCACCCTTTTTTTGTAATTATTTTGTATGACAGTCATGATATTAAAATCTCTCACTTTTCTTGATAATATGATTTTTAATTTCATATCCTTAGTACTAAAACTATGATTATGATTGAACTTTTGTTTAATATATATTCCATTTTGGATCTATCAAGACAAACCCTTTACACTCAAAGGTTGTTCTCTATAACTCAAGTATCACTTTAACCCTATCTCAAGTCTTGTAAATAAAAAGAATATCATCTGCAAATAGCATATACAGGATACCTCTTGAATGCACTTAGTAAAAATACCAATAATTAATGCAAAGAGGTACAGACTAAAATTGCCTGTTCCAGGATAAGTTAACTTTTTCATGGTAGATATCCAAGCAAAATGATGAAGAATCTACTAATTTAAAATAAAGGAGAACATTATGCTACCTCACAAATTCCCCCAGACATACCAAATAATAGTAAAAATTGGAGAAAGAAGGGATAGAAAGAAAAGCTGTAAAAACTAACGACCACCAATACCCTTTTTCCAAGTCGGCAATGCCAACCTTTTAACACTTATAGAAATTTTTTGAAGCATTCTACTATTAAAATATTATTTAGAGAGAGAGTACCACTAAAAAATTTATAATTTCAACCTCACATTTCCAAATTGAATGACACCGCATATCTACTCAATAATTAGAAGAATTCTTTAAGATTGAAGAAGCGACAGTGTTTTATTTGTAAATATTATAGTTTGCATGCTAGATAAAAAAGCAATAAAGTTTTGGGTGCTCCAATGATGAAGATTCCTATAAATTATCATGTTTGCATAAACGAAATTCAGAAAAGGAGAAGGCCAACTGACCTTAAGAAATTGGTTTTCAGATGCCTGTTCTTGAGTAAAGATGTTATCAATACTTATCGCACTGTTATCTCTTGGCTGCATTGCACTAAGTTGCTCTGATCTAAGTTTATCAAGGAGGAGACGAAGTTCTTCATTATGTTTCAAACACTCTTTCACCTATAAAATATCATTTAAGCAGAGTAGAAATGAAAGCCTAGAAAATGGCTCAAGAGATAAAAATCAAAGAGCTTGAAAAAGATAATATATAAAATAAAAATAGTTCTCAAAAATGCATCACTGACAAAAACAATCCGTTTCTTACATAAAAATTCCAATCTTTCATCTTTATTTACATCTGCAACTTGGTCATATAATAGATTAACATTAGCAGGCATAAAAACCAAGCAGTTTCATTTTTTAGTATATTCTTTCAACAACGTATGCACCTTAACTGATATAAGCAACACAGCATATAAAAAGTGCATACTAAATATTTGAAAATTTCTAAGAAATAATTTGCATAGAGGGATATTTACTAGCACAACACTCAAATGGTTGATATTTGCATATAAAACACCCAAACTTTGATACTTGCAATTTTACCAGGTAACCTTACGCATAAAAACTCGTAAACTTGCAATGATTGGAAGGACCTAATTGGGATGATAATTTGGTAAGTGATATACTTTAGTGTAAGATGTGCAAATAAGCAAGATTTGAGTGTATGTATGAAATTACCCCACATAAAAGCATAAAAGTACCTGATTTTCCCACTGCGCAGCATGTTTAAGTGCCTCTTGGTGTGAAACAAGAAGATTGGAATTCTCCTCAAATAGCCTTTCAATCTCAGAAGATTGCGAGTCAATCTAAGTCATACTTGCAAAATCAAGTATTAGACAAAGTAACATAGAAACCATCTTTAGCACCATTTAAAACGGAAAAGGTAAATCACCTCTGTTAACAGCTTCTGACGGCTACTTTCAAGCCTTTCCACCATAACCGCCATATCGTGCAATTGCTTCTCAAATTTTTCCTTGTCTTGCTGCAAAAAAGACACACAAGAGAATAAAATAAAGACAACAAAACTAATCTGTTATTCTAGCAACTTATCATTTTGGTTCAAACAATTGACAAAATTTACAATAAAAGGCTAAAATGAAGTTGGAATGGTTTAAAATCTGTTAAAGAGTTCCATAATCATTAATAAATCAACGTATCCCAAGCACTATTTCAGATTCTAAGATAATTTTTCCTCTATGACTTGGTTCTCTTGTTAGCATGCACAAAGAACAAACTAGTTTTCAAACTCAACACTTCGCAAAACAGCAAGCATAGTGTTAAACCTTTTCGTGAACTACTATGACAGAAACAATTTTAATATGTTGTTCTACATATATCTGCATTTCTAGGTCCATAATACCTAATCTATCATACTAATTATAAAAAATATAGCCCTTGCTTTCTTACTGTGCTTATTGTAAGAGCATGGCAGCACAAAATAAAATTGTCGTATTTAAATATAGTTATGCTAGTAAAAAAACATTGTAAGCATAACACAGCATAATACTAGACAAAATACAATATCTTGGCTTAACAAAATGTTAAAGTTGAAAGATAAAACTAATAGCAGACTCACGTCAAGCTTTCTAGATAGTATCATCCTTAAGCCAAGTACTAGAGAGTGTTGTTTAACACACATATCAATAATAATTGAATTATACATGGGTATCTATTACCACAGAATTGAATGCATGCATAGTTATATATTACCATAGAATTGAATGCACGCATAGTTATTTATTAATAATCGCAAGAAACTAAATTTTGGAGCACTGATTTAACACATACTTGCCTAGATAATCATAAAAATGATAATTAATGCATGCATAGATATCTATTACAATAGAAAAATAGAGCTGTAAGAATAATTTTGTAAGAAGCATCATTACAAATTGCAATGGAACGTATAGTTCACTGATACCAAAGTACCCATACTTTATGATAGAGTCAAATCTCATCCTTTATATGCATATAAGAAAAACATGAAGCTTAACCGTTAGTGAATATTAATATAATTTACCTGGTAAAATGCCTTTCTATTAACTAAACCTGAGGCGTCTTCTGCAAAAACAAAATTTATTAAGTTCATGAATCCATATAAGGCAAAAGATTTTAAACATTAAATTAAGTTAGATGGACACAGTTTGGTATATAAGGTAAAAATTCATATTAGCAAACTACAAAAGCAGTAAAAAAAAAGGTAACAAAGCTTCAGGGCGTGTCTCCTAATAAGTTAGTGTTATCTACAAAAACATCAATTATTTTATATAGTTTCATTTTATTTGGGTGCATCTATAAGATGACTAACAACATGTTCAATGGTTGCACTTGGACCACGAGAATATCTATCAAAAAATTATACCCTAGCACAGTAGTCCTACAAGCTCCTTGCTCAAGCCTTACAGCTCCTTGAAAAAATGTTCCAGCGATATCTTTATTCAGCTTTTGTTCAGCATAGCCACCACTTACAATGACTGCTATAATACAATATATCATTCCTGAAAAATAAATAAATCAAGGACACCCTTCTGCTTCAATTTTTTCACAAATTCACAAGCAATGGGGCATTACAGATTGTCTACCTCTCCCTCAAAGCCTGCATATCTGCAACATGCACCTGCCTTCTAAGAATTAAAATGTTGAATCTAAGTTCACGGGCAATAAAACTGAGACAATGTGGAAGTTGGATTAAGAAAAATAATCGATGCAAGCAGATTTGTTTTCCATTGGTTAAAAGTTAACATTGTTTTACTGTCACAGCTCAGAGATAGGAATGTCTTCTGGTGTTCTCATCTCAACATTGTAAATCAGTACTGACAGAAAAAAAAGCTGCTTTTTCTACCAGGATAGAGAAAAAAAAATCAGACATTTTGAAGCAAGTTCTATTTTGAGTCCATGAACTTCAATCTATCTTTAACGTGATTTCCGTTCAGCTACCATCTGAAAATTTGGAAAATTTGAGAAAGGCTTCTGTATAACAAATATGTATATCTTATTGCCAACTAGTGCTCACAAGTTTGAATCCAACAACAGCCATTTTGTCATAAGGAATAAGAATGTATGCACCAACACAATTTTTAAAATCAAGACGCAAAGCAAAGCATAAACAAATTGTTCTCATAAAAGAAGGCAAGCGAGTCCTTGATTCTCCACAGTACATCATGCTCCCGCATCATACTAGTTGCACATGTAGAAAGTTGAATGAAAATCACTTATATTATTGAAATTCAGCGTATATAAACATAACCAATAAGTTAAAGTATACAATAAGTATCCCTTAAAAGTTATAAAATGTGTCATCCTTCATAAAAGAAAAAGAAAAAACTAGATAAAAACAAAAAATATATAAAAGCACAAAACAAAAGCTACAAATCTATCTCCAGGAGGATATAAATGGTGACTTCTTATTTACTCCATATAGAGAAGATCCTTTCTAATAGTTTTTTCATATACTTTTTTTGGTTTTCCTCTTTCTCTTTTAAGATGGGTAAGCTTCATACACTTGATCTTTCTAACAAGAGCATCAAACAATTTATTAATATGTTCAAACAATCTGAGGTGAAATTTTCTAATTTATCTACTATTTGAGCCATTTCAATCTTGCCGCAAATAGACTCATTTCTCATTCTGTCCTTTCATATACACCCACTCATCTACCTTAGCATTCTCAATGCCGTAACATAGTTTATTGGCAAGTTTCTTTTTTGTTGGCCAACATTCAGCCCCACATAACATAGTTACCCATTATAACAACTTTATAAAATTTTCCTTTAAATTTGAGTGGGATTTTCCGACAACAGAACACTCCAAAAGCAGCCTCTATTTCAACTAACCAGTTTGGATCCTATTAATCACATCTCCCTCTATTTTTCAATATTATTTAGACAATCCACCTTGTGGTGGATAACCCTATTTTATGTAATAATAGCATCATTATAAGCTATACAAATTCTATTGCTCACTGTACACTCCAAAGAATTTCTCTTAGTACTTTATCAAAATCCTTTTCAAAAATGATAAAGATTAATGAATGCACTGAGAAGAGTATGTATCTCCACCTTCTGAGTTAGGCTTCAGGAGTAAACGTGGGATAAATTTGAGTTTTAACTAGTCGTGCCCTGATGAGTGATTCAGGGTCTAGTTAAATTTGGGGTCATGAATTCCCTATACCTCTCATCATTTAGGAGATAACTCTCGATAAAGAAGTATTAATTATATTATCCCAGGCTAGCTTGTGGTCCAATTTGCTAATGTTAGAGGAAATTTTTCCCATAACATTAAGAGATTATGATTAGCAACCATGAGCTATCTCTTTTCAGAAGTCACGAGCCAAGTGAGTGGCATATATTGATATTGGGTTTTAGTATCTTTATTTTGGGGTTTATGTCCGCTGGAATACTCGACTCAGTTTAAGATGGTGCTTTTACCCATTGGAATGCCCAACATTTGATTTAGAATGGGGCTTACATCTGTTTAAAAAGGCCAAACTTTAATTTGGGATAAAGCTTATTATCCATTGGAATGCCTAACTTTGTTTGATTTAAGATGGGGGTTCACAAATATTTAGAATGTCCAAGATAATGGGTCTTATAGCCTTATCATTTAGATAAGGTGGCCCGATATGATTTGAATTTTTAGATTTTCAAAGGTTAGATGATAGCTTTAGCTGATATTAGGCCATTTGGGTATTACAATATTCTGACTTAATTTGATTCAGCTAAAGCTTGTCATATCTGTTAGAAATCGAATCACATAGTTCAACTAGGACCATTTGTATCAGTTAGGAATTATGTCATTAATTTCTTTTGTGCATCAATTTTGCTTTTCATGTGCAACTAGCAGGCAAGAGGTGGCACTAGCAGTAGAACATGATAGCTTAAAATAGATTCAAGATGGGGGCACTAGCAGTAGAACATGATAGCTTGAAATTGGAGCATCGATAGTGAAGCATGATAACTTTAAGGTGGAGTTTTATGGTTTAGCTTAGAAGCGGACACTAAGAGTGATTCTTAATATGCTCAGTGTGTGAGAGTTCAAGATGCATATTTGTACACAATAATATAGTGAACATCCCTCTTTTGACTAATTTATTTATCATTTAAGCTCAATCTATCTCAATACAACAATCATGTGAATGTCTTGTTTTGAAATTCCATTTAACTTCAATTACCAAATTAATTAATTTGATTAATCGTAATATTTATATTATTAATTAATAAATAATGCAATAATATTAATTAATAAAGCTAATTTTATTATTATTTAAATAATATTATTTATTAACCAATGATACAGAAATTTTATTAATTTAATCATTGATTTATAAATATTACTAATTTATTAATGATTAATTTATATTATTAATTAATATAAATTAAATTAATTAAATTAAGAAAACTATCCTTGAAATTTTGGTAACAAAAAATAATGTTTCTGAGTGATAAGGATTATTAACAAAATTTGGAAGCATATCAACCCGAATTAGTGTAAAAAATCATAATTCACAAAGGTGGTATTCTAATCCACCTGGCCGGATCTAAGATCAACGAAACTCAGAGTCTTCTGCTATACTATATACTTGAGTCCTATACTTGTCCTAGGACATGTCTTCAACTTTCACATGAAATTTCAACAACAAAACGAAATGTTTCTGGGTGATAGAGATTTTTGACAAGATTTCGACAGCATAACACCTCAAAATAGTGTCAAAAAGTCACAATTCTCCATGGGTTTGAATCTAAGATCAAATGAGGGAGTTTTCTAATTAAACTAGTTGGATCTAAGATTAACATAACACAGCCTTCAAAGTCTCCTTCACCCAGTCGGATCTAAGATCACTGAAGCACGAGGTTTTATCCTATACTTGTTTCTTGTACCTATCTTAGAGCATATCTTCTAATTTCTAATGGAAGCTTAGCAACACACAAGATGTTTCTGGGTAACGAGAATTTTTGACAAGAATTTGGCTACATAACACCCTGAAATAGTGTAAAAAATCATACTCTCCCTGGGCATGGATCTAAAGATTAACGAAGGGAGTCTTCTAATCCACCCGATAAGATGTAAGATCAACAAAACACGGGGGGCTTCAAAATCTTCTTCACCTGGCCAAATCTAAGATCCACGTACATGTACCTTATTCTAAGACCCGTAGCTAAAGATGCACCTGTCTATTTCCTAATTGTTTCTACCTGGGTATTGTTGCGCTTCTGTGCTATTAATCGATCACATGTTTGCTTCACAGTCTCTTAATAACGCTTTCCACAGAGAAGTGAAGGCAGCTTGCTTTTTAGCAGTGCATTCCTTTTGAATAAATATTGCTTATTTATCTTCTCTCAGAGCATAGGTGCTTTCTTCACTCCACCACCTGAATTATTTAGCTTTGTTGGGGTACTGGAGCTAGTTTCCCCCTTTTATCTACAAAAAATGTAAATGCAACACTAACATCATTTCTTCTATAATCATTCTTCACTTGCTTATCTTTTACAAATGCATTTCCATATATGACAATAAAATAATAGCCCTTAGACTTTGGAAACCTTTCAAATTTGATTACACAATCCAGTACTTCCTAGAATGTGTTAATTGTTGCCATACAAAGATAAGAAGTCATTTGGTCTTTTATATTCACCATCAACAATTCAACATTATGTTTTTCTTCAAGTTGTTATTTACATTTCATGTTGAGATTTTACCACCCAGTTATATATTTTGTAATTGTCTAGTCCTTTGTTTTTCTAAGGCAAGATTGGTAATTGTTACCTTCTTAATTGTGCCAGCAAATCTTTTTATAAACATTGCTTCTAACTTAGCAAATGTTTGTACTGAATCATTTGGTAGATTAGAGTGCCACTCAAACATCGTGCTACTTATCCTCCAGTACTACTACAAGTGGCCATTAATTGTGCTAAATGCTGCACAATTTTATAACATCTCTTTTCTATCTTTTATTAATGTATGCACGCATACACATTCACATCTTTTCACAATCTAGATGACCATACATATATACTATAACGTATGCACACAACATATATATTTTTCACATAATTTATCACAACATGTGATTCAATCATAAACAGTTTAAAAACATCTTATTTTCACCACATCTTTCTTATAGGTGCTCACTATTTTAGTTTATTACACATATTTTTAACTACTTCGCAAATAAAATCAGTAACTAAATTTTATTTATAATTAGTTTCACTCACAAAATCTTGTTGTCCAAGTTTTAAACTTAACTATTAAAAATATTTAGACTACCCTTCTTAAAATTCCACTATCTAATTCTAAAGCATAACTTTAGACTAATTAAATTAAATAAAAAAGGTATATTTATACCAAATAATATTAGAATGGCAATATTGAAAATTTAATTACTAAATCCTAGTTGTGGAATTTACAAGTCCTTTATTCATCAGCCATTGTGGCATTTTCTAATTTTTAGTATTACTTAAAATCTATAGCAAATTCATGAAAATATTATAAGCATATTTTCTAAGTTGTATGCCTGAGTATTTGAAAAATACATTCATATATCTCATTTATAATATAATAGCATATTTTAATAAAAATAATTTATTGATATAAAATTAAAAAACAAGTGCATCAAAACATTACTATTGATCGCATCAACATAGATCATCAGACAAAAGTGAAAAATGAAAAAGGAACTTTGTAGTGCTAAAAGAGGTATTAATGGCAAAGAACAACAAAGCAAATCAATTGTTTGATGCATTTCCAAGTGAAAGACCCACTAGTTAACCACACTAAAGACTTGAATTTAACAATGGATAAAGGATTGAAAGGAATAAGGAACTATTGATGAGTAACTAATCTACACAAATGAGAGAGTAGAAGATAAACCATCATGACAAATTAATTAAAAAAGTATGGAGGTAAACAAGAGGGATATATTAGGGAACAAACTTGAGAGACTAAATGCAAACACGGGGAGCTACCAATCCCCAAGAATATTAATCACTAACTGAGTTAAATAATAAATTTTGTAAACATGTCCATGAGTTTGCACATATTAAGATTAGCTTCCAAACAAATAGCTACTAAATGGGCAAAAACAGTTGCTCGTGTAGGAAAATTCCTTGTGCAAATGTGGTTACACAATAACTTGACCAACTTTCATAACATGCACATTATAAGGAATTTAGTTTTAATTCAATGAAATGAGTACCTGATACCTTCTTTGACAAAGCTCCCAGTCTATCTTCCAGATGTTGCTTTTCAGCTATAAGTGAGGAAGCAAGTAGCTGATGTTCAGCTAATTTACGCTGCTCTTGCTGTCTCATTTGAGACTCTTGCTATAAAATTTTAAATAGTAGCACAGTATCAGGAATTGAAAATCAAAGTAACAATATAAAACCTCTTAAATAATATATGAAATTAAAGCCAAACCAGCAACTGTGACTTCAGCTCCGTAATTTCTTTCTCCATGGAAAAAACACTATCTACTGTCATGTCAACAGATGGCATGCCACCGTATGAAGTTGCCATAACTTGCTGGTGCAGAGAACTTAACTCTGCTCGCAAGGCTGCAGCATCTTCTTCTGCCTATACTATAAAAACGTCAAGACAAACCATAAAACTGAAAGATAAAATGCTGAAACGAATGACATACTCTGTATTGCTCTTCTTCTGCCACTTTTAACCGCTTTTTAGTTGTCCGAAGTTGGGAGAGAGCATCCTCCTATTCTAAAATATTACTTGCTTAGATAACTGCCTGAACGAAAAAAACAGTAACCTTATAAATATAAGTACCTTCCCAACAATAGCTGCATCTTTCTCAATGGACACATCTTTCAGGGCCTTTCTCAATGAAGGTAAAATACTTTCTTCCTAAATTGGGGAAATGAAAATAAAAAAATTAAAGAGATATCAACAGAAGGCCCAAAACAATATTAAATTTTCCATGCATTAATTGAATCAAGAAAATGGAAATGTTCACTTACTAATTCTTTTAAATTCTTCGCTAATAAACTACTTTCAACTTCTTTCTCTTCAAGCTAAAAGTCGAATATCAAAAACTTTAGAATGGAACAACCAAAGCTATATAAGATGTTTGATAAATCTAAGATAAGAATAACAAGATATAGAAAGCCACCTTAGCTAATAGCTTCTGATTTTCTTTTTCCAGCTCTCTATATTTATTTTGAAATTCCATAACTTGAGATTGTAAAGCATAGGAATCCCTCTGCAGAGGGCAGTTCATTCAGTAAGAAATTATTTTTAAGACTAAAACAAAGAGTGACAAAAAATAAGAATATTTTATCATGTTAACCTTCTATTCCATTTTATGTGTTGTCGTGATAAATCCAGCAACTTTTAGATTAGAAGTTCAAAAAAGTAAGTTCAAGGCTAAGCAACTAGACGGGTTTGTCAATGGAAGTTAGTGTTCAAGGGGATTTACTAACAAGTGGTCCAACAAGGCGTGGCAAGTAGGGATGCAGTCGAACACGAGGCCAATGGTCTCGGGCAGTGATGAAGTAAGAAAAAAACAAATCAATCTATCTTGAGTTCAAACTATACTGAGGAAGTGTCGTTGATTGGAATAAAAATGAGATTGTAATGAGGGTGGCCTTGAATGTGTTAATGCGAGTAAAATGCAACGGCTAGGTTAAACCCTTCAACAAAAAAAGCATGAAATCAGCAGGAAAGTAAAAGAGAGACATCAATTTATAACAATTCCTTCTTTAAAGTATATTGATAGTGTTTCGATCGGCTAAAACCAGTCTTAAGCACATGCAGGTTGTCACTAGCAGCCTTTAATTCCTAGTAGTTACTCTAATTACAACTCATCGGAGGATTACAGTACAATTATAATAGCCCGATTAATCCCCGACCATTACTTATGAGCGGCACCTCAGAGCGTTACAACATTACTCTACTATATATATATATATATATGTGTGTGTGTGAGATCCCTGGAAACAAATGAATATATCAATTATAGGCAGCATTCTTTCTTTCTCAAGCTTTTGCCTTTTCATCATGGTATCTGAGCGGCTCTTCCTCAATGGAAACTCTCGATACATTATCGTTCTCAATGGGTTCCTAGTGCTCTTCCTCAATGGAAACTCTCTCTATTGATGACATCGCGTTTCTGTCTATTTCTTAGAATCCCTGGCGACAACTTCTCCATTCAGCGCAAGTGTTGCCGAACCTACCTCAACTCCTCGCCAATCCTGAAAAACTTTTTGAAACTGCTATCAATCATGAGCCAACCGATGCACAGCTCGCCATACTTCTGCCTTCGAATTTCAATTTGCACCGCCCCCATAGCATCATCAACCTCTTCGACTGCTGCTGCGATGAAATACTCACTGCCAAAAAGCTCTGCCTCTCACCAACCCTTCGCGATTCGTTGCATTTCGCTACCCTCAGCAAATCCTCTATGAATAAAACATCCACTTGCGTAAATTTTCCTCCAAATTCTTCTACATGAATTCAGCCAATGTGGATTCTCTCAATTAGGCAACAACACAAATTCCCAACACAGCAACACCAGTCTCAGACAAGACCCAAAAGATATCAAGTTCTTGACAACCGAGAACTACCCAATATGGAGAGCCCAAGAAACACATTATTCAAAGCAAATAACCTCTACGGTCACCTGGACAAAGTGAACTCCACTTCCCATACCGATAGTGAAACACACGATCATTGAATTTCCACTGATCGAAATCTAATTGCTGCTCTACTACAAAAATTCTCCGTCCATTCTTCCATATATCCTGAAAGCAGAATCATGTGTCAAAATCTGGCTTACCCTCGAAAAATGTCTTCAATCTTCCAAAAAATTCAGAGTCATTCAGCTCAAAAATGAACTCCACAATGTTTCTCTCAAGAATCAGCCCTTGAGTGCATATTTGTCTGAAATTGAATCCTTGGTAGACAAATTTGCTGCAATAGGCTCAAAAATTGATCACAAGGAAATGATACTTTACACATTGAATGAACTTCCTTCCACATATCAAGCCTTCAAAGCCAGCATCCGAACCAAACTCATGCCCATCAGCCTTGAAAACCTCTATCCTCTCCTATGCAATGAAGAAATAAATGTACAACAAAATCTTCACAATGAAATCCAGATCTTCAACTCACCTACCAACAACAACAGCCTACATTTCTCCTTAATCTCTGAACGATCTCGTAGCGGAGGCAGAGTTGGGTCATAGTTGGTTACCACCAGTGACCCGAGGAACACTGCTCACACAACAAACCTACCGATTCTCATATATTGAGTGTCAGATATGCAACAAACCAGGTCATTTAGCAAGAGATTGTTGGCATAGAATGAATGCCAATTACCGCAACTCTCCAACCTAGCCACATCACTCAACCGCATTCTGTATGGACACAACCACTGACCACGGTTGGCATTTGGATTCAGGAGCCTCTAATCACGTCAACAACGACTTCTAACTATCAGCAATAGTCAATCTCTTCCAAATTTCAGCATCGGCACCGACATCCTACCCATCCCTAATCATAAGTTCCATCTAACTCAACTTCTCCACGTTCCACAATGCATATACAATCTTTTTTCAATACATAAACTAACCACCGAAAGCTCTTGCTCAATTTTATTTAATTCACATGGCTTCACAATAAAGGACCTCCAAATGAATACTCCGCTTATTAAAGGTCGTTGCATTAACGGTCTTTACATCATTCGACAATCTCCAGAACCACCTCCATCCATCACCATCTTACGATCCACTACAACGTCCACAAATCTCCCCTGACACCCGCGGCTTGGACATCCCAGTCGATAAGTTAATTAGCTTCTTCGCAAGTCTATTCATAGTCTAGGAAACAACACTTCTTTTCTCTGCACTACTTGTATTATATCAAAAACTCATAGATTATCATTCCCCAGATTACAAGAAAGTGGCTGAATTTTTTGAATTTATACATTCTAATGTATAGGGTCTAGCCCCCCCCCCCAACTATTTTCAATGAAGGTTACAAATTTTATGTTATTTTTGTGGATGATTGCTCCCGATTTACTTAGTTGTTTCAAATCAAACAAAAATCTGAAGCCATACTCAAATTTATCCATCTTCAAAAATTCATCGACTGTCAATACAATAAATGCATCAAAATTCTCCAAATTGATGGATGTGAAGGCGAATACAACTAGAAATCTAAGCATCCATCACCACCAAATGTCTTGCCCAAACACTCAACAACAAAATTCGGCGGCTGAACATGAACACCACTATATACTTAAAACCACTTGTGCTCTCCTCCACACAACTCAACTACCAAAAGGCTTCTGGGCTCACACAGCCCTCATATCTCATTAACCATCTACCTTCTCCTAATATACACAATATCTCACCCTACCAACTTTTACATCAAACCATCCATGAATATCATCAATCGTGAGTGTTCGGCGGCAGCCTCTATTTTACACTCCTACCGCCAACAAAAATTTACCAAACTTAGCCCCAATGCATTTCCCTGCATCTTCCTCGAATACTCCACACATTATAAGGGTTACATTTGTTTTAACCCCAAAACCTCCTCTCCACTCTAATCTCACATCATATGCAATTTTTTGAAATTGAATTTCCTTACCAAGCTTACTTAGTCTTCTTCCACATCACCCACGCACTCCCAATCTCCTCTTGCTTCTCTCACTCTAACAATCCCCATCACGATCTCAATCTCCATAAAAAAAAATAGACAAAAGGTTGAATCAAGGTCCCAAATCAAGAAGTGCACATGAAAATAAATTGACCTACCATGCGCTAATTACTATAATGAAGAAAACAATTGCAGCCATACAAATGGGTCAGCAATGAAAGGAGACACCCTAACCTCCATAACGCGGTCTCCACTCCCCAGTCCGTACATCCCTGCAACAAAATATAGCTTAAAAAGAGATAGAGAGAGAAAGAGGGGGGAGGGGGGCAGGGAAAAGGGTGTTAAGAATATAGAAAATAAACACACCATACTGATTCTGTGTTTCCAAATCAGAGCCGGAGGAGGTCTTACTCATTCTTTCCGCAGCTCTCTTCAGGCGAATTTCTTCTAGCTGCAATAAAATTCAACCATATTCAGTGAAAATTCCAAAAACTTTTGTATGATGCAGGGGTAAAAGTAAAAGCTGCTACCGTTCGACGACCAAGGGAAGCATGATGTGCATCCATGGCCGCAGGGTAAAAAAACGCGACGACTTTCGAAGAAACCGACCGCGGCAATGCGCCCCCCTCCACCTTGCTGTCGCACCTTGGAGAGGATTAACGGGGAATAAAGCTTTTAAAGTCTGTGATCGGAGATCAAATGTTGTACAATACTGATAATTCTAAGAATTTATAAACAAACACAGAAAATTTGCAAAATTAAGAAATACTAATTATACTTGTTAAAGTGGTATCCAAAACTATTCATTTAATTGAACTTGGATTTCATTTCATTAGTATTTATTTATTTATATTAAAATAATATAAATATTATTTTTAAAATTTGTATTAAAATGATATTCAAATCCTATTGAATAATTATTTTTAAGTGTCACATCAGTGAGTCTAAATATTATTTCTCAAACTAAAATAGAGATTTTTATTAGTGTAACAAAAATCTTATATTTTGCCAATAAACATTTATTTTTAAAATATTACTCCTATATTATTATTTAGTCTTAAAAAAATTAAATACAATTTTAATATTTAGGCGCTAAACTGTATTAACTATTCACGCTTTCTTAAATCTTCCTCTTCAACATTTTGAAATCCCATAGAAGTTGAAATTCTTCCCTTGCGTAGTCTCTAGGCTTCATCTTTCTGTAGAGCCGCAGGGGTCTTGTGGCAACATCTTGTGATAGAGGCGACGTCTTGTGGTGATGATCCAACGACGACGACCCGTATCAGTCTTATGTGATGGAGGCGACGAAGGCGGCGATGGAGACAGAGAAGGCAACAATAGAGGAGACCTCTTGCTACGACAGTCCTGCAATAATGATCTTGCAGCGACTGTTCTTATTATCTTCATATATGAATAATTTAAGGCTTATCCATTTTTCTTAATTATTTTGCTTTCTACCTAAACCCTGAGCTAGATTATAATTCATTTTTCATCATCATTTTACTTTTCTACCAAGACCATGAGGCATATTACTAGCAAACCCTTATGCAATATATATATATATATACAAGCATGAAAACTCTGCAATGCATGGGAAAAATTTTCAAATATTGCAATTGGATGCACAATTTATACATACATCTATATAGTCGATATAAGTATATCTATCTATATGAGAGAAAAATTGAAAAATTTTGTAGAAATTTAGAAAATATAAATAAAATTTCTTAAATTTTTGTATTTTTTAATTTATAAAAAATATAATCCCATTGCTGAACTCTTAAAATACATGAATTTGTGGTAATAAATATGAGAGAAATTAGAATGGCAGAAGAACAATCCATTAGGTAGAGAGGAATGCAAATTCCAATCTGACACCTTATGAAATTCTCTGATACCAACTGTGGCGCCCCACCCCCTAATCCACAAAATTAAGCTAAGTGGTGGTGTGTCACTCTGACAAATCCCTCACTTATCATTGAATTATGTATAATCCACAATCCACTAATAAGGGAGAGATATACCAAGAATACATGCAATAGAATCAATCACTAAATACATAACATTTCAGAGTGCGGAAGCAAGAAAGATAACATAGCACATCCAATTCCATCATAATATGGCATGCAACTCAGAGTAAAACAATAAAATAAAAGAAAATACATGAAATATCTGAATTATTATATCAATTTTACATAACTTTAAATGAAAGAGAATATCACTCATCCTTACCACAGAAAATGAAGCTTATACTAAAACTCTTCAACTCTGGACTGATGATCCTTCCGAAGTGGCTCTACCGCAGGTACTAGATCCTCTGATTGCTGAAGGACTGACATTGTCGGTTTCACAATGCCAGGGCCCCAGCCAAAAAAAAGGAAAATCTGGTTAGACAATTATCTAAGTACATTTTAAGCTGATATATTTTTGTGTATTTTGTAATATCACCATTTACTTCTCTAAGCAACAACTATAGCAAATATAGAAGCAACTAGCATAGCAATAAGAAAGGAAAAAGCTATAAACAATATTTATAACTTAAGCAAGAATGAGGCTAAGACATGCCTCAAATGCAAGCCAAACAAGGCAGGGCATATCAAAATATAAGTAGTTGTACAAGTGCTGAAAAAAAATACTACATCCTAAACATGCTGGTGATCAAAGAAATATGCAAATTAAATAACTGAACTCAGCAATGATACATACAAATAGCAGCAAAAATTCTAAAATCCTAAAATATATATATATATATGAGCAAGATAAGGAAATAACTAGCTAAATAAAAATACTGAAGCATATACAAAAACATCAAAAACTGTATATATGAATATTCGTGTACTAACTGCCATACATAAAAGAGCTAATCAAGCCCATTGAATATCAAAAGGATCTTAGCGTCAACACGGAGGCTAAGGCACAAAATTATATACTCCTAGCGTCATCACGGAGACTAGGCAAGATATAGGACTATATACTCCTAGCGTTATCACGGAGACTAGGCAGGATATAGGATTTTCTCCTAGTGTCATCACGGAGACTAAGCAGAAAATACAAAACAAATTTTCTCTTAGCGTTAACACGAAGACTAAGCAGAAAATATAAACATAGCTTCTCCTAGTGTCAACAAGGAGACTAGGCAGAAGACATAACTGAGAGACAGCTCTAACATATGCAATTATTATCTTTAATTTATTTACATTAATATTTTCATAAGAAATCTAAGAAGTCTCCATATTTTCCTAAAATTTTATTTATGCATCAAAGTCTTATAGGATATGCTCAAGGAAATATGTCACAAATATACAAAGAATGCGTAGCAACAAACATCAAATAGTAAGCAAGAAACTCTACTAAATATGATGATATCATTTGTTTTCTAATTTAATCTTTTATTCTACTCTAAGTTACATAAGATTCAGAATCATCAATTCTTAGTCTAAATGTAACTTAGATCACGGCCTTATAAGTTTAAAAGAAATTAGGATTGATCAGGTCCTAATCTTACTGAATCAATATCGACTATAGTATTCAATTAAACAAATCAATCGACCTAATTTAATGTTTTATCATAATCCCAACCCATCTTGATTAATCAAATCAAGATGAAATGATTGAGGATTTAACTCCAAATGATGGGGTTTAATCACTCAATCTAAAGGTATATCTAAGAATCTAAAGTATAGAACCCAATTCTCACAAAATTAGATTAAAGCAAATCATAATGAGTAAATTATACTCAATATGATAAATTTCTATTCTTAGTTCTAAGATTAAAAGATCGAATAATCATTCGACAAACTAAGAAAATCTATAAAACTATCAAAACCAAGGCTTCACCTATTGAGTAACCCAATTTACTCAATAGATGAATTCTAACCTATGATCTATTCCTAATCCTAAGAAAATAGCTCTTAATCACTAAGATTAACACTCAGACACAAATCCTAACTAATGTTATTAGGAAGGTTGAGAATGAAATAGAGAGGATTAGAAGAGTTTAAGAAGGCATGATATGAGATCGATCTCATATCATGAAGCTTAAACTTGATTATTTTGCAAAAAAAGAAAGACTGCAATTGAACATGTAAACCTGATACTATTCTTCTTTTAATACTATTACTTATTTAATTCACTGTTCTTATTATCTATTTATGTATTATTATTTAAGATTTATAATATAGATACTAAAAGCAAGAGTTTAAATCAAATATGAACTTGCCAAATACTTGAATTACATTTAATTAAACTTAAATAACACTATTATTAATAGTTTCCAGCAGCAACCACTAATTCTTTTTGAAATTTTAAACCTAAGCAAATTGTTGCAATATAAATAAGGATAATGTATTTATACAAAATCTATTGTCTCACTGTAACTTCTTAATACTTTTAATTACTATGGACACCACTTCTACTGGCTATTATATGCTTGACATCACAAAACAAAAAAAAAAAAAAAGAGTTATGGCTATTTATATCTTAAGTAAAACACATCAAATTATGCATCACATACACATTTAGCTGAAAACATTTCACGTATCATACAACCCCTTTATCATATACTACAGAATATCAAGCAAAAGCTGCTCATAATAATGAATTTTATTTCATAGAAAGAATGTAGAGGTTACAGTTTTAAATGGCTAAAAGAAAAAAATAATAAAAGTATTATTTGACCTTTTTCTCTTTATTTTGCTGTCCTTGGAGATTTTTTTTTTGTAAGTATGATGAAAATGTTGATTTCTGACAGTTCATTCATCAACTTTCTCTAAATATCATGCTCCATAGCAATGGCTTGTATAAAGGATGGCCAAATTTTTCTCAGGAAACCTATGCTGTTCTTGTTTGTTTAAAACAATTTTTTTTTGTTTTCTTTTGAATATAAAAGCATGCCAAAAATAAAAGCCCCAAATAAGCCATATTGCTTTTATGCCTTCTGCTGCATTTAATCGCTTATCTAGAATAATGTTATCTTCATTTTACTATTAAAATCAAGGAACAGAACTGTCTATGCAAGATATAGTGCCGTCAAATAGACGAATAACAGCACTTCAGCCACTATATTCTGTATGTATGATAATCGCAATGTGAAGCTTAAGAAATCAGATGAGCAATTTTGGCAACACATACCAAACAAATTCAATATTTTGTAAATGCATGCATTTGGTCCTACAGTTCTTTAATCACCCAAAAGCTTTGAAGAAAATAAACAATTAATAAATTCTTGTTAAGAATTAAGCACGAGTCAGCATTTTAATTTAAAATAATTCAAGCTTTGCTTAATAATAATTATCGTTAAAGATAGCATCCAACAATAGAATTGGATATTTCATCATAAAGCAGATTTGGTCATCCAATAGTTAAGATTAACTTAAACAAAAAAAATGGAGTTTAACTGCTAATTATCACATAGCTTATACTAACTTAGTTAATAGAACTCTTAGAAAAAAAAGAAAAGAAATCAAATATGTGCTGAATGAATTCATGTTCCCAAATTTAAATGGAATTAATCAATAACTATTCTAATAAACTTATATTTCCATCTCTGAATATAGTTATAAATTGAGGCTATGTGACCAAAGTAAAACATTGTATAATCAGTAAGGTTTTTAAAATGAAACTTGCATTAATTTCTATGGTTTAAATATTATCTCTTGAGCTATCTAATATGATATAATTATTTAAAACCTATACTAGAATATGTACATGCCAATATCATAACCAAATTTATAGAACACATAAGAAAAAAAATACAACATACAAGATTATATATATATAAGAAAAAAAGAGATCACAGTCAAGCCATCAATGGAGGTTTTAAGCTTAAACAAAAATACTTAAGAAGAGAAAAAAAAAATTTATTGAAAACACTAGTGAGGATACTGGAGTCAGCATTAATGGAAATCACATGTAGTTGCTAGATCAAGTATCCGATGGTATAATATTCGAATGACAACTAAGATTATATGCAAGTCGTTTTGCACAAGTTGTTTGGTATCCTATGTTCTCATCCTATACAAAATCCTTCAAAATATAAAGCTGAGCAATAGCAGGAAAATGAATCCCTCATAGAGTCATAGCATCCAAAGTCAAGAATTCAGCAATCTCTGCTTTTCCAGCAGAATAGAAACCTCATATGAATTTTCCAGCATCAGGAATCATCGATTGCAGCATGAACAATAGCTAAAGGCAGTGAAAACAACTACATCTACAAACTTTCAAGACCATAGCCAATCTCCTGTAATAATATCAACCATTTTAACTCCTATGTTTTTGGATACATGTCAACCATAGGGTTTGCAAAAGTTCATTTGCAGCACTAACAGCAAGCAGCTAAAACATAATCATAATGAGAAGCATTTGCCTTTGCTACAAGATTCACAGACAACCTTGCAAAGGCCAATGACTCACAGTGATGGCAACTGAACATATAATATCAAGTTAAAATAGAAGCAATCCTAACCAAATCAAGCCAAAATATCCCGCAAACTGAAATTTTAAAGTCTTAATTTGTTCTTTATATCCTTATAGCATTCGAACTATATGATAGGGGAGGTACCTGGAGTCGACGGCGAGGCCCGCTTGACGCGCTAGGAGGAGCTCTCGGCCAAGCCGAGAGGGAAGGAGACGGCTGCCCTTGGCTGGACGCGCTCGCTCGAGGAGGAGGGGGCAATCGAGTGGAGAACCGAGCCTTTAGTGCGATTTAGGGATTTTAGGCGGAAGCAACATAAAAGAAGAGGAGAGGATTTATTTATTTTTGAGATTTAATTAAATTAGTTTTATAGTTAAATTTTCTAATTTTATTAGTTAATTGAATGATTTCTAAAAATCATCAAATATTCACTTCTATCTAATTGAGAGGTAAGGAACTTAACGGCGAAGTCGGATTTCAATTCCGATGAGTATTTAATTTTCTCATTTTTCGGATATTTAAATATTATTAAAATATTCGTCAAATTTTGAAGACTTCCGATTGCCACCAAAACTTCACCCCTAGCTAATTTGGGGACAATGAGCGCAATGACGAAGTCCCATTTTTGATTTGGGGTCAATTTAGATGGGTCAATTTTCAGATTCTTGAAATTCCCAAAATCAGAATTTGATTCATTTGACTCCTGATTTGAATTAGATCTTAGTGGTGAATTCCTAATGACTTCATTAGAGCACTAAGATCAGAGTTAGAACTTAAGTTAGTTTTAATTGACTAAGATAACAACTTGGGTTGTTACATATACATTCTAATGTACAGGGTCTAGCCCCCACTATCTTCAATGAAGGTTACAAATTTTATGTTATTTTTGTAGATGATTGCTCCTGATTTACTTGGTTGTTTCAAATCAAACAAAAATCTGAAGTCATACTCAAATTTATCCATCTTCAAAAATTCATCGACTATTAATACAATAAATGCATCAAAATTCTCCAAATTTATGGATGTGGTGGCAAATACAACTCCACATCCATTCATAACTTACTCAAAATCTAGGCATCCATCACCAAATGTCTTGCCCATTGTAATAACCCAAGTTATTACCTAGGTCAATTAAGATTAATCTAAGTCTTAATTATGGTCATAGTATCTTAATTAAGTCATTTAGAACCTACCTTTAAGATCTGAATCAAATCTGAATTTCTAGAAAATCCAAAACTCTTGAAATTGACTTTTTATCTAGACCTCAGATTAAAAATCTGACTTTACCATTGCGCTCACCATCCCAAATTAGCTAGTGGTGAAGTTTTGAAGGCATTTTGAAGTAGTTGGATTTCCTTCAAATATCTTAATATTATTTAAATTCCCGAAAAAAATCAAATAATTAAATACTCGTCAAATCAAAAATCCGATCGCACCGGTGCGTTCCTCCTCCTCATTTAGCTAAGAGTGATTTATTTAAAATTTTCAGAAGCCAATTAGTTATTCAATTTAATTAAGAAAATCAGGTTAATTATAATATTATAATTTTAAGTTAAACTTAACTACCGTCGTTCCGCCATTTCCTCTCTCTCCATTTTGCCGTCTAATCTCACGGCTACTCATGAGTCGTTAGATTTCACAAATCAGACGGTCACAAAGCTTCTTCCCCAAACATGTCGAGCGCTCTGCGCGTGTCGTGCGCAGCGCTTGCGCGGCACATTCTGCTGGTGCCAGGTGCTACCACCGCTCTTCAGACTTAGTAAATCCTTGTCTCATCTTCCTCCCACGCTCGAGAATCACTTAGGATCGCTCTGGAGTAAAATCAAAGTTGGGATCAATTGATCTCTCCATTCCACTCGATCAAAAACTCGGTCACTGTCGACTCTCAAGTACCTCACTCTCCTAATATCGAAGTTAATCTTTCATGCAATGAATCCTAATATTTTGCGATAACATCAGTATTGGAGTATCTCACGCAAACATTGAAATCAATATGCACCCCGTTCTAAATGTTCTCCATTTAAATTCTTGTTTAACTTAAGACCCGATTTTTATTTCACTCAATTATAGGCTTAATAATTAAGCAATTGAATCAAATCTGAATTAAGTCGATCGCTAAATTGGCGATCAATTTGCAGTCGGCTCCAAAGAAATCGAAGATTAGGCTTTGTATAATTAAGGCATTGCTATACTACTTCGTTGAGAATCCCTAAGGTTGTGTTTCCGTGTTCGTTGCTTAGCCCTTGTCGAAAGCTTTCAACCGAGTCTTGCGCCACTCCTGGTTTCGTCTCAAGTGCCTTCCGCGATTGAAACCCTAGAGGGTTCGCTGTCGGCGGAGCGAATGCGAAGAAGAAGGCCTGATTTCGGGCATGTCTCGACCCGTTGGTTGGCCCGGCATTTCAAAGCCTGCCACGTGTCCCCGCCGTTTAAAGTGATGGGGCCCGCGCGCCATTTAAAAAAAAAACAAATTAATATATATATATATAATTTTGAATAAACGATTTAATTATATGAATTTAATTAAATTAATTAAATCTCAATTTTTAAACACTCATAAGTATTAATCCAATTATCCAACCATAGTAAATAAATATACTAAATTGACTAAAAAAATACAAAGAATTTATTGGTGTTGTCAATTTTCCAGTTGAACTATATTTCACATAGTGACATTTTAAGCTATTTAATTAATTACAAAAATGCCACAAATCATCAAATCATCATAACTTTGCACATACTTAATCAAATATATCCAATATGGGTCTCAAAGTACTCAAAAAACTCTGAGGATTAATCTAGCAGTGTCCATTTTGTTGTTCAGATTAAAAATAGACTAATCACATTTAGGACCTAACCCTAATTAGGTCAATTAACCCTAGAACTTCAATTGATCATAAGTTGGTCAATTTAGCTTCAAATTAGATGATCCAAATACCAATTTATATCAGAAAAACCTAATTTATAGTAAACTGTAATAATATTTAGGATCTAATGGTTAAATTTCTTAGTTAACCCTAATTACTCTAAAACTTGATTAGTAAAGATTAGCAAAATTAATGATCCAAATTGAGTGATTCAAATTTTAGAGAACTCCTAGAGTAAATTAAAACCTAGCTGTATAATTCGTTTAGTGATATTATGATTAATTTCACTAATTACTCACTAATTACACTAAACCCTAATTATTAATCTTAAAACTTGTATTGGCCATAACTTAGCCAATACACATCATAATACAATGGTTTTAGATTTTATGAGAACCTTAGAGCATAACCTATAGTAAACTAACATAAAATTTAGGTTTCATTAGGGTAAAATTACTAAATTGCCCTTATAAGTTAAATTCCTTAATTTGACTTTATAAGGCTTAATCCTTAACCAAAATTAATGAACTTACTATCTAGACTCATATTAGATAGTAAGTAATCATTCTACTTTAAGAAATTTTAGATCTGAGCCCTAATTTATAAAGATGAAATTTAAAACCTTAAGTAAAGGGCAAAATGGTCATTTTGCCCAAAATTTAGGTTTAAGCATCTTAAAACCTTAAATTCAGTCTTAAATCTCTAAAATTAGTAATATAACTGATTTGAACTCATTTTATAACATTTAAACTCATTAAATTAATATTTTAAGAAAAATCTAAAAAATGGCCTAAAATCCTCTAAGTCCTAAATTAAGTCTCATAAGGTGAATTCAGTTCACCTTATGGCTCCTTTAAGTTAATATCATCATAATAGTTATTAAGAAAGATCAAACCTAATGTTTTATTATTATCTTAATATTTTCCTTCAAATTTTAGGATCTTAATTACTTAGGATCTAGCTTAGAAATTAGGTTAGAGTTTGTCTATTAAGTAATTGGGTACTTAATAGATAAAACCTTGGTTTTATAGTTTTCTAAATTTTATCCTTTATTTATGATTATTTTATATTTAAACTTTAAATTTAAGATTAGAGATCTATCTTATTAGGCTTAATTTTGCTTAATAAAATAACCTCAATTATAGTTCATGAGATTTGGGCTTAACTTTATATTATTAGGATTAGAACCTATTGGATTAAGAAGTTAAAACTTGGATTTTAACATCTTAATCCCCTAATTTTGATTCATGCTAATCAATATTGGTTTGAGATTCATAAAATCATTAATTAGGACGTTTGATTTATTCTGTAACTTAATTAAAGCGTCATTTAATTTATAAGTATTAGAACTCTATGAGTTCTAATATTCTTTTGACTTGTAGGCACGATATTCTGGATTTATACTTGATAGCTGGATATTGGAGATCCTAAACTTGTATAAATTCAGATTAGATAGAACGTCTTAAATATAAAACAAAGTGATATCACAAATGTTGTATAGTGTTATTCTATATTTATTAGAAATTATATGATATGCTTTCCTTTGCTTTGAACTTCTTACATTGCATTAGATGATTATTTCTATATTGATTTTGAATACATTCACATGGCATTTCATATTGTTAGAAGGAAATTTGATGGAAATAGCTTTACTAAATTTGAGGAGATATGTCTTTTTAGTCTGCTATGTAGTATGACTTTACTTCAGAATAGTTTTGGGCTAGGACTACTTTCCTAGTGCCTGTAGGATAGCTTTTAGGCTAGGACTACTTTCCTAGTGCCTGTGGTTTTGGGGCTATGACTACTTTCCTAGTACCTATATTTTGGACTAGGACTACTTTCCTAGTGCCTGTTGTTTCTGACTAAGACTACTTTTCTAGTGAATCTGGGACTACTTTTCCATATACTGGTTGTTTTTGACTATGACTACTTTCCTAGTGAATCTGAGACTACTTTTCCAGATGGTTTGCAGTACTTTTTGATGGAATTAAATTTAATCTGGGACTACTTTTCCAGATGTTTAATAGTTACTTTTCAGATGAAATCTGGGACTATTTTTCCAGATGAGCAGATGGACTTTACTGATGGCAGGACTAAGTAGGAATATCTCATTTCTAGCAGTTATTTTTAGTTACTTTATTTGTATTACAGTCACTTTGCAATTGTCTTTTATTTACTTTATAATTTTGGCTCACTTTTACTTACAGTTCAGTTCATTTCTTGCTATATTTTCATTTTCTGTAGTTCTTACTTGTCTTATAGTTTGGTACGCCTTCTGCTATATTTTCATTTTCTGCAGTTTCCTTTGTACTCACAGCTTTGAATATTCATTTTTACCTTTCACCAGTCACTTTTACTTTTGGCATGTTAGGATATTAGAGCTTTACTTTCAGCTCCGTACTTTCAGATTAGTTATAAAGCAGCATGTTTTATATTGATCATATACTTAGAAGTTTCACTTGTGTTTAGTAGATTTCTTTATGCATTACTTAACCTTTTCTACAGCTTGAGTTGAGGTATGTGCTTACCTCACATCTTGTTAAGTTATAATTATGTTAATTATAACTTTGTTACCTTTCTTTAATGCTTACTGCTCCTATGTTGCTTAGTATTATGATATCATTAAAAACTTAACAATTTACAGCCTAAAATGTATTTAGACATTTTGTCTAACTAGATTTTCTTTTGTTGGCTGGCGCCCTGCCATTATGAAACCAACAATGGTAGATTCTGAGCTGTTCGAGGTTGTGGGACCTTCTGGAGATCCGATTCAGGAGGAGGAGCATACAGGAGAAGATCATTAGTCACTACCAGATATTGTGAGGATATGAGAGACTTTACTTTCATTACTGCATAAACTTTAATATTGTTTTATAATAATACAGAAATTAACTGCTTTACCTTTCATGCTTATGTATTCTGAGTTGTACAATTTTTATCTGGATTGTATGGATGTTACATTTGTTTTTTTTTCCGCACTCTGATAAATTATAGTATACTCATTTATGTGATTGTTTTCCTTTGATGCTCTTAAGGTACATCCTCCCTTGACATTTGATTAAGAAGGCCCATTCTTAAATTTGAATGTTAAGTGAGGGTTTGCTAAGTGATGACCACCTCCTAATCCGGATGGTTAGGGGGCGGCCACCACACCCATACACTCAACAATAAAATGGGGCGGCTGAACATGAACACCACTATATACTTAAAACCACTTGTGCTCTCCTCCACACAACTCAACTACCAGAAGGCTTCTGGGCTCACACAGCCCTCATATCTCATTAACCATCTACCTTCTCCTAATACACACAATATCTCACCCTACCAACTTCTATATCAAACCACATGAATATCATTAACCGTGAGTGTTCGGCGACAGCCTCTATTTTACACTCCTACCGCCAACAAAAATTTACCAAACTTAGCCCCAATGCATATCCTTGCATCTTCCTCGAATACTCCCCATATTATAAGGGTGACATTTGTTTTAACCCCAAAACATCCTCTTCACTCTAATCTCACATCATATGCAATTTCTTGAAATTGAATTTCCTTACCTAAGCTTACTTAGTCTTCTTCCACATCACCCACACACTCCCAATCTCCTCTTGCTTCTCTCACTCTAACAATCCCCCATCACGATCTCAATCTCCATAGAAAAAAATAGACAAAAGGTTGAATCAAGGTCCCAAATCAAGAAGTGCACATGAAAATAACTTGACCTACCATGCGCTAATTACTATAATGAAGAAAACATTTGCAGCCATACAAATGGGTCAGCAATGAAAGGAGACACCCTAACCTCCATAATGCGGTCTCCACTCCCCAGCCCGTACATCCCTGCAACAAAATATAACTTAAAAAGAGATAGAGGGGGGGGGGGGGGCAAGGAGTGGGCAGGGAAAAGGGTATTAAGAATATAGAAAATAAACGTACCATACTGATTATGTGTTTCTAGATCAGAGGCTAAGGAGGTCTTACTCATTCTTTCTGCGGCTCTCTTTAGGCGAATTTCTTCTGACTGCAAAGAAATTCAACCATATTCAGTGAAAATTCATAAAACTTTTGTATGATGCAGGGGTAAAAGTAAAAGCTGCTACCGTTCGACGACCAAGGGAAGCATGATGCGCAAGGGTATTAAGAATATAGAAAATAAACGTACCATGCTGATTCTGTGTTTCCAGATCAGAGGCTAAGGAGGTCTTACTCATTCTTTCCGCGGCTCTCTTTAGGCGAATTTCTTCTGGCTGCAAAAAAATTCAACCATATTCAGTGAAAATTCTTAAAACTTTTGTATGATACAGGGGTAAAAGTAAAAGCTGCTACCGTTCGACGACCAAGGGAAGCATGATGCGCATCCATGGCCGCAAGGTCAAAAAGCGCGACGACTTTCGAAGAAACCGACCGCGGCAATGTGCCCCCTCTGCCTTGCTGTCGCACCTTGGAGAGGATTAACGGGAAATAAAGCTTTTAAAGTCTGTGATCGGAGATCAAATGTTGTACAGTACTGATAATTCTAAGAATTTATAAACAAACACAGAAAATTTGCAAAATTAAAATAGAAATACTAATTATACTTGTTAAAGTGGTATCCAAAAATATTCATTTAATTGAATTTGGATTTCATTTAATTAGTATTTATTTATTTAGGAGTGGGCAGGGAAAAGGGTATTAAGAATATAGAAAATAAACGTACCATACTGATTCTGTGTTTCCAAATCAGAGGCTAAGGAGGTCTTACTCATTCTTTCCGCGGTTCTCTTTAGGCGAATTTCTTCTGGCTGCAAAAAAATTCAACCATATTCAGTGAAAATTCTTAGAACTTTTGTATGATGCAGGGGTAAAAGTAAAAGCTGCTACCGTTCGACGACCAAGGGAAGCATGATGCGCAAGGGTATTAAGAATATAGAAAATAAACGTACCATACTGATTCTGTGTTTCCAGATCAGAGGCTAAGGAGGTCTTACTCATTCTTTCCGCGGCTCTCTTTAGGCGAATTTCTTCTGGCTGCAAAAAAATTCAACCATATTCAGTGAAAATTCTTAAAACTTTTGTATGATGCAGGGGTAAAAGTAAAAGCTGCTACCGTTCGACGACCAAGGGAAGCATGATGCGCATCCATGGCCGCAGGGTCAAAAAGCGCGACGACTTTCGAAGAAACCGACCGCGGCAATGTGCCCCCATCTGCCTTGCTGTCGCACCTTGGAGAGGATTAACGGGAAATAAAGCTTTTAAAGTCTGTGATCGGAGATCAAATGTTGTACAGTACTGATAATTCTAAGAATTTATAAACAAACACAGAAAATTTGCAAAATTAAAATAGAAATACTAATTATACTTGTTAAAGTGGTATCCAAAAATATTCATTTAATTGAATTTGGATTTCATTTAATTAGTATTTATTTATTTAGGAGTGGGCAGGGAAAAGGGTATTAAGAATATAGAAAATAAACGTACCATACTGATTCTGTGTTTCTAGATCAGAGGTTAAGGAGGTCTTACTCATTCTTTCCGCGGCTCTCTTTAGGCCAATTTCTTCTGGCTGCAAAAAAATTCAACCATATTCAGTGAAAATTCTTAAAACTTTTGTATGATGCAGGGGTAAAAGTAAAAGCTGCTACCGTTCGACGACCAAGGGAAGCATGATGCGCATCCATGGCCGCAGGGTCAAAAAGCGCGATGACTTTCGAAGAAACCGACCGCGGCAATGTGCCCCCCTCTGCCTTGCTGTCGTACCTTGGAGAGGATTAACGGGAAATAAAGCTTTTAAAGTCTGTGATCGGAGATCAAATGTTGTACAGTACTGATAATTCTAAGAATTTATAAGCAAACACAGAAAATTTGCAAAATTAAAATAGAAATACTAATTATACTTGTTAAAGTGGTATCCAAAAATATTCATTTAATTTAATTTGGATTTCATTCAATTAGTATTTATTTATTTATATTAAAATAATATAAATATTATTTTTAAAATTTGTATTGAAATGATATTCAAATCCTATTGAATGAGTATTTTTAAGTGTCACATCAGTAAGTCTAAATATTATTTCTCAAACTAAAATAGAGATTTTTATTAGTGTAACAAAAATCTTATATTTTGCCAATAAACATTTATTTTTAAAATATTACTCATATATTATTACTCTAGTCTTAAAAAAATTAAATACAATTTTATTATTTAGGTGCTAAACTGCATTAACTATTCATGCTTTTTTAAATCTTCCTCTTCAACATTTTGAAATCCCATAGAAGTTGAAATTCTTCCCTTGCATAGTCTCTCGGCTTCATCTTTTCGTAGAGCCGCAGGGGTCTTGTGGCAACATCTTGTGATAGAGGCGACGTCTTGTGGTGATGATCCAACGACGACGACCCGTATCAGTCTTATGTGATGGAGGCGATGAAGGCGGCGATGGAGACAGAGAAGGCAACAATAGAGGAGACCTCTTGCTACGACAGTCCTGCAATAATGATCTTGCAGCGACTGTTCTTATTATCTTCATATATGAATAATTTAAGGCTTATCCATTTTTCTTAATTATTTTGCTTTCTACTTAAACCCTGAGCTTGATTATAATTCATTTTTCATCATCATTTTACTTTTCTACCAAGCCATGAGACATATTACTAGCAAACCCTTAAGTAATATATATATATATATATATATATATATATAAAAGCATGAAAACTCTGCAATGCATAGAAAAATTCAAAAATTGCAATTGGATGAGCACAATTTATACATACATCTATATAGTTGATATAAGTATATATGAGACAAAAATTGAAAGAATTTGTAGAAATTTAAAAAATATAAATTAAATTTCTTAAATTTTTGTATTTTTAATTTATAAAAAATATAATCCCAATATTGAACTCTGAAAATACATAAATTTACGGTAATAAATATGAGAGAAATTAGAAAAATTTGTGATAAAACTTTCTTATCCAATTTTCTTTTTTCTCTAATTTCGATTTATTTTCTTATGGATAAATAAAACTCTTTTTTGACTTTTTATCTTTCTGCTTAAATAGAGACAAAGCTTTCCTCCAAAGCCTCCTCTCGCCGCACATATGTATGTATATATATGTATGTTGATTAATTTTTTCATACATATTACTTGATGTAGTCATAATTTTCAATTTTTTTGAAATATTATAAAATAATTTGATAATAATTAAGATTAATTGAAATTAAATATAAAAAATAATATCATTTAGAAAGAAATATATTACATATAAATAAATAATTAAATAAGTGTTATACTAAAATTTTTAGAATTATTAATCAATTGCTATTATTTATTAAATTTAATTTTAAAATTTAAATATTTTATATTATTTAAAGTAATTTTTTAAAATTAAATTATTATTATAAAAATAATTTATGAGAATATTTTTTTCTTAAAATCCAATAACTAATGAACTATTAAGAGTTGTCATTGAACAAATATAAGAAATATCTACAAATAATAAAAAAAAATCTATCTTCTCATAAGATTTCACCATTTCCAAACGGCTCCATCTCACACACTTTCCGTATTCTCTCTCCTATATCAATATAGTATTGAGTGTCAGACATGCAACAAACCAGGTGATTTAGCAAGAGATTCTTGGCATATAATGAATGCCAATTACCGTAACTCTCCAACCCAGCCACATCACTCAACTGCATTCTGTATGGATAAAACCACTGACCACGGTTGGCATCTGGATTCAGGAGCCTCTAATCACGTCAACAACAACTTCTAACTATCAGCAATAGTCAATCACTTCCAAATTTCAGCATCGGCACCGACATCATACCCATCCATAATCATAAGTTCCATCTAACTCAACTTCTCCCCGTTCCACAACGCCAATACAATCTTTTTTCCATACATAACTAACCACCGAAAGTTCTTACTCAATTTTATTTAATCCACATGGCTTCACAATAAAGGACCTCCAAATGAATACTCCGCTTATTAAAGGTCATTGCATCAACGGTTTTTACATCATTCGACAATCTCCAGAACCACCTCCATCCACCACCATCTTATGGTCCACTACAACGTCCACAAATCTCCCCTGACACCTGCGCCTTGGACATCCCAGCCGAGAAGTTAATTAGCTTCTTCGCAAGTCTATTCATAGTCTAGGCAACAACACTTCTTTTCTCTGCACTACTTGTATTATATCAAAAACTCATAGATTATCATTCCCCAAATTTACAAGAAAGAGGTTGAGTTTTTTAAATTTATACATTATAATGTATAGGGTCTAGCCCCCACTATCTTCAATGAAAGTTATAAATTTTATGTTATTTTTGTGGATGATTGCTCCCGATTTACTTGGTTGTTTCAAATCAAACAAAATCTGAAGCCATACTAAAATTTATCCATCTTCAAAAATTCATCGACTGTCAATACAATAAATGCAACAAAATTCTCCAAATTTATGGATGTGGTGGCGAATACAATTCCACATCCATTCATAACTTACTCAAAATCTAGGCATCCATCACCAAATGTCTTGCCCATACACTCAACAACAAAATGGGGCGGCTGAACATGAACACCACTATATACTTAAAACCACTTGTGCTCTCCTCCACACAACTCAACTACCAGAAGGCTTCTGGGCTCACACAGCCCTCATATCTCATCAACCATCTACCTTCTCCTAATATACACAATATCTCATCCTACCAACTTTTACATCAAACCATCCATGAATATCATCAATCGTGAGTGTTCGGTGACAGCCTCTATTTTACACTCATACCGCCAACAAAAATTTACCAAACTTAGCCCCAATGCATATCCCTGCATCTTCCTCGAATACTCCCCACATTATAAGGGTTACAGTTGTTTTAACCCCAAAACCTCCTCTCCACTCTAATCTCACATCATATGCAATTTCTTGAAATTGAATTTCCTTACCTAAGCTTACTTAGTTTTCTTCCACATCACCCACACACTCCCAATCTTCTCTTGCTTCTCTCACTCTAACAATCCCCCATCACGATCTCAATCTCCATAGAAAAAAATAGAGAAAGGGTTGAATCAAGGTCCCAAATCAAGAAGTGCACATGAAAATAACTTAACCTACCATGCGCTAATTACTATAATGAAGAAAACATTTGCAACCATACAAATGGGTCAGCAATGAAAGGAGACACACTAACCTCCATAACACGGTCTCCACTCCCCAGCCGTACATCCCTGCAACAAAATATAGCTTAAAAAGAGATAGACAGAGGGGGGGGGGGGGGGGGGGGGGGGGGGGGGCTGGGGAGGTGGACAGGGAGTGGGCTGGGAAAAGGGTGTTAAGAATATAGAAAATAAATGCACATACTGATTATGTGTTTCCAGATCAGAGCCGGAGGAGGTCATACTCATTCTTTCCGCAGCTCTCT
This sequence comes from Gastrodia elata, assembly GCA_016760335.1. Taxonomy (NCBI): domain Eukaryota; kingdom Viridiplantae; phylum Streptophyta; class Magnoliopsida; order Asparagales; family Orchidaceae; genus Gastrodia; species Gastrodia elata. The sequence continues at coordinate 21,828,673 of CM028672.1, read as the reverse complement.
TTAGGCAAATTCTTTCTTGCTGCAAAAAAATTCAACCATATTCAGTGAAAATTCATAAAACTTTTGTATGATGCAGGGGTAAGAGTAAAAGCTGCTACCGTTCGACGACCAAGGGTGTGGGGCCCCCGTACTAACAGTAGGGAGTACGGTGCTCCAATTGTGGCAATTCCCGAACTTAAGTAAAGTTAGGTAAAACCCCAACCTGCTTTAAGCCAATGACTTGTCACCTAGATAATACAACTATCAATACATATCAAAGTAGTGGAAGCAGAAAAATAGAGTGTAACATCCACAAGCATAATATAGTATATAAATACAACGGAAACAGTAACTCAGCTCAAGTACAGAAAGTAAAATACATTCAACATTTAATTATTATAAATTGAATTAAAAGAAATATAAAAGTCTCTCAATCTCACTGAATTAAAAATGTAAAGTCTATCTAAACTGCAGCAGAACGATCCTCCTCCTGAATTGGCTCCTCTTATGCGACAATGCTTACGAACAAGTTTGAATCTGACATTTGTCGGTATCACAAATGCCAGGGCCCTAGCCAACAAAAGAAAAAGATTACAGTTAGACAATTGCCTAAGTACATTTTAGGCTATTTAATGAACTAAATATTTAAAAATATCACATTTGATTATTCTAACATACAAGCAATTATGGGGTGCAACAAGCTATACAAGAAATGATGTGACTATAAACTATCCATTTATAGCAATCAATAAGTATGTGAAATAACATACAAAATACGAAAATAAGCAAGGTGAAGTTAAAAGCAAAAGTAACTGCAATTACTGTAATAAATTTGATCATAACATGATTATGATCACATTAAAATATGCTGAGTATAAAAGAACACAAGTACTGAATATAATAAGAAATTCTAACATTCTAAATATGTTAATATATATAGCTAATCCATAAGAGTATACATACAACATGCAGATTGATATGAAACAGATTGTTCTTGCAATAATAATCTTGCAGCGACTGTTCTTATTATCTTCATATATGAATAATTTAAGGCTTATCCATTTTTCTTAATTATTTTGCTTTTTACCTAAACCCTGAGCTAGATTATAATTCATTTTTCTTCATCATTTTACTTTTCTACCAAGACCATGAGGCATATTACTAGCAAACCCTTAAGCAATATATATATATATATATATATATATATATATATATATATAAAAGCATGAAAACTCTGCAATGCATGAGAAAAAATTGAAAGAATTTATAGAAATTTAAAAAATATAAATAAAATTTCTTAAATTTCTGTATTTTTTAATTTATAAAAAATATAATCCCATTGCTAAACTCTGAAAATACATGAATTTGCGGTAATAAATAGGAGAAAAATTTGTGGTAAAACTTTCTTATCCCATTTTTTTTCCTCTAATTTTGATTTATTTTTTTATGGATAAATAAAACTCTTTTTTGACTTTTTGTCTTTCTGCTTAAATAGAGGCAAAGCTTTCCTCCAAAGCCTCCTCTCACCGCACATATGTATGTATATATAAGTATGTTGATTAATTTTTTAATATATATTATTCGATGTGGTCATAATTTTCAATTTTTTTGAAATATTATAAAATAATTTGATAATAATTAAAATTATTGAAATTAAAGATAAAAAATAATATCATTTAGCAAGAAATATATTTACATATAAATAAATAATTAAATAAGTATTATACTAAAATTCTTAGAATTATTAATCAATTATAGTTATTTATTAAATTTAATTTTAAAATTTAAATATTTTATATTATTTAAAGTAATTTTTTAAAATTAAATTATTATTATAAAAATAATTTATGAGAATATTTTTTTTAAAAAAATCCAATAACTAATTAACTTTGTAATTAGTACTAAAATTTAAACTTCATCCATGCAAATTAAATCTATAAATAATATTTAATTAATATTATTGGACAAATAATTCAACTTTTATAATAACTCAAGCTTTGAAGAAGCATTGTGCAGGCAGACTTCCAAACATTTAAGCTTATGGAAAGTGGAGCAGCCTGCAGTCCAAGTTCTGAAAAGATCTTTTGCACCAGCTTCAACGTCATCTTTTTCCTACGCATAAAAAGGATGCTTCGAGTGAGTCAGCTCAAACTCGGACTCATAATTTAAGAATTGAGCCCGACTTGAACTCATTCGAATCATTTCAAGTCAGTCAAGTCATTCGACTCAAAAATTTCGAGTAGACTAAAAATATTTCAAATTCGAGTTCGAACTTTTTGTTCCAAGTCAAATTGCCGGCCCTTGTTGGCAGCAATCCCATGAAGTCGTTATTCAGCTCATAGGTTGCTACATGACTTTCAGCTGAGTTGTTGGAAGACCGGTGGTCGGAACAGCATTTAAGCCATCAACTTAATTTTTAATCAAATACTCTACCTAATATTTGATATCCACATAATTTTATATTCAAGTAAATTAAGCCTGATTTTATATAACAGTGATTTTTTAAACTAAGGAATGAAATTTAAGTATAAAATTATCTAATTACAATTTAATCAAATTACTTGATAATTTTACAAAAAGATTAACATTTTTCTATTTGAAATAAAATAAATTGTAATTGTGATATTTTAAATAAATTAAGGAATGAAATTATCCTAATTTTTATTAGATTTCATTCGAGCGAAACGAATTTGTTTGAATGATTCGAATGAATCATTATTTGAAGGATTCACCCAAATCGTATATTTGCCTGAGAAGATGGAAGCGTTCGTTTCACAGTTCATTAGCTCACTCGCTTGGCCCTTCTCATATTCTCCTAATACGCCCGATTAGAACATAATCATTTTACCCAGTTTCTATATATATCAACACAAAATCAAACTACAATGTAAAATTTTTTCACTTATTTTACTTCATCCGGTGATTTTAATTTACACGAAAATTTTTTACTTTGCGCTGCTTTTACTTCAATCCAAACAACCCATCAGAATGATGAAGTAAAAGGGCAACCAGAACAGCAGCAAGATTCGCAAAAGTGGTTAAATAATAACACCAGAATAACAAGGGTTATAATAATGAAATCTGGGAGAAAAACAGGGAAACCATAATAGCAAGCCACCTACTTGGATATATAAAAAATATAGCAATTGGAGGTTATTTCATATTGACACAATGGTTCAAGCCTTGATTAATCTCAGACAATCTCCTACAAGGTGCAAGGAGCCAGTCACAAGGACCTGAAAAAGGTCACAAAAAACACTTGTTAATGTCAAGGCTAACAATTTCGCCAGAACAAGTTTTGAATTCTCAATTGAATCAATATTAAATCAAACCATTTGAGCAGAGTAACAGCTAAGAAAAATATTCAATCACCCAAACCAGTTCATCAGACCTTCGCCGACTAGCCTACCATTGAGATTGCCTCCACAGGAGATATTAAGCATGCTATATTCATGCTTGTTAGAGCTATGCCTTGGTATTAATCAGGAAAGCTGACTTGAAAAAGAACAAAAAGAACAATTCATTTTGCCTTGTTGATATAAAAAAAAAGAGGAAGTAAGTCTCAATGCTAAGCGTGCAAGGCCACAGCCATGCCATTGCCCGTCCCACCAGCTGCCACCGCCAGTTGCAGCCACTTGACAATTAAAATTAATTAAGATAAAATCAAATGCCTTTCAAGTTAAACTAAAGTATCCTTTTTACCATCAAAATCCAGCTTAGCTAATATGTAACCATATGCATGAAAGGCTGATTTACAAGGTGTAGTATTATTGCATAGATTTATCACCACATACCAAAGAAAAATGATCATAGCAGCAGAGCCTAGCCGAGAAGCATTGCTGCCATGAAAGAATGTGAAACAAAAAATACCACATTCTTTAACTGTCTCCTAAAACTTAACAGTAGGGACAATAGTATATTAAATGTCTGAGTATCAAAAAAGACATCATACTGGTAGGCTTGCCACTTTGTGTATTTGATTTAGTGATGGCAGAATGAGATGAGTCATAATGGAGCTTTTCATGAGATTCAACTAAAATATGAACTGCTAATGACCAAAAAAGATAGTCTATACTATTGAGTTGATAGGCACAAATAAGGGAGGGTTTCATTTCAAGAGAAATTTAATATGCTACGAACAAACACCATTAGAGCAGAAGATTCGTAGGAGGAACTTTAGTTTAGGTCATGGATCCATGGCGAAGAGCATGCATCTTTTCTAAATGATGAGCATGCATTGTTACTGTTGGGAAAATTTGAAAGTTTCATATTTGATCAGATATTTTGAGGTTGTGGAATCATAAACAACAATTACGATGAGTATGAAAAATCAATGAAAAGTCAGCAAGAAATAGGAATAGGGTGTAGTGGATACAAGTGAGAAATCGGTCTATGCATTGGAGCAACCAGGTCATGTCCAAGTGTTTAAGAAATTAGATCAATAAATGGGAGGATGAGAGCAAAAAGGTATAGTGGGCAGTCATGTGTAACAACATTCCTGTTCAAGGAAAAGTGGGCGGCCTTTAGGTGGTAAGAGTAGCAGGCAAATGCATGCGAAAAGTTAGAGGTTCAATGCAAGGAAACAAACCTTGTGTAAACACAAGCATGGGACAAAGATTACAGGATTAAGTTCGAGCCAAACCTATAGACAAATAGGGACAGCTATGGAAAATATTAACTTGGCTCTATCACCATGTTATCTTGGTAAGAGAAGATTGTTATCACTACTAAATAAGAATATAACAAGAAAAGGATAGTACAAACGTATTAAAATGCAACAACTAATAAAAAGGGAATAATATTCCATTATTCCCCTTTTATGGTAAGAAACGGGCAAAAAATATTTCATGGTAAGAAACTGTTAAAAATGATCTTACATATTTTGAGCTTAAGAATGGGCTACTATAAAGCTACTATTTTATAGAGCACTATAAAGACAATATTTATGCAACTAACTAAACTTAGTGGAATTTAGTTTTTTTGTTTTTGTTGTTGTTGCTAAGTGAATAATATTTCTTTTAAATAAAATTTATACAAAACTACAAAAAAGCACAATAAATATGTAATGTTAACAACATCATAAAAAGCATCAAACCAAATGATAGATATAAAATCTTTTCAAAAAACTTAGATTTAGCTTCAATCAACTAGATTGAACCTCGTACATATTCCACCTAGCACACACTTGATGGCATGAAATTTCAAATTCCACCTTTAAGCATGAAACCTATATCTTACTTTGGTAATGGCTTTCGTGTATAAAATGGAGGTGAATTGCTATGAAAGTTCAGAAGTATGATGAAGAGGATATGAAATTTTTGTACACATATTTTATGAAATTTTGACAAGTTTATGGTGAAGAAAATGATGAAGGAAGTGAAGGTAGTAAACACAAAGATCGGGAAACAACGAAAGGTGTTGATAAAATGAGAACAAGAGAAAAATGTTGATGAACAAAGGATAAAAGAAAATACACGACTAAACATAAAAATATATATATCAGAATTATGCATACCTCAGTGACCTTGTGCTATGCACGCACATAAGAAACGGAGCAAATAAGCACACCACTTCAAAACACCTTTCAAGAATAAATCACCACAATGGAAGAAAGAAAAGGAGATTTATCATGCCAAAGTTCCAAATGATAGTAAAAGTTGTATTTGTAACATGGCCTAAAATCTCAGGTGGCTCACCTAAAGACAACGCACACAATGACCATTATCATTCATGAATACAAGTACAAAATAAACAAGTACAACACTACAAAAAATTAGGTCAAAATAACACATCTCAACATGACTAAACATACAAGTACAAGAACAACTCCTACTGAGCAGCCAACTGAACATCGTGCAAATGCCCAAGTCATGGGCCTTCTCCTCATATGTGCTCCTTGCCATCAGACTCCCCCCACCACAAGAACTCTTCCCCACAGAGTTGAAGTCAATGTAGTCGTCGTGTAGATCAGGGATGAACCCTTGAAGCTCCTCGTATGTCAACCGAGTGTCTTCTGATGACAATCTATTTTTCTTACCAAAAACTTGTGCTCACCCTGCCCAACGACCTCATCAAAAATAATAACATCAATCTCAAAACTAAAGCTGAAGAGTTTCAGTAAAAAATTTATCATTTAGCCATTCTGGAGAAGTACTTATATTTTTTTGTAAAAGTTCATTTGAATATAAAAATTAAATCATCAATATTGATACATAACTTAAAAACATATCAAAAGACAAATCAATCCAGTAAGCATTTGGCCCAATTTTTCTAAGGATCTTGAATAGCCATGCAGCTCTAGCATGGCTTCTTATATTTTGTCATGGAACACCTCTATGGGCGAATACGAATAAGCAAATAATCACCTTCATTAAAACTCCTACTAGACTTAGTTATGTTAATTTTTGATGCATAATTGTCATTAGATTTCTCAATTTGATTTTAAATTTGTGATGCAGTTTATGAAAATCCATGGCAAAAGGGTATCATATGAGCATATCTTGTGTGTTTTTCATGGCATCATCTTGTGCATTTTTCATAGTATCAGAGCGATATCGTCCTCAATTTGCTCCCTTACCGTTTTAATCGCTCCATAATCAACACACTGACACAGCTCCAATGATCTTCTTTGTCGACGCAGGAAACGCCTATTCTTAACCTTTTTCCTCCTCAAGCGCCAAACCTTGACCTAACACTAATCTGAACATTCATAGCCACTTTCGCGTGCAGGCTTCCTTCATCAAGCCCAACCATCGCCCCCCTCCTCATCTTATAGCCGAAGATCGTTCTTGTACGATATTCTTCTCTCCGACGTGTCGCCGCCCTTCGTTGCGTCTAGACCTACCCATATAATCTCTAATGACATCTACCAATGCTGATTCCCAAACTAGAAATACCTCAGAATGATGTAACAACTCCTTCACAACAACCTCCAATGACCTAAAATTCCTGTTATCTAACATAAAAAACCTGATTCACACCTCTCTTACAACTGACAATTATCCCATATGGAGAGCTCAAGTTCTTCATCTATTCAAAGCTAATTACCTACATGGCCATTTGGGTAATACTGATCCCATAGCGTCGGTATCCAATCCCAATTACCCCTCCTAGATCTCAACTGATCAAAACCTCACAACCACTCTATACTCGATCATATCCCCCTCCATTCTTCCCTACATTCTTGAAGCTGATTTTTGTGCTAATGCGTGGAACAACCTAGCCAAATGGCCCCAAACGACCAACTATTCTCAAGTTATTCAATTCAAGAACGAATTACATAATGTATCGCTGAAGGAGCACTCTATGGATGATTATCTCTCAGAAATCAAATCTATTGTGGACAAAATTATCATTGCAGGATCTAAAGTTGATGACGAGAACATCATCCTCTACAATTTCAATGACTTCCCACTATCTACCAAGCTTTCAAAACCGTCATCCGCACCAAACTGACATCATCATCTTGGATGACATTTACCCACTCCTTTGCAGTGAGGAAAATGTTCAACAGGATCTCAGTAAAAGAACTTCAGCTCTACCATTCCTCTCCAACACATCAACTAACCACATGTCCCTGTTCTTAGAACGATTTTGACGGCGGGGACACACCAGTCGAGGTCGTGGTCGCTTCACAACACCCTTTTGTGGCTCTTGGTCGGCCTCACAATCCTCTAGAACACCTCATATAAAGTATCAAATCTGTAGCAAGCTCGGACACTTAGCCAAAGACTGTTGGCATCGTATGAACACCAACTACAGACGCTCACCAAACCAAGCAGCATCTTTGCACATTGATGATCTATTTGATTCTAATTTGTACCTTGATTCAGGTGCCTCCAATCATCTCACAAATGACTTCAACAACCTGTCTGTCGTCAATTCCCATCAAGGAATTGATCGGGTCATCGTTAGAAAAGGTCAGACTCTACCAATTTCTAGTATCGGTGACGACATTCTCCTTACCCCCACTTGTAAGTCCTTCTAAATTAGCTACTTCATGTTCCTCGTAGCAAATACAATCTTCTTTTCGATCACAAGCAAACCATAGATAATTCATGTTCCATTTTGTTCGATCTTAACGACTTCATTATAAAGGACTTCTAAATGAACACACTACTCCTTAAAGGCACCTTCACCAATGGCCTCTACAAGATTCATCCATAGCCCAAACATCCTCCCTGTCAAACTGTTCTCTAGTTTTCAACTACTGCAGCTACCCCTCAATGGCATCTTCGTCTAGGTCATTCTAGCCGCCAAGTTCAGCATCTTCTACACAAGCACTTTCCTACTCTCGGCTTCAGCAAGAGCCCTCGTCCATGTTCAATTTGCATCCCACCAAGCATCTCATGTTGCCTTTTATAGATCTTCTATGACTTTTGAATTTTTACACACCGACGTATGGGGACCGACTCGATTTTATCAAATGAAGGCTCTACCCCATGAAAACAAAATCTGAAACATTACAAAAAATTCTCCATCATAAATTCATAGAATGTGAATTCAACACACGCGTAAAAATTTTACAATCTGATGGCGGTGGCGAATATAACTCAGCCTCTTTCTCTAATACTCTCAAATACATAGGAATTCATCATCAAATGTCTTGTCACAACAAAATGGAGTTGCAGAACGCAAACACTGGCACCTTTAAACTACTCGCGCTCTTCTTCAAACTGCCAGTTTCCAAAATGCCAACTATTCATATTCTTCTGGATGTTGTATCTCACAAACAATGGCCGGTAGTCCAATTGGAACATATTCCTGAGCATCTCAACGATACCGCACACATAAAACTATCCCAAGGGTTCGAAGATTCTCAATTTCCCTCATATGTCTGCAAGCTTTAAAAATCCATTTACGACCTTAAACAAGCACTTCTCCAATGGTACGCCACTCTCACTGAATTCTTCATTCTCACGGTTTCCAAACAAGCCATGCGGATCATTCTCTCCATATTCACGATACAACACCCAACCACACCTACATTCTCATTAATGTGAACGAGATACTTGTTACTAGTCCACATCAAGTCACAATCAACGTATGAAACAACTCGGTTCACCATCCACTTTATTTGGCATTCAACTTTCAAAAACAGCTCATGGCTATCCTTTCTCAAGCAACATACGCCTTCGGTATTCTCAAAAACTCCATCATGGAGCAATGCAATCCGACACTCTAGTAACCAACTCACAGCCAAAACTCAGCACCACTGACGCCTTCACCTAGCCCAGGCTATGATAACAACTAGCTGGTTCACTGCAATATTTGACCATCACTCGACCTAATCTCAGTTTCGGTGAACCGGATTTGTCAACATATGCACCATCCCACCACAACCCACTTTGATCAAATCAAGCGTATTCTCTAGTACATTAAAGGCTCTATACATCTCGAGATCTCTATTGACCATGAGACTCCTCGCCTCTATGCATATGCCGACTCTGACTGGGCATGTGATGTCGAGGATTGCAAGTTAACCATAGGCTACTGCATCTTCCTAGAAAATACTCCAATCTCGTGGAGTGCCAAGAAGAAATCTACAATCTCCCATCCATCTACCGATGTAGAATGTCGTGCACTCGCTACTACCGCATCGAACATATTCGGTCTAGCCGCCTTCTATCAAAATTTGGTGCTTTTCAAACTATGCCAACTCCTCTCTGTTGTGACAAAAATCAGCAATTGTCGGCAAACAATTCAGTCTTCCATGCTCGAACGAAACACGTGGAAGTCAACTGTCATTTCATTCGAGATAGCAACCAGAAATAAAAAATTCAGCTTTACTACATACCCACCGAGGATCAGCTGGCAGGCATTCTTACCAAGCCTTTCTTTGCTGAACAGTTCAACCACCCTCCAATCTCACCATCTCAACTTCGAATAGTTCACTTGCAAGGAGCTAATAACAGTCGATTTAAATTCTCACCATTAATGCATGTGCGTTTAATGGTAGATGATTTGATTTTCACCATTTATGTTATGTTTTAAATGAGAATTAATTAAATATCCTATGTTACCACTCGGTTGCTATATACACACTGTATCATAGCATTACAAAATATGAATAAGATATACTATTTTTATCTTCCTTGCTATTCTCTTGTGCATTTTTCACAAAGGACCCGTAACGGGTCGGGTCTAGGCTTATCAGATCGACACGTCATTGTGGAGGCGGGAAGAGCTGGCGCACGGGCTGAACCGGGCGGCTTCAAATCAAATTGGGCGGGTCTGGCCCAATAATAAAAAAACCACGTGCATGGTTTGGATTCAAACCGTGGAAGCGATTTTTGACTCAAACCACAGAAGCGAATTCTAGAACTCTGAGGCGGCGGCACCTGATACGGAGGAAGAAAAATGAAAGAAGAAAAAAATCCCCAAAATTATGAGAGGTAAGCCTTGACGAGTAAAACAACTTTTTCTAAAGGAAGAACTGTAGAAAACCTGCTATAATACAAAAATGATGGCGTACGTTTCAAATTCAACCTTTAAACATAAGAAAATACCAGAATTAATCATACTCCGGTGACCTTGCTGCTATGCATGCATGCACAAGAAACCAAGCAATTATGCACATCACTTCAAACACCCTCACAAGAGTAAATCTTCACAATGGAAGAAAAAAAAAGGATATCTATCTATGCCATGTCCTAAATGAGAGTACATTAGGCCATTTATAAATAGCCTAAAACACTAGGCGGCTCACCCAAAGACACAGCACAAACACGACGACCGCCATCATTCATGAATACAAGTACAAAATGATACTAATACACCGAAAATACAAAACATATCCTCTGTAGGTACAAACACCAAACAACAAGTACAAACAACACAAAAAAATGAACCAAAATAACACCACTTGAAAAATAAGTACAACTCAACATGACTAAACATGCAAGTATAAGAACAACTCCTGCTTAACCACTAATTGAATATCATGCAAATGTGTGAGTCGTGAGCCTCCTCATATGTGCTCCCTATCCTGCATCAATACTAAATTGAATATTACATGTGACCAAAAGATAGATCAAAAGCGAATTACAACCCAACACATAATTACTGGCGGAGTCAAAAGAGAAGATTAATGGGGGATGCACTCATCCTAGTTAGACTCTCTTTTAACTAAGAATAATATAGAAGATTCGCCCGCCCCACCCAATTTAAAATAAATCATTCATGACATTTTACTTAAAATTCTAGCACCGTTACAAAATTAAAATGCTGGCCTTCTCCAACATGCTTGTTAGATTTTGAGAGTATATGTAAGCATGTAATTGTTTGCAAATAAAAATTTTTACCCGGACACGGATTGACTGATTTTGTTGCATGTATTCCCTTAGCCATTTAATAACTGATGGAAGAGAAGGAAATACTGCACTATCCCCTAAACCCCTTGTGTATTGTTCGCCCTTTACACCTTCTTCATCTAAACCATTAAGTGCATCATCAGTTAGCCCTCACAATAAAATAATCAATTAGTTATAGTTCTCGGTAATAATTTTGTAGAAAAAAACACTAACGGTCAAATACAAAAATAATTAATCTTCTTTGAATTAGGGTTTACCTCTCTTTCCATTAATGAGTTTTTTCCAAAGTCTTTGGATGGTAAGTTGCCAAGCTAAATCAACTTGCTGAGGATCTGAATGCGGTGTAGTGTAAGAGCCAACCTTATTGAACAAAGACTCATTTGGTGCAAAAAGGGCCTTTTGAAAGTGAACCCCTGAAACACAAGGTCCTTTATAAGTCAGTTTCATAACTAAATCACTGAAACACATGATTTACATTTTAATTTTAAGTGTTCAACATGCTTTTTATTCACTTTAATAAATAAATTCATTGCAAAGTTAGTGTGTTTCCCTATGAATGTCAGTTTTTGTAATATTCTCAAAAAAGGAGAAAATGTTTGCTTAATTTACATGTGCAAAAGTGAAACTTTGTCATTCAGCTTCTTTTTTGTTATTAAAAAAAAAGGTACACTTTAATTCCTTAATATTTAACATATTAAAATTTCTTGATGAAACCAAAAGTGAATACATCTTTCTAAGAGATGGCAATGATTTTCCGATATTACATCAGTATAATTTTAAAGATACCAAACTTATCCTAGTTGGACTAATATATTTATATTTTATTTTGTGTTAAGACAACTATCTTATTCACATAACCTTAAAGCAACAAAGAAGATAAAAATCAATGATCCCAGGCAAACGGAACTCATGAAGAAAATCAATCAAGCTATAGAACTAGTTTAGTTTATGCATTAGAATGTGAATTTAACTATTTATATGCATGCAAAAATCAAATTGCTCAAGACTCACTCTTAAACCCATTTACCCTTTAGCTCAAACAAAGTTCCTAATTAAGAATACTTCTTAACCAAAATGATAGTTTAACATGGCACATTGATCAGTAACATGCAAGATATTTTTTAGATCTCGTAACTTCTAGAAAGCCAGATTTGCTTAAATTAACTAATATTCCTTAGTAATGTTTGAATCCTATTGATATGATACATCAAATTAAAAATGATAACAAAACCATCGACAAAATTAGCTTTGCATTACATTTATAATATAATTTCATTATTAATTTTCTTTAAATCAATGATGCAGAGTTGCCCATTTCGCAAATCACCAATAGCAAAATAATATCCAAAAAAGCCTCAAGGACCAGAGACACCGATTTCAGCATTGCGCTCAAGATCTGCAGGAATATTTGGCCTTGCATCCCCTTTCCCAAAATTGGCACTTTGTAAAAGCAGGTAGTATTAGCATCTGAGAAGGGTCCTCATAGCCATTGGTCATGTCATTGTTCATGGCTCTGCCCTAAATTCATGATTCCATCCCTAGCAAACCCCCTGCACGTTAAATTCCCTATGGAAAATATACTAATAGCATTTAAGTTATTCAACAACGACAATAACAACATGCCTTGATCCCATTAGGCGAGATCGGCTAATCAATATTTAATTATTCAACAATCAAATAAATTGTAAATCAAATTTGTCCTGAGTTTTCTATCTAATTATTTGATTTAACAGTTACAAAATTTGTTATATAAATCATTACCCACTTATAAAAATAAATGGTTTTAAACTTAAATCTGCTTATACTAAGCTTAATTATATAGCTTAACTAATAATAAAATATTTTGAAGCAATAGCTGTTATGCTTGGCAAAAAGAACTTGGCCAAAGAATATTGGACATATACAGTGACAAACACAAGCCTTAGTCCTACTGAATAGGGTCAAGTACCTATTGTTGCCACTATTGACAATCAACTAAAATCCCTTTCCTAAATCCTAAATAGAGAAGATCATTCTAATGATTTTTTCCTACAATTTTTAGTCTTCATCTTCCTCTTTTAACATGAACAAAATTCATACTCAATTTTTCTAACAAGAATATACTAAACCACCCAAAACAACATTTTCTAATCTTATCCACTATTGGAGCCTTTCAAACCTTGCTATGAATTAACTCATTTCTCATTCTATCCTTTCGAGTATACCCACTCATCCACCTTAGTATCCTCATCTCGGTAACACTAGTTGTCAATAAATTTTTTCTTTGTTCGCCAACATTCAGCCTCATAAAACATTGCCGGTCATATAGTTGTTTTATAAAATTTTCACATAATTTAGAACAAGGTTTTCTGATCGCACAGCACTCTAGAAATACTCTTCCATTTCAACCAACTAGCTCAGATCCTATTACTCACATTGCCCTCTATACCACAATCATTTTGAATAATGAACTAGGATATTTGAACGTCTTGCTCTCCTTGATTACAGGAGGGTCCTCATAAGTTATATCCTAGCGATTGTTGCTTCAAGAACTGAAGTGTTAAAATCAGAACAAGAGGTATATTATTAGATTGAGCTGATTCTAGTGGGCACAAAATGTTCAAGATTGGATCGATAACAGGCTCACAGGCTAAATATGCAGGACAGGAAGTTAAACATCACTATTAATAAGAAATGATAGGGCTAGATCTATCCTTTATCACGTTCTCTGTTATGGGATCATAACAGTTGCATGCCATCAACACAGCTTTCATTTTCATCCTTCTCCATTCATTCTTAGATAATGCATCCATGCTTACTTTAAACACATTATAAGAGTTTGCAAAGATTAACTATAACACTTCTTATTATCACTATTAGTTTTAGTAATAATTGAGAGTTCACTTTATTATACACACTTCTTCATTCATTCGTTTTGAGTGGTTACTTGGTGTTACCTCTAGTTTATTCAAGCTTTTTTGCACACCATTTAATAATGTGATTTTAAGTCGAAACCCTCTCTTTTCAGTTCTTTTTGCAGCAGTTTATCTATCGTTCAGCTCTTGCAACACAACTTTTAGAAGCAATGCTCAAGACATCCAATTAAGAGTTAAATCACATCACCGTACATACATAAATTTTTTGACAAATCAACTATAATTACTTAATAGCAATGCATATAGGTAAATAGCAACTTTCATAAATGATGAAAACTATGGGTAGCAAATTAGAATAGCAATTTATAAAAAATAATTATTAAAAACAATAAAGAAGAGATCCTGGCATTAGACAGATCACGGTGAAGAAAGGCAGAGGAGATGAGAGCGAGCAAGAAAGAATCGAGAGAAAGATAAGATCTCATTCATCTATGTAATTAGACAATACACATATTTATAACTACAGCATACTCATATTAGGCGTTGGATTATGTCTAGATCGTATGGACGATTGTGATGTAAATTAGGCTGCTATTAGTCCCCCCGCAAATGAGCCATTTAGAATGGTAATGGTGAGTTTGGAGCGCAGCTTTGTGAAACCTTGTTGCGGAGAGAGGCTTTGTGAGTATATCTGCCAGTTGTGCTTTGGTAGGGATGTGCAGTAACTGAATTTCTAATTTTTGAATGCTGTCGCGGATGAAATGACAGTCCACTTCCGCACGTTTGGTTATGACGTGGAAGTACAGAATTGTGTGCTAGAGCAATTGTTGATTTGTTTTCACAGAAGAGTGGAGTAGGCTTGCCTTAAGTAATGTCGAAATCTTGCAAAAGGCAGCGAAACCAGATGATATCTGTGGCGGCTGTAACGAGGGACTGGTATTCAGCTTCAGTTGATGATCGAGAGACAAAGTTTTGTTTCTTTGCACTACAAAAAATTGGAGTATCCTAAGGAAGATGCAGTATCCCGTGGTTGATTTGCGATCTTCAGTGTCTCTGCCCCAATAAGAGTCAACATAGGCACAGAAAAGTAAATTTTCGGGTTCAATTGGAATCCCAATGTGCATAGAGCCTTTTACGTACCAAAGTATTTGTTTGAGCCAATCAAAATGAGCTTTGGTAGCACTATGCATGTGCTGACATATCATGCTCACTGTTAGGATAAGATCTGATCGAGTGATAGTTAGGTATTGTAGGGAGATGACTAGTTTCTTGTATAGTTTCGGTTGGGAGAAGATAGTGGGTGAACTTGGTTTCGGTGGAGTGGTCGAGGGTCGGGTTGCAAAGGTCCATTCTGGCGGTTTTGAGAATTCCGAAAGGGTACGATGTTTGGTGAAGGGTGGTCGAAATGGCTGATTTGGAGAGTTGGATACCAAGGAATGTAATTGGTGCACCAAGTTGCTTCATGTGGAAGTGGTTCGTGAGAGAATGGATGAGGGAGTTGATAGCATCTTGATGTGGGCTGGCTATGAGTATATCATCCACATATATGAGAATATGGGCACGGAGGGATGTTGCTTCTTTTGGAAAAGGAGAGAGGGATCATCATGGCTTGTTCAAAACCCTTGAGAATGAAGGAATTCGGTAAGTATAGAGTACCATTGGCGAGGTGACGGTTTTAGTCCATAGATAGTTTTTTGGAGCTTGCAAACGTGATTAGGAAGGTTGGGGTACTCGAACCCTTTTGGTTATTTCGTGTATACTGTTTCATTTAGATGCCCATGGAGAAATGCGCTTGAAACATCCAGTTGTATCACCAGCCATCGGTGAAATGTAGCAACTGCTAGGAGAATTCGGATGGTTGGCATCTTAGCTACTGGACAAATGTCTCCAAGCAATCGGTCCCATAATTTTGGTTGAATCCTTAAGCTACTAATCTTTCTTTATGATGTGCCACTATGTCGGTATCTTTGTGCTTTATTCTGTATGTCCACCGACAACAAAGCACGTTTTGATGAGGATGTGGAGGTACTAGGATCCATGACCTGATCCATTAGGGCCCTATATTCTTCTTGCATTTGCAAGTCTCCAATGCTCATGTGTGGTTGTGCTTTTGTAGGATGAGGGTTCGGTTGAAGGAGTGGCATGATTAAGATTGAATAAAGGTTTGGGTTTGAGGGTTCAAGTTTTCAATCAATGAGCATAAGATGTGAAAGGAGTTTGTTTTTTTATTTCAGTGGAGATTGTGGTTGTTGAGGTAATGATGATGAGGATAATGAGTTGGGTGGAGTTGTCGGTGAGGCTATTAGTTCCGTGGAGAGAGGGTGAAGAGGGAGGAGCTTCCTAATGAGGGTTGTGAGAAGGGTGATAGGCCGGTTGTGAGAATGGAATGAGTAATTGGATTGGTGTATGATCGTGAATTGGGAAGAGAAGTTGGAGATTGATTTTGTGAGGAGAAAGAAAATTTGTTTTCAATGAATTTGATATGACGACAGATTAGAAAGGTGGAGTTTTAGGGTTGTAGCAAATAGCCCTTATGGTTTGGTGAGTAGCCTAGGAAAACACGTGGTGGATTTTCTAATCACAACTTGGTGGTTTTCATAGGTGGAAGAAGTGCAAAACACAAGCATCTAAAGATCTTAAGATGGTCATAGCTAGGTGTATTTTTGTAGAGGAGTTGGAATGAGAGAGGTTATTGGTGTTAGAAGAGGGTAGATTATTTATTAGGTAGGTAGAGATGAGAGTTGCTTAAACCCAAAAGTGTTCAGGAAGATGAGCTGTTTGGAGAAGAGCACTAGTAGTTTCTAGAAGATGTCAATGTTTGCACTCAGGGTTGCCGTTTTGTTGGGGCGTATATGGGCAAGACATTTGGTGGTGGATGTCAAGATTCTTGAGTTGGTTATGAAAGTTATTTGAGTTATATTCTCCACCTTCGCTGGGTTGGGGAATTTTTACAGGAGTGTTGAATTGGCATTCAATGAATTTGTAGAGAAGGGAAGAGCCAAGTAGGTTTTGAGTAATCATCCACAAAAAACACATAATATTTACAACCTTTATTCGATAAAATTGGAGCTGGGTCCCATACATCTTTGTGTAAGAACTCAAAAATATTATAGGATCTATAAGAATGTTTTGGATAGGGAAGTTTATGATACTTGGAGGTAATGTAAATCGAGCTAGATGATGAAGGCTGCTGAAACCGAGATACGGGGAGCTGTTGGACCTCACGGCTAGGATGGTCTAGCCGTAGATGCCATGGAGGTGCATTGGCTGAAGTTGATGATTGGAGAATGGTTTGGTGAGGTGGAGGTTCGGGTAACGGAAGTATCATGTAGAGTTCGTTGGTGCAGCGGCTTCTAAAGAGCGGAATGCCCATTTTGAGATCCTTTGTGATAAAACTGTTATGATCAAACAAGATTGAACAGGAATTATCGACGGTAGCTTATAAATAGTAAAAAGATTGTGTTTGCAATAAGGGACATGGAGATGTTTGAGGATAAACTTACAATTATAAGTAGGGAGGATAACGTTTTCGATGTTAGAGATGCGATTTTTTGTCCCTTGATAGGACTCAGCAATGGACATGTTGCTGAAATCGTTGCTAACATGAGTGGAGGCTCCGAAATCAAGGTACCAAGTTGAATCTGGAAAACCATCTGTGCATATAGCTGTTGGTTGGTTCGATTGGCTACTGTAGCTGAGATTCATGCGGTGCCACTGGTCTTTAGTGAAGTGTCCAAACTTGCTGCATATTTGGCACTCTATGTAGGGCATTTTGGAGGTTCTCAGCACATTGAAGGAGCCTCGAAATGGTGTTGTCGAATGACCACGGCCCCTGCTGAACCAGCCTCGGCCGCAAAATCTACTTGAAAACTGAGATAGGAGGTTCGAAAGGTGGGTAGAGGATGGATTGCTGAGCTGGAATTTTGTGTATCTTGTTGACCATTGATTTCCTCACTGCAGAGTAGTCAATAGAGATCATCTAGGCTTATAGCTGTTAATTTAGTGCGGATAGCTGTTTTGAAGGCTTGATAACTGGAGGAAAGGTCATTTAGTGTGTAGAGAATCATGTCTTTGTTATCTACTTTGGATTCACTAGCAGTAATTATGTCCACAATGGATTTGATTTCGGAGAGATAGTCAAGCATAGATCTTTTAATAAGACATTGTGTAGCTCATTCTTGAGTTGAATGACTCGAGAACGAATGGTTGATTTAAGATGTTTGGCTAGTGTACTCCACGCATTGCTGCATAATTCAGCCTTAAGTATGTAGGGGAGAATGGAGGGAGAGATGATCGAATACAGATAGGGCCAACAATTTTACCTAAAACTCGAAACTCGCTCGAATCTTGAGTTAATCGAACTTGATGAAATTTTCGAGTTGAGTTCGAGTTGGGCTCGACTCGACTCGAATTGGGTTCGAATCACTCGAAATATATAAAGTAATATATATATATATATATATATATATATATATATATATATATATATATATATATATACTACCCATATAGTAGCAGTGATTGTTCCCTGCGTAGTTGATAGTCCTCCTTACTGGCACTCCCGTTTTCGTGAGGTCTTGGGTTCAAGACCTAGGAAATTCAAATGTGTGCTCTTTAAGAAAAAAAAAAAATCACAAATTTGGCATTATCAATATTGAAGCCCAGGAACTTTGATGAAATAAAACAACTCTTCCACCAGGCCGCTAAGTATCTTTTGCAATTGATAGAATGATTTTATTTTATATATTTCAAGTTTGACTCAAATCAAGTTCGAGTTAGCTCAAACTCGAACTTTTTTGGGTCGAAATTAATTCAACTCGAACTCGACCAAGTTTGAGTCTGAGTTGACTCGCTCGAACTCGACTCGAAGCCATCCCTAAATATAGAGCAGCAATTGGGTTTCGATTGGCTGAAATCTAGGAGTAGCTCAGACTGTTGATTGGCGACGAAGGTTTACTGCCATCTAGATGGCTTAGTAGGTTCTTTGCTTTGAAGAGTTGAAAACTTGGGCTCTCCAAGTGGGATAATTATTTGCTGTGAAGGAATTGTAGATGATGTTTTTGATGTTGGTCATTAGGAATTTTTGGTCCTTATAATCTGTGATGAGGGTGGAGTTGCTGTGGGATCCAGAGTCTCACTAAATTGGGTTTTGACATTGGTATATTCCATCGTCAATGATGATGAGGGAGAAGATGGATCTGATTGAGAAGGAAGGCAAAGTTGAGTTTGGATCACCGCTGTAGGCGAGACAAACTCTGGATGCGGGCTGAAATTAGCGTGAAAGGAGCACTAGTTCGCCGATTTGATGATGTTACGTTGACCGGTTGCAGATGATTAGGGTTACGATTGAGAGGGAGGAAGGTATCGCTCTTATACCATGAAGAGAGGAAGAGGAGATGAGAGCGAGCGAAAAAAAATTGAGAGAAAAATAAGATCTCATTCATCTATGTTATTAGCAATACACATATATTTATAGCTACAACATATTCATATTAGGTGTTAGATTATGTCCGGATTGTATGGACGGTTGTGATGTAAACTGAGCTGCTATTACACAATAGTTGAGCAATAGTGGAACAAATAATACGCTCAAAAATGAAGGGACAGAAAAATCAATAATGAATAGAAAAGCTGGGTACATGCACACTTCTCATAAAAAAGGGGGTTTAAATTGGAACATTAGTATTCTATTGCATGAGTTACAGACTTAGCATTCAAAATTTTAAAGGTAAATACAATTTTTACCATGGTCAGAACAAGTATTTATTAAGGGTTGAAGCAGTATTTCTGGATCTCTAACTGACATACAGTTGAATAAAAGCATCCGCACCTGATTTCCAGAAAAAACAATATATAAAGAACAAAAATTGATGGCAAGATTTAATATTTCCAATTTAAGATATTATAATTACCATTCTACATAACATACAAACAAGGTGATGAAAACACTAAAAAGTAAGGAGATTTTACCAGTGCGCTGCAATCACTATTAGGTTGTTCATCAGGGGCATTTCCTCTCATGGCAGTCGAAAACCATCTTGCACACACCACCATACTTTCTGGACTATGTGCTCCGTCTAAATAGAAAACTAAGTCACCAAAACCAAGTTCTGAGCTTTTCATGCTGAAATATGGATCAGATATTATTTGCGCCCGTCCCTGTAAGCTGGCTGATGCAACCCCCCTTATTAACTGTTCTGGTAGATTATCCTGTTACCACAAAGATCATTGGTAAACTTCCCCAAATTTGATGCAAAGTTGGAAGTTAATCATCAATTAAGACCAACCATAGTGTTCTCAGAAAATATGCCTTCTACATGCCCAGTTTTCTGAAGCCAGGTGCGAGACAAGGCAATTGCAAGACCTGCATTAATATACTGATGCTCACCGTCAAGCCCAAGTTGTTGACCTTTTAGTAATTCTACGTCCAAAGGATATGCAACTTGAAGAAGGATCTGTAGTAGCATAGGAAATAGATAATATTTTCAAAGTTTGGTGCAAGCGGATCCAAAGTCATAGCTATATCTAAAACATACGCAAGATTGCTCAGATGTGAATATCACTATGTTCAAACGAAGCTTACTCCTAATTGAGATGCTCTCTCCTTAAGAACTGACATTGCTTCATCAGGCTGGGGCACAGTGTAAGCTGGAACACCTTGCTATGACAAAGGAGAAAGTTTAGATTAAGGTGAGAAAAGAAGTAATTTGAGATGAGAGACAGAATTTAAGGGATTGAGAATATATAGTATTTCCAAAATTATACTGAGCAACAACCTTAAAGATGCCAGCTTTCTCCCCTGCAATTTCTCCCAAAGTATTTCCTGCATATATATGAAAATGATGCAAGACAAGTAAAATGAATATTCACAGAAAACCAAGATGATTGTCATCATCTGATGAAAATTTGCTCGTCTGTGCAAGCAGAAATGTACAGTAGTTAGCATGCTTATTTTTGCTTCAAGCTATGCTCCAACAGTTCAGTCATGGTACACTAATTAACAAAAAAATTAAAATCAGTGGCACTGGCATTAAATTTTAGGGGTCTACAATCAAGAAAAAAATTACACCCAAGCATTTGTATTTACACAGTTCAACCAAAACCTAACCGACCTATACAAATGCCACTTTGTTAACCCAAACAAACTATGGAAGGGGTAATCCTGATAATGGACACGCAGCAAGCATCCAGTAATATAGTACTCATGCTAAAATATGACTAAGAACATTTAGAAACTAATCTCTCCTTCCCTCTTACCGTTAAGCCAACAGTTAATGTATGAAAAACCATGATAGATGTGGAGTGGCAAATAGGTATAGGATGCAATGACAGTGACGTCCAGCAGCAGTTTGGTGAAGGGTATAACTCTAAATTATGGCATCTACATCATAACCGGGGTCAACCGGGGAGTACCCACAAATGAAACTTTTTGAAGTGAGAATGAAGGTCTGACAGTGTGAAACCTAAACATATTAAATATTTAAAAGAGCCACAAGAAGTAGATATCATCCAAATATACGAAAAAGGAGCCACAGCAATTAATTGAACATTAAAATTGATACAACTCAACTACTATAAAAAAGCCACTAATACTGAAATAACAAGAAAACAAAACAAATATATACCACTCTACAGGAAGCCGACTACATTTATTGGTCAAATTTGAGAGAAATGTTAATAAAATGTAAGAGTGGATAAATAGTCCTGCAAAATAGTGTAAAAAGAAAAAAATATGAACTGTAGCATGAAATCATATAAGAAAAATTTCATTTAAATGTCAAAAACTGCTACTAACAATGTATAAGAAAATTATGCTAAATGTCTTATACTTTATTATTAAATTGAAACTCCTTTAAGAAAAAGGTTTGAAAAGAGTACAAAGTAAGATTTTATTTTACAAGGAAATTCTTTTTACTTCTCTTTTGCCTAATAATATGCACTTGTTTGAATTTCTCGCAACATTGAAATCACTTGTCTATGGAGGCAACTATCTTAGGAAATTTATCAATAAATAGCTTTTTCTTTAAGCTCAAACCCCTTTTAATTAATTCGTCAAGCAGCCAATGAGGGCTCAAATTTAATGCCATCAGGTTATTATATACTCATTGAGCAGGAGAGCCAGTGCTTTAGACAGCTGTTTTGAGGATCACTCGCTACGAGAGAGGATTAACATTTTTTTCAAATAGGGACAAGATACACAAACACAATAATAGAGGAACAAGCTTGAGGTTTTATTATAATAATATGAAAGATTCGTAGAGATTTGAGGAATGCTTGTTACATCAATTTATAGCTTTATAAGCAAAAAATCAAAAAAGTGAAACCTTAAAAAGACTTACCAACTCCTACAGCTCAGATAAAAACAATAAAAATAAATACATTTACAAAAAGCTTAAAATATTTATTGTACAATAAATATCATTCCGTTTTTTTGGACGTGCTCTCCAAAGGAGCGGTACATCACATTACACAACATGTCCAGTTTTGAGTATAAAGGAAGGTTGGGGTATGAACAAGTCTGGTTCACTCAGTAATCTACACTCAGTGAGGGGATAAACAACCTTAGTCCCTCAATCAAGTTGTGAGTCACCAGAAGATTGAATGTCCCATCATGCTCAGCAAAATCTATCTTTTTCATCTGTTATTTACATATGCTCCATGCTACTCACAAGAATCCCCTTTTAACCTCGTACTCCAGAGAAAATCTAATTAAAAGTTTTTCTTATTCTAGTAGTTATAAATCTTTTATTGGTCCTTTATTACTGTTAATTAATTAACACTCCATGGACATTGATCTCAATTGGAGCGATATGTAAAAATATTTGAATTTTATTGAAGCTTTATTGTGCCTTTATTATTGAAATAATTAAAGAGATTTATATAAAAATCTGTACAGAAAATTGCATTGAAGGACTAAAACTAGAAGCTTGCTAAAAAAAATTTGTTGAGCAATGAAAACCAAAAGCATATAGAGATTAAATTCAATGCTTGATTAAAATTAAAATCTACTGACTAATGATTTTTCTAATCTCTTAAATAGTATCCCATACCCATATAACAAATTGATTGAAGAAAATTTCCTCATTCAAATCTAAAGAATTGTTTATGGAAAGCTTAGGATTTCCATCAACCTACGAAATTGAGGGAAAGAAAAGAAGAGAAAGCACCTCTTTTCTTCCCTAAACACCATAAAGTTCATCAGCTGATTTCATAACAAAAATACTGAAAGAAAAATTATAAACAGCAAATATACCTCATCGTTAATGAACCAAAGAGAAATTGGCTCTCTAATGCTCTCCAAATTAAAAAAAAACATGATTAAGCAAAATAACGGTGAGATCAATTAATTTGGTGTAAATGTTAATTTATTGAAATAACAAGGAGAGCAAAATTCTTACCCTGGGTACATTGTTGGAAGAAGCAAGGATAGTGACTTTCGGGTTGAAATAGTAGGAAATCATACAGATACTCGAAATCGACAAGTTTAAACCCTTCCAAATTAGTTGAAAAAAAAGAAAAAAGGAATGAAAGGAAGAGGGTTGCTGAATTGAAAGGAAGAAGAGGGGAAAAGAAAGGCCGTAGATGAAAGGAAGAAGCACGAAGAAAGGGGCTGCAGTTACAAGTACAAGTGGCCAAAAGCTTTAAGTGAGGGTTCCAACATGTGGCAGGTTGTGGCTTGTCTCAATTTTTTAAAGGCTCAAGGGTGTGAACGTGTAGTTCTAAGTCTCAGTGGTCTTTGCTTGCATGCTAGTCTGAAGGTGGTGAATATTTTAAATAGTAAACTAATACTTAATTAAAATTTGAATAATAGCTCTAAATTATGGGGAAATAATTAAAAAAAAAATTCAGATTAAGTCAAACATTGAAAATTACAAATCTGCTACTTCTTAATAAATTAAGAAAAAACCAATCTATCTAAATTTTACATAATTTGCCACAAGTTCCTTTTATAAATTTTGGGTTATCACAATCAAAACCTAAATCTAACCCTATACCTTATCCTGTGAGTGTGCCTTTATGACAGGGCCAACGAAAGCTCACGATACTTAAATAATAGTTGCTCAAAGCATGTGACAAGAGATAGATCATTTGCAACTTTAGAGCCCAAAAGAATGATACAAAGATGCAAATCATCAGCATTGAAATTATCAGTCTGTTCTTTTAGTAGATAGTTTTATTCATTATCAAATAAGTATTAACTAATAATGTGATCAATATTTTATAATTTTATTTGTAGATTCTATATAGTTTAGATTTTATTAATGATTACCCAAGCTTAAAATACTTTAAAGCTAGTGATGGAATTTTTATTATGGTATTGTAAGCTTTCATGCTAACATACATTTGGTATATAATATTTTTGAAATTAAATTAGTAGTTGATTTACTACAATAAGATTTTTAAAAACCATATTTTGGGCTTGCCATATTGGTAAGCACAAGGTCATTATTTCAAGCACATATTGTAGCTAGTAGATATATGCTTCTGGAAATCTTATTATGAAGGTGCTTGGGTCTAGTAATAAATATGAATTTACTACAATAAATAAATATCACTCAATAAATTAAAGAAAATTCAAGTTATATAGTTATATAATGATTTATAGTGATCATGAAAGTGGATTTTATAATCAATCCTTTAAAGATGATTGTGTAGAGAATAGAATAAGGCATAACTTATTGACAACAGGACACCTTGACAAAAAGATATAGTAAGAAGAAAAAATGGCACTATAACATAAATGGCTCGCTCTATAATCAATGAACTAAATTTTTTAGTCGAAAACAGTCAACTTTGCTTGATATATCATAAATAAGGTAAGATTTTGAGCTAGTAAGGAAAAAATTATCTACAAATTAAAGAAAGAAGTAAGCTTACAATATCTCATTTTTATGTATTTAGATGAAGATGATTTGTCATGAACAAGAATAATGATACATTTGACTTTCAAAAATGAAACAAATTTTTGTTTAATACACTTCATCTATCATACATACATTACTTTCAAAGAGAGAAAGATGATTGTTGAAAAATCAATCAAGATTACTTTTAATGAATTGCATTTAATTTCTCATACTACAAAATGAGATCATAAATACTTTTGGAGAAATAATTTAAACAGTATCCATAAAAGAAAAATTAGAAAATGATTAATCGAAAGAGCGGAAGTTTGATTGAAATCATCTTCAAAAGCAAACTATAAATGATATTTTTAAGACGAGCAAATAAAATGCTCACTAAAACTTATATTAATCATTTAACAATTTTATTATAGTTCGAGCAAACTCAATATGTGGAGCCTTAGAAAGTAAAAGGATTGTTGTGAAACAAGAAAAAGTAAACAATTTTTGTGACAGTTGGGAGTTAATGCCAATACCTAATGATCATTTTTCAATCGAACTAAACAAATGATTTTTTAGAAAATAATAATAACAAATTATTTAAATAGAAAAAAGACTTAGTTTGTTATTTAAAGTTGTATTGTCTAACTACAAATAGAATAAATATTATGTTCAATATTTAATATTTAAATTTCAGGCATGCCCTTGAGAGCCACATCTCACAATTGCAAAATTATCTTTAGTTATTTAATGATACACAAATCTAAAATTTGAAGACTCGCACAACCCTTATAGCTATTGAACAAATTGAATTTTTTTGTTTAGACTTTGAAAGCTCCAAAGTAAAATAAGAAAAAGTACTTTATACACCAGTCAATACTTAAATAATGCACTATCTCATGGACACATAGAATGCAAACTTAGGTTATACTATCCATCACCAATGTAGAGTATTTTGAAGCTAAAGTTGCATTACTCAAGCTTTATAATTAGAGCAACTACTAAACTATGTGGAAGCAACATAAAATTTCGATTGATTGCAACAACACTATAACAATTAAGCTCACAAAGAACCCTATTCAGTCGTGGACAATAAATTTTGAATAAACATTTTTATTAGAGATCACATATATAAGAGCAACGTAGAACAAGAGCTCGATAGTATCAAGCACCAACTGGCAATTATTTGTACAAAATCATTGACACAGGAAAAATTTCAATAATGTTAAAAATTAATTTTGTATGGATTATCTATTTTGATTAAACTGAAACGCTTAATAATAATTCTTTAAGAAAATTACAAATTTCCATTTTAGGTAGGAGCGATTACCAAGCAACCCAAAGTACCAAATGAGCAATTGATTCATGCTAGTGCACCTATCAAACACCCAAGAATGCCCAGTGGGAGAATAAACTCTACAAAAAAGAGCCCACTAAATGCCTTGTAGCAGACAACTTCCCAATCTTAGCTTGCTCAACCATATTGTACATAAGACCCGTGCACTTTACCTGTAGTGCTAGGGCACCATCCAATGAAATAATGCTCCTTCCCTTAGCTCTAGTAAGAATCATTGTAAACCTGTTGTATAATGGTATTTTTCTCAAAATTTTCCCCAACATAACATGTGGCATACCTAGCTTACCATGTGTTATCATTGAACTTTTGACTCAATCTGGCATAATTGTGTTTGGAGGCTTATGGCAGTGAAATTCCATTTATTTGTCATATGTTAGTCAGCAACTGGGAACATATGCTCAGAATTCACCCGAATGTATTATGTCATCTCTAAGAACCCCTATCACCCATCCATTTGGCTCTCCTCTTCTTACAAAATTTCTTGCTCCACAGGAAATATCTTTGAAAAACTTCGTGGAGAATTTTTCACCAAAGAAATGGGAAGAACACCAAGTACACAATTTCCCTTAGTGTTAGAAGAGATGATAAATTCTGTGACAGTCAATCAGAGGATTGTATTTGTGAGGACCCGGTGTCGGGTCAGCGGGAGCTAATCCAGTACCTGTTTTTGGGGTGACAAGTCCTCAAGCCACAGGATTATATTGAGTGAATTAAAATACAATATATATAGACATCAAATATAACCCATTTATTCATTAATTCACAAGTCTTGATTACAAAGAAGCAAAATAAAACAAAAGTTACAAACTTTAAAAGAGTCAAAAAGAGCGATAAATCAACAGAAAGCAGTATCAGCACTGCTTGTTTCTTAGCACCCTTCCTCTAGGAAGAACTCCTGATCTGGGCATGTATCAAAATTGCAAGCATTTGAATACCAGTTAGTTATGAAACTAAGTACTGATAGATATCATCTTTAAGAATATTAAATAATAAGCAAAATAAGCAATAATTTGATAGAAAATAAAAGCTGTATAAAATTATCCCTACAAACATGTTTCAGTTGCATTGAAACTTTAGCATAAACATATTTGCAGTCACAAAAATAAATATAGAATTTTAGCATTTATTATCTGGCGCAAAACATAATTTTGTTGGGCAAGTACAAATCGAAGAAAAGGGGTTCATCTTTTATATCCCAACTTCCCTCTATATCTGCCCCCTCAAGACTTATCAGTATAGGCTCTTTATGACTTCCAATGTCCGACAGCCCCGTCCTAGCAGTTGTCTGATCAGACTAAAAATATATCAACATGAAACACTTGCTACTTAGTTATCCAAACTTGTTCATATACTATTTTATGTGACTTTTAAAGGCAATTTTATCAATTTGTGCGATGATGAGCAGAAAAAACATATTTAAACAAGAGTAATAAAAGACATCTAGTACATTGTTCTTTTAAGTTCAAAAATTCAACAATTCAGTCGAATCTGCATTTAGAATTTTGATATTTTAAATTAGCCTTCTTGCTAACATTAAAATGAAAGTGATATGATATTTTTATAGATTTTAATGTTTTTTTTCCATTCTGCCTTTCTTTCATTCTTTTATCTTGATAGAATACATCATTTTAGGTCTCTGAGGGTGGTAATTACATTTAATATAATGTGTACAAAAATAGAAATGCTTATAAAAATTTGCCGAAAGTAATAATAATAATAATAATAATAATAAAGAAAGAAAATGATAGAAAATAATGCTTGAATTGAAATAATAATCAATTTATAACATTTGTACAGTTTTCATTATTAATTAATGAGAACCATAATAATGTGAATGACGTATTTTATCGTTATTATTTTTATAATAATGTGAATGACATAATTTTATCATTATTATTTTCATAATAATGATTATTAAGTATATAATAATAAAAATAAAAGAACAAAGCTATAGCAAAATATCTTCTCATTTTCTTCCTCTTTTCCTTCTTCATTTGCCTAAGTTAGTGTTGCCGGAAAACGGAGGGAGACTGGACGAGGGGTGGCCGGGGCAGAGGGGCGGTGGTCGGAGGCTGGCTAGCATAGGGAGGCAGAGGGCTAAGGGCTGCTAGCAAGAGGGAGGGAGGGCTGGCTGGAAAGGGGCTGAGAAGGTTGGATAAGGAGCTGAGAAAGGAGAGGGTTGTGAGGGGGATTTATAGAGAGGAGGGGTCAGGAGGGCTGGTCGGCACCTGGGCGACCAATCCTGCACCAAAACGGCGCAGGGGCCCTTCCCTAGCGTGCGGAAGCTTCCGCATACAGGGCTCTGTCGAGCGACAGAGCCCTACGGGGGGGGGGCGGTAGAAGAAGAAAGAAAATAAATTTAAGGAAAAATTTAAATAATTAATTTTAAATTTTTAGCATTTTTTCACCGTTTGGCGTCCAAAAATAACGAAACTTGACACAGATGTGTGTTACGATGTAACAAACACCCTCGCCCCAAATTTTTTTGATTCGGACAGATATTTTATTTTTAATTAATTTCTAAAGTTTAAAACTTCAAAAATTAATTGAGGTCGAACCGGCGCTCAAAAATTGATAAAACTTCGAGCAGCTTTTAAATAATATACCTAACATAATGACACAAAAATCGATGAATTCGAACACGTATTAAATTTTCTCAATTTATTGGATTTAAATAATTCAGAAAAATAAAGCGAGAGTTTCCGTTATCCAAATTCTCCCAAGCTATGACACTTTAATCTAAAAATTATTTCTATCAAATGGTATTTTGGTTTGCCATAAATTGAAGTTCCCAGGATCCTGATTTCTGAGGCAGGATCTGACCTAATTTTGAAGTAACGACATTGGGTCGTTACAGTATTGGCATACGAACATTATGACGAGTAAGACAACAAGCTTTCATCCAAGCTTGCCCCTTCTAACTGAGCTATAATTGCCAAGCTGCTTGATTAATTTGAATAAGAAGTGATCAACTCATTAGAAAAGGAAAACTTATTTGAGGAACAAAAAAACCAGATAAGGGAAAGATAGCCAAGCTTTGATTGCTTGAAAAAAGCACACATCAAATCGCATTAAAAAAGAAAAAATCTTGCCCAAGCTAATGAGGCTCAAACCAAATCCAAGGATAAATCAGATAACTAAATAAAAAGACTTGAACAAGTCCAGAGCAACTTGTCAAATAATCGAACAAAGCCAAAAAATGAGGCTCATTTGAATCAATTTGACCAGGTCAAACTGAAGAAAATTCATTGAGCTTCAATAAGTAGAATAAAACCCCAAGAACACTTTGAAATAAAATTAAGAAGACTAAGTTTAATCATCATAGTTGACCAAAAGCCATGAAGATTAATTGGGACAACAATGTATCAACATTAAAAGGGTGTTAAGAGAAGACTATTCAAGCTCTCCTAGCACAAACTAAGCTCCAAGAATACTTCTAAATTGAAAAGAAGTTAGCCAAACTAAGAACAACCTGTCCAAACTACTATCATTCAAATCGAGCCACAAAGATTTACTTATGAAGAAACGATAAGCCCTACCACTTGGAGGTTTTAATTTGATGGTGCTGAAAAGTGCTTGCCACACAAAGTAGTGGGTAGATAGTTATGCCAACAATATTATTTTATTTAGTAAAGATTACTATGGCACCCGCTATAAAAATCCCCAAATTGAAAACAAGTAACTAAACAACTTTTCAGCTAGCTTCTTTATCTTCTATATTGTTATGATTTGCTTATAAGGCCTTAAAATCTTTTAAACAAGAATCCCATCTAAAGTGTTCAAATTTAAGAGAAGTTGCAATTAATGATTTATGAATCAATTTGCGGTGTCTTGCAAGAAGATTTCCACGTAGAAGTGTGACACAAACGTATAAACTTAAAGAATAGCATGTTGCATGCCCTAAATCAATCAAGGGACACTGAGAGAACCCAATGATGTTGTCACCACATGAAAGAAACACAATTGATCTGGTGGATCAATTGCCATGCTCAAGTGGAAAATGGAAGCCATGATTGAAGTGATAATGGAATGAATCGCGACAAATGAGCATACACAAATGAATCATCAAAAGAGAACCTTATAGCGAACTAAAAGTAAATTTGATTTCAACGACAAAGAAGAGATGGGAGATAAAGAAGCATAATCAAGAGAAAGTCAAGGATGTCATAGAACAAAGCAAAATATATACCAACCAACATGCCCAAATCGACAACTAGCTGACTTACCACAATAGCAATATATCGACCAATAATACACCTGGATTCGACAAATTGACTTACTACAACAAAAAGAAGACCAACTAATAATGTATTGTGAACAAACAACTAGAAAATGTATAAGAAATTGATCAGTAATGAGCCAGGAATCAACAACTAGCCAACCTTCCACCACCCAAGGTTAGAATGACCTCCAATGTTAACACTATGAGGATGAAAGCCGCAACCTGCACCAATATTTAAAACTACTCCTCAAGCTATTACTTGTGATGTTCAAGCATATAAGGGGAAGAAAGTAGTTACATCAATAGACAATGCTGATTCTTAGAGTCACTATGCACATCTGCCCTTATTTGGCTAATAACAAAAGTTAGAATATAACTTTTGACATACCAATATTTGGTGATGAGTTACTGAAAAATTAGTGTACGTGATCGGACTAAATTGTAGCTACTCAAGCAGTCAGATCTTAGATAACTAGGTGATGTTGATCAAAAAGAAGTTAAACTACAGCTTTGAACTTTATCAATCCAAAGATTGAAAGCTTTATGTTTACTTTTTATAATGTATTTGGATTTTATTTTAATTGTAATTGAGTATTAGCTTAAATTAATGTTGTTTACAAAAGTTTAAAAGAACAAAGCAATCATAAGGCTTAGCCATTTTCCCTTGAACCCACATTTTATGTCTACGCACCCTAATGCATGAGCCCATGCGTCCAAACACATCTATTTTAGGCTGTTGGCACCTGAATCTGACACCCAAAGCACGCCCAAGCAGCCTATGATCTGCGATTAAGCGGGCCCAAAAATGAATAGCCCTCCCTACAAATCGTTGTTCACATGCCCAAGGTCAATCGCCCAAGCACACCTTGCCACCCAAAACATGGACCTTACCTATTTGAACTCATCTCTTCACCTATAAATAATGATAAAAATGCCACCACTCAACTCATCTAAGAACCTTCAAATTAATTAAGTACCTTCTAGCTTTCCTAAGGCTCTCCAAAGCATTCTACATTTTTTCTTTAAAAATAGAAAGGAAGAGGATCATAGGGACGTGATCACAAAACTTTAAGTAATTTAATTTTTTAAACTTCCTTTTATTTTCTAAACCTACTCTTGTGAATTATAAAAGAAAATGTTTCATGCAGCATTAACTCAAAAAGCTTAGAAAATGATGGTAACACTGTAACTCCACGACAAAATTTATTCAATGAGGGTGGGTTGAAAGGTTCACCTGTTGTAAGACAGCAAAGGAGTGCATTCCTGAACGAGACACATTCAAAAAGTGGACATAAAGTTTAAAGTTAACTCAAACCACCATAGATCTCAGTGTATTTCTTGTTTTATTTTTTGCACATATATTATTATTATTTTTTTATGTGATGTGCTTATATAATAATTAAGTAGCTAGCTCAAATAAACTATCTCCTTACAAAGTTTCAAATTTTAATTTTTTAAAAATTAAAAATTGCAATTTACCTTGCTCTTGGAATAGTGTCACTTAGATCCTCAAAACCCAGCAAGTAATGCTGACAAAGTCGATCAGAAAATTGTCAATGATTTTAAAAGAGTTGATACTCCAAAATAAGACTTTCCTTAATGGCAAAACTAATCACAAAATATTTAATCTTACATATAGGATATTGGAATTTCACACAAAACTAAATTCAAAGAAAAATTTCCTATTAAACTATAGTAGTCACAAAGCTAGAAATACTACTAACTATAAAGTTAAGCATTTATTATTATCAAAATTTGCATGGCTTAAGGAACTAACAATTTTCTTTCTGGTTATTCAAAATACAATGATCAAACCAAAAAAAAACAATAGCAAATTTTAAATATTTCCTCAAAATAATTCATTAGGAGTATTTTGAAGGATAGATATAAATTTGACATTATTTATTACACATTGGATGCAGTTGATACAACTATGGAAAAAGGTATTTTAGTAGACTATATTCATCAATTTTTGATCATCCTAACTTAATAAAAGTTAAATTCTACCTATCTACTCAACTATGTTGCAAGGTTTTAGGAGATGAACATTTATGTTTAATTCATAATTCGTCAAAAAAAAAATTTAAATTTTATCAACAAATTACCCATCATTATCGGATTAAATTCTATGTATCAAATAGTTATTATTGCTTTGAATGTTTTAAGCGAATTTTTTTAATTCATTAAAAGCATATTTTGGAAAACAAAGAACATTAATTAAGGGGCAGTAGTTCATTAGAGGATAAAATTTGCGAATCAAATGAAATTAAACTTTGTCAAGCCAAAAAGTTAAAGTGTTTGGTTTGTATGATGATTTAAACTAGTTTAAGCTTTTTAAGCTAAATAAAAAAATATTGCTAGGCTAAAGATTAAAGTTTTATAATTAATATTATTAAAAGTAAAATAAATAAATTTCTCGCTTATTAATTATATTAATTAATTTTAATATAAATAATTAACATTATTATTTAAAAACAAATTAGTTATATAATTATGTTAATATATACTATTTATATTATATCACCTATATTAACTACATTAACTAACATTATAGTTCATTAATTAAGTTTAATCATACATTACATTATTAAATTTTACTACTTAAACATTAGATTAAATAAAATGATTAATATTATGATAATTATAAAATCACACTAATTAATTTTATTAACAAATTAATTATAAAATGTCCAAAAATTAATTATACTATTAAATATTAAGCTGATTATATCCATTACATTTACTAATTATTGTCAATAATTGTAATATTTTATGTTAATTAAATTTATATTAATTAATTATTTTAACTAAACATTAATTTTAATTAATTAATTAAAAAACTACCTTATTTCATAGTGTTATTTATTTTAAATAGCTAATTAACTTTAATTTTAAATGAGCTAACCTAAACTAAGCCAATTAAGTTGAAATTACTCGGTTCAAGCTAATAAACTAAGTAGAGATAAAACAAAAACTGTTGAGTATTAGTTCAGCTAAGTCAATCTAAGCCATGTTAAGCGTAAAACAAACCTGACCTAAATTAATATTAAATGATTATCAAGAATTACAAATCTAATACTTACCATCTATACTAAAAGGTAATACTGGCTCAAATAATTATATGTGCGTGCAAAAATTCAATATATTTAATTTTAAAATATATTGAAGGGTGAGAATTAAAATGACATAATCTTATGTCATAATCAAGCTTCACTATCAGACTTTAACTATTTTGAACATTAAAATTAATAACATATACATTCTTCTTTGTAAACCTTCAAATGAATTTTATTTATTTTTATTTATGGATTATGAAGCATGAAATACAACATCAAAAATGATAGCACAACTAAAATTGAAATTAAGCTATATTTTGTATGGTAACAGAGGAATTCTCACCTCTTTTGAAGAATTCATTTTTCAAAACTTTTCCTTTAACATTTTCATTAAATATTTGATTTTTATTAAATATTTGAGATCCACCAAACTCATGCTCAAGCTTATCAAATTTAAATTGATCATTGGTCTTAGGCCTTGAGCATTCACTTACTAAACATCATATGCATTCAGAAATCAGTAAATGAAGACACACTTACAAATCAATATTAATTAGCTAGTTTTGGAATACAAGATCCTTGAGTTCAATTTTAGAAAAAGTGTTTAAATAACTTAAATATGATTCAATAGTGTTTTTAGGCACCTAAACAAAATTTGATAAATTTTCATTCTTCTTAGCAAAATAATTATTATATTTAAAAATAAGTAAATTGACTAAAATATTTATAAATTTTTAAATAATTGATTTTTAGAATGAAATTCATTATCTTAATGACAATGTTCTAATATTTTTATATTGGATTACAAAAGCAATTTATGTCTAGCTTCAAAATAGAATTTTTTCAAGCTTTATGTGCACAAGTAGTGGTGGACATGCACCAACATTGGTAAGGAAAGCAGTAGAGAAATGATTAATGAAATATTATTAAACCTCGCAAGATATTAAACCTACGGTGTCAATTTTAAGAAAGCGGGGAATTTTGGCAGGTTCTGCATATATTCATTTAATTGAATTAAATATGAAACAGACAAAAGTTTTGCTTACAGTGATTATGTAAATCACCTGATGCTCATATCTTGATTAAAATAAGCACTTATGATTCATGCTTTATTAATGAATAAGCAAATTTTAAGAAAATACAGCTTACCAAGTATTTCCATATGATCATACCCGAGTGAAGAGATTCCGCACACAATTGGCGTATGAACCTGAAAAAAACTCAAAATTAAATATACGTTTCTAATTCACCAAACAACAAAATCTTCATGCTAATAATTATTAGCAAAACAATAATGCCTAAAATATGATAGTGGCGCAAAGGACATTTATTTTAATAAAAAAATTAGTGGATAAATGTTTCTGAGCCATACCACATTAGTTGCATCAAATTTCCCACCTAAGCCAACTTCCAGAATAGCAATATCAACCTATAAGTTGAGAAAACTATAACATATTTTCTATATTGTAAATAAAACAGGCATTAAGTTCAATACATAAAGATAAAGCATCAAACTCTTACTACGGTGGATGTTTGGTTCCACTTGTGCAGGTTTGCCAGCACATAAGCGTTGAACAGCATTTTCTACAGTTGCGCTCAAGGCTATTATCTAATCATGCTCCCTTCTAATAAGCTCCTACCCCGACCCCTAATTGTTGGAATCTAAGCACCGCCTTTTTGACACTATGCACGTCTCTAGATAGAACAATATGATCGAACCCTGTTTCTGTCAGCAATAATCTCAGTCTCATTGCAGCCACAGGTTTTTCATTCTTCTTCCTCATTTAATTTGTAGGTTTCAAAAGTTTTTGTGTTGATTAATAAAAAATCGCTGAATAAATCAGTAACACAGCCTACTAAGACTTGATGGCGACCTCTCTAACTAAGAAGCGATTATATATCTCTCCAATTATAGCAACACAGAGTCCAGCAAAGTTGCCAACGTCTGTCTTAATAAATGCCAGTGGTAATTAGCTATTTTAGGTGAACATCAACCCTAATTAAGCTATTATCACAGGAAATTTCTTTGGATTTTCACATCACTATTTCTCTTGTGCATATTTTTTGGTATTTTAGTGTATCATTAAGTTGCAACACTGCAAGATTAAACTTTCCATCACCCCTACAATGCAATGAAGCAATTGCTACTAGCTTGCATAGACCAGAGTGAGAGTGGAAACGGCAAAACTTCTCAAACACGTATCACAAAAGTCTTGATGATTTTGAGTTTAGAAATCCAATTCATAACAAATCCATCTGATTTGCTGAAACAGAAAACACAAATTCCAATCCCTGATGATTGCACTCATGCAACATGCAACTCTAGGATACTAACAGATCAAAATGCCCACACGAGAAGGGTGAAGGTTCCTATAGCACCCAAGGGAGGGTTAGATGCTATCAAGTTCATCTAATGGATTATTTTTATTTGAGTTAGAGGAAGTGCGCAATTATCTGAAAGAAAACTTTTAGTTTTTCATTAAATGAATTAAGTTGAATAACCTTCCAAGATTATCATCATCATCATCATTATTATTATTATTATTATTATTGAGATTTTCTAAAAAAAGGTTCGTAGTGTTCGTGAGTCCAGGCGTGTGTTGAGTCCAAGCGCGTGATGAGTACAGACGTGTGACGAGCTCAAACACACAGAACGCGAGTTTAGGTGCAAGATAAATTCAGATGCACAAAAATAGAGTCCAGGCGTGCTGCACCCAAACGGAGCAAATATATATCAGTCGATTTTGCATTATATGAGTTGTACTTTTTCGTACCAACAGTAGTGCATCTGGACGCACATTATGGAAGCAAGACGCCAGCCGAGATGCTATAAATGCCCCCTCAAAGACAAAGAAATTTTAATTTTTTTTAAAATAAAATGTTGTGTTGTTAAAATCTAGTGAGATCTGAGAGCTCGAGTCATGTTAGTCGCGAATCGAGCTAGTTGGTAGGCGTGCAAAAAAGCCGTTATACTGTCCATTCCATCTCTTCGTGTAAGGTACACATAAGCCTATATTTCAATTATATTACTTAACCTATGCTAGTTGATGTTGCTTTGCGCTATCCTTTTTCTTGAAAAATAATTATCATTGCGTCTTTTACTTGAAAAGTGTATTATATAAGTGATAATTGTAATGTGTTGCATATATTGATGAGTCTTACTAGCAATCAAAATTTAATAGTTGTTATGAGAAAATTTGTATGTTGAATAAGTTAGATGCATGTATTGGCGAGTTTATTTTGATGTTCCAAGTTGTTGAAATTCCATATTGTTGCATACATGCTGCCAAAATTTTGTTTAAATAAAGTTCATTTGTTACATGTGTTTTGAGCATATAAAAGAAATATGTTAATTTCAAATGATGAAATTTGCATATATAATATATATATATAATATATATATATATATATAAATATATACACACACACGTATCATCTAGCCGTTCGATGAATTCTAAAAAGAATCAAGAAATGATCTTATGATCTAATTCACTGGAGTTGTCATGTATTGAATGTAGCAATTCCTTTTATATTATGTACAGATGTGTGCCATCAACACTGAAAAGATAAGGTGGGTTATGTTGTTTGAGAAAGAGGCACATACATGAATGACATGACTCACTGTAATGTTATGATTGTTCATTGAATATTGATGTGTGGATGACAGACCTTCCTACATACTCTTGTGATTTTGTATAGAACTCAGTGAGATGGTGAGTGACAAAGACTGTGTATAGTAAGGTATTGTGGGATCTCTTTACAATGAAAAGATAAGATGATTAATGAATTGGTAAGAAAATCAAATATTGATTTGATTGTGATGTTTCCATAAAAGATATTGCATAAGTTAACTAAATGTATAACTGTGAGTAATGAAAATGGCTCAAAATATTGATTAGCTATTTTCATTCATTTTATTTTAAATTCATATTTTATTATTAATTAGCATACTTATCAATAATTTTATTATGTGGCTTCCTTAAATTTGTTCATTTCTATGTCACCTTATCATTTGTTTAATAATTTTCTTGTACATTGCATTTGCTATTAAATCTTTGTTTTAATTAATTTGATTACAAATATTAGCATATAAATAAAATATGATTATTTTAGATTTTTATATACTCATTTTGATTAGTATTTTTTGTAACAATCCTAGGTTGTTATCAACCAAGCTATTAGCAAACCTGCCAAATCTTGTTACACCAAATTTCCCTGCTCGAATTCGTTGTTCGTTAAGTTTTGCGCTAAATTACCATTGGGAATGACATTTTTGTAGTCATAATACACCAGTATATAGATACTAATACTTAATAATAATTACTACATTTATAAAACATCATTCGTTACATTTTTTTTATCTCAGCATATGCCATAACCCCTCAAAAGTTTTATGTCCCATCATTGTCATATCCACTCAAAACTTTATGTCCCATCATATGCCACATCACAAGCAATAACCGGCAGACGAACATTCAACTCCTGGCATCGACCCATGGATTAAGGAGCTCAAGATTGCTTATAAAAAGCCCCAAGACACTTTCATAAAGCTCCATAACCACTAAACCCTCTCCTTCTCCCCCTTCCTCCCTAACCCATGGAAGAAGGAGATGGAGCCTTTTCCCTATTCGGGTTAGCCCCGAACCACATCCGAGCTCGACCAATCTTCAGTAGGCTTTTACTGAACTCTAAGGAACTTATTTGGTCAACAAGCACTTCAACAAATCTTCACTAGCTTTGGAAAGCTTCATTAAAAACCTTTGATCA
This sequence comes from Gastrodia elata, assembly GCA_016760335.1. NCBI lineage: Eukaryota > Viridiplantae > Streptophyta > Magnoliopsida > Asparagales > Orchidaceae > Gastrodia > Gastrodia elata. The sequence continues at coordinate 21,790,284 of CM028672.1, read as the reverse complement.
CTATCAAATCAATTTTTTAACTTTTTTGACTGCAAAAGAATCCAGATATTATACATTGCATTTAATGCTTTATCTTTCTTTGCTAATTAGCACTGCATTTGTACTATTATTACATCTCCTTTGCTATATTATTTTAATTGCAAGATGTCTTGAGGATGCATGCCTTGGGTTCTGAAATGGTGGAGTTGGGTGGGATTTATGTATGACAGGGCTAGCCAATATGGGAGATAAGGGAGTATATTGTAGCCTACAAGGGGGCACAATATAGTATTGTGATATACATTTGAACCCAAATTAATGTTGACCTCATGGTTCTGCACTTGCCCATGCAAAATGATAAAAAAAGGGATAGACTTACTGATGTAAGCATACTTTCATTTGAATTACTAGTAATACATATGGCCTAAAGGCTTATTTTGCAAACAAAAATTATTTTGTATAAAAATTTAATTATGCTTCCTGCAATTACTTACAGAAATCACAATTATTTTAAGAGAATGCAAAAGCTTAATATCTTTGGTACTTAAATATTCTCTATTTACTGAGAGTTTCAATCCTGGCGTTGTATCTACAATGCCAGATCCGGTGCTAATGGAAGAACCCTGAGGTGAACTTTGAGAATCTGTTGACAGTTTAAGAGGCGACCTCATTTTGTTGAGGTAGTTTTTTCAACCGTTATATTTGGCTAAAGGCCGTGTAATAATCAAAGCAATATTTTTTTTTAATGAAACATTTGATAAATATTATTTTGTATTGTTGAATTAAGATGAATGGATAAATGTGTGACATTTAATTTATGAATGAATTTTTTGTCGTATTATTTCATTTAAATTTCTCAATAGGGTCATGCGGCTCAGAGAGCCCAATGCTGGCGTAGCTCACGCTAATCCGACATTAAATCCTCACATTTTCACTAGTTATTTTCAGATGAATTTGAGGAGTTTAATAGTTAGTTGGCTTATCATATTTGTGAGTAATTAGTGAGATAAAAATTATTTTGATTATATAATTTTGTATGGTATTTTGAGGAATATTAGTTTGTAATATGTTGATAGATCATTTTATTGATGAATGTAAATTAGAATGGCTCTGTGTTATTTTGTTGGAAATTTATTTATTTTGGCTGTGATTTTATATCATATTATATTAATTCCTTTTCATTTTCTCAATTTTGATCCTCCCACATTTTTTTATCAGAGCAGGATAGAGAAATTTGAAGGCAGAATTAATACAAAGACAATATATTTGATTTGATGTGATGGGGGAGTGTCATAAGAGTGTTGGTCCTTGTTTTGGGACTTTTGAGTTTTGAGTTCGTGTTTAAGATATATTCTTTCTGTGGGCTAAATGGAAACTAATACTAAAGTGTGGATAGAAGACTTATTGGATGGGAAAATTCATGACTCATCCACCAATTTTTCATATTTACTTATGTCATATGTTTAAAAAGTTTGATGTTGCTCCAACATCAAATGGTGAGCCCAAAAAGCAAAGTTCCTCTAAAGAGGAGGAAGGTTTTTGTCATGAGAGATTTATGCCCGATTTGGGCCGAAGTAAGATCTAGTTGAGATGTTCGAAGAAGGGGTGATTTAGCGGTCCCTGATCGCTAGGTTGTTTATAGGTTTTAATGTTTTGGGTGTAGTTTGGGCTAATGTGAGATAATAATTTTGAAAATTGCTAAGTTGTTTATAGGTTTCATTGTTTTGGGTGTAGTTTGGGCTAATGTGAGATAAATAATTTTGGAAAATTTAGTGGCCATTTAATTGTTATATATTTAAATTGCTAATAAAATATCAGCCTTCTTTTCATTCAAAAGCACGAGTAATTAAAAATTTTTTTTTTTTTAAAATAGACTGAAAAATATTGACGATAATGCTAATAATTTACAACAGGAGGGAAAAAATTATCAAACTCCAATTAATCAAAACAATTTTAAGTCCCATGTTCCTAAAGTAATCCAATGATGCAATTTATGAGTAGGATATCCCAATTTATGGTCAACCAGCATTCATCTTCTGTATCTATGCCAAGGGAGAGTGTAGCTAAATGAGTTTTAAAAATTTTCTTAAATGTTTAACCACCAAAGTTTGGTGGGATAGTTTCACCTCAAGAAGTTGATAAGTGGTTAGAGTGAATTGAAAAGGAGTTATAGTGCATTTAATGCCTTGAAGATCAAAAGATTATGTTAACAATATACATTTTCTTTGGACCAACAGTGCATTGGTGAAAATCAATGCTAGCCACAACAGCCTTGGGGAAGACAGAAGAAATTGAATGAACGAAATTCGTGAAAGTGTTTCTATATAATTTTGTACCACTTTTGGCAAGTTAGGAGACAATAATTTCTAAATCTAAAGCAAAAGTCAAGTAATTATAGAATAAAAAGTTAGTCGATTAGCTTTAACTTGTTTTGTACTAGAAACAATTTTTATGAAAGATGTAAGATGTCAGTTATTTTGTAAGGCTAAGAAATTTTTATAAAGAGAACTTAGTAGCTCTTAGAATTATGAAATATGTGGGTTTAGTTGACGGTACTAAGTTATCAGAAAATCAAGAGAGGCTTACAATAGCTCCAGGGGTGAAGAGAAGGATTATAGATCAAACTTATCAATTTCAAAAGAGAGCCAAACCAACCTACCAATCTGAACAAGACTATTCAACGCTCAAAGAGGAGGAAGCCAGCAATAAAAAAAATTTGTGTCGCTTGTGGTAAAGAGCATCAAACGGGAATTGCCTTGTCGAGAATAGAAGATGTTATTGTTGTGGATGTTTGGGTCACATATTTAAAGATTGTAAAAGTAGATTGTTCAATATTAGTTAGACTACACCAACCAATGGTTCAGAAAAGTAACTATACTAGAAAATGGTCGTTGTTGTAGCAAAATCTACAAAAGCAAGTGAACACCCTCAACAAGCAACAAGGAGGCCAAAATAAGCCAAAATTTTCAGTCTACTCCTGTAGAAGCTGTGGATTCACCAGATGTGGTTTCAGGTATGATTCTTATACAACAAACTCCTTGTTCATTTTTTATTTTGTTGTCAGTCATTCGTTTATTTCTACTTCTTGTGCTGCTTTATTAAATCTATCTGTGAAAGATCTATTGAATCCTCTGATAGTGGGTTTACCCTCTGGGTTTAGAGATTAATGGTAAATTAAAAGAAACAACCCTTACTGTGCTACCAATTGTAATATTTAATGTATCCTTTGGAATGGATTGGATGAGCACACATAATGTGATTATAAACTGCTTTAAAAAGTGAGTTCAATTAGTCTAGGAAAAAAAATTATTTGTTTTGTAGGCCACCAAGGGATACTAAGTACATTAATTTCATATATGCATACTTTTAAGTTATTATTAGCCTTTCTAGTGATTATATTGGGAGCTTGTGAATCTAATAAGAAGTCGGTAAAAATACTAGTAGTTAGTGAGTTTTCGAAAGTGTTTCTGAAGATCTTCTAAGATTTCCACCATAGCATGAAATTGAATTCCTATTGATTTGATGCTTGGAACTCTTTCAATTTCTAAAACACCGTATAGAATAACCTCTAGAGAACTCCAATAGAGTAGTTAGAAGAGTTGTTCAATCATTATTTAGTCATTCTAATTCTACTCCTTAGGGTGCACCAGTATTGTTTGCCAAAAGAAAGATAATTCGATACACATGTGTATTGATTACATAAAATTTAATAGAGTTACAATAAAGAACAAGTATCCTCTTCCAAGAATAAGCAATATGTTTGATAAGTTGAGCAACAATATTTTTCTTGAAGATTAATTTGTGATCTGGTTACCATGAATTGTGAGATAAGGAAGATCATATGCTTATTTCTACTTTTTGCACTCAATATAGTCATTAAGAGTTTTTGGTCATGCAATTTAATTTGATGAATGTACAATCAGTTTTTATGAACCTAATGCACCAAACATTGAAGTCTTATCTCGATAGATGTGTTACAGTATTGATCAAGGATATTCTTATATACATAAAGAATGAAGAAAAGCATACCCATCTTTTGAGACTTATTCTGAATGTTTTTCAGAAATAATCAATTATATATTAAATATTTAATGTGTGGGTTTTGAATAAATTTTCTTTTTGGGCCATGTTATTGAGAAGAATGGAATTTTCATAAATTAGAGTAAGATTAGTGCTGTTCAAAATTGGCAGCAGTGAACATTTTGTAACTGAGATCAAAAGATTCTTGTGTTCAGCTGGTCATTATTGAAAATTTGTATTACATATTTATTAAATAACATCTCCATTATCTAGATTGACGCATAAGAATGTTTTATTTGTTTGGTATCAGAAGTGTGAGTCAGCTTTCCAACGATTAAAGGATTGTTTAACCTCTACACCTATTTTATTGCTTCTAGACGAAGGTAAGGATTATCAATTATTCAACGATGCTTCTTTATGTGGTTTAGAATGTGTGCTTATGCAAGATCATTGAGTCATAGCTTATGCGTCTAGACAATTGAGAGTTCATGAGAGAAATTATCTTGTCCATAATTTAGAACTAGCAGGCATTGTTTTTACTCTCAAAATATGGAGATATCATTTGTACAGAGCAAAGTGTGAAATCTTTATTGATCATCCGAGTTTGAAATATATTTTCACTCGAAAAGAACTGAATTTGAGGCAGAAGTAGTGGATTGAGTTTATAAAAAAATTATGATCTAAGTATTCAATATTATCTTGGAAGAGTAAATGTGTTATTAATGAATTAAGCAAAAAATCTTCCATAAATATTTATATTTTGACTTCAGAAGATTCATTATATCTGGATATGGAAAAATTGGAATTGGAGTTGTTATTCCACGGAGATTGGTTGAAGTTGTTTGAACCAAATTTCTTTAGAGTCTCCATTGCCGGAATAGATCAAGTCTGCATAAATAGATGTAGAATAAAAATCTTTGGTAGCCTCAATGCTCAAAGGATCTCTAAGTGAGCTTCAATTGTATGCAGAAGGCATTTTTTATCAAGGTGACAAGCTTTGTGTAACACAGTCTATAAGGTGTTGGCCAAGATTTTGATCATGCGCATTAAGGTGGTGTTGCCTTCTCTGATCTCTCGAGAACAAGGTGACTTTGTTCTCCGGAGAGATATTAGTGAGAATTGTCTTACAGTCCAGGAGATCCTTACGCGGTTCTAATATTCCACATCGACGGCAGGTCACATGGTCATCAAGGTGGATATGGAACAGGCTTACGACCAAATGGAGTGGGGGTGCTTACGTTTGGTCCTGAATAGATTTGGGTTTCCGCAGCGTTGAACAGACTGGGCCATGCAGTGCATAGAGTTCCCCATGTTCTCAGTTTTGGTTGGAGAGACTTCAGGCAGGGATGCCTCCTCTCCCCTACCTTTTCATCCCGTGTTCGAAGCTCTTTTACCTCCTTGTCAAGCGACAACAGCAGATTGGTCGCCCGATCGACATCAGATTGGATCGAGGTGGGCCAGCTTCTCCCACCTCATGTACGCATATGATTTGATCATGTTCGCTCTAGCCTCTGAGGCAGCCGACAGAGAGGTACAGCGGATCCTTGTAGATTATGGGAGCTGGACTGGGCAATCTGTAAACTCAGGCAAGTCACAGATTGTGTTTAGCCATCAGAACCCAGTATTCCGGCAGCGTAGGATCGCGATCCAGTTGAACTCCCGGCGAGGATCCTCTTCGATACTTGGGTGTTACAGTTACTAGTCAACCTCCGCGAAGAGCAGATTTTCTAGCTGTCACTGAGCAGGTCCGTGGTAGAAATGGTTCCTGGGGCAGTCGTCACCTTTCTCTTGCTGGTAGATTGTGTTTGGTCAGATCAGTGCTCACCGAGATCCCCAGCTACCAGATGCTAGTGGCCCCGATTCTAAAAAATCATTGAAGTATGAAATGAATCATGGAATGATCTTATGACTAATTCAGTGATATTATCATGTATTCAATATAAGGATTCACTAAGTATTCTGCACAGATGTGTGTCATCCATATTGAAAAGATAAGGTGGGGCTATGTTATCCAAGGAAGAGGCACATACCTGAATGGACATAACTCATTGTATTATTATGATTGTTCGCAGACCACCGATGGGTGGATGGCAGACTTTCCTCTGTATGCCTGTGATTTGGCACATAACCCAATGAGGTGGTGGGTGAAAAAAATCACATAAATAGAATGTTGTGAGACCTCCCTATGATGAAACAATCATATGAGAAATGAATAGATTCATTTATGAATTTTGACTGTGACTTTTTCATAAGAGATATTTAGATAAATTGGCTAAATGCAAGACCTTGAGTAATGAATATAGCATAAAGATACTGATTAGCTACTATCATTTATTTTATTTTAAATTTAAATTTTATTATTATTTAGCAAACTTGTCAGTAATTCTTGTTAATTCGTAGATTCACTAAATTTGTTCATCGATATATCGCATTGTCGTTTAATTTAGTGGTTTCCTTGTAACCTGCACTTGCTGCTAAATCCCTACATGCTTTATTACTTTGATTACAGAAACTGGCAGTTAGGTGAAATAGAGTTATCGTAGAATTTTATGTACTCATTTTGATTAGTGTTTTCATATGTTATCAGATGTGTTTGGAAGTTAATTGACTTGTCCTAGTTGCAAGTGACTTACTGCTTGGAGGTACAAGTTGTTTTTATTGTAAAATTTTGTATGGTATTTTGAGGAATACTGGTTGATCATTTTGTTGATGAATGTATGTTTGAATGGCTCTGTGTTCTTTTGTATGATATTTATTTATTTTCTTAACCCTAATCCCTGAAACCCCACAAAATATGCATTATTCACAGGATGAGTGCATCATTAAGTTGAAAAAACTTCTAGGGTTAATGCATACCTAATATTCCAAATTCAATGAATGACTTTATGAGTACAAGGATGCCCATAATGCCTTCAAGTGCTAGAAAGCGCATTACAAGATGCAAGAATGGACCCAATGTATGATCAACAAGAATATAGACTTTGTGGACCAAAATTGTACGAGTATGGATTTGGAGAAGACCGTGGCGTGAGTCCTTGATTTGCTTTCTAAGAGGAATGTGGTTTTATATGAAGCAATCAAGGTTGGATTAAGAGTTCCAATGAGAAACATTTCCTTGTTGATCTCGATTATGCTAATATGAGAAAATTTATAGCACCATATTGGGATTACCAATTTATATCTAAGCAGCCATTGATCAGTGTCCTGGCAGCAATACATGAGCCCACAAGAAATTTTCAATTATAACCATGCACGATTTCCAAATATTGTGGATTGAACTTTAAAATATGGAATGAACGGTCTACAATCTAGCCACAAATAAAAGTGTTTATATTACATCCACAGGCAATATTGTCATAGCAAGCACAATGATATCAAGAAGTATAATGGTAATGATGTTTCTTTCAATGTCTGAGATGCAAAAAAAATCAGGCATTGAGAGCTATTCCAAAAATGGCTAATCCTCGCTTTGATATCTCATGACAACAAGGCAATTAATAAATAATTTTAGTTTTTTGATGCGGCAGCCGCACTTGGGTTAACAGATAGTTGTAAAAAGGGTGGAAACTACCTGAAATTATGATTAAGTTTATAATTCGTGCTTTTCATAATTTTCAAGATGATTTTTCTTTTTCTTTTTCTTTTGTAAAGAATATTTCACTAATTGTTTTTACAGACATGTCGAGCTACATAGTTTTGAATGATGTAGTAGTATACATAACTTGGGCGAACAACTAATAACATATGATTGAATATTACAAATCTATTAGGCCAGATGATGAGAAGCAGTCATGATCGAGGAGCAAATGCATTGGGTTCATAGAAATTCTGTATGTACTGCAGAGATTTTAGCTTGGTCTTTTGTCAAATGCTTTCTTTCTTTTTTAATTATGTACTTGCGTGACTGTATATAGTTCTTTACATTTAAGTATTGTAGTGTACACACCATATATTGTGCGTTATAATATTTGGGCATATTTTTCATATTTCATCGGTGTTGTAAGTTAATAATCTTTATTTTAGGAGCTATAATAGACATGTGATGTCCGATCTATTGAACAATGTGTATGGTTGTACAGTATATCTTAAAGTACAAATTAATATTAATTATTGCATAAATGTATTTGAAAATATTATTTAAAAATAAACTAAAATGATTTTATTTAACATAGAAACTATTACTTATAATTTTAAAATTAATTCAAAAGAACTTAAATAGTTTACTGTTAATTAAACAAAAATATTCAATTAAATTATTTTAACTCATTTTAATTTATAAAAAATATTTCCATTTTTATTAGAATTCTCACTATTATAACAATCGTTCATAAATAAAAATCCAAAAGCCAACCAAACCATTCTCACTCATACCAGCTCAGGTTCAACTGATTCTTCTCGCCGACCAAACAGTTTAATAGGCTTAACTTAGCTTAACAAGTTTAAGCTTGGCAAAGCCAGAACCAACAGCTAAACAGGGAAGAACAAGGTATTCAAACCATAATACAGAAGTAGGAACTTCAAATTACATGAGAATTAAAGAACAATTCGATATGTTTACCACATATATTAAAAGCAAAAAATTTCAGAAAGCAAAAGAATAATTTGAACTGACCTGCTCCGCTACAAAAATTTTGAAAGCAAGCAGTGAAAGAAAACGAAAATAATTTGGCATTGGCACCTTATCATCAGTTTTCACCTACACATCAAGGCACAAAGCACCAATCAATTACTCATAAATTAATGCAGATAAATCTTAATATTGTGATTTTTAGCGGTTCTTTCTTGCTAGAAAATCAAATCTTTACAATTTATCTATCAAGCACATATATCACATTTATACCCACCATTCTAAATTTATTAAAACCACAACTTAAACGAAAATAAAAATTCATAAATGAGTATAATTAGATGTAAATAAACATATCAAAAAAGTGCAAATATGTATATGAAAAAGATTTTGGTTGTATGCAAGTATTTATCTTTATTTTTTTATTAGTTGAGCGTGAAAGCTAAGAAATAAAATGAGTATATCTAAGCAGAGAGATACAAATGCTAAATATAAAAAAAGATGGCAGCTTCAGAATAATTGAAACATGAAATAAGAAGTGAGATTAAACAATATCAATGAAAACGTCAGTTGAAATACAAGATGAATGCACTTTAATAAAGCTTAATAGTCAAATATTTTAGACCAGAATGGCTTGCTTCTGCGCTCCGTACTGTGCAACTCGGAAGGTGACAGCGGCTAGCATCTTCCCAGTGCAGTCTTCGTCGATTCCTACTATTTCCCATTGATTTCCTTCGATTTTCTTTGACATTTTACATTTCCAACCTAGATCTTGCTACTAATGGTGAACTTTTTGTAAAATAATCAAAGAAAATTTTGGATCCTCTCAGGGGCCATCTAGGATTTCCAGATTTGTTAAGAAAATATTTCCTCTTGCTGAATCAAGTAAAATTGGTCCTGTTTTCTCCTTTATGGTGCTTTTTTTGTTATTTTTCTTTAGATTCTAGTTCTTTTTCCTTTAAGATTTTGCTTTGTTTGTTTTCTTTTTTTTGCTTTTGTTGGATGTGATTCTTTCTTCCTCGGATAACGGGTGATGAACCCTTAATTTAAGATGGTGTTCCTTCACCTCCCATTACCATTGGCACTTTACTAACACTTACTAGTATCTGTTCCACCACTCAAGGAAACCCTCTCTATTTTATTGAAGTTTAGTTGATTCTGCAACTCCCACCTCCAACTTGGGGGTTGATATTAAACCTATAGAGTCACATGGAGAGAGACCCACACTCTGCCTAACAAATGAGGAAATCGCCACTTTAACCAAACCCTTTGCTTTTAATCTGGTTGGTAAATTCCCTAACAGTAAGCCACCAATGTAAAAAATTCATAAATTTTTCAGTGATTTGAGTTTACTTGGAACTTACAATGTGGGTTTGTTGGATGGAAGGCGTATACTGATTAGAATGACGTACAAAGAGGATTATACAAGGCTCTTCTCTCGTGGTAGTAATTATGTTAAAAGTTTCCAAGTGAAATTTTTAAAGTGAACTCCCTCCTTTGATCCCAAATCTGAAGCCCCAATTGTTCCTGTCTAAATAAGCTTCCCGCTGCTCAAAGTGCACTTAATAACTCATTGCATACTAGTTTCCTTAGGTTCCTTTTATGGTAAATCACTGAAAGTAGACACTACCACAGCTAATCTGATAAAACCTTCAATAGCAAGAGTATTAGTTGAAATGGATAACTTCAAGAATTATGAAATCTCTATTTGGGTAGGCAATAACATGTGGTTTTCTTCAAGAAGTTGATTTTGTACATTCCCCTTTATTGCCCCCATTGTAGAATGATTGGTCACGGTTTAGAAAATTTCTTTTGAAGGAATTCTAGTTTAAAGAATCATAATAACAATTCTTCCCATGATCTTAATCACCAGCTGAGAGATACTAATGGATATGGTCTTCGAATGTAGTTGCTAATAATAATACTCAGCAAGTGAATATTAATACTAAAAATGAGCCAGTTATCCCTATTACTAATCCTGAACTTCCTTCAAGTGATCAACAAACTATTATGAGTGTCCCGCCAACCATCTTGATCCTATTACCCAAGGTCAAAAAAATGAGAGCCACAATTTCTCAACAAAAACTATACTTGTTAAAAAAATTTGTGGAGGTGTTAGAGGCCAATTAATGGACACTAATGATACTACTATTAATGAAGTTATCTGTAACAGCCCAAACTCTTAAGCACCAAGGTATTGTCCGCTTTAGCCTAAAAGGCCTCACAATTTTGCCATCAGAAGATAACTTCCCAGCAGGTCACCCATCCTGGGAGTGCTTCCACCTGAGCACGCTTAACTTTGGAGTTCTTATCAGGAACTCCACCGTTATCTGAAAAGGCACCTCGATATTTAAGAGTTTCACTTATTACTACTTAAGTGGGTCATCACAATCTCCCCAACTTAAGTAACTGACGTCCTCATCAGTATCCACACACAAATCCAAGAACCACCCATTGGGTAGATAGGACTAGAGGTGTAACGACCCAAAGTCGTTTTGCAAATTTGGTCAGAATCCCGCCTTAGGAATCAGGATCCCAGGGAATTTCACTTTAGGGCAAACAAAACTACTAATAGGTAGAAACAACTTTAAAGATCAAAGAGCCCTAATTCGGGAAAAAATCCAAAAGACGGAAGTTCCCGTTCTACCTTTAAAATTTCTAAATTCTAAAAATCAAAATATTGAAATACGTGTCCGAATTCGTCGTTTTTAGCGTCAACGTGTTAAGTATATTATTTAAAAATTGCTCGAGAAGTTTTATCAAAATCTGAGCGTCGATTTAATCGTGGCAAATTTTCGAAGTTTTAAACCCCTAAAATTAAAATAAAATAAAATTTTGCTCTGAATCGAAAATTTTTGGCGCGAGGGTGTTCGTCATGTCGTAACACACCTCGGTGCCGAGTTTCGTTACATTTGGACGCCAAACGGCGGAAAGATGCAATCAATTTAAAGTTTAAGTTTTGTTTCCATTTTTCCCATTTTTTTTCCCTGAGTTTTCCTTTCCCCCCTCTTAAAAAATTGCACTCTGCGATTTTCTTCCGCCTAAGGGGCGGAAGAAGCTTCCGTGCCAGGCGGGAGCCTGGCACCTGCGCGCGCCCCCTGCGCCTGCCTGCGCCGTTTTTGGCGTAGGCTGTCGGCCCATGGGGCCGACCCCGACCTCGATCCCCCCTTCCGTCTGCAAGCCGTCTGCGATGAGGGCACGCCTGCGCCGAATCTGGCGCAGGATGCGATCGGCCCTCCCTCTCGCCTCTTACGCCCCCTCCCTCCTGCGCCTATAAATAGAGGCCACCCCTCCTCAGCCCTTCCAGCAGCCGACCACTCCTCCTCAGCCCTTCCAGTAGCCGGCCACCCCTCCTCAGCCCTTCCAGCAGCCGGCCGGCCCCGACAGCCCCTTCCAGCCACCTCGCGGCAGCCCGACAGCCCCGACAACCCCTTCCAGCAACCTCCCGGCAGCTCCGACAGCCACTTCCAGCAGCCTCCGGCAGTCCTTGGCAACCCCCGGCAGCCAACTATCAAGCCGCCAAACCACTCAGTAGCCGCTGCCAGTCAGCCTCTTGCCGTTGTCACCTCGGCCAGCCATCCAGCTACCCCGTTCCAACCCTCCCTTGTTTTCGGCAATCCTAAAAGCTAAGGTATGAGAGGTTGGAAATGGAGGGTATTGAAGAAAACACTTCTTGTTAGTCTTATTAAATCATTGATATAATTTTATATTTAGTCACTCGCATTTTGATCATTATCATTAATTAATTATGAGAACGATTCAATTGTTATAAATGACACTATTAATTTTCCTTTTTGCCAATTCAGTCATTCTATTCTGATTTTTCAATCATAATCTTAAGACACTTTAAAAATTATAACTGCTTTAATTCTAAACTTAAATCAATCGAACTTCAAAAGCGGACGAAGAACAGAATGAAAGAAGAAATTAAACTCCTAAATCATTTAATTAACAAGCTAACTTAAAAATATCGGAGACTTAAATGCAGATTGAGCGAACTGTCACTCATTCGAGCTGTTGAACTTCTGATCCTAAAGGACAAAAAGGTACCCAGTACATGACATGTATTATATTTTGCACTTTTACTGCTGCTTAGCTTCGCGTATTTTGCTTTGAGTCAGATTCATTTGAAGCTTGGTTGGTTGTTAGAAACCAACATCCTTTTTCATTCGGGGGTTACTGGAAAATGACATGAGTAACATTAATGCTTTGTTGGTTGTTAGAAACCAACAGTTCTTTTCATTCGGGGTTGTTGCTGGAAAAATGACATCAGCAACATTCGGAGTTGTTACTGAAAAATGACATCGATAACATTCGGGGTAGATTACTGAAAAATGACATCAGTAATCTTTATTTGATAAATAATATTTGTTGCAGGAATTGTTTATTTCGCGCTATTACCTTATTTTCTCCTGCATTTTATTTCCGCCTTACTTCCGCTAATCGCATCGTTTAAAAATGTAAATGTTACTATGTACTGCTGTACTTGGAGTATTCTCTAATTACTGAAAATTCTAATCCCGGTATTGTTTGTTGTACAATACCAGGTCAGGTACTTCTGGAAGAGCTTAAGCAAGAACCTTAATACTTAAAATTTTCAATCTGCAAAATGAATCTACGACGGCGCTTTTTTTGCTTATTTATCTTTTATCTTTTCTTTATTTTTTACTTTTGTACGAGGAACGCTGAAAAGACCTTGTAATGTGAACATTGAAATAAATGAATAATATCTTTTGGCTTTTGTATGTGTATGCTCTTTTCTTCTCAAGTTACTCAATATGATCCGGCGGCAAGTGAACACCCGACGTCGGAACGGTTTCTTTTGAACCGGCGTCGGGGTCCTCACAAGAGGTACCCACAACCATGTAGCACCTTAACCATCATGAGTTCAAGAGACTGCTCACATGAATAGTACTTTGCCCTGTATGGCACTTAGCTCTTATCAGACACCCTATGGTTTGCTCTGATATCATTTGTAACAACTCAAACTCTTAAGCACCAAGGTATTGTCCGCTTTAGCCTGAAAGGCCTCACGGTTTTGCCATCAAAAGATAACTTCCCAGCAGGTCACCCATCCTTGGAGTGCTCCCACCTGAGCACACTTAACTTTAGAGTTCTTATCAGGAACTCCACCGTTATCTGAAAAGACGCCTCGATGTTTAAGAGTTTCACTTATTACTACTTAAGTGGGTCATCATATTATCCTTAATAAAAACAGTTGGACACCATTAGTTTGGATCAGTCTCTCTGAAAATAATGAAGTACGACCTAGTCATGTAGCTGCTGTAACCTCTAAGCTTCCTCATGTATCTCTTGATTCTACTAACAATATTTCTAATAGTGAAGTTCCTCCTTCATAAGCTAGATGAGCTTTAAACAACAACGAAAATCTTTTAGATTCTATACTTGATTCAGATGAGAAGCTGGCCTCTCATCCTAATTATCTTATTAGAAGAAACTCAAATGAAGATCTATCACATATACTTGAAGGTGATTTTACTTAAGTTAAAAAGGCATAAAAAGAAACATTCTAGTAGGAAAACAAGGTCAATAACTAGATCAAACTCCTACTCTTCTCAATGATTATCTTCTTAAGATGGAACACTAGAGAGATTTTTAATCCTTCATCTTTTAATTGGCTTCATAAATTGGTTATTAATAAAAATGTAGATTTTTATAAAAAAAATCCTAGGTTTTTTTGGGGTATGCTCTAACATTAATAATAAAATATGGATCATTTTGAAAGATAGCTAGATTTGTAATATCCTTGAAAATTTAGAACAGACTACTTTACCTATTAATATTGTTTCTTACAGGCTAATTGAACCTTTGTTTATGCTAGTTGCTCTAGACAAAAAAGAAGAAAATTGTGGAACAATCTAAGAGCTATCAGTCTATTTTTTCCTGTACTGTGGTTAGTTGGAGAAGACTTCAAAACTATTTTAAGTGCTTGTGAGAAAAAAGGGGACAATGACCCTAATACCAATAAGATGGATGAATTTTCTCATTGTTTTGTTTGGCTACAGCCTTATTTATGCCAGGTAATTAAGATCTTCGTTTACTTGGACAAGTGGCGTGTTGGGAAAGGTTGATAGAATATTAATCTTTGATTACTGGATTCTCTTTTCAAGTTTCTAAAGTGTATCATCTTAATTGATTGGGATCAAATCATACCCTTCTTTCCTTTAACATTTTTGTGCTAGTGTTAATTTTCTTCTAGATTCAAATTCCAAAATATGCAGGTTTCCCACCATTCTTATATTGCGATTGTGAGAAATAAGTGGGAAACACCTATATTTGGATCCCCCTATTTTATGTTGTGGAAAACACCTGGAAAGATTGCAAAATGAACTTAAGAGTTGAATACCCAAGTTTTTGGAAATGTATTTAAAAATGTTATGGAGGCTGAGAAAGAAGCTTGTGATTTTTAAAACATCTATGCTAACTCTTGCCTTTCCAAAGACCGTGATGCTT
This sequence comes from Gastrodia elata, assembly GCA_016760335.1. Classification (NCBI taxonomy): domain Eukaryota; kingdom Viridiplantae; phylum Streptophyta; class Magnoliopsida; order Asparagales; family Orchidaceae; genus Gastrodia; species Gastrodia elata. The sequence continues at coordinate 21,775,244 of CM028672.1, read as the reverse complement.
GGAATAAATCTATGGCTAAACTTTCCCATTGCCTCGATGATTAAGAGACCTTTTAGAGATAAAAAGCCTTTCTTAAACGATTTGCTGAGGGCGAGAGAAACACTAAATATTTTCAAACCAAGGTTAAACAAAAAAGAAGCATTAATTAGATTCACAAAATTAAAGATGAGGATGTTTAATTGACTGATTAAAAAGATATTTAATATTTTTCCATCAATTGTTTTACTAATATTTACAAAGCTTCTCCCACTCCTAATCATATTGATCTTAAGGTCATTCATAACTTAATCGCTATTGAAGATAACACCGCCACGTTGATTGACCCTTCTATTGAAGAAATTTGAAATGCTCTATTTGACGTGAACGAGGATAAGTGTGCTGGCCTTGATGGTTATACTGCTTTGTTTTTTCAAACTTGTTGGCACAATGTTCAAAAGGATATTTGTAAAGCTGTTTCTGTAATGGGATTCCCCTTCCAAAATATTTCACCTCTACTTCTCTTGTTCTTATTCCTAAGAACAATTGTTGCATTTCTTGGAGGGATTCTAGGCCTATTCGCCTTTGTAATACCATTAACAAGCTTTTTATCCAAAATTAATAACAATAGACTAGCACCCCTTTTACCCAAGACATTACCCCTAATCAGTCCGGCATCATTAAAAACAAATTCTTAAATGACAATGTTTTACTTGCTCAAGATTCATTCAGGATATTAATAAAAAATCTGTGGTGGCAATGTGGTCATTAAACCTGATTTTTCTAAAGCTTATGATACTATTAGTTGGGACTTCATTTATCGTACTATGCTTGCTTATGGCTTCTCTACTAAATTTCATGATATTATCCACAATGTATCAGTAAATGCTAGCTCTTTGTTATATTGAGTGGCAACATGGATTAGTTTCTTAAAATAGCAGAGGCCTCCGGCAAGAAAAGCCCATTTATCCCTCTTTATTTATTATTAGTGTTGATCACTTATAGAGAAAACAGTTGCTAACGTTTTCTCAATACCCTTCTATGTTTTTAAAACTAAAGCTTCTATTGGCGTTTCCCACTTAACCATTACAAATGATCTGTTGGTGTTTATTAAAAGGAGCAGAACTTCTCTCTGTAGGCTTATTAATTTTGTCTTGAGCATATGAAAAACCTGCTTTGTCACTCCTAAATGCTTTAGTGAGAGCAAAAGTTTTAAGTATAGCCAGATTTACGGGTTTCGCCCACAAATCTTTATCTATTACTTATCTTTAGGTGCCATTACAGAGGTGTAAATAAATTTGTTTTCTACAACGACATTACTACAAAAATAAAAAGGAAACTTGAGGGCTAGGAATTGAAGGTCTTAACCCCAAGTAGAGAGATCACTCATCTTAAGAATAACCCTTGTTCTTTACCTCTGCATCTTATACAAATTCAGGACCCCCAAGGCTAATGGTGTATCAAAATTACTTTTAATAGCTTTTTATGGGGGTTCAAAAATGGGATCCAGAAGCATCAGCCGTGTTTGTTGAATCCATTTTATAAGCCTGAATCTGAAGCAGATCTAGGGTTTAGAAAACTTATAGAGACCATTTTTTACTTTTACTTCAAATTTTAGAAGAACTTTCATTTGAGAAGTATTTAGGAAAAATTTGTTAGAGAAAAGTATTGTAAAACCTACATCCTTCTGTGGTCGATATAAAATATATTGATTCTCTATGGAAACAGATGTTGAATATGAAGGATCTTTCATAACGTTTCATTGCCTGGAAACTTTGGGGATCATAATTTGGTTTCTAGATTCCCAAACCACAATCATACCTCGTGCACAGTCTCAAATAATTATATTGGTATGTATTGGAATATATGAAATTATTTCTTAACCTTTTAACCCCCAAGCTGAGAATATTCTTTTGTGGAAGGGTTCTGCTCCAAGGGTATTTGGTTGGTTTCAAACGCACTTATAATACTATAGAAAATTAGTCCTAATTTTTTTCTCGGTGAAGCTATTTGGCATAATCTATAAGACCTTCAATTTCCATTTTCTACTGGAGACTCCTAAATAAATGGATTCTTGTCGATGATATTCTTCAGGCAAAAGGATTTCTCTTACCTTTCAAATGTCTATGCTGTAAAACTAGCATTGAAAATAAGGATCATGTATTTGTGAATGAGGTCAAGGCTAAATAAATTTGAATTATTTTGCTAACTTGGTTGGGTTTAAGCACGATTTTCATTTCTCGACTAACGCTTTCTTCTTACTAGACTAGAATCTTCAAGGAAATTTAGTTAAGAATGGTCATTGCAAGATAAATTTAATTAAGAATGATATTCATCTCCCTCATATTTTATTAATTCTTAATTTTGGCACATATGAGGGAGATGAATAACAGTAAACATATAAATTTACTTTTAACTCGAAAAGAGTTATTTTGAAAATTATTAACCACATTAACTCTGATATCACTAGCCACCATATAGAATATAGTAACTTCAAAATAGAAGGTTGCTTTAAAAACATTTTTGGGATTTCAGCAGTTCCTAGGAAACCCAAATTTACGATTGTCAATTGATCGAAACCAAATATTAGTGTTTTTAATTTAAATGCTGATGGTTATTTGAAGAGAACAACAGGTCTTGCTACTGTTGGTGGTCTCATTAGAAACCATAACTGGTCAATTTTGCTTACTTTCTCCCAAAGAATTTCTGCATCTACTTCCATTATGGTTGAGGCCAATGTGCTTCTTACTAGCTTTACTATCTGTGTAATAAAATTGGGTTATACAATACCTGGATTGAACTCGATGATCTTAGTCTTATTAATATTGTTAATATTGGAGCCACGGGGGATTGGATTGTTTGCTGTCCAGAAAAAAATTAATGTGCTGTCTAAACTATTTATTAAGAGAAAAGGTAATATGGCAGCTGGTTGGTTGGCCAATGACAATATTAATTTTAATTATTGGAATGTATATTATGATAGCGCTTTGCCTTTTTGGGATGTGGAGAACATTTTGATCATCATTGAAGGTGCAAATGACGTGCCAGTGGGTTTCCGGAAGGTCCCAAGGTGTTCTGGAACAAGTCGAGAGCAATTCAAGCGCCCAGGCGCACCCCAGCGCCTGGAAACCGAAGTCCAGGCACTCAAGTGCTCCCCAACGCCTAGAAACCAAAGCCCAGGCGCCCATGGAGTAAGTCAAACCAAGCCTGAAGCGCCAAGGCGCCCATGAAAACCCTATCACAGATTTTGGTGATACCTTATAAAATTTTAGAGATATTTTGGGTCTTTTGGTGTCTAATTAGGGCTTAGGTATTTAAGAAAACATGTTAGAGATATTTCATATGTCAACCCTAATCCATTGGAGGCTGTGGTTACTGCTTGCACTCTCCTACCCTAGAATGAGAGAATGTTTTTTTCAAGAGGTGAAGAAGTTGATTGTGAGGTTTTGGAAGCGATAGATACTTCTTGTTCTTATGACAATGATGCTCTCTCTAAATCTGTAACTTTATTATTCTTCATAGTCAATTTTTTTTGGTGGTGAGGCTCCGTGATTTTTCCCATTCTTGGGTTTTTCACGTAAATCTGTCTTTGGATGATTTTGCGATTTGTACTATGATTGTTTTATGTCATGGTTTATATCTTGGCTATGTTGGTTTATATTTTTGCGATTTTGTTTTGGTAACACCAACGGATTTTTTGCCGTGTTTACTGCATCCTTTTATAAGAGCCCTCTCCTCTTAGGGCCATTTGCATGCTTGACAAATTCAAATGCCAAACCTTCGGGTTTGAATTTTTTTTTTCACTGGTTGTGCTCATGATCCTTTAATCTAGGTTATTTGTTCCTTTTTATTGTGTTAGTTGGATCTTTTGTTGTTAGTTTGTCAATGTTCTATCCCCCTGGAAAGGTTTTCTACAGCTGAGCTAGCTTTCATGAATCTGAAGCTTGGCAGTTCTGGAGCCGAGGTTGTTTCGCAATGTTAGGCTTAATAGACATTGCGGGCTCTCCTTGAACCAACCTTTTGTGATTTTATTTTTGTTTCTTTGGTTGTAATATTTTTTTATTTTATTGGATGATCTTTTTAGAATGATACCTTAGGTCACCCTCTTTTTTTAGCTTCAGTGGTTTTCTTTTAATTTTGCTTTTACTTTTTGTTTTCTTTTTTCAGTGTACAGCTCTAAGCCCATCTGTTGTACTATTAAATTAATAAAAATTGCAGGTTGCCCAAAAAAAATATTTTAGACCACACAAACCCAACATGCATGATACTACATAAAGATGAATAATGACATTCGTTGAGCAGACAAACCCAATACAATTACCTGTAGCCTATCCCAGCACCACCAGAAGTATGTTAGAAATTTCTCTTCTGAAATATTTATACTGCAATACTTGTCCAGCCATGGAGAGAAAAAGTCAGCATCTTGCATAGTATTTCAAAAAACCAAAAAAAATATATAAGAACAAACTTATTTCCTTTTGTTTTAAAGCCTATGAATTTGAACAATTGAAAAAGTAATAAAAAATCATGCAAGGAAAATATAATCAATTCTATAAAGTCCTGATGCAGGCGCTTTCCTATAAAGAATAAATAATTATAGCAGCCGAGAGAAGTCCATCTCAAGGATACAATCCAGACAAATTTATTTGCACGATATGTTTGCAAAAGAAAATTAATTAGAAATAAGAATTTCATTACAAGTGACTCCTCAAACTTGAAAGTTTCTAGAATGCCATTCTTAGATTGCTTCCATTGTCACCAAGATCAAGTTTTTGAATCAGGTAAACAACCACCGTCTAAAACTTGCTATTAGCAGGAACCTTTATAGACCTCAAATTGGATCACAATTCTCTATATTATAACTGATAGTCAAGGTGCATCAGGAGGTGACTTTGATAGTGAGAGAAGCTACATTGCGAATGAGGGTAAAAAGGAAAGCAGAAGTGAAATTATAACATTCCCAAATGAAGATTTATACTAGTGTGGATAGACCAGCATCAGCACATACCTAGGGTACTGCAGTAAATTGATAAAAAATAAAAAAATTATACTATTCATTTATATGCCCCCGTAATCTTACAGCGGTATAGCAATAAACTTAGACTTGATATCTTCAAATGAAGCAGTTGGACGCACTTTCATGAAGTTATCTGCAAGTTGAAGGCTGGTTAGAATGTATGAATTGTAAGTTTTGCTTGATGGATGAAGTGACAAATAAAGTGGTAATCAACTTCAACATGTTTCATTCTTGAGTGTAGTATGGGCTTGGTTGTGAGATAAGTGGAGCTTAGATTGTCACAAAAGATGACAGAAATTGAGGACAAGGGTTGTCATAATTCTTTTAGCAATGCTATTAGCCACATCACTTCACTTGTTGTGTTTGTGATACATTTATATTCTGCTTCGGTACTTGAGTGAGCACTATTTGTTGTTTCTTTGAGGACCATGATAGAAGTGTTGAGTCAATAAATAAATAATAACCACTTGTAGATTTTCTATCTTCAAGACTCCCAACCCATCAGCATAACTAAATGCAATAAACTTAAAATTTCTGCATGGTTATAATTGAAGCCCAAGTGATCGTGTGCCATTTACATATCTAAGAATTCGCTTGACCTTTCACTTGACCTTCTGCCAGATTTTCGTCATTGGTGCATGCATGCCTGATGCACCTTGATAACACTATGATGGGTATGGTGATAGGATTGTATATATGATTTTGATGACTTTGAAAAGATATTTGGTGAACCAAATGATGTCGGATTGACACGGAACTTTAAGAGGATATTGTGGTGGATATTCGAAATATGCAAGATGTTTTGTATGATTTGGTGACTGTTTAGGAAAGTTATGGACAGGGAAATGAGATAACGCCGAATTGTATGTAGGTTTCATAGGAGGAATGTTTGAATGCCGAAATAAAAGCAAATTTAAGAGAAACAAAGTGGAGATGAAAGCTAACTGAGAGTACTATGATTCCAAACATAAATAACAAAAGAAAAAAAAAGATAATCCCAAGATTATCCATACCTTGGGTTCTTGAAGGCTATGCACACCTTCAAGACCTTCAATTATACACACCGAAGAAAGATTCTATTAGTTATCCACACCAAACAAGCTCTCAAGCCAAAATTCTATAATATCATTCAACTATCCCGAAATTATGGTTTACATGTGATATATATAGTCACCATAGCCAAATTTTAACATAATGACGCTAATAATGACGATAAGGTCCTGTTACACATATTTGGGTGACCTTTTAGATTCTCAACGCACACAAATTAAAGTATCATAAGAACACAAATGTTAAAATAATGAAAAAGCAAACAAAAATAAATAAAATATAAAAATATGATGGATCCACAAATATATCCCGTCATGACCCAATAGCCTCCTTTAAGCTCCTTGAGTATGCCCTTGTCATCACACGCTCTCATGGAGGCCTCAGTGCTGCATCCAATTATCCCCCTTCACGAGAATTGTGCTCCGCAGAGTTGAAGTTCACATAGTCATCCAGAAGGTCAGGGTCAAGCTTTTGTGGCTCCTCGTAAGTCATCCAACTGTCTTCTAAAAGTGGCTTATATTTCTATCTCACCAAAAACCTATGCTCTCCATATTCATCTGGAATCACCTCATCAAAAATTATAGCATTAATACAAAAAAAAAGGTTTAGGATATTCATGTAAGAGTTTAATATTCAACTCCTCAGAAGTAGCAAATGTGTTTTCCTGCATGAGTTCATTAGTATATGGAATTAAATCATAACTATTAAATACATGACTAATTAACATATCTGATGGCAAATCAATCAAATATGCATTCGGCCAGATCTTACTACTCCAAATTAGCATGCTAAGGTGGATGGGTGCGTGTACTCAATTTTGAATCTTTATAATGTTTTCTCATGTCTTTTTTGGTCTTCCTCTACCTCTTTAATCATGGGAAAAATCCATAAACTCCAACTTTCTAACAAGGGTATCAAATGGTCCGCACTCAATGCCCAAACCATCTAAGATGGCATTCTTTAATCTTATCCATTATTAAAGCCACTTTAACCATGCTATGAATGAACTCATTTGTCATTCTATCCTTTTGAGTACACCTACTCATCCACCTTAGAATCAACGTCTTTGTAACACTTAATAAATTGATAATTTTTTTCTTTGTTGGCCAACATTCAACCCCATATAACATAGATAGTCATATAGTTGCTCTATAAAATTTTTCTTTGAATTTGAGTGGGATTCTCCGATCGCACAACACTTTAGAAGTGTTCCTCCATTTTTACAACTGGCTTGGATCCTATTAATCACTTCGCTCTCTAGCACCATTGTTTTGATGAATTGAAAAAAAGTATTTGAATCTTCCATTCTTCTTGATCGCATGATCATCGATAGTTAGGTCCTTGAGAGTATGGCTGTAACGACCCGATGTCGTTATTTTGCGAATTAGGTCAAATCCCGACTCTAACATCAGGATCTCGGAGAGTTAAATTAGGGCAAACAAAAATACCATTAAATAAGAATAATTTTACAATCAAAGTACCCTAGTTTGGGAGAAATTCGAATAACGGAAGCTCCCGCTATATTTTATGAGCTTTTTAAATTCTATAAATCAAGAATATTGAAATACGCGCCTGAATTCATCATTTTCAGTGTTGTTATGTTAAGTATATTATTTAAAAGCTACTTGTAAAGTTTCATCAAATTCTGAGCACCAATTTGATCGTGGTTAAATTTTGAAATTTTAAACTTCAAAAATTAATATAAAATAAAATATTACTCCGAATCGAAAATTTTCGGCGCGAGGGTGTTCGTTATGTCATGACACATCTCGGTGTTAAGTTTCGTCGTATTTAAACGCCAAACGGCGAAAAAATGCGATTAATTTAAGTTTAAATAATTTTAAGAATTTCCTTTAAGAAATTATTTCCATTTCCCCTTCAACTTGCGATCGTAATCCCGTGCAGGATTCTTCCGCCTCTGGCGGAAGAAGTTTCCGCACCAGAGGGCGCAGAAGCCATGCGTCGACTTGCGCATTCAATTTGGCGCAGAGAATGTCCCCCCATGCGCCTATATAACCCCTCCCAGCCACTCCTTCCTCACCTTACTGCTGCCACTCCAGCTAGCTCCCACAGCCAACCGCCAGCCACCCAGCTGCCCCCTGCCAGCCAGCAAGCCCCTTCTTGCCGCTGCCGGCCATCCCTTTTGCTGCAGCCACTCCGGCCAACCTTCTCAGCCCTCAAACTTTCCTCAGCCAGTCAGCAGCCTTCGGCCTCCCTCCATTTTCCAGCAAAATCTAGATCGAGGTATGAGGTGAAGAAAATTTAGAAAGGAATTTAGGAGAGTTAGATATTTCCATTATCTTCATTATCTTTTGCATATGATAAAATATGATAATTTTAATATCTCAAATATGTCATTCACATTATTATTGTGTTCATTAAGTAAATAATGAATTAAACTATAACAATGTTATAAAATGACTACTATTTTCATTTAAGCAAATATTTACAATCGTTTTCATTTCTATCTTTATTCTTTCATTAATATTATCATAATGATAATAATAACATTATATTACTACATCAGTAAATAATACGAATTTCTATCATTATGAGAATGTGAAAGAAAGACAGAATAGAAAATCCTTAAAAATATATCATATCACTTTTATTAAGGCTAATTTAAAAAAATATTAAAAACTTAAATGCAGATTAAGTGAATTGTCACTCATCCGAACTTAAAGAACAAAAGGTACTCAGTATATGATGAATATTACATTTTGCATTTTTACTGCTGCTTAGCCTCGCTTTCAAGCCAAATTCATGTTGTAGCTTAGTTGGTTGTTCGGAACCAACATTCGGGGTTGTTACTGGAAAATGACATCAGTAACATTCGGGATTGTTAATGAAAAATAACATAAGTAACATTCGAGATTGTTACTGAAAAATAACATCAATAACATTCAGGGTTTGTTACTGGAAAATGACATCAGTGACCTTCATTTTGTAATAATACTTGTTGCAGGAAATTGTTTATTTATTTCGCGCTATTGCCTTACTTTTCCTGCGTTTTATTACCGCCTTAATTCCGCTAATCGCATCTTTTTAAAATGTAAATATTATTGTGTACTGCAGTACTAGAGTATTATCTAATTACTGGGAATTCCAATCCCGGTATTATTTTCTGTACAATACCAGGTCAAATGCTTTTGGGAGAATACGCGCAAGAACTCTAATGCTTAAAATTTTCAATCTTGCTGGTAAATCCACGGCGCTGTTTTGCTTATCTTTTATCTTTTTCTTTTATTTCTCACTTTTGTATGAGTACGATAAAAGATCTTGTAATCTGAAATATTAAAATAAATAAGAAATATCTTTGGCTTTTATATGTGTGTTCCTTTTTTTTCTCAAATCACTCAATATGATCCTGCGGTATGTGAACACCCGATGTCGGAACGGTTTCCGCTGAACCGGCGTCGAGACATCACAGTTGGTATCAGAGCAAGATTGAGTACTTGTGGAAGAAAAGAATATGCATATAAAAAATAAGGATATATTCAATCTAAGTAAATTTTAATAACTTAGGATAATAGTACCATTCTCATCATTATAATTAAAAGCGTGGAAAATGCAAGAATAGCCGAAAATGCAAGAATAGCATTTTTTTATCATTTATTTTATAGATGGATCCTCGCAATGACATGATTGCATACTTCGATGAGGGAGAAAGTGGTGGTGACTCAAATTTGGGAATAACTAATCTTAGTGTAAATATGAACACTCCCGTAGAAGAGTTAAAAGTTGAAGTTTTAATGAAAAGGCTGAGTGAGGTAGAGAATACCTTAGCCTGGTGGATATCAGTATCCAGGCACAGAATAAGGAATTTGGAAGTAGAGTTGCAAGAGCTAAAAGGAACTCTACATGGAAAAATGACCGCTTTAGAATGCGAAGTGAAAAGAAAGAATGACGTGAAAAATCGTCAGGTCATCCAACTTCAGGATGAACTTCAGCGCCTAAGGGAGCACATCAAGGCTGGCGACACGATTGCATCCACCTCGAAAGAAAACAGAAAGCCAGGAACTTCGGGGAGTCCACATCAAAAAGGAGGATGACCAGTTCTGATTCCTCCAGTTCGTAGAAAGTTTAGAATAGGATTTAGATTATACCTTTTTTGTTGGTGCATCCAGTAAGAAATAAGTCCTACTGTTAATGCAACCCCCTTTTTATGTATGAATCTTTTAATGAAAACATTTTGAAGCAAAAATTTTGTAAAACTCTTTTATCATTACAATTAATTGATTGTGTATTCAGTAAATATAACCGCTTCTAATTACAAGTTTTTAAATCACTCCAAACAGATTGATTCCGACGAAGGCTTCCTCTCAGTACCCACCGATACCTCAGTTTAGACCACAATCTCCTCGTCTGCAACGAACAATAAAGCAGATCATCTATTGGAAGCTGTTTTACAAGCCCTTTCAAATCAAGGAAAGCCTCCACCTCCCTACCCACATCAGAACCCCCTCAAGGGCAAAGATTGCGAGTAGATGATACCCTACAGGCCTTCCTCAAACTCAATCCTCCTACCTTCAATGGCACAGCCCGGCCCATGGAAGCAGAGGATTGGATCCAAGCTGTCGAAAGCAAGTTAGACAGCTTAAAGTGTCCTTTAGGCGAAACAGTAAAGCTAGCAAAATATTTGCTAGAAGGCGAAGCTGAAAGGTGGTGGAAAATCACATATGAAACCAGCTTCAAGGGCATCAGTCTAGAGGACATACCGTGGGCAGAGTTCACGGTCACATTCAGAAGCCGCTACATTCCTTATTCCTCCCAGAGGATACTTGAGAGCTAATTTATAAAGGTAGCTCAGGGTGACTGATCTGTGATAGTTTATGAGATGGAGTTCACAAAACTCACTGGTAGTTGCAAAGCTTCAAGGTGCAGTAGGTTCTTGAAGGGTTTAAAAGACAACATTCACACCAACCTAATTTCTCTTAGGCATACAAAATTTGCCGATCTTTTGGACTGTGCAACAATACTTGAGCACAATGAGCAGGTGATGGCAGAACGACAAGAGAAAAGACCGATCACTTCTGCTAGGGACCAGAAGACTTCCAAACGTCCCCGTTACCCTCCACCAGCCATGGCATACCAAATGTCCGCAGAAGCTCCCAGAACCATCGAAGGCGCAGCATGTGATCGACCTCACCCATGTGGGAGATTCTATCACGGGCAGAACTGCTGCTTTATCTGCGGGCGCGGCCACGGTTACTATTTCTGTATAGCCAAAAGGACGGTAGACAGATATTATCTCTGGGGCAAGATCTGCCCCAAGCCAGAACTCAGCACCAGCAGCCCCCTGCCAACAATCGTCGAAGAGGAGCTTCTCTTAGGCATGTCGCTTCAACGACAGAGCCTACCCAAAGGAACGGTCAGGCCCCTCGGGCCACCGTTCCAGCAAGGATGTACACTCTTACTCCTAATATGGCACCTGACGACAACAACGTGGTGTCAGGTACATTACCTTTCTCATTTTAAGAAAAAAATTTATTAACACGCTTGCATAAACCTTTTATAATAGTTGTTTCCTTTTTCTAATTAGGCGTCTTTAGAGTTTTATTCGATACGGGAGCAAGCCACTCCTTTATTTCGAAAAATTGCGTTATGGCCCTCAATATTCCGTATTGCAATCTAGCCAGCACTCTTAATATTGGGTTGCCCTCCGGTGCCACCATGCACACTCAACAATTTTGTATTTGCAACATCCTAATCAATGATGTAGTTTAATAGGCTACTCTACAAATCCTCCCTATAATGAACTTCGATATCATTTCAGGGATTGATTGGTTGAGTATGCATGAAGCAGTCATTGATTGTCGAAAGAAGAAGGTTACCCTTAAAAGGGAAGGAAAATCATGTGTATTCATAGGTAGATTGGGTATTAACGCCTCACTAATCAACGCACTTAAGGCGAAAAAACTAATTCGCAAAGGGTGCGAGGCTTACCTTGTCTCTATGATAAGTGAATCAGAAAAGACATCCCTCAAGTAGAAACCAAAGTGGTCAGTGAATTCCCTGATGTCTTCCCAGACGAGCTTCCTGATCTACCTCCAATAAGGGAAGTAGATTTTGCTATTGACTTAGTACCTGGGTCACAGCCTTTGTCAAAGGCACCTTACCGTTTAGCCCTAAAGGAGCTGCAAGAACTTCACGAACAATTACAAGAACTAATGGAAAAAGGCTTAATTAAGCCCAGCATGTCACCTTGGGGAGCTCCAGTTCTTTTTGTGAAGAAGAATGATGGCTCGATGCGCATGTGCATCGAGTACCGTGAGCTAAACAAAATAAGTATCTGCTTCCTCAAATAGACGATGTATTTGATCAACTCACCGGGGCAGAAGTAATCTCAAAGATAGATCTGCGATCAGGTTATCATCAAGTTCGAGTACGAGATGAGGATATTCCAAAAATAACGTTCAGAACTCGTTACGGATATTTCGAGTTTTTGGTAATGTCATTCAGATTAACCAACGCTCCATCAGTCTTCATGGATCTAATGCAGCGAGTTCTTAGGACCTTCCTGGATAAATTTGTGATCATGTTTATCGACGATATTCTTATTTACTCAAAAAGAGAAGATCATGAAAAACACCTTAAGACTCGTGTTGGGCACATTAAGGGAGCATCAATTATTTGCAAAATACACAAAGTGTGAATTTTGGCTTAAATCTATTGCCTTTCTTGGTCATGTGATCAGTGCTGAAGGGATACAAGTTGGTCAAAATAAGATGAGCACCATTCAGGATTGGCCCAACCCTCTTCTGTGACAGAAATTCGAAGCTTTCTGGGTTTAGCAAGTTACTACCGAAAGTTTGTCAAGGGATTTTTACTATTAGCCTTACCTCTAACAAGATTAACTCAAAAAGCGATACCTTTCTTCTGGAGTCAAGATTGCGAACAAGCATTCCAGAAATTGAAAGAATTACTGATCGCCGCACCAATCATAATCTTACCACAAGAGGGGATTAATTTTCAAGTGATTTCACTGATGCATCCAACATTGGCTTGGGATGCGTCTTAACGCAAGAATGAAAAGTAATTGCCTACGCCTCAAGGCAATTAAAGAAACACGAAAAGAATTACCCAATTCATAATCTGGAGTTAGCTTTGGTCATTTTTGCCCTAAAAATCTGGAGACACTACTTGTATGGGGTACGATGCGAGATCTTTACCAACCATCAAAGCCTAAAGTATATTTTTACCCAGAAACAATTGAACTGCAGGCAAAGAAGATGGCTTGAATTAATCTGTGATTGTGATCTTAGTATTACGTATCACCCTGGAAAGACCAACGTCGTAGACGACGCCCTCAGCAGAAAAGTGTCCATAAATAAGTTAATCATGGAAAGCCCCTTGATGGAAGAATTCCAGAAGCTTGGGATAAGGTCCATTTCCGACAAGCACCTAAACAATCTACTCCAAATAAGTACCACCGAACCTACACTTCTACAACAGATTTATATTGCTCAAAGTCAAGACCTAGAGTATTCCAAGCTAAAGAAGGACATAGAAAGTGGGCACCGATCAAACTTACAATTGCAGAAAGGGATTTATATTTATCACGAAAAAAGAGTTTGGGTCCCTAATATTGCATCAATTAAAAATCAGATCCTAAGCGAAGCCCACAACTCGGGATATTAAGTTAACCCTGGAAACAACATAATGTATCAAGATTTAAAGGAAATATTTTGGTGGCCAGGACTCAAAAGAAGTGTGGCTGAGTTTATTGCTAACTGTCATGTTTGTTATTTAGTAAAGGCTGAACATCAAAGGCCAGATGGACTCTTGCATCCACTAGAAATTTCAGAATGGAAGTGGTCAGATATTTCTATGGACTTTGTCATAGGATTACCCAAGAGTCGTTCAGGAGCAGATGCAATTTGGGTAATAGTGGATCGTCTGACCAAATCAGCCCATTTTATTCCTATTAAGCAAACTGACACTGTTGAAAAGTTAGCCAAACTTTATATCAAAGAAATAATTAAACTCTATGGGATTCCAAGAGTCATAATCTCAGATCAGGATAGCAGATTTACGACCCGATTTTGGCAAGCGGTACATCACGATTTGGGAACCGCCTTTCATCCACAAACAGACAGGAAAACTGAAAGATTTAATCAGATACTCGAAGATCTGTTGAGGCTAAGCATTCTAGATTTTGGTGGTAGTTGGGAAAAGCACATACCATTAATCGAATTCGCATATAATAATAGTCACCAAACGAGTATTGGCATGGCCCCTTATGAAGTATTTTATGGAAGAAAGTGCAGTACTCCGCTAGCTTGGACACAAGTTGGAGATGTACAAATTTATAGCTCTGAGTTAATTGAAGAAATAAATGAAAAGATAAGGCTAATCAAGAGCCGAATTGCGGCAACCCAGGACCGACAAAAGAAGTATCACGACGCCAAGCATCGGATGCTAGAATTTCACATTGATGATCGTGCCTATTTAAAGGTTAGCCCGATGAAAGGTATTCATCGCTTTGGAGTTACTGGTAAACTGAGCCCCAGATATATTGGACCATTCGAAGTAACTGCAAAAATAGGAAGCTCAGCTTACAGACTTAAACTTCCTGAAAGATTTTCTGCCGTGCACAGCGTTTTCCACGTTTTAGCACTCCACAAATGCCTCCGGGGATCCTCTCAACAAATTTCTGTTTCGACAGTCGAAATTCAGCCTGATTTGACTTATGTCGAAAGGCATCTTCAAATCATTGAGAGGGACCGCCGCAAATTAAGAAGCAGAACAATCCAAATGGTTAAAGTTCAGTGGCATAACCATACTGCAAAGGAAGCCACGTGGAAAAAGGAATATGATATGCAAAGTTATTTTGAGTTAAGGTACCCCCAAAACTCTCTTTAAAACTTTGTTTTGTTCTTATGATGTCGAGGACGACATCGTTATCAAGTAGGGGAGTTTGTAACAACCCAATGTCGTTATTTGACGAATTATGTCAAATTCCAACTCTAACATCAGAACTTCGGGGAGTTTTAAATTAGGGCAAATAAAAATACTATTATATAAGAATAATTTTAAGTTCAAAATGTCATAGTTTGGGAGAAATCCGAATAACGGAAATTCCCACTATATTTTCTGAGCCTTTTAAATTCTATAAATCAAGAACATTAAAATACATGTCCGAATTCATCGTTTTTAGTATCATTGCGTTAAGTATATTATTTAAGAGCTGCTCGTAAAGTTTCATCAAATTCTGAGCATTGATTTGATTGTGGTTAATTTTTGAAGTTTGAAACTTCAAAAATTAATATAAAATAAAATATTACTCCGAATAAAAAAAAATTGGCGTGTGAGTATTCGTTATGTCATAACACACCTCAGTCTCAAGTTTCATTGTATTTGGATGCCAAACGACGGAAAAATACGATTAATTTAAGTTTGAGTAATTTAAAGAATTTCCTTGAGGAAATTCTTTCCATTCCCCGTCAGCTTGCGATCGCAAGCGATCCCGTGCGAGATTCTTCCGCCTCCGGCGGAAGAAGCTTCCGCGCCAGAAGGCGCCGAAGCCATGCACCGACTTGCGCATTCAATTTGGCGCAGGGAATATCCCCCTGCGCCTATATGTAACGACCCCAATAATTGGATAGAAGATTAATCCAAAGATTGGGATATTACCTTAGCACCCAACACTCGATTAGAAGAAAATAAATTAAGTGTAGATGCTAAGTGACCACGTTATTTTATGAGTAGTTATTAAGTTAAAATAAATTTATACAATTTAAATGCAATCAAAGATTATACATGATATGGAGATACATGTAAATACAACATTGCAAGTATTTACAATACAAGCAATTAGAATAATTCACTCATTCAAACATAGAAAATACAACACAAATTAATAAATGTAGGCAAAAGTAACTTAAATAAACTTAAGCAATTTATAATATAATTATTACAAACCTTTTAAAAGTAAGAGTAGAAGATAGTAAATAGATCACTCTCTCATTTAAAAACAAAATACAAGTAAACAGTCTAAAATTTAAGCGGAAGCAAAATTCTTTAAAAGCCCTTCAAGCACTTGGACCCTCATTACCTGAATCAAAGAGCTCTTGATCTATCATATTTTAGTATTTATATATGATAGGGCAAAGCTAAAGAAAAGAAAAGTGTAATTAGACTAAACAGTCTAAGCACATTTTAAAATTGGATATGTATTTAAATTAATAAGATATCACAAATATAATTTACAATTTAAAGTAAGCAGCGGAGCTATAAAAGCTGTAAAGTATGGAAAAAGGAATTAAGCATAACTGTAAAGAAAATAGTATGGAATAAGTTGAGTAAAAATACTCACTTATATATAAGTCCTAGCCTGTATCCAAAATTGGTAAGGGAAAGCATCCTAAAGGCTAGAAATTACTATGTGCATTTAAGTAAACTAAAAAAAAGTGATATATGTTCAATAAAATTTATGCTGAGTAAGCAAATGAAATACAGTGAAGCATTAAATGAGATTAAGCAACATACACTGTATTTAAATTGAACTGAAGTAAGCAATACACAATACTAAAAATAGAGTATAAAGCAAAGAAAATAAAGAAGTATCTTAGACTCTTGATCTAAGATAAATATAGCCTAGGACTATGAAAAATAAGCATAACTAAACAGTTATGAAGAGATCTTACAATCAATAAGATTGTAAAAGAACTCTTATATTATTAGTTAAAATTATATTTAGAAGCTACCTCATTCTGCGGGAGTACACAACAGAATGGGGCGAAGAGTTAAGCACGTCTGCCTAATTAGATACAGTGGGGAGGTCGAACATTCACATTTACCCTCTCTAAAATGTGAAGTCCTATTGGAAGCACTATCTTCCTTATTCAACATTTGCCATAAGGCATTTCCCTTAAAGTTTTATGAAATCTTTATTTATGCACAATGATCTTGAATGAATGTTCAAGGAAATAGGCTCAAAACTAGGCAAGCATTCAATAAATTTCAATAATTATAAAGTATGTGATATCCTTTTATTATCTAAACTTTAATAATCTACTTAATTATTGGAGCTAATTGAGCTCCATGATGACTTATAGGCATTGATCCTTAAATCAATTATTAATAAAAGTAGAAGGAAGATACGTTTGGAAAATAGTATTTTCATGTAATTAAAGTTCATTTTATACTAATCCTAAACTAATCAAATCAAATAGATTTAAGATTAAAGTTTAAAGAAACTAGTAAGGAAGAAAAAAAAATATTTATAGATTTCTAAATTAATAAAAATATAAGCTAAAGGATATTCTAATAGTTATATTTATTTAACTTGTAAATAAACAAGTATCAACTCAATTTAATCATAAAGATATCTAAGATTAATTGATATTGAATATTTGAAGCTAATAAAAGAGATAGATTATACCCTATTTAAAATAATTCAACTTTTATTATAAAGAATTAAAAATCTAAAAGCTTATCTAAAGCTTGTAAGGAAACTATTACTCTCAATCTAATTGATTGAGAGCTAATATTTTAAAATGAACAATCGAAATGAATACTTTCAATTGAAGTGAATAATTACAATCCTAGATATCTTATATATAATTAACATGTGAAAATATCTAATATTATTCTTAAAATTTCCAAGTCTTAAAGTTCTTAGAAATTTTGACAAAATTTCATTTGTATTTATTCAAGTAAACAATTACAGAAATAATATATAAGTCAATTCATTGACTATTTCCAGTTCTAAAATAGAGTTCAATCTATTACATAGGATTGTTCATTTTCAATTCTAAAATAGAGTTCAATCCATTCCATAGGATTACTCATTTCTAATTCTAAAATAATTTTGACAATTATAAATAATAGCAATTTATAAGTCAATCCATTGACTATTTCCAGTTCTAATAATTTCAAGTGATAAAATCAAACGAAGCAGTTTACTAACCTATGATTCATACATCCTATATCAAACATCTATGGAATCAATAAGAGATGCAGAATTAAGTTAGTAATTTATAGGGGCAACATCATTTGGCTTATTATGCCCTAAGGCAATAGTATTTAGTGCAGCATTTCATTTGATACTAATTTATAACTCAACTTGTAAAAAATAACAGTATTGAAGTTAGCATTTAAATATATAAGAAACAAGAATCATTTAAATTGGATTCTAACACCGCATTTGATTCTTTAAATGTATTTAATGATAGAAGTTAATTTAATACAATTAATGTAAAGGACAGTATTAAATTTGTCATGATCTAATGATTCTTTCATTTATATAATTAGTCACATTGGGTTTTTAAATAAAAGGGGTGACAACATTTAGATTCTTTTGATCTTATTGATTTTTAGTTTAGAATTAAATGACAATATAGAATTCTCAGTTACATATGGCAGCATTTAACTTATACAAAATTGATAGGAACATATGATTCTATAAAAGAATAATATTGATGCTCATATAATCTATTAGCAGCTCTTGTATATCACAATTAGATGGCAACAATTGACTCATCTCATTACAGTTAATAGCAACTTTAAATCACTTATGATCTTATAAAACTAAAGATGGCAGCATTTGATCACAAAATAAATGACAGTATTTGATCTCATAATGAAAAAACAGCATTTATTTTCATATGTTGAGAGGAATGACATGACAATCTTTTAGACCGGATCCTCCAAACAAGATTATAATAAGATAACTAAATGCAAAACGTTTAATTCTATAACAGCATGTTGTAACATTGATTGACAAAGAAACAATATATATATATATATATATATATATTTCAGGATAAAAATGTCATCTTCAGAATAATTAGCATACAATGTCATTTACAAGATATACTTAATAAAAATATGCCGCATAGGCACAAACACATGCAAGTTATTGATGTAAGTTCCACATGATTAAATAACAACTATCTTAGATCGTAAAAATAGAAAATCAGTTCGTATTGATTTTTCAATTTTCCATTTAATGGATCTAAAGGAAAAGAAAATTCCTAAAGCATGTTTAAATCGAGTCCTCAACTCAAAATCCTGAAAATATTATCCCTAAGAGTACTCCTAATGTCCACGGATCAAGAGTTAGGAACCATTCATATGGCGAAAACAAAAATTTAAAAATAAAATCAAATTCGACTCAATGAGATCAGGTTCGACTGATCAAAAAATCGGAGATGTAGAATACAGTGAAACATTACATACATTATGTAAAACAGATTTCAAATAAACTTAACAAAAGAAAAGTTTTAGATATTCAAGAATGTAAGAATATCCAGAAAGCTAAAGGATTCGAAGGTAAGTACCTGCAGATTTACAGTCTTTCTTACGCGCCTTCGAATCGCAATCCAAGCGGCGAGTGAGGCTTTCTTCGGCTTCTTGCAGACGTCTTGGGATGCGCCAGCAGCTCGAGGTCTCAGCGGCTATTGAGGAAGATGAAAAAGAAAAGTGGAAAGTTGCCTTCTTCGACTACTAGAGAGGACCGGCTTCCTTTCCGCCCGTGACCGTAGGTGCGGGTATCAGCACCCGATCACGGCGGAAAGAAGATAGACAGCGCCTTTAATAGCCGTTCGATTCTCTCTTTAATCCGATGGTCTGTGTAGCTTGAGCTCGTGGATTGTCTTAAAACCGTTGGATGTAGAGTAAACAGAGGTCTACGGCTCAGATCGCGGCGCATTGTTATCCCGTGTGTTGCCTTGCACACGGGATCCGCGCGAGAATGGAAAAGTCGTTGTTTTAAACAAAGAAATAGAATATATATATATATATATATATAATTATTTACTTTTAAAAACTTATTTAATTATTTCAATTTAAAAGGGTTGTTACACTATATAACCCCTCCCAGCCACTCCCTCCTCTCCCACAAGCCTCTCCCACAGCCCAGCCCTCTCCTTGTTGCTGCCACTCCAGCCAGCTCCCACAGCCAGCCAGCAAGCTGCCGGTCACCCAGCAACCCCTTCTTGCTGCTGTTGGCCAACCCTATTGCTGCAGCCACTCCGGCCAGCCTTCTCAGCCCTCAACCTTCCTCAGCCAGCAGCCTTCAGCCTCCCTCCATTTTCCGGCAAAATCTAAATCGAAGTATGAGGTGAAGGAAATTTAGAAAGGAATTTATGAGAGTTAGATATTTCCATTATCTTCATTATCTTTTGCATATGATAAAATATGATAGTTTTAATATCTCAAACACGTCATTCACATTATTATTGTGTTCATTAAGCAATTAATGAATAAACTGTAATAATGTTATAAAATGACTACTATTTCCATAAGCAAATTTTTATAATCGTTTTCATTTGTCTTTATTCTTTCATTAATATTATCATAATGATAATAATAACATTATATTACTATATCAATAACTTAATAATACGAACTTCTATCATTATGAGAATGTGAAAGAAAGACAGAATAGAAAAGAAGAATGTAAAAATTTTTAAAAATATATCACATCAATTTTAAAAAAGCTAATTTAAAAAAATATCAAAAACTTAAATGCAGATTGAGCGAACTGTCACTCATCCGAACTTAAATAACAAAAGGTACCCAGTACATGACAAATATTATATTTTGTATTTTTACTGCTGTTTAGCCTCGCTTTAGAGCCAAATTCAAGTTGTAGCTTAGTTAGTTGTTCAGAACCAACATTTGGGGTTGTTACTGGAAAATGACATTAGTAACATTTGGGTTGTTACTGGAAAATGACATCAATAACATTCGGGGTTATTACTGGAAAATGACATCAGTAACATTCGGGGTTGTTACTGAAAAATGACATCAGTAACATTCGGAATTTGTTACTGGAAAATGACATCAGTAACCTTCATTATGTGATAATACTTGTTGCAGGAAATTGTTTTTTTATTTTGCGCTATTGCCTTACTTTTCCTTCGTTTTATTACCGTCTTATTTCCGTTAATCACATCTTTTTAAAATATAAATATTATTGTGAACTGCAGTACTTAGAATATTCTCTAATTATTGAGAATTCCAATCCCGGTATTATTTTCTGTACAATACTGTATCAGGTCAGGTGCGTCTGGGAGAATACGCGCAATAACCCTAATGCTTAAAATTTTTAATCTTGCTGATAGATCAACGACGCTGTTTTGCTTATCTTTTATCTTTTTATTTTATTTCTCACTTTTGTACGAGGAGTACAATAAAAGATCTTGTAATCTGAAATATTGAAATAAATGAGAAATATCTTTGGCTTTTATATGTGTTCCTTTTTTTTCTCAAATCACTCAATATAATCATGCGGTATGTGAACACCCGATGTCAGAACATTTTCCGCTGAACCGGCGTCGGGACATCACAATGGCATCTACTATGATTAAACGTACACTCCATATACTCTAATTTAGATCTACTAAACAAAATCCTTTAAATACTAAAGTAGTCATCGACAAGTAAAGTTGTTCTTAACTACATCCTTAGTCTAAACAATTATTAGATTGTCATCTGCAAATAAAAAAGATGCTTATAGTAACCCTTTTAAAGCACTAGTTTGCAGCTTTCTTCCCATTCCAATCCCTCAGCTAAATTGAACCTACTATAACCTATTGAGTTTGCTACTCCCTGTGTCATTCAAAATTAAGCAATATGAATTTCTCACAAAACACTCTCTGTCAAGTAAGGACCTCTTACATTTACATGACTAAATAACATTCTCTTAAATTAATTTGAGATATTAAGAGCATAATACTAACCCATCCAACTGAAACCGCTCCCGAACATCAATCAGGTGAGGTGAAGTGAAAAGGCCGGTGCTAAATCCACATCTCCTTAGAATAGATTCCGTGAATACACACGTCGAGCCCTACACGATCCAATCAAATCACTGTAAGTAATGCTGTCCATGAACTATAATGTATTTGCCAAAACAAAAAATTTCATCCACCTTCCCCTTGGTTCCAGCAACGTGGATGACATTTAAATGAGCAATAGACTCATCCAGTTCCAGAATCTGTCGCGCAAACAATTCACGCCCAGTTACAACCCAAAATGTAATCATAATCACAAATTCGAAAAGAGGAATTACCCGAGTTCAAACAGACAGCACCTTTAAATAATCGAACATCAGTTCGAAGTTGTCCCCTTTGTTCGCTCCATCGGCTCGAGTCCGCCGTGTAATCAAAGAGGAGAGGCAATTCAGCGCCTCCTTGCACGCCGGTAATCTAGCCTCCCCTTTCAAACGGAATAAAAGCTAGGTGAAATAGTGCGTGCTATCGAAATAACTCGAGCTGAGGGATCCCTTACCTTTAATCATGGCTTCGAGTGGAGGAAAGGTTCCGTTGGAGCGGATGGGCTGTTCTTGGAAGGGGAGTATGGTGAAATGGAGTTTTCGAGCAGAATCAGGACTAGCGCGTGGGGGAGCACAAAGTCCGGCACCCAATGAACCGGAGATTCGAAAGGCGCCGACCATAGAACAAAACTATGTTTACCATCCATCAAATGTTACGTTAAGTTATTATAATATAATTTTATTATAGGGTAATTAAACTAAAAAATATTATAATTATACTATCATATACATTATATATACAATACCAATAGAAATTTTTTCTTTCTTTTTTCTTCCGTGCCTAAATAAAAAGTACAATGCATCAATCATATATTTACTGATAAAATTATTACATCATCTACATCTTATTGTGTACATGGTGATATACGTATAGTAAATTTCTTAAATTATTATTATTTTATTATAAATTTGAAATAAACCAATAGGTAGAGTACAATGCTCTGTGTATTTCAATAGTAACAATAATCCATGAATTTAGTTATGAAAGTAAAAATTTAAATCAAATATGACACAATTTGCTTTCCATCACTACCAACTGAAGAAGGCAAAAACCTCACCTGCAAAGCTCGTGCACCAAACACACTTTGAATCGACCAAGCTTTGAATTAGCGAAGATGAAGAAGCTTTGAAACGTCAAAGATGAAGCTTCCAATGGACAAAGCTTTGATCCGATAAAGCTTCAGCAAATCATCGAAGGCGAAGCATCAAATTGGCAAAAAAGAATCTTTTAATCTGAAACCCCGTGTAATCAATGAATTGACGACTACGAATCAGCAGAGCAACGAAGATAAAAACGTCTCCTGTGAAGCTTTGGCGAAGAACAATCACACGATTTGAGAGTAGCAATCTTTCTGTAATCAAAGTTGGCCCAATTCAATAGTTTTGTAAAATGAATACATTCTGTTTTGCTTTATATTATCAATTCACAAACAAAACACAAAAATTAAACTATAGGTGACAAAAAATTTAGATTTTCTTATACCACCAAACAAAGGCTTGTAATTATTAAGAGATATTAAGGCAAATGATGTTTTAGCTAAGAACATAGATTATGGTTATTTGGTTTGCAGATATCTTCATGCATTGCTATATTATTTTAAAGTGTCATTATGATTGGAGATATTTGGTTCAATAACATCTCATTTATGATATCATAAAATTTTAAAAATGACACAATATAATATTATGTGAATATCAGCCAAATTCGACTGACATTTAGATAACACAGCTTGACAACTTTGTTCACTGGGGTAGAGTGCTTTGCCCAAGCGTTGTCGCACTCCACTTCGCCTCTCCTCGTCTCTTGAGCTTTACCCGAATCTCTCATCGCGACAAATAGGCATGGTAGCATGCTGATTCTTATTATTGTTTGTGAACCAATGCTATCTCATTGCATGTTGTTGCTAAAATTTACTTCTTTATGCCCTATGACATTATTGCTCATAATATTTTGAGTTTTAAACATGTATGTTCATTATCTTTTTTTATTTTTTTTATTTATCATTGTGAAATTATTAAATTTTTATCTAAATGTTTACACTTTTGGGTGTTTGAAATTGTATTTTATAATTTTTAGTGATTTGTATGTAATTATTCTTTGGCATCACATTATTAGAGGATAATCTTACTTTAATGTATAATATAACATGAATGGCATTACTCATATATATTATATAAATAATTGGATACTGCTACAGTACACCCTCTGATACCCCCTAAATTCCTGATGAAATAGCAACTTAAGTGACATTTCAGGCGACATCAGCTTTTAATCTTAAATATATCTAGCTTAATTGCCCGAACTAAAGCCCGAATGGCCTAATCGCACGAACACCTTTCATTTCCGTTTTCCCCTCCCTCTAAGGTTCGCGGCAACACCACCGGAGCTCCAAGTTTTGCCCGCTTAGCCCATTGCTGCTTCTGAACCAAAAAAAGAAGCTTCAATCGATGTGATATATCCTAATTGCCCGAAGCATCTAATTGCATGAGATGATGACTTTACTCTGAAGATTATTGTGCCTTGTCTTGAGAAGGCTGCTGGAGATTGGAAAGTAGTTGATCTAATAAAATCTGCTCTCAGAACTCATGTCAGGGCTATCTCTGGCAGTGACGGCAAGGTGCTAGACAATTTAACAAATAGAGTAATGAAAAGGAAGATGCTTAGGAAGAGCAAAAAGAAGAGACTTTTGAATGATAATTGTAACAACCCTAGTTATTATCTTAGCTAAATTCAGATTAATTAAGTTAAACCAAATTTTAATTTTGATTCCATTAGACTCAATGGGTCATTTAAACCTAACCCTAGAAGTTTGGGACTAATCAGAGCAAAATTGAGAATTTTGGTATTTTTGATTATTTTTGAATCCTAAAAAATACTTAAATTAAATTTCAAATTAAAATCTGAGTTCATTTTTGAATTTCACATATCTTAATTAGTTAAAGATGAATTTTTAGAGCTCATTTAGTCATAAATTGAATTTAATTAATTAATTAAAGGATTTAATTTATTAAATAATTAATATTATTTTAATCGCGGGATTCGCTGTCGGGACCGCGCCAGATCCGCTGCGGGGTCCCGACAGCAGGGCAGCCTATCTGCCGTATGGATGTTTTAGAATGCATCCTAACGCACATAATCCTACGGCTCGTATCATCCGCACCATGATATAATCCTATCCGCTTGATCGGCATCTCCCATCCAACGCTCGAGATCTAATCCGTGGTTCTATTAATCGGGAGCCGCATCAGACCGTCAAACCCCAACGGCCGCGTGATCAGATGGCTATCGAGGACCCCGCCCAGTTCACCTCGTCTATCTCCCGATCTCTCCCACGCACGTTGGTCCCCCGACAGCCAGAATCTCCCCCAACCCCATGGCAGTACGAGAAATTATCCCGTTCTTCCTCCTTTGCTCTCTGGTGCAACTGTCTGTCGGCGACCCTCTCCCCATTCTACTCTCAAACGGTTAAACCCATCCTGTCCCTCGGGCCGAACCACACGTTGGTGTCCGAGCCTCAGCACCTACCCTAGACCTCTAAGGCATATAAGTACCTCCATTGATCCCATAGTGAGCTGCTTTGCTCACTGTGAACCCTAATCTTTCTCAGCTTTGTTCTCGGTGCTCCCAGCTATCTCGACGACTGAACCTACTTCATCTGCTGATAATGGGTGTGGTTTGGAGTTCAAACCCCCAGGCTGTAGTAGAGAGCT
Source organism: Gastrodia elata (assembly GCA_016760335.1). Taxonomy (NCBI): domain Eukaryota; kingdom Viridiplantae; phylum Streptophyta; class Magnoliopsida; order Asparagales; family Orchidaceae; genus Gastrodia; species Gastrodia elata. The sequence goes on along the minus strand of CM028672.1, from coordinate 21,749,703 downwards.
CAAGAATCTTCAGGCACCTGCTGCAGTACTCGACTCATCTTCTTCCTGATTATCAAGGTACAGTCTCTATCCCTTTCTCTCGTCGAGCTGGGTTCAGCTCGACTCTCGCTCCTTTTGCCTTAGGTGCTGTGGTAAGACCACCTTGCCATTCCCTGTAAGAAGCCGATGTGCCTGGATGAACTGGTAGTGTACCAGACAGTGAGCTCATTATCTGAGTGTACACTGCCAGGCCACCAACAGTTTTCATCCTAAGTCGAAGCGGACCCTCGAGATACTAAGTCCTATTAGAGTTTGATTTCTTCCAAGGATGATTGCGAACTCGTAGCAATCATCAGGCTTAGCCTAAGTGATCGATCAGTCTAGTATCGATCGAGCTAGGCCGCCTCTCACCCGTGGCTAACCCAGAGTAGCACCTTAGTGATCTAGCCCTCCCCAAGACCTCGTGACTTACCCAATTGTTTCCCCTTTGATCCCCAAACGTGTAAAGATAGACCTTGGCTTGTGGCATTAGCTCTGTGAGGAGAATTCACTCCTCATAGGTCCGCTCTAGGAGCTATCTCGCTCAAATAGCACCCCGGCGATTCGGTGTGATCCAGATGGGGGGTCCTTAGCCCAATCGATGCGCCTCATGTTACTAAAGGTGTAGCAATCGAAATCCAGGCGTGGCGTGGTCTGGAGGCGGAGAATTTGGTATCGGAAGTGAACCTTAGAAGGTCTAGTATCTGGCAGGCGACGCGGGGACGATGTGTAACAACCCAAGTTGTTACTTAGGTTAATTAGGACTAATCCAAGTCATAATTATGGTTATAGTATCTTAACTAAGTCATTAGAAGCTCACCTCTAAGATCCAATCCAAATCAAGAATCAAATAGATCAAATCATGATTTTTAGAAAATTCATAAACCATGAAATTTGACCTATTCAAATTGACCTCCAATCAAAAAATGAACTTCGTCATTGTGCTCATTGCCCCCAAATTAGCTTGAGGTGATGTTTTCGTGTCAATCAGAAGTCGTCAAAATTTTGGGGAATATTTTAATATTATTTAAATACCCCAAAAAATCAAATAATTAAATATTAGTCAAAATAAAAATCTGATCATACCATTGCATTTCTCACCTCTTAATTAGCTATGAGTGATTTATTAGGAATTTTTGGAATATATTTAATTAATTAATTCTAATTAATAAAATAGGTTTGAAAATTAATTAAATATTAATATTATTTAAATTATCTAGCTGATGTCGTCTTCTTTGATTAACATCTTTGCCTTTTGCCATCCATCCTTTGGACCATCTGATCGGATCATCAGGATCCGATCCAACGGTCGCCCAGTGTCTTCTCCGCAGCGACTCGCACGTAGGGTGCGTGGCGTGCACGCGGCAAAAACCGTCGTGTGTTTGGCCATCTCTGCCGCTCTTAGTCATAGAAGGCTTCCATTAAGGACCTCCACGCTTTAATGATCTCAGTTCCTCATTTCAATTTTTGGTTTAGAAGAAGTCAAGCTGAAATTTCACGCAATCGCAGCAAGCCCTAAATTCCCTATCGTCCTATATACCTTGATTTTTATTCAAATTACGCAATGTTTATTTCGTTTCTTAATTGCATAGCATGGATTAAACTTTGAGTGGTTTCGATTGCATCCATTTGAGGTTCAGTCAATCGAATTTGAAGTATGATATGCAGTAGTCCACGGTAGCTGACCCAGTCTCAAACCCTAGCTCCTAGGGTTATACATGGTTAGCTGGTCAAGTCACCTCTTTCGTTGAGCCCTCTACCATTAGGTAGCCCTCTCCGTGCACTTCCTCTGGATGTGCGGGCTGCATCCCTCAATAGCCAGGAGGCCATCCATCTGGTGTGCCCTAGCCAAAAAGGGGGTCACCGTTTCTGTGGGGGAAGCTGAAGAGCTTCGGGTCGGACCGGGTCGACCCAGGTCTGACTTGCGTTTGTATGGATGGTTCGATCTGTCGCTGCAGGCAGGTGGGACTCACTGTCTCGTTGAGACAACCTCGGTGGGCCCCTGCGTCCAGGTGTCGCGAGCTCGATGTCTGTGGAGTCGAAGTGGGGTTCGTGTCGCGCCAACTCTGCCATGTGACGTGGGAACCGATGTAAACATCAATTTCCACCGTAAAATATTAATTTATAGGAATTAATTTAATTTTAGATAGAATCATTAATATTTAAATGTATAATCAAATTAATTCAATTATATCTTAAACTTTAGATGCTTATAAACTATAATTTATAAGTCCAAATAATACAAATAAATATATCATTATAATCAGCAAAATTAGAGGGTCATTTTGGCACTGTCAAATTTCCATTTGGAGCTATATTTAATATAGTGATATTTAGGATCCCCCATATTTACTATAAATGCAACAAAACTTTATTTAGCCATAACTTTCTAACCACTTACTTAAACATACCCAATATGAGTCTCATTTTAATCAAGAGACTCCCAAGATTATCCTAGTAATATTAGTTTTGCTGTTTGATTAATATTTTGGCTAATCACTTTTGGACACAAACCTTAATCTTCCAAGGATCATAACTTTTAAACCACTAATCCAAACTTAGTCAATATGGGTCTTAAAGTGATCAGTAGAACCTTTAAAATAATCTAGTAGTGTTTAATTTTCTATTTGGATTAATATTTGCTTAATCACTTTTAGGACCTAACCTTAATTACCCTAATTAACCCTAGAACTTCAATTGACCATAACTTGGTCAATTGAGCTCTAAATCAGGTCTTCTAATATACCATTTTGATCAGGAATACTTAATTATCAGTAAATTATAAAAATATTTTAGATCCATTGGTTTGATCTCTTAATCAACCCTAATAATATTAAAACTTGATTAGTGATTACTAGCATAATTAATAATCAAAATTAAGTAATTTTAGTTTTTGATTACTCCTAAAGTAGAATAGAACTTAGAGGTATAGTTGGTTTAATGATTCTGTAATTTATTTCACTAATCACTCACTAATCACCATAAACCCTAATTATTAACCCTAAGACTTGTATTGGCTATAACTTAGCCAATACTTATCAGAATTTGATGATTTTAAGTTTTATGAAAACCTTAGATCATAGTCTTTAATAAACTGATAGAAAATTTAGATTCCATTAGGCCAAATTACCAATTTGCCCTTATAGGTAAAATCCCTTAATTTGACCCTATAAGGCTTAATACTTATCCAAATTTTATGTACTTACTATCTAAACTCATATTGGACAGTAAGTAAACACCCTAATTCAATAAAATTATGATTTGAACCCTAATTCATAAAGATGAATTTTAAACCCTTAAGTATGGGCAAAATAGTCATTTTGCCTAAATTTAGGTTTAAACATTCTTAAAACTTTAAATACATTCTTAAGCCTCTAAAATTAGTAATATGACTGATTTGAAATTATTTTAGAACATTTAAACTCATTAAAATAATATTTTATGAAAAACCCTAAAAATCACCTAAATTTCTCTAAGTCTAAATTAGGCCTCATAAGGTGAATTTAGTTCACCTTATGCTGTCTATGAGTTACTTAAACCATAATTTTAGTTAAATAATATCAAACCTAAAGCTTAATTATTCTCTTAGGACTTTCTTTCAAATCTTTAGGATCTTATTCCTTAGGACTTAGCTTAAAAATTATATTAGAGTTCGTCTACTAAGTAAATATGGGCTTAATAGATGAAACCTTAGTTTTATAGTTTTCTAGAATTTCATCATTTATTTATGATTATTCTATATTTAAACTAGATTTAAGATTAGAGATCTATCTTATTAAGTTTGATTTTACTTAATAAGATAGCTTTAATTATAGCTTGTGAGAATTTGAGTTTAACTTTATACCATTATGATTATAACCTATTAGATTAAGAATGTTAAAATCCAATACTTGGATTTTAACATCTTAATTCTCCAATTTTGATTCATATTAATCAAGATTAGCTTGAGATTTATAAAATTATCAATTAGGACGTTTGATTTATTTATTTAACTTAAATAAGCATCATGTGATTAATATATGTTAAAACTTGATTAGTTCTAATTTCTTTTAACTTGCAGGATCGATATTCTGGATTTATACTCGATAGCTAGACATTAGAGATCCTAAACTTGTATAATTTTAGATTAGATAGAACGACTTAATTAAAAAATAAAGTGATATCACAAAGTTGTTTAGCACTATTTTATTCATTTAAAATTGTATGATATGCTTTCCTTATTTTGGACTTCATTATATATTTGGACATATTATTGTAACGATCCCAATAATTAGATAGAAGATTAATCCAAAGATTGGGATGTTACCTTAGCACCCAACACTCGATTAGAAGAAAATAAATTAAGTGTAGATGCTATGTGGCTAAATCACTTTATGAGTAGTTGTTAAGTTAAAATAAAGTATACAAATGAATGTAAAGGAAGATACAAGATATGGAGATACATGTAAATATAACATTGTACGTATTTTCAATACAAGCAATTAGAATAATCTGCTCATTCATCCCAAGTAATTACAAAAGTAGTAAATACAACACAAGCATTTAAGAATAGGTAAAAGTAACTTAAACAAACTTAAGCAGTTTATAATTTAATTATTACAAACTTTTTAAAAGTAAGAGTAGAGAATAGTAAGTAGATCACTCTCTCTCTTTTAACAAAAATAAGTAATCAGATTAAAATTTAGCAGAAGCAGTTTCTTTATAAGCCCTTCCAGTACTTGGACCCGCATTACCTGAATCAAAGGGCTATTGATCTATCATATTTTGGTATTTAAATATAATAGGGTAAAACTAAAGAAAAGAAAAAGTGTAGTTAGACTAAACAGTCTAAGCACATTTTAAGATTGACTATGTATTTAAATTAATAAGATATCACAAATATATTTTACAATTTGAAGTAAACAGCGGAGCTATAAAAACTGTAAAGTATGGAAAAGAAACTGAGCATAACTGTAAAGAAGACCATATATAATAAGTTGAGTAAAAATACTCACTTGTATATAAGTCCTAGCCTGTATCCAAAATTGGTAAGGAAAAGCATCATAAAGGCTAGAAATTACTATGTGCATTTAAGTAAATTAAACGAAAGTAATATATGTTCAATAAAACTTATGCTGAGTAAGCAAATGAAATACAGTGAAGCATTAAATGAAATTAAGCAACATACACTGTATTTAAATTGAACTGAAGTAAGTAATACACAATATTGGAAATAGAGAGTATAAAGCAAAGAAAATAAAGAAGTATCTTAAACTCTTGATTTAAGACAAACATAACCTAGGACTATGAAAAGTAAGCATAATTAAACAGTTATGAAGAGATCTTACAATCAATAAGATTGTAAAATAACTCTTATATTATTAGTTAAAGTTACATTTAGAAGCTACCTCATTCTGCGGGAGTACAAAATAGAATGGGGTGAGGAGTTAAGCACGTCTGCCTAACTAGATACAGTGGGGAGGTCGAACATTCACATTTACCCTCTCTAAAATGTGAAGTCCTATTGGAAGATTTATCTTCCTTATTCAACATTTGCCATAAGGCATTCCCCTTAAAGTTTTATGAAAATCTTTATTCATGCACAATGATCTTGAATGAATGTTCAAGGAAAGAGGCTCAAAGCTAGGCAAGCATTTAATAAATTTCAATAATTGTAAAGTATGTGATATCCTTTTATTATCTAAACTTTAATAATCTACTTAATAATTGGAGCTAATTGAGTTCCAAATTGACTTATAGATATTGATCTTTAAGTTAATTTTTAATAAAAGTAGAATGAAGATAAGTTTGGAAAATAGTATTTTTATGTAATTGAAGTTCATCTTATACTAGTCATAAACTAATCAAATCAACTAGATTTATGATTAAAGTTTAAGGAAACTAGTTAGGAAAAAAAATATTTATAGATTTCTAAGTTAATGAAAATATAAGCTAAAGAATATTCTAGTAGCCTTACTTATTTAACTTATAAACAAAAAAAGTATCAACTCAATTTAATCATGAAGTTATCTAAGATTAATTGATATTGAATATTTAAAGTTAAGAAAAGAGATAGATTATACCATATTTGAAACAATTCAACTTATGATGAATTAGTAATCTAAAAGCTTATTTAAAGATTATAAAGAGGCTATTACTCTCAATCTAATTAATTGAGAACTAATGTTCTAAAAATAAATAATTGAAGTGTATACTTACAATTGAAGTGAATACTTACAATCCTAGATATGAAATTCTAGATATTTTATAAGTATTTAACATGTGAAAACATCTACATTTCTCATAAATTTTTTAAGTCCTAAAATTCTTAAAAATTTCTACAGAGTATCCTTTGTATTTGTTCAAATAAACAATTACAAAATCAATATATAAGTCAATCCATTGACTATTTCCAGTTCTAAAATAGAGTTCAATCCATTTCATAGGATTGCTCATTTCTAATTCTAAAATAGAGTTCAATCCATTACATAGGATTGCTCATTTCTAATTCTAATAGTTTTGACAATTATAAAAAACATCAATTTATAAGTCAATCCATTGACTATTTCTAGTTCTAATAATTTTAGGTTATAAAATCAAACAAAGTAGTTTACTAACCTATAATTCATACATCCTATATCAAACATCTATGAAATTAATAAGAGATGCAGAAATTAATTTAGCAATTTATAGGGGCAGCATTATTTAGCTTATTATGCCATAAGGCAATAGCATTTAGTGCAGCATTTTATTTGATACTAATTTATAACTCAACATACAAAGAACAACATCATTAAATTTAGCATTTAAATATAAAAGAAACAAGAATCATTCAAATTGAATTGTAACACAGCATTTGATTCTTTAAATGCATTTGATGATAGAAGTTAATTTAATACAATTAATGTAAAGAATAATATTAAATTTGACATCATTCAATGATTCTTTCATTTATATAATTGATCACATATGGTTTTAATAAGAGAAGTGACAACATTTGATTATATTGAAATAAATGGCAACACATGTTCTCTCATGACAACATTTAAATCCCATGAAATACGTTACATCATTTGTATTTATTAAAATAAATGGTAGTATTTAGATCTCCTAAAATACATGGCGGCATTTATATCTTACAAAATAAATGATAGCATTTGGATCTCCTAAATACATGGCAGCATTTGTTCACATGAATATGACTAATAGCATTCGATCACTCTTGATCTTATTAAACTAAAGGTGACAACATTTTATCACAAAACTTCTAAACTAAAGGCAACATGTATTCACATTTTGATCTCATATTAAAAAGATGGCAGCATGTGATTTACCTTAGATGGATGACAACCTTTATTTTATATTGAAATTAATGATAGCAATTGTTCTTCCTTTACTTTAGATAACAACAATTGAATCTCAAATAATACATGGCAGCATATGATGTTAATAAGGGCAACTACAACATTTATTCTAATATTCCATAAATCTCATATTCATCTATTTAACAACATACAATTCTATATTAGAAGTGACAACATTCATTTTTACATTGCATTAGATGACAACATATGAATTAATAAAGAATGACAGCATATGATTTCACTTACACATGATAAATGGCAGCATCCAATCTCTTATTATTAATTGGTAGCATATAATTCTAATAAAAGAATGATAGCATGTGGATCTCATAACACAAATGACAGCATTTAATCACATATAAGTTTAAAGGCAGCATATGGTTCCATTTATAAGATATGCAGCATTTGGATTTGTAATATAATTAGCAGCATGTAATTCTAATTAAAGAAATGACCACATTGATTATCATATAATAAGGCAGCAATTGATTATATTGGAATAAATGGCAGCACTTGTTATTTCCCAAAATACATAACAGCATTTGATTTTATTTGAGATATAGCAACATATGATTCTATAAAAGAATAACAACATTGATGCTCAAATAATTTATTGGCAACTTTTGTATCTGACAATATAAATGATGGCAGCATTTGACTCATGATATCATTTGATTCATATTTAAATAATTGGCAGCATATGTTCTCCCTTCTCATTTGATAGCAATATCGAATCACTTAAGATCACATTGATCTCCTTTAAAAAAAAAATACATGGCTTTTTAAGTTCAACAGTAGTCAACCAAATAACAACACTATTCCTTTCTCTCTAAATATAAGTATCTATAAATTAAATAAGCAAGAATATCATATAATTCTCTAGCAATTATAGATCCATAAGTTCTAGTGTTGCTCATCTGAGAGAGACATTGAGCATCAAGTTGATCCATAAGTTAATGATACTCGTATCTTTGCAGATTTTCAAATCAGCAATATTATATTTAGTTTCAACCATTATAAAAGAGTTAGCCGCTAAGTTGGAAATAGAACTTCACAAGGATTTACTAAAAACCAAAAACTATGATATTTCAAGTCAAGTATGGACAAAAATTATACTTTGCAATATAATCAAAACAATTTAATAAATAAAATTTAAATGGAAAGAACAATAAGAAGGTAATATTTGGCTTCACTAATTTCTGAAATTGATGGTTCATAGTTATTGTTAAAGTACAATTCCTCGAATGGATTGATGAATTCCGTTTTTGAATTCGACTGAGCTCGTTCGGAACTCAGAATAAATTCTTGAATCGAAGAAGCAATGATATATGCAAATTAAAAATAAGTTCGTATATCAAAATAACTGATTTCAAAAGAATTAACAGAATTAGAAATACACTTCTAGAAGACTTATTCTGAATTAGGTTTAGATAAATCTGGAAGTAAAATCTCTAGTGAAGAAGATAGACTAGATAGAAGGGATTCAACATAACATATATACTTCCAAAGGAAAGAAGATGGAGATGTGGAAGTACCTTGATGCTCGCTCCTTTGCTCTTGCCGACTAGGTTTTAGGGTTCGAAGAGGTTGAGCGGCTAGGGATTTTTCTTTCCCTCTCTTCTTTGACTCTTAACAACTCCTTCGGTACCCAGACAGTAACCGAGAGAAGGAGGGAAGAAGGAGACCTTATTTCCATCGCAGGAGGCAGCTGGCTGAGTACCTCCCCCCTCGAGCGCAGGCCATGATCGCCTAAATGCTCTGCTCGACGAACAGGTAAATGTCTTATCCGTTGGATCTAAGCGATCATGCTTAAAGTTAACGCCAACGGTGATGATCAAGTCTATTTCAGACCGTTCGATCATATAAAAACAAAATGACGGTTTGATTGAAACGAAAAAGGTGAGAAGCGTCTTATTGGCTTTGGCGAGTGTTCTGTGTTCTGAGCGGCATAGCGGATTTCTGCTTTCCTTAAAAAAAATTGATGTTAGATTAATACTGTATAGGTATACTTATAATTATTAAATCTATTAATTTAAAAATCTAAAATTTAATTCATATAGTATTTGAATTTAGTTCCTTTAATCTAATTACTCAAATATACTCTAAAAGATCCTCAAAATTTCACCCTTGCTTAATTGAGGGGTGAGGAATCCAAAAATAAAATCAGATTTTGGATCGAAAGTACAATTAATTTCCCTAATTTTTTGGGTATTAAAATATTATCAAAATATTCGCAAAAAATTTGATGACTCCCAAATATTTTCAAAATTCTACTCCTAGCTAATTTGGGTGAGGTGAGTCCAATGGAGGACTATATTTTTGATTCTGAAGTCTAAATAAATTATGTATCTTCAGAATTATTTGAAAATTAGGAAATGTTAGAAATTGCCAAATGGTCTTCAAATCGCATGAAATTTGAGGTGGAGACTCTTAACACTATTATAAGAGTAATGAAAGAGGTTTAGAGTCAATTAGATCACTAATTGATGAGCAACAATATCCAGGTTGTTACAGGCTCCCCTCCTTAAAAAGAGTATCGCCCACGACACACAATAATTAAAATACATAAATGTAAATACTAGAAGGAAGTCTATTTAAAACTTAATTGAAAATAGGGAAATTTTGATTACTTGATTAATTAAATAACTCTGGGAATTTCTTTCACATATCTTCCTCTTTCTCCCAAGTGGCTTCTTTATCAGAATGATTTTGCCATTGGATCTTGATCATAGGAATACTGCGATTTCTTAATTGCTTAAGATCTCTTCCCAGAATCGTTATAGGCTTAACAATGAATGTCAGATTGGGTTGCAGCTCCATTGCTGGTATCTGAACATGCTGGCTAGGATCTAACAGGCGCCTCCTTAGTGATGATATATGAAACACATTATATACAGCCGAGAAGTCATTTGGCAACTCTAACCTGTATGCCGATATCCCAATTTTCTCGATCACTTCAAAGGGTCCTAAGTACCTTGGACTCAGCTTTCCAGATATACCAAATCTATGCACACCCTTCATCAAACTAACTTTAAGATAAGCTCTATCACCCACTTGGAACTCTAACCGTCGATGATGAGTATCATGATATTTCTTTTGCCTATCCTGAGCTGTCATCATATTACATTTAATCAACTGAACTTTCTTAGTAGTTTCTTCAATCAGTTTAGAAGCATAAAATTGTGAGTCTCCTACTTTAGTCCATGCAAGAGGAGTTGAACATCTTCTTTCATAAAGAGCTTCATAAGGAGCCATTCCTATGCTGGATTGATAAGTATTATTGTAGGCGAACTCAACTAATGCTAAGTGATCTTACTATGATCCACCGAAGTCAATAACACAAAGACGTAAGAGATCTTCCAAGATCTGATTAACACGTTCAGTCTGACCATCAGTCTGGGGATGAAAAGCAGTACTCAACGCTAAGTTCATCCCCAAGTCTTGCTGAACAGCGGACCAAAATTTGGAAGTGAATCTACTATCTCTATCAGAAACTATACAGTTCGATGTACCATGAAGGCGGATGATCTCTTTAAGATAAATCTTAGCTAACTTCTCAACAGGATCAGTCTGACGAATAGCTAGGAAATGAGCTAATTTAGTGAGTCTATCGACAATCACCCAAATAGAGTCAGAACCAGATCTACTCTTAGGAAAACCTACAATGAAGTCCATGGAGATATTGGACCACTTCCATTCAAGAATTTCCAAGGGTTTAAGAAGTCCACTAGGCTTCTAGTGTTCAGCCTTAACTAATGAACATGGATGGCACTTGGAAATAAAAATTGTTATATCCCGTTTCATGCCGGACCATCAAAATGATTGCTTGAGATCCTGATACATCTTACAATTACCAGGGTGTACAATATAGCCAGAGTTATGAGCTTCAGACAGTACTTGTAACTGTAAGCTTTTAGAAATCCATAACCTTGACTTCTGGAAAATCACACCTTTGGGATCGAGACGTAATTCAAATCTCTTACCACTTTTAATATCCATAATTAATTGAGAATAAGAAGAATATTCTTTTTGAGCTTCTATTATCCTTGATCGAAGAGATGATTCAGACTGAATAGTATATAACAAATTGCATAGATCTATAGATCTGATCAGTTCTAAATTCAATCGTTCGAAGTCCTTGACCAAAGAATTATTGCAATAGAATGAAGACAAATTTGCCTTACGACTTTGAGCATCAGCTACTAGATTAGCTTTACCTGGATGATAAATTATTTCTAAGTTGTAATTACAAATCAGTTCTAACCACCTACGATGATAGCAGTTAAGTTCTTTTTGAGTGAAGATGTATTTTAAACTCTGATGATCAGTGAACATTTTACACTTAACTCCATACAGATAGTGTCTCCAAATTTTAAGAGCGAAAACTACACCTATAAGTTCTAAATCATGCACAGGATAGTTTCTCTCATTTGGTTTTAATTATCTTGAAGCATAAGCTATAACATGACGATCTTGCATTAGGACACATCCCAGCCCTAGTTTAGAGGCATCCATGTAGACTTGAAAATTATTGCCATCTTGAGGTAACATTAAGACTGGTACAGAAGTTAACAATTGCTTCAACTTCTGGAATGCTTCTTCGCAAGCAAGATTCCATATGAAGGGAACTTCTTTACAAGTTAACTGAGTTAACAAAGATGCTATTAGGGAAAACCTAGGAACAAATCTTCTATAATATCCTGCAAGTCCTAAAAAACTATGGATTTCTATCATGGATTTAGGTTGAACCCATTCTTGTACAGCTTGGATCTTCTTTTGGTCAACTTTAATGCCTTCAGCATCTATTACATGGCCTAGGAATGCCACTGAGTTGAGCCAAAATTCACATTTCGAAAACTTAGCATACAATTTATATTCTCTTAAAAGAACTAGGACAGCACGGAGATGATCTTCGTATTCAACAACTGACTTGGAATAAATCAGGATGTTGTCAATGAAGACAATTACAAACTGATCAAGGTAAGGCTTCAGAATGCACTGCATTAGGTCCATAAAAATAGAAGGGGCATTAGTCAGTCCAAAAGACATGACAAGAAACTCATAGTGCCCATAACGGGTCCTAAATGCAGTCTTAGGAATATCTTTATCCTGAACTTGAATATGATAATATCCTATTCTCAAGTCAATTTTGGAAAATACTTTTGCTCTAGCTAATTGATCAAACAATTCATCAATTCTTGGAAGAGGATACTTGTTCTTATCTATCACCTTATTGAGTTCACGATAATCTATAGACAATCGCATGTATTCATCCTTTTTCTTAACAAAAAGAACAGGAGCTCCCCAAGGTGACATGCTAGAGCACACAAAGCCTTTTTCTAATAGTTCTTTCAACTGTTCATGAAGTCCTTAAAGTTTTTTCGGTGCCATCCTATATGGAGCTTTGGATTTAGGTTGAGTTCCTGGAATTAGCTCTATAGAGAACTCTACCTCTCTTATTGGAGGTAGTCCAGTCAATTCATCTGGAAACACATCTAGGAATTCTTTTATAATAGGAGCATCCTTTAGGTTACTTTCTCCTTTCTCTTCACCTATTAAAGTTACTAACACAGCATAACAACATTTACTAATTAGGCGCTTGGCTTCATATGCATTCACTAACGATGCCATTAGGACAAGCTTGCCTATGAAGACTTCTGGCTTCCTCCCTACCCGAAGAGAAACTTTCTTTCTATTACAATCTATTATTGTATTGAATTTCTTCAGCCAATCCATTCCTAATATTATGTCAAAGTTGGTAATTGGCATAATAATGAGTTTGGAGGGAAATAATTGATTGCTGATTGGGATGTCAACTAAACAGAAACTTTTTGCTAGCATTTCAGCACCTGATGGCATTTGCACTCGCAAGGTATTATCTAAGCTGAATTGTTGAAAATTCAAAGAAGAAGTACAATCCTCTGATATGAAAGAGTGATTAGCACCCGTATCAAAGAGTGTACTACACATTCAATTCTTAATTATTAATGTTCCTATAATAGGAAAGAAGGGAAAACTTTTAACCACTGCTCATAAAATTTAATGCAAGTAGTTTTTGAAGATAAATGTATTGAAAATAAAAAGCAACAATAAAAAAATTTAAATATATAAAATGTACCAGTTACAACATCGCTCTCTTCTTTCGCAAAAGAAGCAGAAAGAGCGTAAACCCTCGGTATTGATGGAGATTGAACAACAACCTTACCCTTATCGGCATAACTACTTTTTTCTTGCTTTTGAATATGAGAAGATGACCCCTTCTGATCTCTTACATTTTCACTGGAAGGAGGAGGTATAATGGCATGATAAGGTGCCTTGGTATTATAGGGAGTAGGATTCTGGACAATTTGCTGATGGTTGATCTTCATTTTATCAACTGTCCAGTGAGCATAACAATCTTAGTATTTGTGGTTGGTTCTTCCACAAATGTAACACCTGTTTCTAGTATGGTAATATTTGCCATATGGGTGCGGCCTGTTACATTTATTTGATTGACCTCCTTTTTGACTTTTATTTGTAGCTAAATTAAAAACCTTCGAACTTTGTGAACGGTTTCTCTTAAAAAACCTGTGCCTAGAAGGTGGAGGATGAGATCGTTTGCGTGTCTCAAATTGAGCTTGGTGATGCTCAATCATCTTTGCTCCCTCTAATAACTTTGAAAAGTCATCATGATGTAAAGACATTAAGTAATTTTTAATAGGATTGTTGAGACCTTTCAGAAATCTGCTACATCTAGCCATTTTAGTACGGACTAGATCTGGCGCAAAGCAGGAGTATTTTCTAAACTCCATTTCATAATCATGTACTGAATGATTACCCTGCTTTAATTGCATGAAATCGTCCTCTATTATTGTTTGAGTAGATGGGGGAATAAATTCAGCACGAAAGACGTGCTCAAATTCTTCCCAGGGAATATCTTCCATATTTATATCTGGATAGCGGGCCTTTAGCTCGCTGTCCCACCAAAATTCTGCCTCAGCTTTAAATAAGTGGGAAGCTAAATGAATACATTCACTTTCTGGACATTTAATACTTGCTAAGAGCTTCTCTATTTTCTTGAACCAATTGGCCGCCTCCATAGGAGAAGCAGAGCCATTAAAATTCAGAGGGTTCAGCCTAAGAAAGACCATCAGGAAAGGATCCACTACAGGTCCTGAAGAGTGTGAATTTGAAATTACCAATGCCTTAGGAGTTGGGGCAGAAGCTTTTGGTACCATAGGAAAAGAAGGAAGTGGGAGTTGGGAAGTTTGGGGTAGTATAGGAGATGAAAAAGGGTAAGCTGGAGATGAGTGAGAGGGGTTGCTAGTTGAAGGCATCCTCTCTGCTGCTCTAGTTTGAGCTTCAATCATGGTTTTAAACATCCCCAACATTTGACGTATCTCTTCATTAAGAGACGGAGCAATAGATTCAACATTCTTAATAATAGAAGAAGAACGATCTTCTTGATCTCGATTCATTCTATTACATAATGAAAGAATGAAAATTCAGAACGTGTAGAAAAGAAAGACTTTTCATTAATATTCAAAATTTGAGATACAATAAGAAAAGTACATAAGATAGTATGGAAAGAGCAGCTACAATGTACAAACTACCATGAAAGTTTCTTTAAAAGAAAACTAATCATTCATTTATAAATTTTATTATATAACATAAATTCAAAGTCAGTGTAAAGGGGTGCACGATGAAGGCGTCTGCTGGCTCGAATAAGGATGCCGTGGGCATGATCCCACCAACCTTGTGCATAATTATCGAAGAACTCATCTAACATTTGGAGGCGTATGTGATCGGGGCACTCTATGGCCGTAAAGGTATCAGAGACCCTTAAAAGCCACTCCCTTGCTAATTGAGGGATGCAATCTCCCCTGAACACACAATACTTTAACATTATATCAAGTACTTCACCTCCAGCATTAGACACTTCCAAGTAGAGACATCCATACATCGAGCTAAGGCTGTAGTCATTAAAGGTATCAGAGACCCTTAAAAGCCACTCCCTTGCTAATTGAGGGATGCAATCTCCCTTGAACACACAATACTTTAACATTTTATAAAGTACTTCACCTCCAGCATTAGACACTTCCAAGTAGAGACATCCATACATCGAGCTAAAGCTGTAGTCATCATCCCAATATTGATAGAACTCTCTAGTATACTATTTTAACTCAGACTCGGGATGCTCCATCTGAGAGTCGGTTAAATTAGATTGAAATAAAAGAGAAATTCTTTACAACTTTGTAATACTTAAAATAGTACACAAATATTGGAGGAATTTGAAACTATTAGTCATAATAGACTACGAAAGGAATTAAAAATGTATTCCAATTCAAACTCTAAATTATTTTATCTTAGAATTAATTAATTTAATTCAAATAATATTTAAATCAATTATTGAATTTAAAGTTCGTTCACTTTCCTAAGGTGACACTCTTTAAGTACTTTTAACCTTTTTGTGTTGTTTCCTTGGATGAGTGGATATCTATTTTTTTTTTAAGCTTAAAGTTCTCAACATTGGCTCTGATACTAACTGTAACGACCCCAATAATTGGATAGAAGATTAATCCAAAGATTGGGATGTTACCTTAGCACCCAACACTCGATTAGAAGAAAACAAATCAAGTGTAGATGCTAAGTGGCCAAGTCACTTTATGAGTAGTCAAAGTTAAAATAAAGTTTACAAATGAATGTAAAGAAAGATACATGATATGGAGATACATGTAAATATAACATTGCACATATTTTCAACATAAGCAATTAGAATAATCCGCTCATTTATCCCAAGTAGTTACAAAAGTAGTAAATACAACACAGACATTTAAGAATAGGTAAAAGTAACTTAAACAAACTCAAGCAGTTTATAATTTAATTATTACAAACCTTTTAAAAGTAAGAGTAGAGAATAGTAAGTAGATCACTCTCTCTCTTTTAACAAAAATAAGTAATCAGATTAAAATTAAGCGGAAGCAGTTTTTTTATAAGCCCTTCAAGTACTTGGACATGCATCACCTGAATCAAAGGGCTCTTGATCTATCATATTTTGGTATTTAAATATGATAGGGCAAAGCCAAAGAAAAGAAAAAGTGTAGTTAGACTAAACAGTCTAAGCACATTTTAAGATTCGCTATGTATTTAAATTAATAAGATATCACAAATATATTTTACAATTTGAAGTAAGCAGCAGAGCGATAAAACCTGCAAAGTATGGCAAAGGAACTGAGCATAACTATGAAGAAGGCAGTATGGAATAAGTTGAGTAAAAATACTCACTTGTATATAAGTCATAGCCTGTATCCAAAATTAGTAAGGGAAAGCATCCTAAAGGCTAGAAACTACTATGTGCATTTAAGTAAACTAAAAAAAAGTGATATATGTTCAATGAAATTTATGCTGAGTAAGCAAATGAAATACAGTGAAGCATTAAATGAGATTAAGCAACATACACTGTATTTAAATTGAACTGAAGTAAGCAATACACAATACTATAAATAGAGTGTAAAGCAAAGAAAATAAAGAAGTATCTTAGACTCTTAATCTAATATAAATATAGCCTAGGATTATGAAAAATAAGCATAACTAAATAGTTATGAAGAGATCTTACAATCAATAAGATTGTAAAAGAACTCTTATATTATTAGTTAAAATTATATTTAGAAGCTACCTCATTCTGCGGGAGTACACAACAGAATGGGGCGAAGAGTTAAGCACGTCTGCCTAATTAGATACAGTGGGGAGGTCGAACATTCACATTTACCCTCTCTAAAATGTGAAGTCCTATTGGAAGCACTATCTTCCTTATTCAACATTTGCCATAAGGCATTCCCCTTAAAGTTTTATGAAAATTTTTATTTATGTACAATGATTTTGAATGAATGTTCAAGGAAAGAGGCTCAAAGCTAGGAAAGCATTCAATAAATTTCAATAATTGTAAAGTATGTGATATCCTTTTGTTATCTAAACTTTAATAATCTATTTAATGATTGGAGCTAATTGAGTTCCAAATTGACATATAGATATTGATCTTTAAGTCAATTTTTAATAAAAGTAGAATAAAGATAAGTTTGGAAAATAATATTTTTCATATAATTGAAGTTCATCTTATACAAGTCCTAAACTAATCAAATCAAATAGATTTATGATTAAAGTTTAAGGAAACTAGCAAGGAAGAAAAATATTTATAAATTTCTAAGTTAATGAAAATATAAGCTAAAGGATATTCTAGTAGCCTTACTTATTTAACTTATAAACAAAAAAAGTATTAACTCAATTTAATCATGAAATTATCTAAGATTAATTGATATTGAATATTTAAAGTTAAGAAAAGAGATAGATCATACCCTATTTAAAATAATTAAACTTATGATTGTAGGGAATTAGTAATCTAAAAGCTTATTTAAAGCTTGTAACGAGGCTATTACTCTCAATCTAATTGATTGAGAACTAATGTTCTAAAAATAAACAAATGAAGTGTATACTTATAATTGAAGTGAATACTTACAATCATAGATATGAAATTCTAGATATTTTATAAGTATTTAACATGTGAAAACATCTACATTTCCCATAAATTTTCTAAGTCCTAAAATTCTTAGAAATTTCGGCAGAGTATCCTTTGTATTTATTCAAATAAATAATTATAAAATCAATATATAAGTCAATCCATTGACGATTTCCAGTTCTAAAATAGAGTTCAATCCATTTCATAGGATTGCTAATTTCTAATTCTAAAATAGAGTTCAATCCATTACATAGGATTGCTCATTTCCAATTCTAATAGTTTTGGCAATTATAAAGAACATCAATTTATAAGTTAATCCATTGACTATTTCCAGTTCTAATAATTTCAGGTTATAAAATCAAACAAAATAGTTTGCTAACCTATGATTCATATATCCTATATTAAACATCTATGAAATAAATAAGAGATGCAGAAATTAATTTAGCAATTTATAGGTGCAGCATCATTTGACTTAGTATGCCATAAGGCAATAGCATTTAGTGCAGCATTTCATTTGATACTAATTTATAACTCAACCTGCAAAGAACAACATCATTAAAGTTAGCATTTAAATATAAAAGAAATAAGAATCATTAAATTGAATTCTAACACAGCATTTGATTCTTTAAATGCATTTGATGATAGAAGTTAATTTAATATAATTAATGTAAGGAATAGTATTAAATTTGACATGATTCAATGATTCTTTCAGTTATATAATTGATCACATATGGTTATAATAAGAGAAGTGATAGCATTTGATTATATTAAAATAAATGGCAGTACATGTTCTCTCATGACAACATTTAAATCCCATGAAATATGTTACTGCATTTGTGTTTATTGAAATAAATTGTAGTATTTAAATCTCCTAAAATACATGGCGGCATTTGTATCTCACAAAATAAATGACAGCATTTGGATCTCCTAAATACATGGCAGCATTTGTTCACATGAATATGACTAATATCATTCGATCGCTCTTGATCTTATAAAACTAAAGGTGGCAGCATTTTATCACAAAACTTCTAAACTAAAGGCAAAATGTATTCACATTTTGATCTCATATTAAAAAGATGGCAACATGTGATTTACCTTAGATGGATGACAGCCTTTATTTTATATTGAAATTAATGATAGCAATTGTTCTTCCTTTACTTTAGATAATAACAATTGAATCTCAAATAATACATGGCAGCATATGATGTTAATAAGGGCAACTACAACATTTATTCTAATATTCCATAATTCTCATATTCATCTATTTAACGACATACAATTCTATATAAGAAGTGACAACATTCATTCTTACATTATATTAGATGACAACATATGAATTATTAAAGAATGATAGCATATGATTTCACTTACACATGATAAATGGCAGCATCCAATCTCTTATTATTAATTGGCAGCATATAATTCTAATAAAAGAATGACAGCATGTGGATCTCATAACACAAATGACAGCATTTAGTCACATATAAGTTTAAAGGCAGCATATGGTTCCATTTATAAGATATGGCAGCATTTGGATTCTTAATATAATTAGCAGCGTGTAATTCTAATTAAAGAAATGACCACATTGATTCTCATATAATAAGGCAGCAATTGATTATATTGGAATAAATGGCAACACTTGTTATTTCCCAAAATACATGACAGCATTTGATTTCATTTGAGATATAGCAACATATGATTCTATAAAAGAATAACAACATTGATGCTCAGATAATTTATTGGCAACTTTTGTATCTGACAATATAAATGATGGCAGCATTTGACTCATGATATCATTTGATTCATATTTAAATAATTGGCAGCATATGTTCTCCCTTCTCATTTGATAGCAACATCGAATCACTTAAGATCACATTGATCTCCTTTAAAAAAAAATACATGGCTTTATAAGTTCAACAGTAATCAACCAAACAACAACACTATTCCTTTCTCTCCAAATATAAGTATCTATAAATTAAATAAGCAAGAATATCATATAATTCTCTAGCAATGATAGATCCATAAGTTCTAGTGTTGCTCATCTGAGAGAGACATTGAGCATCAAGTTGATCCATAAGTTAATGATACTCGTATCTTTGCAGATTTTCAAATCAGCAATAATATATTTAGTTTCAACTATTATAAAAGAGTTAGCCGCTAAGTTGGAAATAGAACTTCACAAGGATTTACTAAAAACCAAAAACTAGGATATTTCAAGTTAAGTATGGACAAAAATTATACTTTGCAATATAATCAAAACAATTTAATAAATAAAATTTAAATGGAAAGAACAATAAGAAGGTAGTATTTGGCTTCACTAATTTCTGAAATTGATGGTTCATGGTTATTGTTAAAGTACAATTCCTCGAATGGATTGATGAATTCCGTTTTCGAATCGACTGAGCTCGTTCAGAACTCAGAATAAATTCTTAAATTGAAGAGCAGTGATATATGCAAATTAAAAATAAGTTCGTATATCAAAATAACTGATTTCAAAAGAATGACAAAAGAATTAAGTGTTAACAGAATTAGAAATACACTTCAAGAAGACTTATTCTGAATTAGGTTTAGATAAATCTGGAAGTAAAATCTCTAGTGAAGAAGATAGACTAGATAGAAGGGATTCAACATAACATATATACTTCCAAAGGAAAGAAGATGGAGATGTGGAAGTACCTTTATGTTTGCTCCTTTTCTCTTGCCGACTAGGTTTTAGGGTTCGAAGAGGTTGAGCGGCTAGGGCTTTTTCTTTCCCTCTCTTCTTCGACTCTTAATAGCTCCTTCAGTACCCAGATAGTAACCGAGAGAAGGAGGGGAGAAGGAGACCTTATTGCCATTGCAGGAGGCAGCTGGCTGAGTACCTCCCCCTTCGAGCGCAGGCCATGATCGTCTAAATGCTCTGCTCGACGTACAAGTAAATACCTTATCAGTTGGATCTAAGCGATCGTGCTTAAAGTTAACACCGATGGTGTGGTGGCCCTGCCCCGCCGTGGTCCTGTTAACTCTTAAGTTAACATGATTATGGTGGAGGGGTCACCAGATGACACGGTCCCAACTTAGAATTGGATTAGACACATGTTCTAATCCAACTTAAATAAGGACTTTGTCATTCATCCCAACGTATTATCACTAAATGACTATACATGAACTCAGAGTGCGGAAGCAATAAAAATATAACATCCATCCATACAGTATAAATACAACAATACAGAATAAGTAAAGAGCTAAAAAGAAAAGTTAAACCTGTATTATTACAACAATTTAAAATAGTTTAATGAGAACTGAAAAGAACTCTCAATCTCACTGAAAGAAAGAAAGCTAAAGCTATAAATCTTTAGGAACGGGCTCCTCCTCTAATGGCAAGCTCTCCACTGGATCAGCTGCTCCAACAAACTCAGAACCTACCATTATCAGTTTCATAATGGTAGGGCCCCAGCCAATAAAAGAAAAACTGGTTAAACTATTGTCTAAGCACATTTTAGGGTAAACAATTTTATTAAGTTACTTGAATATCACCATAAACTAGTACTTAAGCAAAAAGGTGCAGAAAGCGTACAAAAGAACAGTAATAAGTTATAAACTACAGTTTATAACTAAGCAAATAGGAAGTAAGCACATACCTCCTCCGAGCAACTGCAACAAAGACATGTATGAAAAAGAAAGACTAAACAAAACTGTAAAGAAAATACAACCTAAACATGCTTATGATCAAACAGATTATGCTAGGTAACATACAGAAATTGAACAGTCTAAAATTGAAAACAACTAACATCCTATGTGAGCATATGAAAATAGTAAGTAAAACTAGCATCCTATATAGAAACAAATGCAGGAAAACTGTAAGTAAAACAGTGCTGAAATGCAGAATATGCAAGGTAAAATAGTAACTGAAAACTGAAAACTGC
This sequence comes from Gastrodia elata, assembly GCA_016760335.1. NCBI lineage: Eukaryota > Viridiplantae > Streptophyta > Magnoliopsida > Asparagales > Orchidaceae > Gastrodia > Gastrodia elata. The sequence continues at coordinate 21,727,945 of CM028672.1, read as the reverse complement.
AGTGACTGTCCAAGTCACTCAACTGAAAACATACTCAGCAAATCTTAGCCTGATGGGCTAAGAAAGAAGCTCTGAACTGAGTATCACTGAAAACTGTTAGCCTGATGAGCTAAGACAGAACCAAATGTAAGTGTACTTGAATTAGTATAACCATATCAGAATCCTGACTCTAAAGTCAGTATGGAAAGAGTCTATCCATCCTATCTCACAGACTAGGCATGGTCATAGACTGTCGGACATTAAACCCTCGACAAGGTTGCCGACCCGAACGAGTTGATCGAAGAGGTATACTAATCAAGCTACACCTTACAAATCACTTCTGAAAAGAAAACATAATGCTGCTTATGAATGTTCAAAGTTGACATAAGATATTTATCAAATATCTTAAGTACATAATATATGTTCAAAGTATAAGACTCAAAATCAAGGAATGCGAACCATCAAAATCAAAATGAGCAAGAAACTCTATCTAAAACACAGGTGATATCTGTTGTTATCTATTTTATTCGTTCTATCTACTCTAAGTTACATAAGTTTCAGAATCATCAATTCTTACACATTCTGTAACTTAGAATCACGAATCATACTAGTTGAAGATAATTAGGACTGGCCAAGTCCTAATTATAACTTAATCAAAAGATGACTATTTGGTTTAAGTGAATAAATCATCGACCTAATTTTGTAATTTAATTCATCCCAACCTCATCTTGATTAGCCAAATCAAGATGAAAAGATTAAGAGTTAGACTCCAGATGATGGGGTCTAATCACTTAATCTAAAGGTATAACTAAGGGTCTAAAGTTTAGAACCCAAAACTCACGGATTAGGTTAAGGCGAATCCTAATGATAAATCAAATTCATTAGGATAGATTACTATTCTTAGTTCTAAATTTTAAATATTAAATAATTATTTAATAAACTAAGAAAATCTATAAACTAGTAAACTCAAGGTTTCATCTATTGAGTAACCCAATTTACTCAATAAATGAATTCTAACTTAAGATATATTCTTAATCCTAAGAATTAAAGCTCTTAATTTCTAAGAGTATTTCTCATGACACACTTCCTAACTAATGTTATAAGACCTAAGGATAGATCTAAGAATAATTAAAGGAGAAATCACTCACTTAAGACTTTGGAAATTTTCCTTAAGGAGCAAATTTTGAGATTTTAATCAAAATCTAATTTAGACTTGGATTTGATTAATTTCAGTTCTAAATCATTATATTTACTGATTTTAGTGATTAGAAATAGAATTTAGGATTTTTAAAAGCTAAACCCTAAATTTGGGCAAAATGACCATTTTGCCCCTACTTAAGGGTTCAAAAGATCAAATTTTGATCTAGGGCTTAAATTCTGAAATTTTCTTTTGAAAAGTATTTCTTACTGTCTAATGTAATATTAGACAGCAACTAAATTAATTTTGGATGATTATTAAGCCATATGAGATCAAATTAGTAAATTTGACTCATAAGGGAAAATTAGTAATTTGACTAAGTGAAAGTTAAATTGTCTTTCAAATTATTGTTCTTTACTGCCTAAACTTTCCATAGAATCTAAATTTGCTAAATTCTGATAAGTATTGGCCAAGTTATGGCTAATACAAGATCTAGTGTTTAAAGTTAATTAAGGGATTCTTAATTATGGGTCAAAAACCTAATTTTGTCAATTAGTGTCCAAATTGAGTAAAATCAGTGGCTATGATTTACAAATAGCCCACTGATCACAATGACATGTGGTAGGCTCAATTTGAATCTAATTTGACTAAGTTATGACCTAATTTGGGCTAAGAGTGATTAGTGAGTGATTAGCAAAATTAAGCACTCAAACACTAATCAAATCTCACAGATAGATTCTAAGTGGTTCTAGGAGTCCTTTAAAACTTAAATCACTCAATTTGGATTACTAAATTTGCTAATATTTACTAATCAATATTTAGGGTAATTAAGGGTGATTAGCAAATCTAATCGTTGGATCTAAAATATTTATACAGATTACTGTTAATTAGGTTTTTTTAATCTAAATGGATATTTGGATTATCCAATTTGGAGCTCAATTGACCAAGTTATGGTCAATTGAAGTTCTAGGGTTAAATAAGGTAATTAGGGTTAAGTCCTAAAAGTGATTAGGCAAAAACTAATCCAAACAGCAAGATGAATACTATTAAATTAATCCTTAGGGTTTTCTGACCACTTTAAGACCCATATTGGATATGTTTGGGTCAACGGGTACAAAGTTATGGGTTAATTAACTTTTGCGACATTTTTAGGATTAATTTAATACCCTAAAATATCACTTTGCTAAATATAAGTCCAAATACAAAATTGACAGTGCCATAATATTCCTCTATTTTTGCTGAATCCAATGGTATATTTATTTGCATTAATTGGATGTCAATTTTGCAAGATATTAATGTTTAAAGTTTGATATTTAATTAATTAATTAAAACTATTTAATTAAATTAATTAAATCAGTCATTAATTATTTTTATTTTCGTTTATTTTATTATCCGTTAATTATATAAATAATGTTTTTATATAAATTATTTTCAAGACACGTGGCGGGCCGTTAATGGCGCGGCAGACGACGTCGGGCCCCACTGTCAGTTCGCTGACTCGCAGTGCCACGCGTCGCGCTGCAACTGGCCGCACGTCGCGGGGTGGGTCCCGCCGCGGCAGCTAAAGCGTCGCGGGCACGGGACACGGGTCGGGCCCGGGCCGACCCGACCGGCCCGAAAAGATCCTTCGTCTTCGCGCGACTGACCCGTCAGCGGGGATCAAGGGTTTGGAAAACGGAGGCGAAGACGACGGTGTCAGACGCCGAACTATATACCGATCGAAAGGTCTCCCTAAATGCCACCGGAGAAGACCTACAACTCTGGCAAAACCCAACCCTAATTCCATAAGTTCGGTGAAACAGGAGTTAACGGTTTCTACTGTAGAAAATTTTGCAAAGTTGGGTTAGCCAGACCTGATCGACTCGATCGGGTCCGTTCAATGTTCAATCGGGACTATGAAATTAATATGCGAAAAAGAATTTCTTCAGTTGGAAACATAGATTGGAAAATAAAGGTACCTAAACTTCGACGGTTGCAGATCAACAGGATCGACCCGAGTGTTTTTGATTTCTGTAAGGGTTGGATTTGAGCAAATTGCAGCAGTGGAGTCGATCGAGAGCTTTAATTCAACGCTAGAGCGGCGGGATCGACGAGTGGCGAGGGATACGTGGAGGAGCGACGCGCGTCACAGGCCCTCTCCGCCGCGTGTTTTTCGCGGAGAAGACGACGCTGCTGCCGTCTGATCAAATGATCAGACGGCCACGATTCGATCGCCCGATTGACGGAAGGATCTGACGGCGTCTAAAGAAGGTAATGCCATTTTAATAAACTGACGGAATCCGTTAAGTTTTAAATAATTAAATAATTATTTAATTTAAATTTACAGTTTTAATTAATCAAATTTACCTATTAAATGCATTCCAAAAATTTCCAATAAATCACCCTTAGCTAATTGAAGGGTGAGGAACACAACGGTACACTCGGATTTTTATTTCGACGAGTATTTATTTATTTGAATTTTCAGTATCTAAATATTATTAAAATATTTGAGGAAAAATCAACGACTTCCAAATGCCTCCAAAATTTCACCCTTAGCTAATTTGGGTGTTCTAAACACAATGACGAAGTCAGATTTTCAATTTGAGGTCTAGATAAAAAGTCAATTTCTAGGGTTTGAGATTTTCCAGAATTTTTGATTTGACTTAGTTGACTTCAGATTTTGACCTAGGTTTCTGAGATAAGTTCTAAATTACTTAATTTATGATTTAGAACCTTAATTAAGACTTAAATTAGTCTTAATTGAGCCAAGTAATAACCTGGGTTATTACAGACGGTGATGATCAAGTCTATTTCAGACCGTTCGATCATCTAAAAACAAAATGACGGTTTGATTGAAACGAAAAAGGCGAGAAGTGTCTTATTGGCTCAGCGAGTGTTTTGTGTTCTGAGCGGCATAACGGATCTCCGCTTTCCTTAAAAAAAGAACTGTTAGATTAATACTATATAGGTATACTTATAATTATTAAATCTATTAATTTAAAAATCTAAAATTTAATTCATATAGTATTTGAATTTAGTTCCTTAAATTTAATTACTCAAATATACTCTGAAAGATCCTCAAAATTTCACCCTTGCTTAATTGAGGGGTGAGGAACCCAAAAATGAAATCAGATTTTTGATCGGAGGTATAATTAATTTACCTAACTTTCTAGGTATTAAAATATTAGCAAAATATTTGATGACTCCTAAACGTTTCTAAAATACTACTCATAGCTAATTTAGGTGAGGTGAGTCCAATGATGGGGGCTCTATTTTCAATTATGAAGTCTAAATAAATTAGGTATCTTCAGAATTATTTGAAAATTAGGAAACATTGGAAATTGCCAAACGGTCTCCAAATTGCACGAAATTTGAGGTGGGGTCTCTTAACACTATTATAAGAGTAATGAAAAAGGTTTGGAGTCAATTAGATCACTAATTGATGAGTAACAACATCCAGGTTGTTACAATTATATTGAACATGATATATTATATGAATATTCTATGTTAAACTTAAAATATATTCATATGACATTTTCATAATTTAAGGAGAAAAGTTAATGAAAATAACTTTATTAAACTGTGTGAGTTATGTCTTATTTAGTCTGCCTTCTAGTATAACTTTACTTTTGAGACTGCTTTTGACTATGTGACAACCCTACCCTGCTAATATATAGCTTAATTACTCCTTAATTTTAATCTCATTGCTTTTAGAACATTAATTCAAGCTTATTCTGCAAATTTGAAATCCATTTTACTCTTCTAAGTCAAAGATGACATTTTGATCAGTCTAGATGCCCTAATTTAGACCTAAAATATTTTGATCTCATAAATAAAATCTGATTGCATTTTTGAAATTCTCACCCCCAAATTAATTAAGGGTAAAAGTTTGGTGCAATTTGGAAATCATTTAGGCCATAATTCACATTTAATTAAAATGGTCTAATTGCATTTTAGGGCTTCCCACAAGTCAAAATTGCAAATTTATCCTATACCTGATTAAACGGTTGGGATCCGCTGTGCGGACCGCGGGCGATCCGTTGTGGAGCCCGATATAATAACCCAGGTTGTTACTTTGGTTAATTAAGACTAATCTAAGTCTTAATTGAGGTTCTAGAACACTAGCTCTGTCATTTAGAACTCATATCTAGGATCTAGGTTAAACCTGAAGTCAATTGGATAAAAATCTGAAATTTTGGAAATTCCAAATCCCTAGAAATTAACTTTTTATTTTGACCTCAGATTAAAAATCTGACTTCACCATTGCGTTCACCACCCCAAAATTAGCTATGGGTGAAGATTTGAATGCATTTGGAAGTCGTTGGATTTTCATCGAATATTTTAATATTTAAATACCCCAAAAATCAAGTAATTAAGTACTCGTCAAATCAAAAATCCAATCGCGTCGTTGGGTTCCTCACCCCTCATTTAGCTATGGGTGATTTATTGGAAATTTTCTAGATATGTTTAAATATATAACTTTAATTATTAAAATTAGTGTAAATTAATAATATTAATATTTTAATTAAGCACTTAACGGCGCCGTCCATATTAAGTAACGACGTTGCTTCTGCGCCGTTTCATCCAACGGTAAGCATCGATCGTTCGATCGAACGGTCGAAGGCCATCGTCCTTCGCGTGTCGCGAGAGACAGCACGCGGCATGCCGAGCGCCAACCACGCGTCGATCACTGCTGAAGGTTTTGAGCGGACCCGATTGTATTCGATCGGGTCCGATCGACCAAATTTTGGTCAAGGACTACAGTCCTTACCGTTAGGCGTGAATCTTCGAACCCTAGAAAATCTAGGGTTAACAATAGGAGTTAGCTAGCCGTAGATGCCCATCCAACCAGCGGTGGATAGCCCTCGTCGAGCACGACTCAACGGTGTGCGAGTGTCGCCTAGCTCCGTTGGAGGGTCGCCCAAATTTCGTGCCCTAGCCAGGACGTATCGGGCGAAAGGAGGAAGGCGAAGAGCTTTGGTTCTGGTCGGGTCCGCCCGGGCCCGACCCATTCCCGCACGGGCTTTGTCCGTTTCTGCAGGCACTCGAGTGCGTGGGGCCCGCACGGTCTGCCGAGCGAATGATATCGCGCCACGTGGCCGTGGGACCCGCCCTCTTTCACCGGCTGTCTCAATCTGCAGAAGAAATAATATATATATATATATATATATAATAATAATAATAATTATATTAATTAATATATAAGTAAATCGATATTAAATAGATAAATGTATATATATATATATATTTATATAAATACTTATATACATATGTATATTTAAATAAAATAAGAAAATTTAATATGATTAAATTATTATATTTGATCAGTTGATAATTACTTTAGGTAAATTTATTAAACATAGAAATTTAATTGTAAATTAATATTGAATGAATAAATAATATATTTAATTAAGTCAATTAAACCCTAACTTTAGATAATCAAATCTCATAAGATATTTAATCAAATTTAGCAAACAAATATACCAAATTCATCAAAATATTATGAGGAATATTATGTTGCTATCCAAATTTTAGTAGGAGCTATATTTAACATAGAGACATTTTAGGTTAATTTAATAATTACAAAAATGCCACAAAATATCAAACCCTCATATTTTTGTACTCCTAAATCCAAACATACCCAATATGGGCCTCAAAGTGATCAGAAAACTATAAGGATTAATTTAATAGTATTCACTTTGTTGTTTGGATTAATTTGAGACTAATCACATTTTCGACCTAACCCTAATTAAGCCATTTAACCCTAGAACTTCAATTGACCATAACTTGGTCAATTGAGATTCAAATTAGGTGATCCAAATATCAATTTAGATCAAAAAAACCTAATTTATAGTAATCAATAAAAATATTTTAGATCCAACGGTTAGATTTGCTAATCACCACTAATTACTCTTAAAACTTGATTAGTGAATATTAACAAATATAATAATCCAAATTGAATAATTTAAGTTTCAAAGAACTCTTAGAGTATATTAGAACCTAATGGTGTAATTGGATTAGTGATTTAGTGGTTAATTTCACTAATCTCTCACCAATCACCATAAACCCTAATTAGGCCATAACAGCCAATTAAAATCCAAATTGAGCATACCACTAATCATTGTAATCAGTGGATCATTTGCAAACCATAGCCACTAATTTTATGCAATTTGGACACCAATTGACAAAGTTAAGATTTTTGATTCTTAATTAAGAAACCCTTAATTACCATTTGTAACAACCCAACGTTATTACTGAGCCGATTAGGCCTAAACCTAATCAGATTAAGCGAAAAACATAAGATCCTGATTTAAGTCAAATAAAAATTAAATAAAAATATCCTCAAATAAAGCTTATTAAGGAGATCCACTTGCCAAAATTTGAGCACAATCGGGGTCCCGGATCGTCCTAAATAAATTCGTGAAGTTTAAACTTTCGAAGTCAATAAAAGATAATATATAAGTTGAATTTCAAAAAATCTTGTATATTTGAATTAATCATTATGAGAGGAATCTATGTTTTAAGTTTCGTAATTTTTTGGGCTCCGGATTTATTGTAGCAAATTTTTAAAGTTTTTCACTTAAAAATTAATATAAAATAAAATACTCTTTCAAATTTAATAATTTTTGAACACTTGCGTTCGTCTCATCGAGACGGTAGTTTTGATACCAAGTTTGTATTTTTGGAGTTTTTTTGCCCAATTTAATCGAATCATGAAATTTCAGCCATTTTTAGCCACTCGATTTTGATCGAGTGGCTCTCAGCAGTTTGTTTAGGTATTTAATAGCCTATCTACTGTTACCCTAATCTTCCTAAACCTATTTTTCTCCTTTCCTCCTCTTAGCCAAAATTCTTTTCCTCCCAATCGACTCCACTCGCTCGGCCCTCCCCTCTACTCGCCGAGCAGCAGCCAAGCCTCCTCCCTCCAAGCCGAGCCCTACTTGTCGACAAGAGCTCCTACTCCCACCCGACCGAGATTGAGCCACCTCTTCTGCTCCATAGTCAGCGTGGATCACTCCTTCTCTTGGCCGAACTCTCCCTCCCTCCGTCCTTGAGCTGAGCTGCAGCCCCTTCTTCTCTCCATGACCAAGCAGTAGCCGTCTTTGGCGACCGTCGGGTATGCGGCCAAACCATTCCCTGCCACTAACCGATCCCATGCTGATCATCATCAATGTATAGCTACATTATCCTAACACCGTCATTTTTGATTATGCTGATATTATCCATTCCTTTCATGCCATTTATATGAAATAAAACTCAATTAAATTGTCTTATAATGCTTGGATATTTGCATGTTGTATAATTTAATTTGGGAATTAAAGTAGAAACTGAAAGCATCAATATGTTTGAATATCAATCATGTCTTATTTGAAGCATAGCATTTCAATGCTTAAGGAAGTATTTTTCTTGAATTTATCATGATTGTGCATAACTAGTACTTAGTGGATGCTAATCTGTTGATCCATATACACGCATTCTCTCCTTTTCCATGCTAATTCATTTGCAAGAATAGCGTATGTTGGTCATCGTAGTAGCTTTGCATGTAGATTATGTTAGAATGTTGGTGGTTTTTCTATTGATACTTATGCATGCAGCCTGCCTTGCAATGATCGATCAACCTTATGAATTTCATGCTGGCATGTTCTCTTGGATGCTTAGTTATATGGCTTAAGCTAGTTAGCATCATTAAAAGTCTGCATAAATCATATTGATAATTATTATAAAATGGAGAAAATTTAAGTTATACTTGTCATGTTATTTATTCATTAGGAATATACAAATCCTTCAGTTATTTTATGTGAGATCTAGTATTAATGCCTCAAATAAATATCCATGAAGTAACATTCATTATTCTTCAATGTTCACTTAATAGTATTCTTGAGTTTATATTAATAAATATAAGGAATCAGATTCTTATACTCCCATCAATCTTCTATAAAGTTAATCATTGTCAAGTCAGAATATGCCATATTGTAAATCCCTCTCTAGCATAAAGTAGTTTAGTTTCTATCTTTAAGAATTGGAGAATGAATTGAGTAAAGACTATGCTAGTTTAAAATTAAGCATCTCTTATTAAATTAATTACCATGCAGTTGTATCTTGGCTAATTATTGTAAGTGCTGAGAATGATACTTCATCTCAATCAAAATATTGAGCTGCAAACTCCATCATCATTGTGTAAGGTACATTTTGTACTTAGAATTTTATTGAGTTCGGTTTTCTTTTAATTGTGTTATTTTTCTTGAGCTCTATGTACAGTGCGTACACCACTTGCATAGATCTTAACATTATTAGGATTTGCTTGTTATTTAAAAACCATGACATTAGGATATATGAGCTTTTGCTAAACCTTAGTTGAAAATTGTAAATTATACGAACTTGAATTAGAACCTAGAGTCAAACTAAAGTGCTTCCTTAGGAACTTCACTTCACTTAGGCTCTTTCCTTAAGATTAGGATTAGACACTAAGTTAGATTTCATTCGTTGAATAAGTGATTTATTCAATGAATGAAACATTGGTTTTAGTAGTTTTCTAGATTTTTCCTAATTTCATTTTGATTATTTTATCTTTCAATTTTAGATTAAGAATAGAGATATATTCTATTAAGCTTGATTGTTACTTAATAGAATAAGCCTTAATCATTAGTTCACTTGTAGATTGAACCATAGATCTTTAGCTTACCCTTGGATCATGTGAATGAACCCAAGGTTGTGGTGTTCAATTCATAATCCTTAGCTTAGTAGATCTGGATCAGATCTTAGCTAAGAACATCTCAAATCATCAATTAGGATATAATGATTTATTATTTAACTTATAGTCGATTTTGATTGAACTAAATTGGGACCTGATCAGTCCTGATTATTTTTAACTTATAAGGCCGTGCTTCTAAGTTGTATGACTTGAGATAGTTAGAACGACTTAATTAGACAACAATAGAGATCACTTAGTCTAGATTGAGTCTCTTGCTTACTTTGACTAGATTGCTTCGCATACATTGTATATTGAGCCTTATTCCTTGAGCATAATAGGAAAACTTAAGATATGGATTATACATCCTAAGTTAGTATTTGAATTGCATATCATTCAGTTTTGTCTTGTTTGCAGTGGGTAGAATATGTCCTAGCTTAGTCTGCCTCTTTAGTAGTAGTATTGTATAGATTGGACTCAGACTTAGCATATTTGGATGGCTAGGCTGGGGATTGATTGATTGATATTGGAGGCCCTGTATGGCCTATTGGCTGGTATGACAGTATTATGTCCTAGGCTTATTACTACTTTAGCTGGATTTTTCAGTATTGTTTTATTTTTGCTTTGCCACATATTTCAGTAGTTTTATTTTCAGTATTTGCTTTCTTTGCCACATATCTTAATGGCTTTACATTGCACTTGATTGTTTTGCTTTTTGCCACATGTCTCAGTGGCTTTTCTTTTCCTTTTATTAATTAGCATGTTGTATATATACACATATATTTACTTATATATATTGGCATGTTTAGGATGCTAGAATTGCATGTTTTCAATATTTGTGTTTCTCTTATATACTCAGCATGTGTTAATATGATCATAATCATGTTAGGAGAGGAATTATCATAGTAGCTGCAGTTCTTTTGCTTTTAGCTTTACCTTGCTTACTTTCATGTCTTGATATTTTATTTCACATACATGTTAAATGCTATAATGGATAGTTTATAGTTATCCCTTCCTTGTAGCTTGTGACTCCTATCTATTTTGCACGCTTAGTAGTCTCAGTAATGTGGTGATATCTTTAAATTCATGCAACTTTAATAGCTTAAATTGTACTTAGACTTATTAAAGTCTAACAAGATTTTCTTTTTTTGGCTGTGCCTTATCATATATGTACATATGGTAGATCAGGAGTATAGGTCAGATCCAGCGCTTGAGAATTTAGCTGCTAGCAGGATAAAGTAAAGTGCAGCTCTCTGAAGGAGACATGCTTCCATCTCCTTGGCTTGCATTTAGTAAAAATTGTAATAACTATATTTTCTTATTCTTACTATTCAGCATTTAATGTATTGTATGTGTATGAATTAATGTGGACTGTGTCTGAATGTTTCTTTTCATTCTCTGCACTGCTATACTACATGTATGTTTCTATTTAGTCTTGCTCAGCTAGTTGATTAGTATCATGGATATGCTTTTAGTTTAATGTCCGTGGTACTAGTGACGACCACCTCTTAACACTTATTCGATTAAGGGGCGGCCGCCAAAGTTGGTATCAGAGAAACCCATGGGTGTCAGATAGAGGCTATGCTTCTATCTACCTAATGGTTCGTTCTTATGTTGAGCAAGATTTGGCAAACATGAGTATAGTAGTATTTGGATCCACTGTTCATTCAATACAACATTGAAATGTTAGAATGATGAGAACATCTTGAGAAAGCAACGTAGATCTTATAGGACTTAGAAAAGAGCCAAGTTAAATATGTTAGGAAATAATATGAGAGAAATATAAAGTGATGCGTGGAATGACATACTTAGTGACCTTAACCACGTCATCATTCTTAAGTTATATGTTGACTCAATTCCAACTTAAATAGGTTATGTAAATTTTGATTTATAAAATCATTTGTGGAGATAAGATGTAGAAGTTAGGAGTTAAGCCTAAGAATATCTGTAGGCTAATAGCTAGATCACCAATAATAGAAAAGAAAACGATAAAATGCAGAATTTGTGAATTCGGTTGCAGACGAATTTACTGAAACTGCATTTGTATCCATTTCTTTGATATTAAATTGGCAAACCTTCAAACTACCTCTTGAATTGTTGCAAATGTACTCCCCACTTTGATTTAGATAAATATTTCAGTATTTTAATATTAAATTGTTGTTATCTTAGATATTTTGTTGTAAAATGGTAGGGTAAATCTTGTTAATACACTATGATAGCACACTTCGAATATTGGTGTAATCACATTTAAGTTATGAAATCACATTATCACAATTATAGCATGCAAATAGAGAAAATTTTTGCACTTAACTCTATAAAGTGATATCTACAGGAATTCAAATTTTATGTTGGATTTTTTTTTTATCAAGAGAATTTAGGTGCATATTGTACCATTAATCTGCTATTGATTTCTAGCCTTTGGGCGAATGGAAGGCGATTTTGGCAGTGTTATAGTTGAATAATAAATTTGTTGGACAAAGAATGTGTATCTAATTTCACTAAGATATGCCAGTAATAAATCTGTATTAAACATCAATCACGATGAGATATGAGATGGAATGCAAAACGAGAATGTTGGAAGAGTCTAAATATAGTTAAGCGAATCTTAATTTCACAATTAGTTCTAGAATGACGTGTTTCTTCCTTTATAGTTCAGCTAGACTCTAGGACAGATCCTAAATTAATCTAAATCCTTTGATTAAATCTGAATCAGATTAGACAACGACAACGACCACACCCTTGTTGAGATCTCTTGGGTGCGGCGGCGCGATATAGCGCTCGCCTCTCGGGTGCCAGATCACTGTAGCGCACCATGGTGCGCCTCCAAATAGTTTCTTAAATCAATAAATTTTGCTTTACAAATCAACAAATGAATGAAAGTCAAGATTAATGGACTAGCTTGAGTTATGTGAAAATTAGGAATTGGTAAGATGCAATATTCAATTCAGCTTATGCATACATCACTCTTGTTGATTTGTCGGGACATCTACTATTTCTCTTTTCTTAAATAAGCATCCATAACTAAGTTGGTTTTCTTAATGATATAGTTTCCACTCATTGTCAATGGTCAAAATGGGAAGATAACTTTGGCATACCTCATAGCTATAATGCGTTTATACAGACATAAGATCAACAATAAGAAAACTATTGTTTTTGCATGTGTTATGGTGTTTGTATATTGTAAAGGTTGCAAATGTAATTTTTATTTATATTTTGGGCTTATTACACATTTTATTGGAATTATTCTTGAAAAATATGACTTATTGATATAAGCAATTACTATGGGATATTACTAAGTTGTATTAGTCTCATGATTTTGATATTAACAAATTATAATGATGGAATAGTGATATTTGAATTTTCTGTTCTTGATATAGGTCTATATTTTGGGCCAGCAAGATCAAGTTTAATTTGAATTTTACTCACAAGCTTGATTAATAAATAACAAGCTATCCATACCAGACAACTCGACATGCAAAGCTTAGCTCATTTTTTTTTTTTTTTTTTTTTTTGAAGTGTTATCATATACCTTTAAACTATTCCCATTTAATTCAGTACAACTAATCTGCTTTTGAGTTTCTCCTGTAGATAATTGTTTTGTTGGTTTAACTATACAAATTTCTGTGAGCCTCATTAAAGATTCCTTTGACTTGGGACTATAACAGAGGAAGAAGGAACTACTTTGGCCCCAGGATTTTCAAGTCTTTTTATTTTTCTTTAATTCTCTTCAACTTATCCTCTTTTATTTTCTTATCTTTACTTTTTATTTGCTTGTTTCCTCTTCCCAATTTGAAGCCAACACCCGTATATCACCATCTACTTTTGTTTGTTTTAGAACATAGTTTGATTGTACCATAGGCACTTTGAAGAATGATATGACTTTTTTTTTTATCAGTAATCATATAAGTACAACTTTTTAGATTTGTAGCAGCTTCTTCTTACTTTTATGATTTAAGATTGTAACGAAAATGTATTGCTGAAATCACTAAGCATCTTCGCAAAATACTTGAATCACCCTCTCCTTCCCCCGTTTGGTGCAAAGAATCGCCGACCTTCCATCCTCGTCGGTTGCCCACATGTCCTAAAACTAACCTAGCCATGCGACCTAAGGTCACATAGCTCTCCGATCGATCTCCATTTTCTTAACCGATATGTTGCAGCCCTCTTCACTCCATGGCCAATGCTCTTGGCCGAACCGTACATTTCAGCATTTCCGTCATCTTCGTCAAGCTGCCGCCCTCTCCTCTTCAAGGCTGAAATCTGCGGCACTTTCATTGCCGAAACCCCCATTGGTCGAGGACAGCAGCCATCTTATTCTTTGGTAAATCTTCGATCGGCTTCAGCAAAGAACTAACCTATCTTGCATTGATCTGAATTCTATGGGTTCATATTTTGTTTTGTATTTTAAACTTTACGCAATGTGTTGTTTTCTATTTATTATGTAATATTAATAGCTTTTATGATCATATAAACTTGTCTAAATTGAGCATATGTTAAGTTGTAATAGCATTCTATAAATTTTTTTTTATTATTATAAAGTTGGCAGTTTCGTATGCAGGAGTTCAGTATAAACGAATTGTCAGTCATTTTAATTTTTGTTAATAGATGTAATTAAGATCAAATATGGTTGGTTTTGTGGCCATTGCATAATTTGAGGGATATATACAAAGCCTCACCTTTTTTTTGCAACTCATCATTTACCAAATTCTCAAACTATCCTGGAGGACAACTCAACAAGTATTTGTATCATTATCACCTTAGCTGGCTGTTTTAAATTCTACCATTTCAAATGCATGTGCTTAGAGTGTGGTCAAGTTTTCAGGACCCAAAAATTAATTTAACTGTCTAATGCAAAGAAGAAACTATTGAAATGAATATTTTGAGCGTCTTCTAGATCATTATTTTTACCTTATCACTCTTATTTATTGCTTTGTAATTTTATTTTTATTTTTATTCTAGAATGGCCTTTGATCATTTGTGTAGCGTGATTCAGAGATTTTTTTTTAGTAGCCTCTTAAGCCTAATCTATCAATGTTTTCTTTGATTAAGTTTGATTATGATAGCTTCTTCTCTGTGGCGCTCGAGGTTTAATATCATTTTCTTTTTTTTTTTCATTTCTTTACTTATTTGAATATGTTTGTGAAGAAGGATGGTTCCGTGTCGATATGCGTTGATTACCCATACGTGAGGAAGATGGCTACTAAGCATAAGAGTCCATTACATGTATTGATGGTTTGTTCAATCATTTTGTGTGATAACCCAAGTTGTTACTCAGGATTAATTAAGACTAATCTTAGTCTTAATTAAGGTTCTAATACACTAACTATGTCATTTAGGATTCACCTCTAAGATCTAGGTCAAATTTGGAATCAATTGAATTAAATATGGATTTATGAGAAATCCCAAAATTCTAGAAATTGATTTTTTATCTAGACCTCAGATTCAAAATCTGACTTTGCCATTGCGTTCACCACCCTCAAATTAGCTAGGGGTGATATTTTGGATGCATTTGGAAGTAGTTGATTTTTCGTCGAATATTTTAATATTATTTATTTACCCCGAAAATTCGATAAATTAAATACTTGTCGAATCAAAAATCTGAGTGCGTCGTTGCATTCAACTCCCTTCATTTAGCTAAAGGTGATTTATTGGGAATTTTATAATGCATATATTAGTTAAATTTCAATTAATAAAATTAAATAAGAAATAATTAAAATAATAATTAAATTAATACTTTTCTTAAACGGTTGCCGTCTCCTTCCTAACTCCACCGTCCGCTTTCCTTCTAGCGCCGTTAATAAATTTAGTTAATCCAATTAACAGATCCTGATCGTTCGATCAAGGATCGAATGCTCTGCACTCATCTTCTCCGCGAGAATTTTAGGATCTACGCGTGGCAATGTCCTCTGCACGCGTCGAGCCTTCTCTTGGCACAGATGGCAACCACCGCTTGCAGAATCCTTCAAAACCCCATTCTTCCTCCTTATCGAATTTCGATCTGCAATTATCTGCTCGACGAGAGAGAGAGAGAGAGAGAGAGAGAGAGAGAGAGAGAGAGAAAGAGAGAGCCATTTGGATTTTTCTGAAAGCTCGATCGATCCTAATCTTCACTAGCTTAGGTACTTCACCTTCCTAAAATTTCGAATAACCAAATCTAAATATGATTTCATATTTCAGTTCAAACATCCATATGCTTATCATCTGTAGACAAAATTTTTCAGGGATCATATACAATTGTTCAGGATATGTTGCATGAATTCGATTGGCAATTCAATTCTCTACTGTAATGAATTTGATCGAATCTCTAATACAAATTGCTGCTATTGTTATTTGAATTCTGTGACTGAATTATGGAATATTAGGAGAAGAAGAATGAATCTAATCCTAATCAATATATCAATGTTAATTATATTCGTATTTCCACGAAACTTCAGATAATTGTTGTGAGTTCGTAAGACAAGTAAGGATAGATCGATGCTGAGTAGTGAGGTAAATCAATTGCTCGTTTCGATACCTTTTGGAGTTGGGCACCCGCATCCTTGCGGTAGATTTGAGGGAAAAAGGAATTTAGGAGCTCGATCGAGAGACCGGAACGTGGGCTCTCGATCCAGCTTGGATTGAAGTCTCAGGAACCTTCGTGCGCTGAGTCCAGTGATGCCCTAGTTTTCCCCCCCTCGCCTGGCGAGAAGACGACGATCCTCGCCTTCATATCGGGTCGAGTTTTTTCGACCCGAACCCGCGAATGCGGGTTTCTGTTAAAAGGTGGGGCCCGCGCACTGTTAAGAGTGAATAATTATAATTATAAATATATAATTTATCTATACAAATTAAATTAAATCTCAATCTTTAAATATTAATAACTTAATAAACATAAGTCCAAATTATATAAATAAATATACCAAATTAATCAGAAAATATGAAGAATTTACTGATACTATTTATTTTGCTATAGGATCATCATATCATATCGTGATATTTAGGGTTATTAATTTAACTTAATTAAAGTAACAAACATTCAACTGGCTATAACTTTGCAACCTCTAATCCAAACATACCTAATATGGGTCTTAAAATACTCACAAAAACTTAAGGAATATTTTAATAGTATTAATTTTGCTGTTTGGATTAGTATTTGACTAATGATATTTAGAACCTAACCCTAATTAGCCTAATTTGACCTAGAACTTCAAATGACCATAAGTTGGCCATCTTAGCTCCAAATTAGGTGATCCAAATACCAATTTAGATCAGCAAAACCTAATGTACAATCTACAAAAATATTTAGGATCCAACGGTTAGATTAGCTAATCACCCTTAATTACCCTAAAACTTGATTAGTGAATATTAGTAAATTTAATAATCCAAATTGGACAAACTAAGTTTTAGAGAACTCCTAGAACTTATTAGAACCTAACTAAAGGGTTGAATTAGTGATTGGATGATTAATTTTACTAATCACTCACTAATCACCCTAAACCCTAATTAAGCTATAACTTAGCCAATACACATCAGAATTCAACAAATTTAGGTTTTATGAAAACCTTAGAGCATAAACTTTAATAAACTAACAGAAAAATTATATGTCATTAGGATAAAATTACTAAAATGCTCTTATAGTTCAAATTCCTTAATTTGACCTTATAAGGCTTAATACTTAACCAAATTTAGAGAACTTACTGTTTAAACTCATATTAAATAGTAAGTAATCATTCCATATCATTAAAATCCATAATTAAGCCCTAATTCATAAAGGTGAAATTTAGACCCTTAAGTAGGGGAAAAATGATCATTTTGCCCAAATTTAGGGTTTAATAATTCTAAGTCGTAATTTTATCTCTAAATCATAACAAATAATAATTAAAGTAATTTATACTATAATTTAGGTAATTCCAAGTCTCAAATTAGAAATTTAAAGAAAATCCTAAATTTAGTCTTAAGCAAAAATCTTAAGTAAAGATGAATTCTTCTCCTTTCTTTTGAACTTCTTAGATCATCATTTAGGTCTTATAACTTTAGTTAGGATGTGTGTCTGAGTGATACTCTTAGTATTTAAGAGCCTTAATTCCTAAGACTAAGATTAGATCTTAGGTTAGAATTCATCTAATGAGTAAAATGAGTTACTCATTAAGGTGAAACCTTGATTTTACTAGTTTATTAGATTTTTCATAGTTTATTAACTGATTATTTGATCTATTAACATTAAAATTAGGATAAGAAATCTATCCTATTAAATTTGACTTAATTCAATAGGATTTGCCTTAATCTTTAATTAGTAAGATGGGATTAAATCTTAGCCCATTAGTATAATCTTGTGATTCAGAATTAAACCTCATTCTTTGAAGTTTGATTCTTAATTCTTTAAAGCTTGATTTGGCTAATCAAGGTTTATTTGGGGTTTATAAAATAATAAACTAGGATGATGATTTGTTTATTTAAATCAAGTAGTCGTCTTTTGATTTTCATATAGTTAGGACTTGGCCAGTCTTAATTATCTTCAATTAATAGGTTCGTGATTCTAAGTTACAGACAGTGTAGGAATTTATGATTTTGAATCTTATGTAACTTAGAGTAGTTAGAACGTTTAAATTAGAAAACAGATGATGTCACAAAGTTTGTGTAGTGCTATTTATAAATTCTTTGATTTGAAAATGCTATGCTTTCCTTATCATTTGAGCATTTTTATACCTTGAGACATACTTAAATACTTTTTACTTACTTTATATCATACTTTGAGTTTCATTCACATTTCATTTGCATAATTTTAAAAGAAACATTAAATAAACAACATTTTACTTGTGATATATATTTTACTTAACCTGCCACTCAGTATGACTTTACTTTAGGACTGCTTTTGCCTAGGGAATTTCCCCTATGGTACTTTACTTTGGCATTGGGATGTTTCTCCTATTTGCCCTTTAGATACTTTGTGGATTTACTTTAGGATCTGGGATATTTCTCCTAGATGCCTCTTTTGGTGGAACTTTACTTTAATCTGGGATGGTTCTCCTAGATTACCAGATGGACTTTACTTTTTGGCAGACTAAATAAGAGTATCTCACAAGTACAATAAATTAATAAACATTACTTACATTTACATTTTAGACATTTTACAGTACCTTACATACTTTCCTTATATTTCAGACTTACTTTACTTTACTATTACAGTATACTTTTCTTTCTTTCATATTTTTCATTTTCTGCAGTTCCTTTACATTTCAGAACTTTTTATATGTCAGTCATTTTACCTACTTGAGAGCATGTTAGGATGCTAGTCTTATACTTTCAGTACAGTACTTTTACTTATACTATATTGGCATGTTAGTTTGATCATATTCTTTGTACTTAGTAGATTTATTTGTGTACTTTACTTACCTTGTTTTGCAGCCTGAGTTGAGGTATGTTTCTACCTCATGACTTGTTCTTGCCTTTTTTTGTGCTTTACCGCTATATTTTGCTTAACTTAAGTTGTGATGTCATTAAAATACATTAAAATTTATTACCTTAAAATGTACTTAGACATTTTGTTTAATAAGATTTTTATTTTGTTGGCTGGGGCCCTACCATTATGAAATTGATAATGGTAGATTCTGAGCTCTTTGAGGAGATTGAGCCTACAGAGGAGCAGATTCAGGAGGAGATCCAGACTACTGAGGGACCTTAGCTTTCTTATTAGATTACTTTACTTTTACTTTGTGAGGATGAGTGACACTTTTCATTTCAATCTTCTTTAAATTTTAAACATTTGTAATAATTCAGATCTATTTGTACTTTACTTTCCTGCATTTTATATATTCTGAGCTGGATGTCTTTATTTTACTGTATGGATGGTACTTTAGTTGTTACTTTTCTTCCGCACTCTGATACTCATTAAGTGATTATTAATCTTTACTTTATTTAGAAAATCACCTCTTTTCCTTAAGATTGGATTGGAGTCTTAAATTCCAACCTAATGTTAAGTATGAGATGTGCTTAGTGACGACCTCTCCTTAAGCCTTGTGATTAGAAGGGGCGGCCGCCACAGTTTGCTAGTGCTTGGGTGCCTTTGGAGATTAATTTATGTCCAATGTGATTTTTGCGCCCTTGAATTGATATTATTCAGATTGGTGGCATTAGATATTTAATATTATATGAAAGTCAAGTCTTGATGAGCTTGAATTATATTTGACGTTGAAAATTTTGAGTTAATTTATTGGGAGTGATTTGATCTAATGAAGAAAGATTTTAATGTATTATTTGTATTCAATTTCCTTAAGCTCTACTTTGATATGTTATGGCCTAATTCCATTCTAGATTTTTATGGAGATGAATCATTGTTGATCAAACTAGTTCATGTGGTTCAAATCTTGTCAATATTGTTAGACTCTATGATGATGTAAGTTCAAATAATAAGTACTCTTTTATGTTTATGACCATTTTGGGTGAAATATGCGAGCATATTTAGAACGTTGCATTTCAACCTTTCCATTTAACTCATATTCTAATGTTCTTAGTAAATTGGGGATGGAAAGAGAGATGCCTTGTGGTTGGTTGTAATATTGAATCAAATATAAATGGTAATATAGAATCAGATGCTATCATTTATTTAAAGTAAATCAAATGTTAAATTCCTTATTAAGTAAATTCATATGTTGTTATCAATGAAATAAAATGCTAAAATTCTATTTTCTTTATAGGATGAGTTGTAAAATCAATGCAAAAATGCTAAGCTAAATGTTATGTGCAAAAAGTCACATAATGCTGCTATTATAAATGCTAAATTTATTTCTGCATTTCCTTTTTATTTGATGTTTTATATCAGATGAATAAACTGCTTAGTTTAGTTTTATATATTTGAAATTATTGTAGAACTGGAAATGAGCAATCCTATAAAAAGGATTGAACTCTATTGTAGAACTGGAAATGAGCAATCCTATAAAAAGGATTGAACTCTATTTTAGAATTGGAAATAGTCAATGGATTGACTTATATTTTGCTTGTGTAAAAAAAATTGGTTTTTGAGCAAAAACAAAGGAGACTCTGCCAAAATTTCTAAGGATTTTAAGACATAGAAAATTTTCAAGAAATTTTTTTGTATTCATTTCAAGGATCTAATTGAGTTTAGTTGGATGCCCATTTGAGAAAATCCTTGTATATAGATGTTAGGAGTCTTCTTGTGCTAGCCGCCAGTATTGATTGTGACTCTTGCCCGTTTGATTAAAGCAATGATGTCGAGGATGACATCGTTCTTAAGTGGGGGAGTCTGTAACAACCCGACGTTGTTACTAGGCCTAGACCTAATCAGATTAAGAGAAAACATAAGATCCTAATTTAAGTAAAATAAAAATTAAATAAAAATATTCTCAAATAAAGCTTATTAAGGAGATCCACTTGCCAAAATTTGAGCACAATCGGGGTCTCGGATCGTCCTAAGTAAATTCAGGAAGTTTAAACTTCCGAAGTCAATAAAAGAAAATATACAAGTTGGATTTTAGAAATTTTTGTATATTTGAATTAAGTATTATGAGAGGAATCTATGTTTTAAGTTTCATAATTTTTTGGGCTCCGAATTTATCGTAGCAAATTTTTGAAGTTTTTCACTTAAAAATTAATATAAAATATAATACTTTTCTAAATTTAATAATTTTTAAAAGCTTGCGTTTGTCTCATCGAGATGGTCATTTTGATATCAAGTTTGTAATTTTTGGAGTTTATTTGCCCATTTAATCGAATCATGAAATTTCAGCCATTTTTAGCAACTCGATATTGATCGAGTGGCTCTCAGCAGTTTGTTTGGGTATTTAATAGCCTATCTACTGGTACCCTAATCTTCCTAAACCTATTTTTCTCCTTTCCTCCTCTCAGCCGAAATTCTTTCCTCCCAATCGACTCCACTCGCTCGGCCTCCACTTGCTCGGCCCTCCCCTCTACTCGCCGAGCAGCAGCCAAGCCTCCTCCCTCCAAGCCGAGCCCTACTCATCGGCAAGAGCTCCTCCTCCCACCTGACCGAGATCGAGCCACCTCTTCTCCCTCACAGCCGGCATCGAGCACTCCTTCTCTTGGCCGAACTCTCCCTCCCTCCGTCCTTGAGCTGATCTGCAGCCCCTTCTTCTCTCCATGACCAAGAAGTAGCCGTCTTTGGCGACCGCCGGGTATGCGGCCAAACCATTCCCTGCCACTAGCTGATCCCATGCTGATCATCATCAAGGTATAACTACATTATCCTAACCCCGTCATTTTTGATTATGCTGATATTATCCATTCTTTTCATGCCATTTATATGAAATAAAACTCAATTAAATTGTCTTATAATGCTTGGATATTTGCATGTTGTATAATTTAATTTGGGAATTAAAGTAGAAACTGAAAGCATCAATATGTTTGAATATCAATCATGTCTTATTTGAAGCATAGCATTTCAATGCTTAAGGAAGTATTTTTCTTGAATTTATCATGATTGTGCATAACTAGTACTTAGTGGATGCTAATCTGTTGATCCATATACATGCATTCTCTCCTTTTCTGTGCTAAATCATTTGCAAGAATAGCGTATGTTGGTCGTCGTAGTAGCTTTGCATGTAGATTATGTTAGAATATTGGTGGTTTTTCTATTGATATTTATGCATGCAGCCCGCCTTACAATGATCGATCAACCTTATGAATTTTATGCTGGCATGTTCTCTTGGATGCTTAGTTAGATTTCATTCGTTGAATAAGTGATTTATTTGAAACATTGGTTTTAGTAGTTTTCTAGATTTTCTTAATTTCATTTTGATTATTTTATCTTTCAATTTTAGATTAAGAATAGAGATATATTCTATTAAGCTTGATTGTTACTTAATAGAAAAAGCCTTAATCATTAGTTCACTTGTAGATTGAACCATAGATCATTAGCTTACCCTTGGATCATGTGAATGAACCCAAGGATGTGGTGTTCAATTCATATTCCTTAGCTTAGTAGATCTGGATCAGATCTTAGCTAAGAACATCTCAAATCATCAATTAGGACGCGATGATTTATTATTTAACTTATAGTCGATTTTGATTGAACTAAATTGGGACCTGATTAGTCCTGATTATTTTTAACTTATAAGGCTGTGCTTCTAAGTTGTATGACTTGGGATAGTTAGAACGACTTAATTAGACAACAATATATATGACTTAGTCTAGATTGAGTCTCTTGCTTACTTTGACTAGATTGCTTCGCATACCTTATATATTGAGCCTTATTCCTTAAGCATAATAGGAAAATTTAGGATATGGATGATACATCCTAAGTTAGTATTTGAATTGCATATTATTCAGTTTTGTCTTGTTTGCAGTGGGTAGAATATGTCATAGCTTAGTCTGCCTCTTCAGTAGTAGTATTGTATAGACTGGATTCAGACTTAGAATATTTGGATGGCTAGGCTAGGAATTGATTGATTGATATTGGAGGCCCTGTATGGCCTATTGGCTGGTATGGCAGTACTATGTCCTAGGCTTATTGCTACTTTAGTTGGATTTTTTAGTATTATTTTAATTTTGCTTTGCCACATATTTCAGTGGTTTTATTTTCTGTATTTGCTTGTTTTGCCACATGTCTTAGTGGCTTTACATTACACTTGATTGTTTTGCTTTTTGCCACATGTCTTAGTGGCTTTTCTTTTCCTTTTCTTAATTAGCATGTTGTATGTATACACATATGTTTACTTATATATATTGGCATGTTTATGATGCTAGAATTGCATGTTTTCAGTATTTGTGTTTCTTTTATATACTCAGCATGTGTTAATCTGATCATAATCATGTTAGGAGAGGAATTATCATAGTAACTGCAGTTCTTTTGCTTTTAGCTTTACCTTGCTTACTTTTATGTCTTGATATTCTATTTCACATACATGTTGAATGCTATAAATGGATAGTTTATAGTTATCCCTTCCTTGTAGATTGTGGCACCTATCTATTTTGCACGCTTAGTAGTATCAGTAATGTGGTGATATCTTTAAATTCATGCAATTTTAATAGCTTAAATTGTACTTAGACTTATTAAAGTCTAACCAGATTTTCTTTTTTTGGCTGTGCCCTGTCATATATGTACATATGGCAGATCAGGAGTTTAGGTCAGATCCAGCGCTTGAGGATTTAGCTACTAGCAGGATAAAGTAAAGTGTAGCTCTCTGAAGGAGACATGCTTCCATCTCCTTGGCTTGCATTTAGTAAAAATTGTAATAACTATATTTTCTTATTCTTACTATTCAGCATTTAATGTATTGTATGTGAATGAATTAATGTGGACTGTGTCTGAATGTTTCTTTTCATTCTCTGCACTGCTATACTACATGTATGTTTCTATTTAGTCTTGCTCAGCTAGTTGATTAGTATCACGGATATGCTTTTAATTTAATGTCCGTGGTACTAGTGATGACCACCTTTTAACACTCATTCGATTAAGGGGCGGCCGCCACACCATTATACCCCTTAGGCTTGTATTGGCCATAATTTGGCCAATACTTATCAGAATTTAGCAAAGTTAGATTCTATAGAAACCTTAGATAGTAAACAACATTAAACTAAAAGAAAATTTAAATTTCATTTAGCCAAATTACTAAAATTCCCTATGAGTCAAATTTATTAATTTGATCTCATAAGGCCTATTAATTCCCCAAAATTTGTGTTATTACTGTCTAATCTTATATTAGATAGTAAGAACCACTTTGCAATAAAAAATTTTAGTATTGGAAACGCTAAATCAAATATTGATCCTTGAACCCATAACTAGGGCAAAATAATCATTTTGCCCAAAGTTAGGGTTTAGCCTTTTAAAACCCTAAATCATCATTCTAATCATTATAAAATAGCAAAATTAATGTTTTAGATCATAAATTATGTGATTTTAAGGCTTAGTAGAAACTTTGATTAAATCTCAATCTTAAATCCTTAAGGAAAATCTTAAGTAAAACTTTGAGTTCTCAGTCTTCCTTAATCCTTCTTAGATCTTCCCATAGGTTTTATAACACTAGTTAGGATGTGTGTCATGAGAGATACTCTTAGTAATTAAGAGCTTTAATTCCTAGGATTAGGAATAGATCTTAGGTTAGAGTTCATATATTGAGTAAATTGGGTCACTCAATGGGTGAAACTTTGAGTTTATTAGTTTATAGATTTACTTAGTTTATTTAATGATTATTTTATCTTTGAATCTTAGAACTAAGAATAGAGATCTATCCTAATGAGTTGATTTTTCATTCGGATTTGCCTTAATCTAAATCAGTAAGTATGGATATTAAACCTTAGATCTTTAGATACACCTTTGGATTAAGTGATTTAAACCCCAACATTTGGAGTTTAATTCTTAATCTTTTCATCTTGATTTGGCTAATCAAGATGAGGTTGAGATTGCTTAAATTATTAAAATAGGTCGATTGAATTGTCATTTAACTTATGTAGTCGACATCAATTTATTTATAATTAGGACCTAGCTAGTCATAATTATTTTCAATCTATAAGGACGTGAATCTGAGTTACACTCGATAGTAGGACATGGAGATCCTGAACTTATGTAACTTAGAGTAGATAGAATGATTAAATTAGATAACAAATGGATATCACTTGTGTCCTAGTAGAGTTTCTTGATCACTTTGACTTTGATGCTTTGCTTACCTTGTTTTGAGCCTCATACCTTGTATACATATATTAGACATAGGATATTTGATAAGTATCTCATGTCAACTTTGAAATTGCATAAACAACATTTATATTTGTTTTCATCAGTACTTTCAATTAAGTAGAGTGTAATCTGATTAGTCTATCATTTGGTATTACTTACTTCTTTCTATACTTCTATTTAGTGTTTCTGCCTCTCATTGCCACTTACTTTATATTATACTTCTCATGAGGCTGTTAGCCCGATGCCAATATGGACTACCTCTCGGTATCAATGACTTCTTCTTATACTTGTTTAGTGGCTGTTTGCCCGGCTTTGATATGGCAGAAGTGAGTCTTTATGTGTATATTTCTTTCAGATGGCAAGTTTAGCCAATTCAGTGTTTCAGCTTATACTTTATATTTCAGATACTTTACTGCACTTTTAGCATTTTCCTATTTACTGCTTTACTGCATTTCTATCTTTACTTTTACTTATAGGATGCTAGCTTAGTTCTTTACTCATATCTTATAGGATGCTAGTTTTGCTTTTAATATGTTCATTTTACTTGTATCAATTAGCATTTATTTAAATTGATCATAAGCATGTTTAGGCAGTTTACTTTTCTGTTATATTAGTATTTAGTCTTTTATACTTAACCTTGTTGCCGCTATTTGGGAGGCATGTGTTTACTTCCTACTTGTTTAAATTATAAACTAGTTGTTTATAGCTTTACTTGTTTCTTTCTTACGCGTTCTTACACCTATTTACATGCTTCAGTCTTGCTTGTTTATAGTGGTATCCAAATAACAAAATAAATTTTACAGCCTAAAATGTACTTAAACAAACTGTATAACTAAGAATTTTCTTTTGTTGGCTGGGGCCTATAATTATGAAACTGATAATGGTAGATTCTGAGCTGTTTGAGATTGTAGAGCCTTCAGGAGATCTGTACTTGGAAGATAAGCGTCCTACTGAAGATCTTTAGTCTCTTTCTGCTTTTGTGAGGATGAGTGTCTTTTTAAGTTCCTTTTAAACTGTTTAAAATTATAATAATACAGGGATAACATTTCTTTTCAGCACTTTACTTATTTTGTACTGTTGTATTATATGATGGATGTATGTTATATATTATACTTTCGCACTTTACATTTCTTGTATTTTCACTTAGTGAGATTTTTACCTTAAGAATGATAAAGTCCTTAGTTAGGTTGGATTAGAAGGTGTGTCTAATCCAGTTATAAGTAGGGACCTTATTGTTTTGGAGTCCCCTCCACTGTAATCATGTTAATTTAAGAGTTAACAAGATCACGTCGGGGCAGAGCCACCACAGTTGGTATCAGAGAATTCTATAAGGTGTCAGATTGGAATTTACATTCCTATCAACCTAATGGGTTGTTCTTTTGTTACATAATCACTAAATGAATACTTGAGACAATATCCATATCATTATGAGTATAACTCAGAATAAGTTAAAGAATGAGATAGCCATAAAAGATGTTAAAGTAGAAATATATATATATATATATATATATATATATACACGCTCAACAAACATGAAGAAAAGTGATTATAATTGTAGGCGTAAAACATAGACTAAGAATGGCATTCATGACATACTTGAAAGAGTTTGAGATCATTTGGAAGTACGAGACCAAGTTGGGTATAAAGCAAGGAAGATCCATAGAAGGGGTGTCTGATCAAGGAGCTCAAATATTAAACAAATTGTTAAATGAGGGCACATATAGAGGCATTGATTTTCCAATCTTAGCTAAAGAATGGCTCGCAAGGGTAGACCACACATTTTGTGTTATAGATTGGCCAAATAATATTAAAGTAGAAGTAGTATTATGTCTTCTACGAGACAAGGCAAAGGAATGGTGGATCGATTCATGCGGAAGCCTATTCCAAAGAGCTCAAGAAGAACATCTTGAATTTACTTATGAAGACTTTCGTGTAGCATTTTTCACTAAGTATATAGGATGGGACTAGTATTATAGTCTATGATATAATAAGTGTGATGTATTTTCTTATTGTAATAAGTTTTAATAATGAATAAATGAGAAGTTAATAAATGTCTTATGTTTTATTCTAAAAGATAGTTGTTTTGATTTTCAGAAAATGAATCCTGCAACTTCCCTTAACAACACCCCGATCAACCCTAATCCTCCTTCTAGTCATGCCCCGATCAATACTATTGCAGCATCAAACAACAATGTTACAGATGATGTTACTTCTCTTAGAAAGATGGTTAATGCAATGTTGGAGAATCAAAACTAACAAGCTTTAGCTATTCAAAGATTGGTGTCAGTGGTGTTGCCATATACAAATGCTAGTACCTCTTCGGCATCTCCTACTCCCCATATTCCCAACACTACTCGTCATTCTACCGATGGATTACTACATAGTTTCCTGGGTTGCGACCACCAACATTTGATGGAATGCTGTCTCCAATAGAGATGATAGCATGGTTAAAGACAGTGGAAAGAATTTAGTAAGTATGAGTTGCCTCAACAATCACACAGTGCGATTAGTTGCCCATCTGCTTTAGGGTGAAGCCGA
This sequence comes from Gastrodia elata, assembly GCA_016760335.1. Classification (NCBI taxonomy): domain Eukaryota; kingdom Viridiplantae; phylum Streptophyta; class Magnoliopsida; order Asparagales; family Orchidaceae; genus Gastrodia; species Gastrodia elata. Next base: position 21,699,997 of record CM028672.1, on the reverse strand, counting down.
ACATTGGTGGGATCATATAAGGGAGACTCGCTTTGAAGAATTTGAATTAGAGGACATTGAATGGGATTGGTTCGTGGAAGCCTTTAAAGAAACCTTTATACCTCCATCCTCGAAGAACATCATTGGTGATTCATTACTGAAGCTAACTCAAGGGAACCAGTCGATAGCAGATTATGTTGCGGAATTTTTGGCTCGTTTCACTCCAAATTTGGTGCCAACAAAAGAAGATAAATGCTACTGCTTTCAGTGTGGATTACATGAATCTATTAAAGATAATGTGGTTCCTTTTCAAATAGCTAACTTTGAGAAGTTAGTAGAAACTGCAAGGGTGGTTGAACATGTAGCGCCCCGTCGCGTCGCCGTGCGCAAATGACAAGTGTAATACATATTTCGGCGGCGGAGCAGTGCGCTACTCGGGAATAGTGAGCCATACAAGCAAAACCCATCATCTCGAATAGGCTAGAGAGACGGAGCCATACTGAAGGCTGCTGACTCGAATCTTAAGAGTAGGATCGAGAGCCAATATCTAAGATAAGAATGAAATACTTATCTTAGATATTAGACTAGTACGTACACAAGGTTCAAGGAAGTGGGGAAGAACCCATGTACATTATAAAAATATATCAGTATTTCCAGTATGCTGATCGCATCACAATACTAAGTATAGCAGTATAACAGAGCGTGGAAACTAAAGGCAAAACATCCAGAATACATTCATCTCAAGCAGTAGTAAATATCCATCTCAGAAAAGAAAAACAAAAGTACATCCAAAGTTTATTACAAACCATTTAAATGCAGAAATATAAAGAGTCTATCTAAATGCTGAAAAGAGCTAGTTAGTAAAAGTAGACGCTCGGTCCACTACAGCTCCATATGCTCCTCTTGAGTCTCTGGTACGTCATCTTGACCTGTCTCCACAAATTGCTCAGGATCTAGCAAATTGCCGGATCCCAAAAGTACCTCATGTTAGACAAGAACTCTAACACATCGCACTAACTATACAGAACTAAACTAAACATAGCAAAATGTACGAAAAAGGCAAAACTATAACAGAGTTGAAGTAAAACACGTAAACGAGGAAAGCTGTAAATACTGAGTAACAGATCAGTAAAGGTTATGTAATATGAAACTATCTCCAAACAAAACTGAAAGTAGAAAGAAACTTTATGCTGAAAAGGATGCTATGAGCTGCACTATATGCCACTGAAACAATGCTCACAAATATGCTACACCATGGTATACCACAGAACTATCACTGAAGGTTTATAAGTAGTACGGTCCAATATAAGCACAATAGTTAGGAAGTCAGTATGGTGACGCAGATGCACCCTGAAATTCCCCAATCTATGTATATAATATTCCGTATCTTATACTGTATCACTGATAACCATGTGTCACAATAGAAGGAAATGAGTCCAGTACATGTTTATGCTTATGCTTATGCCATTATGTTGAATGAATGAAAATCCTGAAATCAATGAAGAGTTTAGTAAGAAACAATGATGAATTCTAAGTCTCCACTATGCAGAATCCTGCTAAAAGGATTCTGACTCCTAATCTCTAAAGCGATGGTTGGTTAAAGTTGCTTATTTACTTAAAGATCATTAGATGGGGTGATTGTATACACATATTAAATATGTTGCAAGAATAGAGTTCTTATCACTTAGTTTGATTAAGCCACCCTAACAAAATGATCTTCATTAGGAGGCACCATTCGATGATGATTTTGTATCTCAAGCTAAGTATTAAGTCACTAAACTCATAATCATACTTCGTGTCTTAAGAAAGGTGGATCCCATTACTTAGTTTATTTGAGCCATACCTATTGAAGCGATCTTCGCTTGGAGGCATTGCCCGATGGCAACTTGTCTTTCAATTAAATTAAGGAATGGGTACCCATTTAATACACTCTTAGAATCGATTGATTTACTCTAAGCGAGATTATATCCGCCTAAGCCTGCAGGATAGCAACAAAGATAAATCTCACTTAGAGTGACTTAACCAATCCCGAATATTACTGGGGACTAGTAATATGGGTATACTATACTACACCACCAATGATCAGGGTCAATCAAGTCTAATTAATAGAATAAGGATTTATCAAAACTACAAGTCTAGAACTAATAGGCAAGTCCTATACAAGGTTTCACAAATCAAATGTGATCAAAGATCACTTAATATGGATTCTACCACAAGGAGAAGTATATTTTCTAATGCCTTAATGGATTACTACCATAAGGAGAATAGATCAATTTCTAAGGTGATGGGATCTTCTATACTTCTACCTCAAGGAGTCATACAAGGCTTCCTACCTCATGATATATGAATTGAAGTCTTTTAAATAATTCAAAACAATCTTATGAAGAGATACTCAAGATCTCCCTTCTAGATATTGATATTAAGCTCTTAGGTTCTATTTTTTGATTAGATTTAGGATGATTAAATTAGATGATTAAGTCATCTGTTCACACTTAAACTAAGATTATGGGATCTAAATCAAACATATTATTAAGGATTTGATCATTTATTCAATCAATATAGCATTAATAATCTTTTTATGCAAATTTATTACTTAAGAGAAAATCAGGGATCTTAAGGTTTGATTCAGATGGTGAAATCCCCAAGGATTGTTATTAACCTTAATTTGTCTAATTCAAATATTTAGAATAAATCATAAATCAAATGCATTATTGGAAAATGTTCAATTCATAGTTTTGAAATCAAATCAATTAAGTTAGGGTTCTTAAGGATTAGATTCTACTTAAGTAGATTAGGGTTTGATTCCTTCTCATGCTTTTAGTAAAATCAAGGATGTATTTAAAGATTAATATCAAATCAGTGGATTAATTATGTATTATTGGTGGCAATCTCAAACCTAGATCAAGTCTTAAAAGCTTGATCCGAATCTTAAAATTTCTTAAGTTAATTAAGATATTTAAGATTCTAAATCTTTGGATTTATTCAAGTATACTTAATAAGCTTATCTAAATGAATTTACTACACTTAACTTACTGTTATAAGTCAGATTAACAATCAAAGTTTATAAAATAGAGGGTACTTAGTGCTAATCAAATCCTAATTCCAATAAAAAAGGATTAGCACATAAGTATAAATCCAACCATTCAATTTACATGATATTTAGCTTGCAAGTTCTAGTTAATCATACAAGTAATCAGAGCCTAAGTTTGCTAAGATCCAATGAGTATAAACCCTAAAATTCACTAATCATGTTTTAACAAAATTAGGGTATGATTAAGATTACAGAGCTCAGAAAAATAATCTACTTAGCACATGCATTTTAGTCATCACAAGTAAACTAATGGCACCCTAAACATGCAATTTGGATAAGTAAAATTGCTAATTTATCATAATCAAAATCCGCTATAATTAGGCAATAATTGAAGATCTAACTATTAGATACATGATTTTATTTGATATTTAGATTCCTGAGATTTTTCTGATCATTTTCATATATGATATTATAGGGTTTGGACCAGTGGATTAAAAGTTATTCAAATAATACATTCTGTATTTTTATTTAATCAAAATCCTATGATTTGATTATTGGAATTATTTTCCTTAAGAAAAATAATTCCAATAATTCGATATTAATTAAAACGGCTCGGCCCGTAATCCAAACCGAGCGGGTTGTTCGCGGTCCGGGAGACCCGGCACTGTCGCACCGCGCGGGTCATGGGTCGACCCGGTCCGCACAGTGCCGTCGTCCCCGCTCCTTCGTCTCAATGGATAGGGCTGATTAGGGAAACTCTAATCGCTAAATTCTGACGCATCCAGACCATGGCTCGGCCAGGACTTGATCGCTACACGATCATCGTGGTCAAACGCATCGGATGGGACTCGAAGCCCCCTATGAGGCGGTCTGGATCAGCCAGACCTTACTCACCCGAAGGCTCCTTTATTTGAGCTACTGTGGGGAGATAATTCTCCCCACAAAGGCCATGCCAGACCCTAGGCTCAATCCCTACACTATCAGGGAGGTGAGGCAGATCGAAGCCCTCTGGTCTGAGGGTCTGGGATGGTCTGGATCGCCGGGTCCTTACTCGACAGAGGCGATCCTTTAGAAATTTAATTCGATCGATCGATTCCATCGATCGGGGCTAACCTAGATCTTAATCTCGATACCCTTGGGTTTGAGACGACAATACTGACTCAGGCGCATCAAAAGGAGCAAGGCCCGAGCCTCATTGGCTCGAAACCAGTAAGTGGGGTACCTAGATTTGTCGGGATGGCTTACAGATGATGCAGAGGAAATTGTTGGCTGGCTGAGCTTCCTTAGGCTTCTCTGAGAGTTCCTAAACTCCAAGAGACTCTCCTATCAGTAGTACGCAAGCTCGGGAGTGCCTGGAAGAAGCTTCAACAATCGGCAATGGCGGAGAAGGAAGCTCGACTCCAATTGATCAGCAAGGATCAAATGGAGGAGAGCTGAGGCTATTTATAGCCTCAGGGTAGTGCAGTGAAGCTTCCAGAGCCTTCAATTGGGCTGGGGAGGGCCGGATGGTTCAGGCCATGGCCGAGCTCTATAATTCCCAATTCGAGCTCCGCCAGGCCACGTGGCCCGATTGGGGTCCCTCAGCCATTATGGGAAACTTAGCAACAGCCTGCTGAGCTGGAGGCGCGAGTGGGGGACAAGAGGGCAGCTGGCAGTACGGGAAATTCTCCCTTACGGATATGCGGATGGGTGGGGATGAATATCCACAGTTTCTTGTGCCTTGGATGTCGTCTGATCTATCGATCAGATGACGCTACGGCTGGGATCGCCCGGATCCTAACGGCCGATCGCGGGGATGATCCTGGCCGTAGGATCCACGGGGTGGATCCAACGATGGATCTGTGGTTTCGCAAAATCTGATCCTAGCCGTAGGATCAATAAGGCGCAACGACCAGATGTGCGGGATCCCGCTGTCGCGTGACCCGGGCGCCGCAGCAGATCGCCCGCGGTCCGCACAGTGGATCCCGGCCGTTATTTTAGTTTTCATGATATTATTGTAAATATGGATTCTCTCATATAGCATAGAACATGGGCATGAGCATCAGCATGAGTTTGAGTAATCTTTTTTGGTAGTGACATATGAATATCAGTGACATAGTATGGGTTACGAAATGTGATATACACAGACTAGGGAATTTTAGGGTGCATCTGCGTCACCACACTGACTTCCTAACTAGTGTATTTACATTGGGTCATACTATTCATATGCCTTTAGTGATAGCTCTGGGATATACCGTGGTGTAGCATATTTGTGTGCATCATTTTAGTGACATATAGTGCAGCATATAACATCTCTTTCATCATGGTATTTATTTTACTTTCAGTTTTTGTTTGGTGATAACTTCATTTTAACTGACATTTACTGCTCTATTTACTTATCATTTACAGTTTTCTTTACTATGCGCTCTTCCTCAGTTCTTTTACAGTTTTGCTCTACTTTTCTGTTGGTTATGTTTAGTTTAGTTTTGTATAGTTAGTTGCGATGTATTAGACTTCTTGTCTAACACGGGGTACTTTTGGGATCCGGAAATTTGCTAGATCCTGAGCAGTTTGTGGAGATATGTCAGGAGGATGTACCGGAGACCCAGGGGGAGCATGTGGAGTTGTAGTGGATCGAGCACCTACTTTTACTTATTAGCTCATTTCATCATTATAAATAGACTCCTTATGTTTTCTGCATTTTAAATCTGTTTGTAATAAATTCTGGATGTAGTTTACTTTTCTTTTCTGAGACGAATGGCTATTACTGCTTGTGATGAATGTATTCTGGATGATTTGCTTTTAGCTTCCGCACTCTGTTATACTACTATACTTAGTATTGTGATGTAATCAGCATACTGGAAATGCTGATATATATATATTGATAACGTATATCGGGTTCTTATTTACCTCCTTGGACCTTGTATACATACTAGCCTAATATCTAAGATAAGTATTTCACTCTTGTCTTAGGTATTGGATCTCGATCCTACTATTATGATTCGAGTCAGCAGCCTTCAGCATGGCTCAGTTCTTACTAGCCTATTCGGGGAGATGGGTCTTCTGCTTGTATACCCGGCCTTCCAGAGTAGCGCACCGCTCCGCCGCAGGATGTACCCACATCTCTTGTCTTTTGCGCGCAGCGACGGGGCGGGGCGCTACACCGCGCCCCGCCGTCAGGTCCTTAGACGGCACCGTCTGATCAGACGGTGCCCAGCTGCCGTTGGATCTGATTGATTCAACGGCTGGGAATTGGTCGTCTTTGACGACACCGCCGAAGGCTTCCGCGTGTCGTTGCGCCACTGGGAGCCGCCAACCGCCATCTGCGAGGCCTCGGCCGCTCCATCCACACCCCCATAACACACACCTGAACCCTCGGGGTCGAAATCTGCTCGAGGACGCACCGGCTGGACCCATATCGATGGAACTGAACCTCCTGAACTCGTGACCGTTGAACTTCACGTACGCCTCACTCTCCATCTGCCTAATTGACCCCTAATCGCCCACTTTGATGAATGATTGCATAGCATAGATTAGACTTTGACCGGGTTCAATCATGGTGGATCGAACCGGATCGCCGTGAGACGGACTCAACCCTATCGTAGGCCCCTCGCCACCGAGTGCTAACCATTAGGGTTGGGTTTTGCTCCCAACCTCGGGTTCGTCCACTGCCGGTCCAAGTGCCGGTCCAAGTGCCGGAAGGTAGGCCTCGTCGAGGCCTACTAGCGGCCGTGCGGGTCTGGGGTTGTTGTCGTCGTCGGCAAGGGGCCCGAAATCGTAGCCCTAACTCCCCGGTGCTTCGGGGGAAGCCGAAGCGACCTCGGGTCGGGTCGGGCTGGACCCGACCCGTGCGATGTCCGAGTCACGGGACGCGTGTCGCCCGCTAAAGCGGTCCGCTGGCAGCGTGGGGCCCGCGTGCTCTGTCGCAGCTCGCTTGGTCGCGCCACGCGGCTCAGTGGGTCCCGCCTTTCCTGCACAACCAGTGGCAGGCTGCCACGTGTACTTGGCGGGTCTTGTGCCATGATTACCTACAGAATTAATTTAAATAAAATATATTATATATATAATTATCATATATATATATATATAGTTATATATATGTATATATTAAAAAAGATAATTTATTTAATTAGATTAATGATTAAGAGTTAATTAGGTTGGCTAATTAGTTAGGATTAATTCCTAACAGTAGATTAGTATATTAAATTAATAATAATTAAATAATAGTAAGTATAATTAAATATATTTATATAAATAGAAATTAACTATATATATATATAACATGAAAACTTTATGATATAATCAAAATAATTAAAATAATTGAATAATAAATTAATTATTAATTAATTGTTAATTTACATTAAGTAATTACAGATTAATTAATTAATTATTAAATATAGAAAAATATAAATTAAACTTTATGAATAAATAGTAAATTAATACAAATTGAATAAATGAATTATAAAATAATACAAATTATATTTTTGAACAGTAAAACTTAAAAGTTTAATAACTTTTTGTAGGATGATCCAAATATAGCCAATATAGGTCTCAGAGTACTTAGAAGAATAAAATGAATCAAATGACATAATGCAGAATTTAGTTTCGGGGTACTCATAATGAAGTAGCATTTTATGACCTATTTAAGACCCCATAACTTTTGACCTAGTTGATCAAATATAGTCAATATGGGTCTTAAAATACTCAGGAGAGCAGCCCCATCTCTGTAGTAGTATTAGTTTTCTCATTTAGACATCAGGACAAAAAGTCAACCCTAGATCTCACAGTTGACTTTAGTAAAAAATGCTCATATAATTCAAATGACCATAACTTGCTCAAATCAACTCCAAATTTAAAAATTCAAGATGCTAACTAGTTTAGAATTTCAATGTCATCAGTAAACTAAAATAAAAATATTTATGATCCGGACTCTAGAAATTTAAAAAATGACCAAAATATCCCCCAACCTTAGTTAAGTTATAACATGACCATTTGAGGTCCAAATTGGGTTTACCCTCTATCAACATACTCGGTATACTATAGGAAAGTTATAAAAATTGAGTTTGCTGAAATTGGACTTCAAATAGAAAAGTTTGGTTTTTGTCACCCGTTGACTGACAAATTACCAAATTGCCACTCAAAATCAAAAACATTCATAACTTAGTTATTTAAACTCAGAATGCAATGTTCTTGGACTCTATGGAATTCTTGAACACTCACCAAAAATAAATTGTATAAAAATTTAGGTTTAAGTGGTGTGAAAATTATTGAAATACCCTTAGGTCAAAAATATTAAATTAGACCTATAGGATTCGTTTCTTGTCCAAATTGGACGTACTTACTGTTTATCTTCAAGTTAGATAGTAAGGAATCATTTAGAACTAAGAAACTTTAATTTGGACCCTTAAATCAAACCCTTGAGTAGGGGCAAAATTGGCCATTTTGCCCAATATTTAGGTTATACACCCTTAACCTTTAATTAGTCTTTTAAAATGTTAAAACCAACATTAGAATTATATTAGAATCATTTAAGTGAGTAAAATCAGCATTAAGGTTAATTTGTCAAATACTTGAAAATCCTTCTAAGTCTCTTCTTAGGATTATTACACCTCACTTAAGGATCATTTCTAAGATTAGGACTAGATCATAATTAGAGTTCATTCATTGGGTAAATGAGTTACTCAATGAGTGAAATCTTAGTTTTATTAGTTTCTAGAATCTTACAACTTATTTTAATTATTTTGTTTTTTAATTATAGATTTAAGGTAGGAGATTCAATCTATTAAGTTTGACTACTTAATAGGATTCACCTTAACTAGTAGTTCACTTTTAGAATGAAACCTAGATTTTAGGTCTTATCCCTTCTTAGATTATATGATTAAACCCAATCTCAGGTATTCAATCTATAATCTATAGTTTAGTAGTTTTGATTAGAGCTTAGTATAAAACGTCTAAAATCATTAATCAGGTCGTGATGATTTATTATTTAACTATTATAGTCGACTTTGATTCAGCATATTAGGACCTAGCTAGTCCTGACACTCGACAGTAGGAAAATGGAGATCCTGAACTTGTGTAACTTGAAATAGTTAGAATGGATAATTAGAAAACAAATGATATCACCATATTAGTAGAGTTCATTGCTTACTTTTGATATCTTGTTACCACACGTTCCTTGTATATTTGAGCCATTTCCTTGGACACGTCATATAAGAAAATTTTGTGCATGAAATAAAAATTTATAATATCAGGAAAATATTTGCATTTGGGTTCAGTTTACGGTGATTTATGGTGCATATTTACTCTAATGGACAGGGGTAAGGTGAGATCAGGATGCTTACGTCACTCATTAAGGAGAGTGTGTTAAGCTTGGGACCCGTATAGTCTTGCAGACATGCTTGACTCCTCAACTATTTCTGAAATAGTCCACGAAAACAAAAGTAAAATAACTAAAAGATGTTTGCATAGTGTATTCTGCCTCTTCAGTAGTACGATATTTTTGTGGTATGAGGATGAAAAGATATATATATATATATATATATGTTGGGAATTTCACCAGCCTGATAGCCAATTTTTTCTGATATGGCAGTTAGTACACAGAGATTTGTATACAGTATTGATACTTGGCTTACTTTTCAGTATTTTTATTCAGTTAGTTATTCCTTTATTCAGCTTATATATATTAGGATGCTAGAATTTTACTGCTATTATATGTATCATTGCTAAGTTAAGTTATTTAATTTGTATATTTCTTTTTGATCACCAGCATGTTCAAGATGTAGTATTTTCTTTCAACACTTATTTAGTTACTTATATATGGCCTGCCTTGTCTAGCTTATATTTGAGGCATATCTTAGCCTTCTTTTTGCTTAAAGTTATAAATGTTGTTTATAGCTTTTCTCTTTCTTATGGTATTGCTAGTTGCTCCCATTTTTGATGTAATTGATGCTTAGAAATGTAAAATGGTGATATTATAAAATACATAAAACTCATCATCTTAAAATGTACTTAGACAATTATCTAACACAAAATTTTTCTTTTTTTTTTGCTGGGGCCCTATATTGTGAAACCGACAATGGCAGATCCTCTTCAGTTAGACGATCAGAAGCTAGGTGTGGAGCCTTATCCAGAGGAGGAGCCTTTGGAAGAAGCAGTTATTTAACTTTATTTATGAGAGGATGATAGCATTTTATTTTCATTACTTAAACGTTAAATTGATGTAATAATATAGGTATTATTGATCGTGTATTTGGATTTCTATGCTTATATTATGAGTTATATTTTCTGCTATTCATACTGTGATGCTTGGATGTTTCTCATTTTAAATTCACTTCCGCACTCTGTATATTTTTAGGTGATAGTGACTGATATTTGATTGTGTGCTCACTCCTTCCCTTATTAGGTGGATTGTGGATTTTATCATAATCCAATGATAAATAAAGGGTTAGCCAGAGTGACACGCCACTCCTTAGCTTAATCCTGCAAATTGAGGGGTGGGGAGCCACACGCGGTTCGAACTTTAATCGATCCGGTCGGTTCGGTTCATGGAGGTTAACACAACTCCTTCTTCCTCGCACGCCTATTCTACGCATGGTTTATTTCAGGGCATCAAAGTTCATGCAAATTCTAATACATGAGAAGGTGATCGACTACAGGATATGAAGCTACTGCTAAGGTGTGGCGGCCCGCCCTCAAATCACCTGAATTAGGAGGTGGTTGTCACTTAGCAAACCCTCACTTAACATTCAGATTAAGGAATGGACCTTCTAATCAAATGCCAAGGGAGGATATGCCTTAATAAGCAAAGAGTAGCAACAGAAACAATCACATAAATGAGTATACTATAATTTATCAGAGTGCGGAAGAAAAACAAGAGTAACATCCATACAATCCAGATAAAAACTGTACAACTCAAAATATATAAGCATGAAAAGTAAAGCAATTAGATCCTGTATTATTACAAAATGATGTCAGAGTTTATGCAGTAAGAAGAGTAAAGTCTCTCATAACCTCATAATATCAGACAGTAACTAATGATCTTCTCCTGTATGCTCCTCCTCCTGTACCGGATCTCCAGAAGGTCCCACAACCTCGAACATCTCAGAATCTATTATTGTCGGTTTCACAATGGTAGGGCCCCAGCCAACAAAAGAAAAATCTAGTTAGATAAAATGTCTAAGTACATTTTAGGCTGCAAATTGTTAATTTTTAATGATATCACAATACTAAGCAACATAGGAGCAGTAAGCATTAAGGAAAGGTAACAAAGTTATAATTAACTAACATAATTATAACTTAACAAAATGTGAGGTAAGCACATACCTCAATTCAAGCTACAGAAAAGGTTAAGTAATACATAAAGAATCTACTAAACACAAGTGAAACTTCTAAGTATAGATCAATATAAAACATGCTGCTTTTATAATTAATTTGAAAGTACAAAGTTGAAAGTAAAGATCTAGCATCCTAACATGGCAAAAGTAAAAGTGACTGCTGAAAGGTAAAAAGGAATATTCCAAAGCTGTGAGTACAAAGGAACTGCAGAAAATAAAAATACAGCAGAAGGCGTACCAAACCTTAAGATAAGTAAGAACTGCAGAAAATGAAAATATAGCAGAAGTGAACTGAACTGTAAGGTAAAAGCGAGCCAAAACTGTAGAGTAAATAAAAGACAACTGTAAAGTGACTATAATACAAATAAAGTAAACTAAAAGTAACTGCTAGAAATGAGATATTCCTACTTAGTCCTGCCACTAGTAAAGTCCATCTACTCATCTGGAAAAGTAATCCCATATTCTATCTGAAAAGTACTGTTAAACATCTGGAAAAGTAGTCCCAGATTAAAGTTAATTCCATCAAAAAGTACTACGAACTATCTGGAAAAGTAGTCCCAGATACACTAGGAAAGTAGTCCTAGTTAGAAATAGCCAGTATCTGAAAAAGTAGTCCCATATATACTAGAAAAGTAGTCCTAATCAGAAACAGTAGGCACTAGGAAAGTAGTCCTAGCCCCAAAAGCTATTCTACAGGCACTAGGAAAGTAGTCCTAGCCCAAAACCATTCTCAAATAAAGTCATACTACATGGTAGACTAAAAAGACATATCTCCTCAAGTTTGATAAAACTATTTTCCACCAAATATCCTTCTAAAAATATGAAATGCCATATGAATATAATCAAAACCAACATAAAAATAATCATTCAATATTCTATGTTTAATGCAATATATATAATGTAAAGAAGTCTAAAAACAAAGGAAAGCATAGCATTTAATTTTTTAATAAATATAGAATAGCACTAAACAACATTTGTGATATCACTTTATTTTCTATTTAAGACGTTCTAACTAATCTGAACTTATACAAGCTTAGGATCTCCAATATCCAGCTATCGAGTATAAATCCAGAATATCGAACCTACAAGTCTAAAGAATGTTAGAACTAATAAAGTTCTAACACTTATAAATCACATGTCGCTTAATTAAGTTAAAAGAATAAATCAAACGTCCTAAGTTATTATTTTATAAATCCCAAACCAATCTTAATTAGTATGAATCAAAATTGGGGGATTAAGAATGTTAAAATCCAAGTATTGGATTTTAACTTCTTAATCCAATAAGTTCTAATCCTAATGATATAAAGTTAAACCCAAATCTCACGAACTATTATTAAGACTATCTTATTAAGCAAATCAAGCTTAATAAGATTGATCTCTAATCTTAAATCTAAAGTTTAAATATAAAATAATCATTAATAAATGATAAAATCTAGAAAACTATAAAACCAAGGCTTCATCTATTAAGTACCCAACTACTTAATAGATGAATTCTAACCTAATTTCTAAGTTAGATTATAAGGAATTAAGATCCTAAAATTTGAAGGAAAATCTTAAGATAATAATTAAACTTTAGATTTGATCTTTCTTAATAACTAGTATGATGAACTTAACTTAAAGGAGGCATAAGGTGAACTAAATTCACCTTATGAGACTTAATTTAAGACTTAGAGAATTTTAGGCCATTCTTAGGGTTTTTCTTAAAATGTCAATTTAATGAGTTTAAATGTTATAAAATGAATTCAAATCAGTTATATTACTATTTTTTTTAAGGGTTTAAGAATACATTTTAGGTTATAAGATGATTAAACATAATTTTGGGCAAAATGACTATTTTGCCCTTTACTTAAGGGTCTAAATTTCATTTTTATAATTTAGGGCTCAAATCTAAAAATTCTTAAATTGGAATGATTAATTACTGTCTAATATGAGTTTAGACAAAAAATTCATTTATTTTGGTTAAGGAATAAGCCTTATAAGGTCAAATTAAGGAATTTGATCTATAAGGAAAAATTTGTAATTTTACCTTAATCACACCTAAATTTTATGTTAGTTTACTATAGGTTATGCCCTAAGGTTTCCATAGAACCTGAAATTATTGAATTCTGATGTGTATTGGCTAAGTTATAGCCAATACAAATTATAGGGTTTAAAGGGTAACTAAAGAATCTTAATTAAGGGTAAAAATCTTAACTTTGTCATTTGGTGTCCAAATTAAATAATTTTAGTAGCTGTATGTCACAATTAATCCACTGATTCTAATGATTAGTGGTAGGCTCAATTTGGACTCCATTTGGCTAAGTTATGGCCTAATTAAGGTTTAGGGTGATTAGTGAGTGATTAGTGAAATTAATAACCAAATCACTAATCCAACCACACCATTAGGTTCTAATGTACTCTAGGAGTTTTATAAAACTTGAATTATTTAATTTGGATCATTACATTTGCTAATCTTCACTAATCAATATTTTGAGTAATTAAGGTTGATTAGTGAAATTTATTACTAAATAGAAAACTTAACTTCACCACTGAGTTCTATATTGCACTAATAGATATTAGCAACTTGAAATTCTATATTTAGATAATTAAGAGGTTAATTTTCACTAATCAATTTTAAAGTAATTAAGCAAAATTAAGAAATATAATTACAGAAACTAAAATTTTATTGCAAATTAGCATTCTACACATTCTCCTGATAAAAATGATATATTGGATCATTATGAATTTATCAAATTTTAAGATTAAGGGAGTTAATTAATTTAAATGATAATTAATGCAATTATTTCTCAAACAAAAAAACTAATTATATAATATTAATCATTGCATTTTGCTGATCAAAATGGTATATTGGATCACTATGTTTGGATATGTAATTACAAATTTATGAGTATTTGAATAATTGAAATGGATTGAAATAAGCAAAATTTTAAAAAAGAAAAATATAAAATTTTTCTGAAATAATTTTGCAGTCCACAAGAAATTAAAATAATACTGAAACTTTAGGATCAAATTTCTCCCTGCACAGATCTCCTCACGAGGTGTGCCATATATCAATGGAAAGCTATCATCGAGACTTTTCTATTGATACCAAATACACCTAGTTTTGCAAATTATCTAATAAATTTCAAGCCTTAATTCGAACTTAAGAAAAATAATGGATACCTTTAGGGTTCGATTTGGAGCTTGGAGGAAGAAGATGAAGATGCTACTCTGCTCTAGGATAGATTCAAATGATGTCCATGAAGTTTTGGATCCAAAAGAGATTAAAATCAGGGATATTTAGGGGCTTAAATGGTGATTTTTCCACCTCAAGCGGCTATTGCTGCGCATCAAGCTCAGGAGAAGAAGGATATTATTATTTTTTAAATAATTAATAATTAATTATTAAATACATTTTAATTATTCAAAATTAAATTAATAAATAATCTCTGAAAATCTCAAAAATTCACCCCTAGCTAATTTGGGGGTGAGGAACGCAACGGTGAAGTCAGATTTTGATTTCGACGAGAATTTTTTTCGTATTTTTCTAATTATTTAAATATATTAAAATATTCGAGAAAATTCGACGACTTCCAAAATTTTCCAAAATTTCACCCTTAGCTAATTTAAGGGTGAGGAATGTAACAATGCGATTGGATTTTTGATCCGACAAGTATTTATTTAATTTATTTTTTTCAGGATAATTAAATAATATTAAAATATTAGACGAAAGTTTAATGACTTCCAAATGCATTCAAAACTTCACCCCTAGCTAATTTGGAGGTGGTGAACGTAATGGCGAAGTCAGATTTTGAATCTGAGGTCAAAATAAAATGTTAATTTCTAGGGTTTTGGATTTTCCAGAAATCAAGTTTTGATCCAATAGATTTTTTATTTGATCCAGATCTTAAAAGTGAGTTCTAAATGATGTAATTAAGACACTATAACCATTTTTAGAACTTAAATTAGTCATAATTGACCTAAATAACAACCTGGGTTGTTACCTAAGGCCTTCAATTAGAACATTAAAATCTTTGACCAAAGTGGTCCTAAAATCAATTGATATGAAGCCCTAATTCATATCCTTACGGTAATATTGATAAAAACTATATAAAAGAAATTGCATCAACACAATTCAAACTCGACAGGGATCAATCGAGTTCGATAAAATGAATGTTTTATAAATGAATTTTCACTAGGATGCAGATTTAGCATTTGAAATAATATATTTTATTGCTGAAGAAGAACACCACATTAAATCGTAATAAAGGAATTTCTTTTTTATTAAGCAGATTAAATAGATCTTGAATCAAAGAGATCTTAAACGAACTGAAATCTGAAGTATGATAAGGAGAGATTGATGTACCTGCAACTTTGTTCCCGTTAGCTAGGTCCAGAGCTGCACGCAACGATTCCTTCTTTGCAAAAGGTTCAGCGCCTTCTAAGCTCCCATATTGGGTTTCAGGTGAAGGTTGAGCAAATATGCCGAGATATAGGGATAGTATGGGAGCTTATGGCGTCGGTTGGGACAGCTGGGAGCGAGGACTGTCCTCCTCTGGTGCCAGGCGATCGTGCCTGAGGAGGACGTACAGGGATTGCATCTTAATCGTCGGATCTTATCAGTGATCCGACGGTCCTTACTTGATCAGAAACGTTCACAGTCAGATTTTAAATAATAAAGGGCCAACGGTCCTAATTGCATGATCCCGTTGTTTCATGCGAAGCGCCTTACACGGGATCTCCACATTACTTAAATGCTGTTGGAATTATTTAAATGTATACTATATATTAATTTAAATATTTATATATTATTTAGTTTACTTAATTGCTTACTTAAATTCAAGGATTTAAATACACTCCGAAAAATCCTAAATTTTTGACCTTACCTATTTGAGGGGTAAGGAACTCAAAAATGCAATCAAGTTTTCGATCAGAGATTAATTTAATTATTCTAATTTTCTGAGTATTAAAATAATAATAAAATAATCTAGGAAAATTCGATAACTTCCAAATACTTCTAAAATATCACCCTTAACTAATTTAGGGTGATGAGTCCAATGGTGGACTCTATTTTCAATTTTGAGATTTAAATAAATTAGGCATTCTCAAAATTTTCAAAAAACTTAGAAATACTGAAAATTGTCAAACGATCTCCAAATCGTATAAAACTTAAAATGGAGACTCTTAACAATAATATAAGAGCAATATAAAAGAAATTAAGTTGATTAAGTAACTAATTAATGGGTAATAATGCTATGGCTGTTACAGACTCCCCTCCTTAAAAAGAGTGTCTCCCACGACACATAATAAATAAAAACAAGAAATTGAAAATATGTGAAGGAAGTCTAAAAAAACAATAACAAAAATGAAAGAGCTAAAACTACATGATTAAGAGAAGAATTATGGGAACTTATTTCGCATATCCTATTCTTTTTCCTACATGGCTTCTCCAGTTGGATGATTTTTCTAGTGGGCTTTGATCATAGGAATGCTGCGATTTCTTAATTGCTTAAGATCTCTTCCTAGAATTGTGATGGCTTTAATGATGAAAGTCAGAATAGGTTGCAGCTCTATTGTTAGAATCTGAACTTGCTGACTAGAATTTAGCAAATACCTTCTTAATGATGAGATGTGAAACACATTGTGCACGATTGAGAAGTCATTAAGCAACTCCAATCCATATGCTGTAGCGTCCCACCCCGTCCTCGCGCGCACAAAAAGGTTTACAAGTAGTAAAATCAGCGGTGGAGTAGTGCGCTACTCGGGGACGAGAACAAGCAAAACTTATCTTCCTGAATAGGCTAAAAGACTGAGCCATACTGAAGGCTGCTGACTCGAACCTATGGGGCTCCCGTACTGACAATAAGGAAGTACGGTGCTCCAACAGTGGCAAATCCCCAACTTAAGTAAAGTTAGGAGAACCCAACTTGCCTTAAGGCAATGACTTCTCACCAAGTGCTGTAACATTCATCAATATAAATATCAAAGTGGCGGAAGCAATATAACATAGAGTAACATCCACAAGCATACATAGTAGGAAAAGAAAATGCAATATAGTAACTCATCACAATGCAGAAAGTAAAGTACATCCAGAAAGTTTAATTATTACAAACTGAAATGAATAACTGGAAAAAAAAATGAAAGGCTCTCGTCCTCACTGGAATAATAAGGCAAAGCTAGCTAGACAGCAACTGGAAGGTCCTCCTCCTGAACTGGCTCCTCCTCAGCGACACTGCCCACGAACAAGTCTGAATCTGACATTTGTCGGTATCACAAATGCCAGGGCCCCAGCCAATAAATAAAAAGGTTACAGTTAGACAATTGTCTAAGTACATTTTAGGCTATTTAAAGTGAACTGAATATTAAAGGATATCACATTTAAATTTAACTATACATGCAGCAGTAAAGGGGTGCAATAAGCTATGAAAGAACTGGGATACTATAAACTATCTATTTATAGCATGCAACATGTATGTAAAGTAACATACAGACTCAAAATAAGCAAGGTAAGGTTAAGAGCAAAAATAATTGCAACTACTGAATAAACATGATCCTAACATGATTATGATCGAAGTAAGACATGCTGAGTATAAAAGAACATGAGTACAGAATATAAAAAATTCTAGCATCCTAAACATGCCATTTATACATATATCTAAGCCATAAAATATACATACAACATGCAGATTAATATGAAAAGAAAGGCCACTGAGACATGTGTCGAAAAACAAAGCAATATATGATAAGTGAAGCCACTGAGACATGTGGCAAAGTGAGCAAATACTGAAAATAAGGTCACTGAAGCATGTGGCAAAACAAACCAAAAATCAAAATAATACCATACAGGTAAAGTAGTAATATGACTAAGTTCTAGTACTGCCATACCAGCCAATAGGCCATACAGAGCCTCCAATATCAATCAATCAATCAATCCCTAGCCTAGCCATCCAAATATGCTAGGTCTGAGTCCAGTCTATACATACTACTACTGAAGAGGCAGACTAAACTAGGTCATATTCTACTAATTGTGACAAAATAATACTGAATGATATGTAAATTCAATACTAGCTTAGGATACATCATCCTAAGTTTTCCTATTATGCTCAAGGGCTAAAGCTCAAAATCCAAGGTATGCAAAGCAATCTAATCAAAGTAAGCAAGAGACTCAATCTAGACTTATTTGATATTTGTTGTTGTCTAATTTCCAAATCTAACTACTCTGAGAAAGTACAAGCTTAGGATCTCCGATATCCAGCTATCGAGTAGAATCTCATATTTACGTCCTTAAAGTCAAATATTAGAACTTAACAAGTTCTAATCAAAAATCATGTGACGACTATAGGGTTTAAATAAGCAAATCAATGACTTAATTTTATGAATTTTTACTCTCTTACCCAAATCTTGATCAAATAAATCAAGATTTAAGGATTTAGAACTTAAACCCTATGTTGAGTTCAAATTCTTAATCCAAGGTGATACTAAAATAGGATCTAGGTTTCTCACTTAATCCCAAGGATAGAGGATCCTATAAGTTAAAAGATTCAGGAACTACGATCTTAGTGAAAGGCTGTTCTTATTAATTATAAGATAAAATAATCAGTTAAGAACTTGAAAATCTAAGATCTATATTCAATCCTTAAGATAATTTCTTTATCTTATTGATTGAATCATCCTATACCCACATGGAAGGTTTCAAAAGATTAAACAATCAATTATTAAAGAATTTCAATTGGAGGTGGTTTGATTCAAATTGAAGATCTAAGTCTAGGATCTAAGATCTAAAGATTTGAAGTTAGATCACTTTAGACATTAATTGGATTTTAACTTAGGAGAATCCAATTGCATTTTCTTAGCAATTAGGTTTAACATCTAGCTATATTGGGCTTATTACTATAAGGATTAATAGTTCTAAACATTAGGTTAACCATTAACTCATAATAATCTCTTTAGATTACCTAAGATCTAAGAGTCTAAGTTTGATCACTTTTAGATCTTAAGCTGGATTCTTAACTTAAACTTTTCCAATTCCTTATCTTTTGATACTAAGCTCTTAAGTTATCTTATCTGAGTTTATTAATGATACAATTGACAATTCTTATTATTATATTTCAATTTTCAGGTCAAATGATCCTTAAATGGAATGCTTAAGAGTTAAGCATCTTATTTAAGGATTAAATGAAGATTTGATGATTTAAGGATCATATGAATAATATTATTGTTCTAAGATTTTAGAGAACATTTCCAATTTAATTTAAAGTATATTACTGAAATTTTCAATCCTTTAGGGACATTAATCCACATTTTGGTCAAAATGACCAAAATGCCCCTCTTAAGGCTAAATTTGGGATTTTATGGTTTACTTACCCAAATTGGTTCTAATCTATTTTAATATATTTCACATGACTTAGTAAAGTGGGAAACACCCAAAATTTAGGTTTTGAAGACCTAATTGACCTTAATTAGCACTAATCACTTAATTAAGCCACTTAGGGTGATTAGTGAAATTAAGGTAATTTAAGGCAATCCAACTCTACACTTAGATTCTAATTGACTTAATATAAGGTTAGGAACAACCCTCACTCAATTTAGAGGCTTAATTAGGGTTAAGTTCACTAATCCTTAATTAGGGTGATTAAGGAGTGATTAAGAAAATTAATTACCTAAAATGGATTTTAAGTGTCTGGAATTATTCCTTAGGTCATAAGGAGCAATCAGAGCCCTTAAACTTATAATTTGGATAATTAGGTGATTTTATGTGATTTATTTAAGAACAGAAAAGTTTCAATTAATATTTTTAAATCCAACCATTGGATCTAGAATTTTATTTTAGATTCAGATTCCTAGAATTTTTCTAATTCAATTGGTATATTGGATCATACCATTTGGATGTGTGGATCTAAAGTTATTCAATTAATTTATTCTGAATATTTATTTAAATTAAAACTATAGGTTTCAATTAATTTAAATCATAACTATTAAAAATACACTCCAATAAATATTAATTAACCGCGGCCCAAAATCAGAACCGCGCGGGTCAGCGGCCGGCCCGACCCAGACCCGCGACTTCATCTTCAACCTCTCGACAGGCCCCGAGCCCGTCGAATTTCAAAGCTGCAATTCTCGGAGCTCCGGCGACGGCAGGGGCTCAAATCGATCCCTACACGTTCCCTGAGGGAAGATGCATCGATTGGACCAAGAACCCCCATCTGGATCCCTCTGGATCGATGGGGTCTTACTCACCCGAGATGACCTTCTGTGAGACATCTCAGGTCACCTGTGAGGGCAAAATTCTCCTCATAGGGACCATGATTCGATGGGATTTTGATCCCTACACACTCAGGGGGACTAGACGCGTCGAACCCCCAACCTATCTTAACCCGAGACGCAGCCAATCGCTGGCTCCTTACTCGGACTCAGCCATTGGCTCGTTGGCTAGCTCAGTCGATTGATACGATCGACTCGAGCTAGCCTGGCCCCAGGCGACAATCATGGGAGTTTCCTAGGTGGCTAAGGCTGCTTAGACGGCATTCGGAGCTCATTCCAGAAGACAGCAATGATGGAAGCTTCAGAAATTTTTAATGGAGGAAGCTGTACCTGAAGTCGGGGACACAGGGCTTGCCGAGGGAAATTGATGGCGCTGAAGCTTCCTAGACAGTAGACGAAACTTTCCAGGGAGTCTGAACACCAGACTAGCCCTCTATCAGTGGTTCGCACTTCGGGAGACGCCGGAATTCGCCGAGGGAGACGGGGGCTTCAGAGGCTGCAATTGGAGGAATTGAGGGTTCACAGTGAGCAAAGGGACTCACTGTGATCTCCTGGAGGTTTTTATATGCCAAGGGGAGCTCTACGGGTGGTGTCCAAGGCTTAGCAATGGGGAGAAGGCTCGGGCCGAAGGAAATGGCTCGGGCCAATGGCTAGGGGAAATTGGGGAAGAAGGCAGCCGGCCAAACGGACGCACCGAGGGCAGGAGAGGAAATTCGGTGAATTTCTCGTACTGCCACGCGCCAGGGAGAGATCCCGCTGTCGGGGGGGGGGGGGGGACCAGGCGCAGACGGGCGAGTGGAGAAGATGATCCACAGTGCTTGGACCCGTCTCCGCCGTCTGATCCACAAAGCCATTGGTGATGGACAGCCTGATGCGCTTCCTGATTAACTAAACCGCGGAGAGGATCTCGAGCGTCCGATTTAATCTGTCGATCGGGCGGCTAGGATTTAATTACAGCGCATGGTATGAGGGTCGTTGGATTTAGCGCGCTGAGATGCGTGCTGATAAATCGAGTGGCCGAAACACGTGCGCCGCTGTCGGGATCCCACAGCGGATCTGCTGCGGTCCCGACAGCAAATCCCACAGAAATAAAAATTAAATAAAATTTAATTTTAATTAATTAAAACTATTTAAATTAATTTAATAAATCTAAAATTTCCCAAATTCAATTTAGAACCAAATGAGCACCAAAAATTCCCAAAAATTTAACCTTAGCTACTTGGGTATGAGGAATTCAAAAATAAAATCAGATTTCAATTTGGAGATCAAAATATTTAGGTATTTTTCAGGGCTTAAAAATAGCCAAAAATACAAATTTTCCAATTTAGCTCCGATTGATTTCAAACTTCTAGTTTAGGTTTAAATGACCCATTGAATCCAATGAATCAAAATCAAACCTTAGTTTAGCTTAATTAATCTAGTTTTAGCTAGGTAACAACCTAGGGTTTGTTACAGACTCCCCCACTTAAGAACGATGTCGTCCCCGACATCACCTAAGTGAAGAAATATCTGCGATAATACGAGTTTTAGATGCAATTGAAGAAAAGAAATGAATAGTACCTGAGTTTACAAAGAGTTGGGGATATTTATTGCGCATATCCACCTCTTTCTCCCAAGTAGATTCTTCCAATGATCGATTCTTCCACTGAATTTTGACCATGAATTGAACGATTCCTCAGCTGTTTTGATCACGAGCTAAAATTCGATAGGTTCTTCGGCATAAGAAAGATCAGGTTGAATTTCTACTGCTGGGAGTTGAACGAGATGAGAAGGGTCTCGAAGACATCTTCTCAATGAGGATACATGAAACATTGTGAACAGCTGCAAAACCATCAGGAAGGCTTAGTCGATAAGCAGATGACCCTACCTTGGCCAATATTTTGAAAGGTTACATAGCGGGGACTGAGTTTCCCAGCTACACCAAATCTGAAAACACCCTTCATTGGGCTGACCTTCAGATAAGCAGAATCTCCCACATTGAATTCTAAGAGACGGTGGTGAGAGTCATGATACTTACTCTGATGATCTTGAGCTGAACAAATTCTCTACTGAATTAACTTGATCTTGCTGCTGGTTTCTTCTACCAATTCTGAACCAAATAGTTGAACACTTCCTATTTCAGACCAGCTAGTGGAGTACTACATTTTCTACCATACAAAGCTTCATAAGGAGCCATCTTAATACTGGCTTGAAAACTGTTGTTATAGGCGAACTCCACTAACGGGATGTGATCTTCCCAGGAACCAGCAAAATCAAGGATACAGAGTCTAAGCAAGTCTTCCAGAACTTGATTTACTCTCTCAGTCTGACCATCCGTCTAAGGATGAAAAGCTGTACTCATGGCTAGAGTCGTTCCCAGATCTTGATGCACAGCCTGCCAAAACTTGGAAGTAAATCTGCTATCTCTATCAGATACAATTGACTTTGGAATTCCATGCAATCTGACAATCTCCTTGATGTAGAGCTTTGCCAACTTCTCTACTGAATCAGTTTGACGAATAGGAAGGAAATGTGATTTAGTTAATCGATCAACAATAACCCAGATTGCATCGGCACCAATTTGGCACGAGGCAATCCCATGACGAAGTCCATTGATATATCGAACCATTTCCATTCAGGAATATCTAGCGGATGCAGAAGACCACCAGGTCTTTGGTGTTCGGCCTTTACTAGATTACAGGCATGGCATTTGGCCACAAAGTCAGCTACATCTTTCTTCATACCTGGCCACCAAAATGATTGCTTCAAATCTTGATACATTAGTACCGCCTGGGTGAATATGATACCCAGAATTATGGCCTTCGACTAAAACCTCTTGATGCATAGATTTAGGTATCCACAATCGATTGCCCTGATAAACTACACCATTCTGCAACTGCAAATCCTGACGACGACCACCTTCGATATCTGCTTTAAATTTCAGATACTCATCATCTTTGGTTTGCGAGATGGAGACATCTCGGTGGAAAGTGGGTTCCACATTAATATTTGCTAATAGCGAACTCAGCATATCGCCATTAACTGGAGTAATCTCGAGCTTACGAAATTCAGGTTCTAAGAAACTGGAGGCAATCATAGAGGTTAGAGTAGCACGACGACTAAGAGCATCGGCCACAACATTCGCTTTTCGGGATGATACTGGATACTGAGATCATAATCACTGATAAGTTCCAACCATCTTCTTTGACGGAATTCAACTCTCGCTAGGTGAAGATGTACTTCAAACTTTGATGGTCAGTGAAAATTAAACATTGTACTCCATACAAATAGTGACGCCATATTTTCAAGGCGAATATTACGGCTACAAGTTCAAGGTCATGAACTGGATAGTTTTTCTGTGGGGTTTTAGTTGACGAGAGGCGTAAGCAATTACCTTACCCTCTTGCATCAAAACACAACCTAGACCGATTCCAGAAGCATCGGTATATACCTGATAATTCAAACCTTCTTTTGGTAGAACAAGAACTAGGAGCGTGTAGATAGAGCATCCTTAAGGGTTTGAAATGCTTTCTCGCATTCTGGGTTCCAAATGAATGGGACAGCCTTTTGGGTTAGTTTAGTCAACAGCGAAGCGATCTGGGAAAAGCCCTTAACGAACTTCCTGTAGTATCCTGCTAATCCAGGAAACTTCTAATATCGGTGACAGACTTAGGTTGAGCCAATCCTGAATAGCTTTACTTTGCTCTGGTCTACTCGAATTCCCTGAGCATCGACTACGTGCCCCAAAAATGCAATGGAGTTAAGCCAGAACTCGCACTTGGAGAACTTGGCATAAAGTTGATGCTCACACAAGGTTTCCAACACTAACCTCAGATGTTCTTCATGGTCTTTTAGAGTTTTGGAGTAAATGAGGATATCGTCAATAAAGATGATTACGAATTTGTCCAGATATGGTTTCAGCACTCGCTGCATTAAATCCATAAAGATTGACGGTGCATTGGTGAGTCCGAACGACATTACCAAAAACTCAAAGTGTCCATAACGAGTACGAACGCGTCTTCCCTACGTCGTCTTCTTTTACTCGCAACTGATGGTATCCAGACCTTAGATCGATTTTAGAAAATATCACGGCTCGGATAATTGATCGAATAGATCGTCAATTCTAGGCAGTGGATATTTGTTCTTTACGGTGACCTTGTTTAGTTCGCGATAGTCTATACACATACGCATAGATCCATCCTTCTTCTTCACAAATAAAACTGCGCTCCCCAAGGAGACATGCTTGGCCTAATAAAACCTTTATTAGGAGCTCTTGCAACTGCTCATTGAGTTTTGAAGCTCTTTAGGTGCCATTCTATAAGGTGCTTTGGATATTGGCTATGTACCAGGAATCAATTCAATGGAGAATTCCACTTCTCTGGAAGGAGGTACACCAGGCAAATCTTCTGGGAATACATCGGCAATTCTTTGACTACCTTACAATCAGCAAGGAGATATTTTCTTTTGTTTGCCCATCATGGTGACTAAGTAGGCTACCACCTTTGACAATCAACTGTTCTGCTTTAATGGCATTTATTAAAGATAACTACATGCTAGTTTTCCTACAAATGTTTCAGGCTTACCCTGAGATGGAGAGTGACTCTCTTTTTATGGTAGTTAATCACATCATTATCACTAAGCCAATTCATCCCGAGGATGATGTAAAGTTTACTATCGGTAGAACGATTAGCTTAGCCTAAAATTCTTGATCGTTTATCGGGACTTTGATATTGCAAAATTTCTGAGCACTTAGTTGGATTCCTGATGGAAGTCCAACACTCAATCTTTGCGCTAGGTTGCATGTGTGGAGTTTAAGATTATTAGCAAATTGTTCTGAGATGAATGAGTGACTGGCACCCGTATCGAACAATACGTTACAAGGTTGGTTATTAAAATAAAGTGTGCCTAAATTACACAGTTTTGCATTAACAGCTTGAACAGATTTAACATACAGAAAGGCAATATGACAAGAGGTTTAAGAGTGTGTACCTGAAACCACGTTGTTATCTGCGGCTTCCATAGGAGTTAAAGCATACACTCGGGCAGGTCCAGCAGGACGATTGTTATTTTGCGTCGCTGGAAATTCTGAGAATTGGGTGCTGGTGGCTGGGTGTGAGCCACTTCAGGAGCAGGGGCTGGCATTATGGCTAGATTTGGTTCCCTCCGATTAGTGGAGTTGCCCGAAACACTGCTTCTTGTGATACGGCTTCATTTGAACTCCGTCTATTGTTTCTGTGTGGTCGCACTGATAAAATCGATGACCTGTGCGCCCACAATTAAAACATCTATGGCCAAAGTGATAACACTTGCCATACGGATGTGGTTTGGCGCAGTTCTGAATTTGTTCAGTTGTAGGTGCAGCTTCCAGCTGATATACTTTCGCGGGGTTAGACCCGTGCCTTTTGAAATTTCCTCGCTGGTTCAGATTGGTTTGCGCCTTTCACTTATGATCTTCTTCGGATTGGTGATGCTCAATCACCTTAGCGTTTCCACTAGTTTGAAGAAACTAGTTAGACAGAGTGGCACTATCTGATTCTTCAACAAACTTCTGAGTCCACAAAGGAAGCGATGACACTTCGCTGACTCAGAGTGGGTAACTTCTGGTGCAAAACGGATCAATCTACGGAACTCTCTCTCGTATTCCGCCACTGAGCGACTTCCTTGTGTCAACCTCATGATCGTATCTGTAATCATGTTTTGTGCGGACGGGGAATGAACTCAGTCTTGAAGGCTTCAACAAATGCATCCCAAGGAATGTCGTCTAATTCATAATCGACGAACTGGGTGTTCCTGACTCCTTCCCACCAATATTTGCTCGGTGTGAAACAGATGAGTGGTTAGACGGACGGCTTCAGAGTTTGGAATTTTCAGACCAATTAGATCCTTTTCTGGCCTTCAGCCAATCGGCCGTATCCATTGGGGACAAGTTCCCGCCAAAGGTTGGAGGCCTTAACCTCAGGAAATTATGGAGGAGATTATCTACTGTATGGTGTGAAGATGATGAAGCAGCTTGTGGAGCATGGATTGTTGGAGCAGCGACAGTTGCTGGGGTTACACGCTCATTCAATAATTTGCATGACTAGAGCCTGTTGAGCTTGGTTCTCTAAGAGTGTTGCCACCATAGCTCGCAGATGAGCCACCTCGTCGTTAGAACTACTGGAGGCCACAGTGTTCTTGATAGGAGTAACAGTGGGTGGTGATCCAGAATCCATTCTAGTTTTAATTAAGAAAAGAACAACTCAGAATTTACTCTAAGGAAGGAAATCAAAATTTCCATTAATTATAAAATTTTGAAATTACAATGTCAAACTGTAAATAAGTTTGCCTGAAATTAAAATAACATTTAATCTAACTATTATTTAGACTTTATCAATGTACTCAGCCCTAAAGGCTACACAAAAATCCTCAAAGGTGACTTCTCGCCGCTTCCTATTACGCTTCTTCTCGAGCTTTGCCATAGTCTCGTACCACCATACTCCGGCATAGTCCACCATCAGGTCAGTCACCATATCTACATAGAGTGACTCGGGACACTCTATGTGCTCCAAAAGGGACTCTACTCGGCTCAGCCATTCTTGCGCATACACTGGAAAGTTGAGCCTCGATATACAGTTTGTCGTAGAAGCTTTTCCAGGACCAAAATTCCTCTTGATGAAACTCCTTCGATTTGCAGTTGCTTTCTACCTCCATTTGAAGCTACTGTCCCAAGCACTCCTGAAGATACGCTGATAGTAGTCTATATCGGACTCCTCAGATCCCATCTGACTCTGGGAGCAGAATTTTACTATATTTGTGTTAGACCCTAATTTAATAAATTTATTAGGTTGGGAGTATTCTCCTCTTTCATTGTGAATAGAGTTACTGGCACTACTATGTTATGGATGTCACCTATATTGATGCGTGTATTTCAGAAGAACGATCATTAGGTAGAAAGGAATCATAGATCCCATTCTGACACCTTATGGTGTTCTCTGATACCAACTGTGGGGCCCCCGTACTGACAATAAGGAAGTACGGTGCTCCAACTGTGGCAAATCCCCAACTTAAGTAAAGTTAGGCGAACCCAACTTGCCTTAAGGCAAGGACTTGTCACCAAGTGCTGTAATTATCAATATAAATATCAAAGTGGCGAAGCAATATAACATAGAGTAACATCACAAGCATACATAGTAGGAAAAGAAAATGCAATATAGTAACTCATCACAATGCAGAAAGTAAAGTACATCCAGAAAGTTTAATTATTACAAACTAAAATGAATAACTGAAAAAAAAATGAAAGGCTCTCGTCCTCACTGGAATAACAAGGCAAAGCTAGCTAGATAGTAGCTGGAAGGTCCTCCTCCTGAACTGGCTCCTCCTCAGCGACACTGCCCACGAACAAGTCTGAATCTGACATTTGTCGGTATCACAAATGCCAGGGCCCCAGCCAACAAAATAAAAAGGTTACAGTTAGACAATTGTCTAAGTACATTTTAGGCTATTTAAAGTGAACTGAATATTAAAGGATATCACATTTAAATTTAACTATACATGCAGCAGTAAAGGGGTGCAATAAGCTATGAAAGAACTGGGATACTATAAACTATCTATTTATAGCATGCAACATGTATGTAAAGTAACATACAGACTCAAAATAAGCAAGGTAAGGCTAAGAGAAAAATAATTGCAACTACAATAAACATGATCCTAACATGATTATGATGAAGTAAAACATGCTGAGTATAAAAGAACACGAGTACAGAATATAATAAAATTCTAGCATCCTAAACATGCCATTTATACATATATCTAAGCCATAAAATATACATACAACATGCAGATTAATATGAAAGAAAGGCCACTGAGACATGTCGAAAAGCAAATCAATATATGATAAGTGAAGCCACTGAGACATGTGGCAAAGCGAGCAAATACTGAAAATAAGGTCACTGAAGCATGTGGCAAAACAAACCAGAAATCAAAACAATACATACATGTAAAGTAATAGTATGACTAAGTTCTAGTATTGCCATACCAGCCAATAGGCCATACAGGGCCTCCAATATCAATCAATCATCAATCCAGCCTAGCCATCCAAATATGCTAGGTCTGAGTCCAGTCTATACAATATACTACTGAAGAGGCAGACTAAACTAGGTCATATTCTACTAACTGTGACAAAACAAAATTGAATGATATGTAAATTCAATACTAGCTTAGGATACATCATCCTAAGTTTTCCTATTATGCACAAGGGCTAAAGCTCAAAATCCAAGGTATGCAAAGCAATCTAATCAAAGTAAGCAAGAGTCTCAATCTAGACTATGTGATATCTATTGTTGTCTAATTTCTAAATCTAACTACTCTAAGAAAGTACAAGCTTAGGATCTCTGATATCCAGCTATCGAGTAGAATCTCATATTTACGTCCTTAAAGTAAAATATTAGAACTAAACAAGTTCTAATCAAAAATCATGTGACGACTATAGGGTTTAAATAAGCAAATCAACGACCTAATTTTATGAATATTTTACTCTCTTACCCAAATCTTGATCAAATAAATCAAGATTTAAGGATTTAGAACTTAAACCCTATGTTGAGTTCAAATTCTTAATCCAAGGTGATACTAAAATAGGATCTAGGTTTCTCACTTAATCCCAAGGGTAAAAGATCCTATAAGTTGAAAGATTCAGGAACTACGATCTTAGTGAAAGTCTATTCTTATTAATTATAAGATAAAATAATCAGTTAAGAACTTGAGAATCTAAGATCTATATTCAATCCTTAAGATAATTTCATTATCTTAAGCTGGATTCTTAACTTAAACTTTTCCAATTCCTTATCTTTTGATACTAAGCTCTTTTAAGTTATCTTATCTGAGTTTATTAATGATACAATTGACAATTCTTATTATTATATTTCAATTTTCAGGTCAAATGATCCTTAAATGGAATGCTTAAGAGTTAAGCATCTTATTTAAGGATTAAATGAAGATTTGATGATTTAAGGATTATATGAATAATATTATTGTTCTAAGATTTCAGAAAACATTTCCAATTTAATTTAAAGTATATTACTGAAATTTTCAATCCTTGAGGGACATTAATCCACATTTTGGTCAAAATGACCAAAATGCCCCTCTTAAGGCTAAAATTGGAATTTTAGGGTTTACTTACCCAAATTGGTTCTAATCTATTTTAATATGTTTCACATGACTTAGTAAAGTGGGAAACACCCAAAATTTAGGTTTTGAAGACCTAATTGACCTTAATTAGCACTAATCACTTAATTAAGCCACTTATGGTGATTAGTGAAATTAAGGCAATTTAGGGCAATCCAACTCTACACTTAGATTCTAATTAACTTAATATAAGGTTAGGAACAACCCTCACTCAATTCAAAGGCTTAATTAGGGTTAAGTTCACTAATCCTTAATTAGGGTGATTAAGGAGTGATTAAGAAAATTAATTACCTAAAATGGATTTTAAGGGTCTAGAATTATTCCTTAGGTCATAAGGAGCAATCAAAGCCCTTAAACTCACAATTTGGATAATTAGGTGATTTTATGTGATTTATTTAAGAACAGAAAAGTTTCAGTTAATATTTTTAAATCCAACCATTGGATCTAGAATTTTATTTTAGATTCAGATTCCTAGAATTTTTCTAATTCAATTGGTATATTGGATTATACCATTTGGATGTGTGGATCTAAAGTTATTCAATTAATTTATTCTGAATATTTATTTAAATTAAAACTATAGGTTTCAATTAATTTAAATCATAACTATTAAAAATACAGTTCAATAAATATTAATTAACCACGGCCCAAAATCAGAACCGCGCGGGTCAGCGGCCGGCCCGACCCGGACCCGCGACTTCATCTTCAACCTCTCGACGGGCCCCGAGCCCGTCGAATTTCAAAGCTAAACTTCTCGGCGCTCCGGCGATGGCAGGGGCTCAAATTGATCCCTACACGTTCCCTGAGGGAAGACGCATCGATTGGACCAAGAACCCCCATCTGGATCCCTCTGGATCGATGGGGTCTTACTCACCCGAGACGTCCTTCTGTGAGGCATCTCAGGTCGCCTGTGAGTGCAAAATTCTCCTCACAGGGACCATGATTCGAAGAGATTTTGATCCCTACACACTCAGGGGGACTAAACGCATCGAACCCCCAACTTATCTTAACCCGAGACGCAACCAATCGCTGGGTCCTTATGTAACAACCCGAGTTGTTACCATAGTTGATTAGGACTAACTCAAAGTCTTAAACTCAATTATAAGTGCAAATTAGGTCAAGTGGAGGCAATCTTTGAGACCTAGTCCAAATCAGGAGTCAAACGGATCGAATCCCGACTTCTGGAAATCCAGAAATCCTAGAAATTGACCTATTTAAATTGACCTCCGATCAAAAAATGGGCACCGCCATTGCGTTCCTTAACCCCAAATTAGCTTGGGGGTGAAGTTTCCGTGTCAATCGGAAGTTGTCGAAATTTTGACGAATATTTTAATAATAAAATATCCCGGAAATCGAGGTATCAAATACTCGTCGGATCGAAAATCCGACTGCGCCATTGAATTCCTTGATCCCAAATAAGCTTGGGGTGAAGTTTCTGTGTAAATCGGAAGTCGTCGAAATTTCGACGAATATTTAATAATAAAAATATCCCGTAAATCGAGGTATCAAAATACTCGTTGGATCGAAAATCCGACAGCTCCATTGAATTCCTTGACCCCAATTTAGCTAAGAAAAATATGTTCAAAATTTCTGAAAATTTTTCAAAAAAAATAAATAAATAAATAAATAAATAAATAAATAATAATAATATTTTTACTGTAGCTAGCGGCATGCCGTTAAGTACTTAACGGACCCGTCACTGTAGCTGACGGCGCCATCTCAGCCATTGGATCGGCCCAGATCCAACGGCTGCGGAGTCGTCTTCCTCGACGACTCCGCCCGCGTGACACGCGGCGGCCCGTCGCGTCTTCTGGCCAATCCAGCCACATCCAGTCCTCGGCAAGGTCGTCGTCCAGTCTATAAGACCTCGGCCTACCCCTAGGCTCTGAGTTTCACCTATCGGAGCCCGGATCGAGCCGGAATCAAGCCCGGAAGTCAGCCCTATTTTTCCGCAGAAACCTTCACCGATCCGAACTTCAGGTACCTCGATCTCCCTCGTTTACCGTTCGATCATTACAAAAATTGTAAGATATGTAGATTAGGATGTCATATACACATCCACTGTTCCGATCGGGCTTAAACCAACCCGATCGGGTGCACCAGGTCCCCAAAAAGGACTGGGTTCGGTCCACCGAACCCCCCGGAAGGCTAAGCGTCTCGCTTCCGGGACGGGCCGGGTCGACCCGAGCCCGACCCATTCGGGTCGGGTCCGCGTCAGCGCGGGTGGGGCCCACCCGGCCACGTGGCAGCCTACGGGCCCGCCACGTGTCACGTGGGGCCCACATGGGACAGAGCTGACTCAGCCCAGGTGGCGCCCACAGTGCCACTTGGCAGCCTCTGGCAGTGCCACGTGTCAGGTGGGACCCATTTCCCGGTCACCCGAGCTGAGTCAGCAGCCTGTGGGACCCACAGTGCCACGTGGCAGCCTCTGACAGTGCCACGTGTCAGGTGGGCCCACTATCCAGTCAGCCGAGCTGAGTCAGCAACATGTGGGGCTACAGTGCCACGTGGCAGCCTCTGGAAGTGCCACGTGTCAGTGGGCCCACTGTCAGTTAATTAGAAATTAATTAAATTACTGTTAGTGTTAATTAATTACTGTTAGCCCTAATTAATTACAGTTAGTGTTAATTAACCCAGGATTAGTGTTAATTACTTTTGAACAATAACTTTATTTAATCAAAAAAATAATTAGAGGATTAATTAATATTAATTAAATGTTAATTTAATCCTAAATTGTAATTAGAATAATTAATTACTTTTGAACAGTAAAACCTAATTAATTATATTTAATTTAATATTAACAAATAATTAAGACTAATTAAACAGTAATTAGCACTAATTACTTTACTATAGTAAAATTAATTAATTAATTAATAATTAAACTGTGATTAATTAAATAAAAACTTTCGGAATGAACAGTAAATTTAAATAATTAAATATAGTTAGAGATTAATTAAGATTAATTAAACAGTAATTAGCACTAATTACTTTACTACAGTAAAATTAATTAATTAATTAATTAATAATTAAACAGTGATTAATTAAATAAAAACTTTATGAATGAACAGTAAAATCATTCAATTTGAATAAATGAATAGTAAATTAATTCAAATTGTATTTTTGAATAGTAAATCTTAAAAGTTTAATAACTTTTTATAGGATGATCCAAACATAGCCAATATGGGTCTTAAAATGCTCAGAAAAATATTTAGAATCAAATGGCATAATGTAAAATTTCATTTTGGGGTACGTATAACGAGGTAGCATTTTAGAGCCTCTTTAAAACCCCATAACTTTTTACTCGATTATCGAAACATAGTCAATATGGGTCTTAAAATGCTCAGGAGAGCGGCCCCATTACCGTGGTAGTATTAGTTTTCCCATTTGGACATCAAGACAAAAAGTCAACTCTAGAACTTAGAGTTGACTTTGGTGAAAAATGACCAAAATGCCCTTGGACTTCAAACAGCCATAACTTAGTCAGATCAACTCCAAATTGGAAAATCTAAGATTCTAACTAGCCTAAAATTTCAATGTCATCATTATAATAAAATAATATTTAGGATCGGAACCCTGAAAAATTTAGGTAAATGACCAAATTACCCCTAACCTTATTTTAGCCATAACTTGACCGTTTCTCGCCCGATTTAGGCGTACTTACTGTCTATCTTCAAGTTAGACAGTAAGATCTTCAAGTTAGACAGTAAGGAACCAATTGGAACTATAAGAATTCAATTCTGACCTGTAAATCAAAAGTTGACTTTTTGACCCTTAAGGTAGGGGCAAAATAGTCATTTTGCCCTAAGTTTGGACTATGTACTCTTAACCTATAGTTTACATTTCAAAACTCTTAAACCAAGGTTATAATCTTCTTAGTATCAATTAAGTGAGGGAAATCAACTCTTAAGCTAGATTCCAATAATTTCTGTTAAGTCTTGAAAGCACTACACCTTAAGGACCTTTCCTGAGACTAGGACTATATCATAGGTTAGAGTTCATTCATTGGGTAAATTGGGTTACCCTATGGGTGAAACCTTGGTTTATTAGTTTCTAGACCTTCTTTTATTTTATAACTCGTTCTGATTATTTTATCTTTTAACCTTAGGTTTAAGGTGGGAGATTCATCCTATTATGTTTGATTACTTAATAGGATTTGCCATAACTAGTAGATCACTTATAGGATAAAACCTAGATCTTGGGTCTTATCCTTTAGATTATGTGATTAAACGTAATTCTCATAGTATTTAATCCATAATCTATAGGTATAGAAGATCTTGATCAGATCTTAGTTAGAACGTCTAAATTTACAAAAGTAGGATGTATGATTTATTGATTTAACTCGTAGTCATCTATTTGATTGAACTAGATTGGAACCTGATCAGTTCCAATCCTTTTTCTTAACTTGTAAGGACGGATTTCTGAGTTACACTCGATAATAGGAAAACGGTGATCCTGAACTTGTGTAACTTGGAATAGTTAGAATGGTTAAGTAGAAAACAAATAATATCACCATGTTTAGTAGAGTCTCTTGCTTCTATTTAATACTTTGTTGCTTACGCATCCCTTGATTTTTGTGCTATATTTCCTTGAGCATATCATATAAGACATTTGATACATGAATAAACTGTTAATAAAATATGGAGACTCCTTAGATTCCTTGTGAAAATAAAAGTGATTTATGAAAAGATAATGATTTTATGAGCTGCCTCTCAGTTATATCCTTATTGCCTAACCTCCTTATGTCGTTAGGGGAAGGATCTGTTTTGTTGTGTGCCTAGTTTACTAGCCTCCTTATGTCGCTAGGGGTACACCGTTGGTGCCTTAGCTGTACTGGCATTAAGGTTGCCATGTATGCTTAGTTTACTAGCCTCCGTATGTCACTAGGAGCATACAGTTGGGCCTTAACCGTACTGGTGTTAAGACCCTTCGCTTGCTTTGTGTGCTTATATGCATAGCCTCCTTATGTCGCTAGGGGTACACAGTTTATGACTTAGCCGTGATGGTGCTAAGCTTTTTTGGTATTCGATGGGCTTGAGTAGCTCTTTTCTGTATGGCAGTCGATGCACGTGTGACTTTATATGCAGTTGTTATTACTTACTTTTCAGTATTCTTATTCCGTCAGCTATTTTCTTGTACTGCTTGATATACATATTTAGGGTGTTAGAATCTTGCTGCTATATGTACTTATCACTGCTGAGTTGTTTATTTATTTTAATTGGCATGTTTTCTGTTGATCACCAGCATGTTTAGAATGTAGAATTTTTCTTACTGCACTTGTTTAGTTACGTATATTTATACGCCCTTCCTTGTTTAGTTGTATGCGAGGCATGTCTCAGCCTCTTTCCTTTTCTTTGCTTAAGTTATAAATGATAATTTATAGCTTCCCTATTTCTTTTGTATTGCTTGCTCCCTTACACATATTATTGTTTAGATGTTGTAGAATGGTGATATTACTTAAACATATAAAAATTTTCAGCTTAAAATGTACTTAGACAATTGTCTAACCAGAATTTTCTTTTTTGGCTGGGGCCCTACATTGTGAAACCAACAATGGCAGACTCCTTTCAGTTAGACGAGCAGGAGTTAGGTGTGGAGCCTTACCCCGAGGAGGAGCCCGCAGAAGAAGCTACCGTTTAGTCCCTTTATACTTCGAGTGAGAATGAGTGGTTTTCATTCTTTTTTTTTATTTTTAAACATTTTAAATTATGTAATAATACAGGTACCATTGACTGTATATTGGATTTTATGCTTATATTATGAGTCTATTATTCTTATTTACACTATGATGCTTGGATGGTTTATATTTCTTTAAATCGCTTTCTCACTCTATTTATTTACTTATACAGTGACTGTTAGTTTGATTCTGTATTAATCCTTCCCTAATCAGGTGGATTGTGGAGACTATCCTAATCCAATGATAAGTGAGGGGTTAGCCAGAGTGACACCCCACCCTTAACCTAATCCTTTGGCGGATTAGGGGTGGGGGGCGCCACACCTTACTCGGACTCAGCCATTGGCTCGTTGGCTAGTTCAGTCGATCGATACGATCGACTCGAGCTAGCCTGGCCCCAGGCGACAATCACGGGAGTTTCCTAGGTGGCTAAGGCTGCTTAGACGATATTTAGAGCTCATTCCAGAAGACATCAATGATGGAAGCTTCAAAAATTTTTAATGGAGGAAGCTGTACCTGAAGTCGGGGACACAGGGCTTGCCGAGGGAAATTGATCGGCGCTGAAGCTTCCTAGACAATAGACGAAACTTTCCAGGGAGTCTGAACACCAGACTAGCCCTCTATCAGCGGTTCACACTTCGGGAGAAGCCGGAATTTGCCGAGGGAGACGGGGGCTTCAGAGGCTGCAAAACAGTGAGCAAAGGGACTCACTGTGATCTCCTGGAGGTTTTTATAGGCCAAGGGGAGCTCTAGGGGTGGTGTCTAAGGCTCAGCAATGGGGAGAAGGCTCGGGCAGAAGGAAATGGCTCGGGCCAACGGCTAGGGGCAATTGGGGAAGAAGGCAGCCGGCCAAACGGACGCGCCGAGGGTAGGAGAGGAAATTCGGTGAATTTCCCGTACTGCCACGTGCCAGGGAGAGATCCCGCTGTCGGGGGGGGACCAGGCGCAGACGGGCGAGTGGAGAAGATGATCCACAGTGCTTGGACCCGTCTCCGCCGTCTGATCCACAAAGCCGTTGGTGATGGACGGCCTGATGCGCTTCCTGATTAACTAAACCGCGGAGAGGATCTCGAGCATCCGATTTAATCTGTTGATCGAGCGGCTAGGATTTAATTACAGCGTGTGGTATGAGGGCCGTCGGATCTAGCGCGCTGAGATGCGTGCTGATAAATCGAGTGGCCGAAACACGTGCGCAGCAGATCTGCGCGGTCCCGACAGCAAATCCCACAGAAAAAAAATTAAATAAAATTTAATTTTAATTATTTAAAACTATTTAAATTAATTTTAATAAATCTAAAATTTCCCAAGTTCAATTTAGGACCAAATGAGGTCCAAAAATTCCCAAAA
The DNA here is from genome assembly GCA_016760335.1 of Gastrodia elata. NCBI lineage: Eukaryota > Viridiplantae > Streptophyta > Magnoliopsida > Asparagales > Orchidaceae > Gastrodia > Gastrodia elata. Next base: position 21,663,279 of record CM028672.1, on the reverse strand, counting down.
ATTTACCCTTAGCTACTTAGGGTATGAGGAATTCAAAAATAAATTCAGATTTCAATTTGGAGATCAAAATATTTTAGGAATTTTTCAGGGCTTAAAAATAGCCAAAAATATAAAATTTTCCAATTTAGCTCCAATTGATTTCAAACTTCTATGTTTAGGTTTAAATGACCCATTGAATCTAATGGAATCAAAATCAAACCTTACTTTAGCTTAATTAATCTAGTTTTAGCTAGGGTAACAACCTAGGGTTGTTACAAATTAAGAAGTCATTAAGCAACTCCAACCCATATGCTGTAGCGTCCCACCCCGTCCTCACGCGCGCAAAAAGGTTTACAAGTAGTAAAATCAGCGGCGGAGTAGTGCGCTACTCAGGGACGAGAACAAGCAAAACTCATCTTTCTGAATAGGCTAAAAGACTGAGCCATACTGAAGGCTGCTGACTCGAACCTAAGAGTAAGATTGAGAGCCAATACTTAAGATAAGAGTAGAATACTTATCTTGAGTAGTAGGCTAATGTGTATATTGGATTTAAAGAAACAAGTAAGGATCCAATATACATTATCAATAAATATCAGCATTTCCAGTATACTGATCACATCACAATACTAAGTATAGCAGTAATAGAGTGCAGAAGCTAGAATACATTCACTATAGAGCAGTATGTAAATATTCGTCTCAGAAATAAAGAGAAAAAGTATATCCAGAGTTATTACAAACTGATTTAGCATGTGAAAAGTAAAGTCTATTGAAATAGAGCAAAAAGTAAGAGGAGGTAAATAGATCCTCTAGGGCTCCACGTACTCCTCCTGGATCTCCTATAAGTCATCCTATCCTATCTCTACAAACTGCTCGGGATCTAGCAAATTGTCAGATCCCAAAAGTATCCCATGTTAGACAAGATGTCTAACACATCAAAACTAACTATGCAGTAGGAAAGTAAATGCAGTAGACAGCAAAGTAAAGAAAACTGAAGAAAACTGAAGAAAAGCTGAGAAAAATACTAAGTAACTGCAATTGTAAAGACTAAACAGAGCAAAATTGCATCAAAAACTAAATATTGAAAGTAAATGAAAATGTTAAATGCTTAGAAATCAATGTGAAAGGAGTGTTAAATGATGTACTATATGTCACTGTAAAGATGTACCAAATATGCTAGAGTATGGTATATCACGGATATGTAACAGAACTATCACTGAAAGGTTATGAGTAGTACGGTCCAATGTACACATACACCCAGTTGGGCAGACAGTACGGTGATGCAGATGCACTCTGAAATTCCCCAGTCTGTGTATGTAACATTCCGAACCCATAATTCATTACTGATACTCATGTGTCACTACTGAGATGATGCTTCAAGCTCATGCTTATGCTTATGCCCATGCATCTATGCTATATGGGTAAAATCCAGAAATCCATGAAAACTTGGAATGCAAATAATGAATTCTAAGTCTCAACTATGCAGAATCCTACTAAAAGGATTCTGCCTCCTAACTTCTAGAACGATAATTGGTTAAAGTTGCGATTTAGTTAAAGATCACTATATAGAATGATTGTATACACATATTCAACATGTTTGCAAGAAAAGTGATACTCATCACTTACTCACAAAAGAAGGTGAGTCTCATTACTTATTTTGTTTGAGCCACACCAATTGAAGCGGTCTTCGCTAGGAGGCATTGCACCGTTAACAATTTGTATTTCAATCAAACTAAGGAATGAATACTCATTCAATACACTCTTAAGTTTGAATGATTTATTCTAATGGGACTACATTCGTCTAATCCCGCAGGATAGATACTGCTCATAAGTCTTCATTTGTAACAACCCAGGTTGTTACTTTGCTCAATTAAGACTAATCTAAGTCTTAATTAAGATTCTAAGTCACTAATCAAGTGATTTGGAATTCACCTTTCAAACCTAGGTCAAACCAAGAAGTCAACAAAGTCAAAACAAGAATTCTGGAAAATCCCAAAACCTGGAAATTTGACTTTTTATCTAAACCTCAGATTGAAAATCTGACTTCACCATTGCGTTCAGAACACCCAAATTAGCTAGGGGTGAAATTTTGGAGGCATTTGGAAGTCGTTGATTTTTCGTCAAATATTTTATTATTATTTAAATGCTTTAAATAATCAAATAATTAAATACTCGTCGAAACAAAAATCCGAGTGCGCCATTGCGTTCCTCACCCTTCAATTAGCTAAGGGTGAATTATTGGAAATTTTTGGGATTTATTTAATAGGCTAAATTTAATTAATTAAAATTGAATAATATAATTTAAATAATATTATTTAATTATATTATTTAACGGCACCGTCAGTATTAAAGTAACGTCGTCCATTTTCTTTTAAACTACCGTTTGATTTAATGGCTTATTTCAAACCGTCTGATCTGAAGATCAGACGGTGGGGAGATCATCCCCTCCGTAAGACTGACGCGTGCTAGGGTTTCGGCACGCGTCGTCTTACCTCGTCGCCAGATGGAGGAGCCACGGCTTCCACCGCTGGGTAAGCACCCATTAAGACCCCCCACCCATCTCCTTCATCCGATTCCACTATTTTGAGCGAATCGAACCCAAATCTTCGGCAAACAGCAAGCCCTAATTCTTCTTCGGCAACTCTAAGGTACCTCCTAATCCTCCTGTATCTTCATTTCAGCATTATTGCGAACTCCTTATTTTCTAATTAAGCGCTTTGATTCGATCGAATCGATCGAATCATGAAACCCTAATTTCGCGATCGACGGGCGGAAGGAGAAGAGTCCCGATCTCCTGAACCGGGTTCAACACTGCCGGTCTGGTTCGAGGCAGAAGACGAAGTGTTGGATACAGATCTACCGTCGAGTTTCGAGTGATTAATCGTTGGCCGTCTGTTTAGGATTAGTATAATCCTATGTAATTAAACTATACTTATCACTAATCTTAATAATAAAATTTGAAATAGATCTGTTAAATCGTTAAAGAAAAATCTGGACCGTCCATTGCTTGAGATCTGAAGATCGCAACCGTCGATTTTAGACCGGGTTCCCGATTTAAGTCGCCGGCCCAGACGGGTCTGGACCGGTCCGAGGGCTCGGATGTCAAACAAGTGGGGCCCGCATCGCATCATCAATTCAGACAAATTATGAGTGTGGGGCCCACTGGTTCTCACTCGGCGTATCCTAGCACGCCACGTGGCCCGGTTCAGCCAACCATCTGAACCGGTGGGACCCGCTGCCTGCTGCCCCGCCAACCATGGCCTGCCACGTGTACCTGCAGAAGACAGAAATAATTATAATAATTTTAATTATATGTTTTATAATCAGTTAATATTTATAAGTATGTATAAATGCATATATCTATAGTATTAGAGTATATATAATTATATCTATAAATACAGAAAAATTAAAAAAATTAATATTCATAAATTGAATTAATGATTACTGTTAAAAAATTAATTAATAAAACTATAATATTTGCAATTCAGTAAACTTAATATTTATATATATAATTAAATTAAATTAAATTAAATTATCCAAACTTTAAACCTAAATAACTCCTAAATATTTATCCAAATTATACAAATAAAATATTAAATTAATCAGAAAAATATGAGGAATTTATTGATGCCAAAATTTTTCTGTAGGATGAATATTTTGCAAAGTGATTTTTCAATGATTAATTTAATTTAATTTAAAATCTCACAAATCTTATTTAGCTCATAACTTTGTGTAGTTGATCCAAACATATTGAAAATGGGTCTTAAAGTGATCAGAAACCCCTAAGAATTAATTTGATAGTGTTTATTTTGCTGTTTGGATTAGGTTTTGTCTAATGACATTTAGGACCTAACCCTAATTACCCTAATTAACCCAAGATCTTCAATTGACCATAACTTGGTCAATTGAGCTCCAAATTTGATGATCCATAGGTCCATTTAGATCAGAAAGAACTTAATTTTCATTAATATGTAAAATATTTTAGATCTAATGGTTAGATTTGCTAATCACCCTTAACTGCTTTAAATCTTGATTAGTGATTAATAGCAAATCTAGTAATCCAATTTGAGAGATTTAAACTTCAGAGGACTCATAGAACCCATTTAGAATCAATCTATAAGGTTGGATTATAGTTTGAGTGCTTAATTGTGTTAATCACTCACTAATCACCCTAAACCCTAATTAGGTCTTAACTTAGTCAAATTAGGTCCAAATTGAGCCTACTACATATCATTATAATCAGTGAGCTATTTGTAATTCATAGTCACTGATTTTGCTTAATTTGGATACTAATTGGTAAAGTTAGGATTTTGGCCTATAATTAAGGATCCCTTAATTAACCCTTAAACCCTAGATCTTGTATTGGCCATAACTTGGCCAATACTTATCAGAATTTAGCAAATTTAGGTTCTATGGAAAGCTTAGACAGTAAAGAACATTAAACTAAAAGAAAATTTAACTTTCACTTAGTAAAATTACTAACTTGCCCTATTGGAGTCAAATTCACTAATTTGATCTCTAATGGCTTAATAATCACCCAAATTTAACTTAGTTGCCTGTCTATCTTATATTAGACAGTAAGAACACTTTCCAAAAGAAAATTTCTGAAATTAAGCCCTAGATCAAAATTTGATCTTTGAACCCTTAATTAAGGGCAAAATGGTCATTTGCCCAAATTAGGGTTTAGCCTTTTAAAGCCCTAAATTCAATTTCCAATCATTAAAATCAGTAAATAGAATGATTTAGAACTGAAATTATTCAAATTTAAGTCTAAATTAAGTTTTTATTAAAATCTCAAAATATACTCTTTAAGAAAATTCCTAAGTCTTAAGAAGAGTTCTCTTTCCTTAATGTATTCTTAGACTCATCCTTAGGTCTTATAACATTATGTAGGATGTATATCTTGAGAGATACTCTTAGTAATTACGAGCCTTATTTCCTAGATTAGGAATAGCTCTTAGTTAGAATTCATCTATTGAGTAAATTGGGTTACTCATAAGGTTGGAACCTTGAGTTTTCTAGTTTATAGATTTTCTTAGTTTATTAAATGATTATTTGATCTTTAAAACTTTAGAATTAAGAATAGAGATCTATCCTAATGAATTTGATTTATCATTAGGATTGCCTTAACCTATCTGTGAGATTTGGGTTCTAAATCTTAAACCCTTAGATTATACCTATAGATTAAGTGATTAGACCCCATCATCTGGAGTCTAATTCTTAATCTATTTCATCTTGCTTTGGCTAATCATGATGAGGTTGGGATGAATTAAATTACAAAACTAGGTCAATAATTTATTCTTTTTAACTAAATAGTCGTCTTTTGATTAAGTTATAATTAGGATTTGGCCAGTCCTAATTATCTTCAACAAGTAGGATTCGTGATTCTAAGTTACAGAATGTGTAAGAATTGATAATTCTGAAACTTATGTAACTTAGAGTAGATAGAACGAATAAATTAGATAACAAAGGATATCACCTGTGTTTTAGATAGAGTTTCTTGCACTTTAATTTTGATGCTTCGCATTCCTTGATTTTGAGCCTTATACCTTGAACATATATTATGTACTTAAGATATTTGGTAATATCTTATGTCAATTTTGAACATTCATAAATAGCATTGTGTTCGTTTCACAAGTGGTTTTGTAAGGTGTAGCTTGATTAGTATACCTCTTCGATCAACCCGTTCGGGGTCGGCAACCTTTCGAGGGTTTAATGTCCGACAGTCTATTGGCCATGCCTAGTCCGAGTGATAGGATGGATAGACTCTCGCCCTACTGACTACAGAGTCAGGATTCTAATATGGATATACTAATTCAAGTACACTTACATTCAGTTATGTCTTAGCTCATTAGGCTAAGAGTTTCAGTGATGTTCAGTTCAGAGTTTCTTAGCTCATCAGGCTAATAATTGCTGAGTTCATGTTCAGTTCAGTTGACTTATATAGTTACTATAGTTTCAGTTTGCAGTTACTGTTTTACTTGCATATTCTACGTTATAGCACTGTTTTACTTACAGCTTTCCTGCACGTGTTTATATATAGGATGCTAGTTTTACTTACTGTTTTCATATGCTTACTTAGGATGATAGTGTTTCAGCTTTATACTTTTGTACTTCACTTAGCATAATCTGTTTGATCATGAGCATGTTTAGGTTGTACTTTTCTTACTTTCCTTTTACTTTTACTTATCTGTCCTTGTTACAGTTGCTTGGAGGAGGTATGTTTTACTTCCTATTTGTTTAGTTATAAATTGAAGTTTATAACTTATTACTGTTCTTTTGATACGCGTTTCTGCACTTATTTTGCTCAGTTCTATTTTTATGGTGATATCTTCTTAATTTAATTGTTTACCCTAAAATGTACTTAGACTTATTGTCTAACCAGTTTTTCTTTTATTGGATGGGGCCCTACCATTATGAAACTGATAATGGTAGGTTCTGAGTTCGTTGGTTTAGCAGATCCAGTGGAGAGTTTGCCATTGGAGGAGGAGCCCGTTCCTGAAGATCCGTAGGTTTAGTGAGATCTTCAGTTCTTTTAAACTTATTAAAATGTTGTAATAATACATGTTTATATTTCTTTTTTAGTACTTACTTATTCTGTATTGTTGTATTTATACTGTATTGGATGGATGTTATGTTTTGTGCTTCCGCACTCTGAGTTCATGTATGATCATTTAGTGATAGTATTTCTGGATTGAATGGCAAAGTCCTTATTTAAATTGGATTAGTACGTGTATCTAATCCAACCTTAAGTGGGGACCTTTGTCATTTGGTGACCCCTCCACCGTAATCATGTTAACTTAAGGGTTAACAGGACCACGGCGGGGCAGGGCCACCACAGTTGGTATCAGAGAATTCCATAAGGTGTTAGATTGGAATTTGTATTCCTCTCTACCTAATGGATTGTTCTTCTGCCACTTGATCACTAAATGAATACTTGAATTGACATCCATCACATTATGAGTATAACTCAGAATAAGTTAAGTTATTAGATAACTATAAAGATAATAATTATCAAAGTACATATATATATATATATGCTCAACAAATCTAAGTAGAATGTTATAATTGTAGGAATATAAGATCATCTAGAAATGGCATTCATGGCTTACCTAAAGAGTTCGAGACTATTTGGAAATACGAATATAAATTAGGAAAGAAGCAAGGAAGAGTGATTGAAGGAGTATCAGAACAAGGATCACAAGTGATAAACAAATTACTGAAAGAAGGCGTCTATAGAGGCCTTGATTTTCCAGTACTAGCAAGGGAATGGCTTGCGAGAATTGACCACATATTTGGTGTTATGGAATGGCCTAGTCACATCAGATTAGAAGTGGTGCTATGTCTTTTGCGAATGCAAGCAAAAGAATGGTGGATTATGACATACGAAGAACTGTTTCGTAAAGCACAAGAGGAGCATCGTGAAGTGATATATGAAGACTTTCGTAGAGCATTTTTCATTAAATATATAGGATGGGAATAGTTTTATAAGTCTATGATGATGTATTTTGTTATTTCAATAAAAGTTTAAATAAACGAGAAAAGCAGTAGTTATATTATGTCTTAATAAATAACTTAAGATAGTTGTTTTAATTTCAGGAAAATGAATCCTGCTACTTCTCCCAACAATACTCCACTCAATCCTCAACCATCCGCAAGCAATGCTCCAAATAATACTGTGGCCGCTTCCAATACTGTTGACGAAATAACTTCTCTAAGAAATATGGTTACTGTAATGCTAGAGAATCAAAATCAGCAGGCTCTAGCTATTCAAAAATTAGTATCTATAATACCTGTTACTAATGCCAGCACTTCTTCAGCATCCCCCGCTCCTCAAGTTCCCAATATTTATCGGCAGTCTGCAGATGGAATACTTCACAGTTTCCTAAGATTAAGACCGCCAACCTTTGAAGGATCTGAATCCCCGATGGATACCTTAGCATGGCTGAAAACTATAGAGAAAAATATCACTAGTCTTGGTTGTTCAAGCAACCAATCTGTAAGACTAGCCACTCATCTTCTGCAAGGAGAGGCAGAACATTGGTGGGAACAAGAAAGGAACACACGTTTTGAAGAATTTGAATTAGACGAAATAGAATGGAGCTGGTTTGTCCAAGCCTTCAAAGAATCATTTATTCCACCCTCCACCAAGAACATCATTGGTGAGTCTTTATTAAGGTTAACAAAAGGAAGTCGAACAGTAGCAGAATATACTTCAGAATTTCGAAAGCTCATCCGATTTTCACCTCATCTGGTTCCAACTGAAGAAGATAGATGTTTCAGATATGAGAATGGACTCAGAGAGTCTATCAAAGATCATGTAATTCCTTTACAACATACCAAATTCGAGAATCTAGTTGAGACAGCTCGGGTAGTAGAGCATCATCAAAATACTAAAGACATGAAGAGAAAGACTTTCAATATGAATAAATACCCTCAAAACTTCAAGCAACAACGAACAAATCAAGGAAGGGTATATGAAATGGAAACCACTGAAACATCAGGCCAAACTGCCACATGTAATAGGCCACATCCTTATGGGAAATGTTATCATTTTGGCCGAGTATGTTTTACGTGTGGGAAACAAGGTCACGCATATAGAGACTGTCGATCAAATAAAACGATTGATGGAGTAACTATTGATCGGAATCGTATAAATAAAGTATTCCGTGCCACTCCTATCAACTTCAGAGAACCTCAGAAAACTCTTATGCCACCTCCTGTTCAAGAGCGAACCCTTACAAAGGTTCCATATGTAGCAAAGCCATCAAATCCAAATCAGTCAACAGCACAAATATCTGACAGCAGACCTGCTGGAAAGGCAAGAGTGTATAATCTCACTCCTGTAGAAGCTGCAGAAGACAACAATGTAGTTTCAAGTACAAATCGCAACTTTTTGCTTTTCTTACTGAATTAGAATTTCCTAAAGTCTATACTTTTATTATTAGGCACCTTATACTTCAAAGATAAGCTCTGTAGTATATTGTTTGATACTGGGGCTAGTCATTCATTCATCTCTGAAAATTTTACTAAGAAATTAGGACTATCATATTACAAACTTACGAAGATCTTGAGTGTTGGACTTCCATCTGGAGCCCAACTTAGTGCGAACAAATTCTGCGACATTCAAATACCAATCAATAACCATACCTTCCAAGCCAAGTTAGTTGTGCTACCTATAGTAAATTTTGATATCATACTAAGGCATGAATTGGCTTAGTATGCATAGCGCTACTATCAATTGTCAAAAGAAGAAGGTTGTGTTGCAAACTCCAGGAGCTTCAACAACATTTATTGGGAAGATCAGCACTAGTAGCTCCTTGATCAATGCAATTCAAGCAAGGAAAATGGTGTGCAAAGGTTATAGTTGTATTCTGATGGTGATGATGGGTAGTAACAAGGAAGTAAACCCAATCTCTAAAATAAAAGTTGTTAGAGATTTTGAAGATGTTTTCCCTGAAGATCTACCTGGTTTACCTCCAACCAGAGAAGTATAATTTGAAATAAATGTAGTTCCAGGAACTCAACCTCTATCAAAAGCACCATATAGAATGGCCCCAAAAGAATTGCAAGAGTTAAATGAGCAATTGCAAGAACTGTTAAATAAGGGGTTTATTAAACCAAGTATGTCCCCATGGGGAGCCCCGGTGCTTTTTGTTAAGAAGAAAGATGGGTCTATGAGAATGTGCATAGACTACAGAGAGCTGAATAAAGTCACAATTAAAAATAGATACCCACTTCCTCGTATTGATGATCTGTTCGATCAACTTGCCGGTGCTGTAGTGTTCTCTAAAATTGATTTAAGGTCAGGGTATCATCAAGTGAGGGTAAAGGACTCAGATGTAGAAAAGACAGCATTCAGAACGCGATATGGGCATTTTGAGTTTCTTGTAATGTCATTTGGTCTCACAAATGCCCCATCTCTATTCATGGATTTAATGCAGAGAGTTCTGAAGCCTTATCTAGATAAATTTATTATAGTATTCATTGATGATATCTTAATTTACTCCAAAACAGTAAAGGATCATGAAGAACACTTGAAATTGGTTCTGGAGAAGCTTAGAGAGCATGAGTTATATGCTAAATTCTCTAAGTGTGAATTTTGGCTGGATTCTGTATCATTTCTTGGACATGTAGTTGATGCTCGAGGAATCCAAGTAGATCAGAGTAAGATCAGTGCTATTCAGGATTGGGTTCAGCCCAAGACAGTTACTGAAATTCGTAGTTTTCTGGGTTTAGCCGGATACTATAGAAGGTTTGTTAAAGGTTTCTCTCAGCTTGCCGCACCTCTTACAAAACTAACTCAGAAAGCAGTTCCATTTGTTTGGACAGAAGAATGTGAAACTGCATTTCAGTCTATAAAGGACGCGTTAACTTCTGCTCCAGTTTTAGTTCTTCCAAAAGAAGGAGTGAACTATCAGGTGTATACGGATGCATCTGGAATTGGGTTAGGATGCGTATTAATACAAGAAGGCAAAGTTATAGCATACGCATCTCGCCAGCTTAAAACCCATGAAAGAAACTATGCTGTACATGATTTAGAATTGGCAGCATTAGTTTTTGCATTAAAAATCTGGCGCCATTATTTGTATTGAGTTCAATGCTCTATATTCACAGACCACCAAAGTTTGAAGTACATCTTTACCCAGAGAGAATTGAATTGTAGGCAAATAAGATGGCTGGAATTGATAAGTGATTATGATTTAGATATCCAGTACCACCCAGGCAAAGCTAATGTGGTAGCTGATGCGTTAAGCCGTCAAATTGTTCTTAACAGCTTAATTTCAGAAAGTCTGTTGGCGAATGAGTTTCATAAAATGGAAATTTCTCTTGCTAAAGGAAATTCAGTCAGTACCATAATATCCATGAATAATATAGAACCTACATTCCATAGAGATGTTTCAATCTCTCAAAGCAAGGATGACGAATATTTAAACCTTAAAGTGGCAATAGAAAGTGGTCGTCGTCCAGAATTGCATTTTAAGAAAGGTGCTATTTACATGAATAATCGTCTCTGGATTCCTAAATCCATGCAGAAAGAGATCCTAATTGAAAGTCACAATTCAGGATATCAAATTCATCCAGGAAATTCTAAGATGTACCAAGACCTAAAACAATCATTCTGGTGGCCAGGAATGAAGAAAAGTATTGCAGAATATGTTGCAAAATGCCACGCTTGTTGCTTAATAAAAGCAGAACATCAAAAGCCTGGTGGCTTATTGCACCCACTAGAAATCCCAGAATGGAAATGGACTGATATATCCATGGATTTTGTTATGGGTTTGCCTCGATCAAGATCTGGAGCTGATTCAATATGGGTTATAGTGGATCGTCTTACAAAATCTGCCCACTTTATTCCAATCCGTCAAACTGACTCAGTGGAGAAATTGGCCAAATTGTACATTAAGGAAATAGTCAGATTGCACGGAATTCCTAAAACAATTGTATCTGATAGAGACAGTCATTTTACTTCTAAATTTTGGCAGGCTGTCCATCAAGATTTAGGCACAACTTTGGCCATAAGTACAGCATTCCATCCCCAAACAGATGGCCAAACAGAGCGAGTAAATCAAGTCTTAGAAGATCTTTTGCGTTTATGTATGTTGGATTTTTCAGGATCCTGGGAAGAGCATATTCCTTTAGTGGAATTTGCATATAACAATAGTTTTCAGTCAAGTATTAAGATGGCACCATATGAAGCATTATATGGGAGAAAATGTTCATCCCCACTAGCATGGTCTGAGTCAAGAGATACTCAATTATATGGATCTGAGCTAGTAGAAGAAACAAATAAGAAGGTAAAACTCATTCAACAAAGAATTAGAACTGCTCAAGACAGGCAAAGTAAATATCATGATAATCGTCATCATCCTCTAGAATTCAGCAAAGGAGATTTGGTGTACTTAAAAGTGAACCCGATGAAAGGAGTCTATCATTTTGGAGTTTCAGGAAAGCTCAGTCCAAGGTACATTGGACCTTTCAAAATTTTACAGAAGATTGGTTCAGCAGCATATAAATTAGAGCTTCCAGAAGACTTTGCTACTGTTCATAATGTATTTCATGTTTCGTCTCTAAGAAAATGTCTTTGAGATCCTTCTCATCTTATTGAACATCCTGTAATTGAAATTCAACCTGATCTTTTTTATATTGAAGAACTAATAAAAATCCTAGATCATGATCTGAAGAAATTAAGGAATAGATCCATTCCAATGATAAAGATTCAGTGGAAGAACCGGTCTTGTAACGAAGCCACCTGGGAGAAAGAGGTGGATATGCGCCAAAAGTACCCAAACCTTTTTAATCAAGGTGATTTTTCAACTTCATCTTATTTCAATTCGTTTCTTTATATCTGCTTAAATTCTTTTTCTCACTTGAGTGATGTTGAGGACGACATCATTCTTAAGTGGGAGAGTTTGTAATAACCCAGGTTGTTACTTTGCTCAATTAAGACTAATCTAAGTCTTAATTAAGATTCTAAGTCACTAATCAAGTGATTTGGAATTCACCTTTGAAACCTAGGTCAAACCAAAAAGTCAACAAAGTCAAAACAAGAATTCTGGAAAATCCCAAAACCTGGAAATTTGACTTTTTATCTAGACCTCAGATTGAAAATCTGACTTCACCATTGCGTTCAGAACACCCAAATTAGCTATGGGTGAAATTTTGGAGGCATTTGGAAGTCGTTGATTTTTCGTCAAATATTTTATTATTATTTAAATACTTTAAATAATCAAATAATTAAATACTCGTCGAAACAAAAATCCGAGTGCGCCATTGCGTTCCTCACCCTTCAATTAGCTAAGGGTGAATTATTGGAAATTTTTGGGATTTATTTAATAGGCTAAATTTAATTAATTAAAATTGAATAATATAATTTAAATAATATTATTTAATTATATTATTTAACGGCGCCGTCAGTATTAAAGTAACGTCGTCCATTTTCTTTTAAACTACCGTTTGATTTAACGGCTTATTTCAAACCGTCTGATCTGAAGATCAGACGGTGGGGAGATCATCCCCTCCGTAAGACTGACGCGTGCTAGGGTTTCGGCACGCGTCGTCTTACCTCGTCGCCAGATGGAGGAGCCACGGCTTCCACCGCTGGGTAAGCACCCATTAAGACCCCCCACCCATCTCCTTCATCCGATTCCACTATTTTGAGCGAATCGAACCCAAATCTTCGGCAAACAGCAAGCCCTAATTCTTCTTCGGCAACTCTAAGGTACCTCCTAATCCTCCTGTATCTTCATTTCAGCATTATTGCGAACTCCTTATTTTCTAATTAAGCGCTTTGATTCGATCGAATCGATCGAATCATGAAACCCTAATTTCGCGATCGACGGGCGGAAGGCGAAGAGTCCCGATCTCCTGAACCGGATTCAACACTGCCGGTCTGGTTCGAGGCAGAAGACGAAGTGTTGGATACAGATCTACCGTCGAGTTTCGAGTGATTAATCGTTGGCCGTCTGTTTAGGATTAGTATAATCCTATGTAATTAAACTATACTTATCACTAATCTTAATAATAAAATTTGAAATAGATCTGTTAAATCGTTAAAGAAAAATCTGGACCGTCCATTGCTTGAGATCTGAAGATCGCAACCGTCGATTTTAGACCGGGTTCCCGATTTAAGTCGCCGGCCCAGACGGGTCTGGACCGGTCCGAGGGCTCGGATGTCAAACAAGTGGGGCCCGCATCGCATCATCAATTCAGACAAATTATGAGTGTGGGGCCCACTGGTTCTCACTCGGCGTATCCTAGCACGCCACGTGGCCCGGTTCAGCCAACCATCTGAACCGGTGGGACCCGCTGCCTGCTGCCCCGCCAACCATGGCCTGCCACGTGTACCTGCAGAAGACAGAAATAATTATAATAATTTTAATTATATGTTTTATAATCAGTTAATATTTATAAGTATGTATAAATGCATATATCTATAGTATTAGAGTATATATAATTATATCTATAAATACAGAAAAATTAAAAAAATTAATATTCATAAATTGAATTAATGATTACTGTTAAAAATATTAATTAATAAAACTATAATATTTGCAATTCAGTAAACTTAATATTTATATATATAATTAAATTAAATTAAATTAAATTATCCAAACTTTAAACCTAAATAACTCCTAAAATATTTATCCAAATTATACAAATAAATATATTAAATTAATCAGAAAAATATGAGGAATTTATTGATGCCAAAATTTTTTCTGTAGGATGAATATTTTGCAAAGTGATTTTTCAATGATTAATTTAATTTAATTTAAAATATCACAAATCTTATTTAGCTCATAACTTTGTGTAGGTTGATCCAAACATATTGAAAATGGGTCTTAAAGTGATCAGAAAACCCTAAGAATTAATTTGATAGTGTTTATTTTGCTGTTTGGATTAGGTTTTGTCTAATGACATTTAGGACCTAACCCTAATTACCCTAATTAACCCAAGATCTTCAATTGACCATAACTTGGTCAATTGAGCTCCAAATTTGATGATCCATAGGTCCATTTAGATCAGAAGAACTTAATTTTCATTAATATGTAAAAATATTTTAGATCTAATGGTTAGATTTGCTAATCACCCTTAACTGCTTTAAATCTTGATTAGTGATTAATAGCAAATCTAGTAATCCAATTTGAGAGATTTAAACTTCAGAGGACTCATAGAACCATTTAGAATCAATCTATAAGGTTGGATTATAGTTTGAGTGCTTAATTGTGTTAATCACTCACTAATCACCCTAAACCCTAATTAGGTCTTAACTTAGTCAAATTAGGTCCAAATTGAGCCTACTACATATCATTATAATCAGTGAGCTATTTGTAATTCATAGTCACTGATTTTGCTTAATTTGGATACTAATTGGTAAAGTTAGGATTTTGGCCTATAATTAAGGATCCCTTAATTAACCCTTAAACCCTAGATCTTGTATTGGCCATAACTTGGCCAATACTTATCAGAATTTAGCAAATTTAGGTTTTATGGAAAGCTTAGACAGTAAAGAACATTAAACTGAAAGAAAATTTAACTTTCACTTAGTAAAATTACTAACTTGCCCTATTGAGTCAAATTCACTAATTTGATCTCTAAATGGCTTAATAATCACCCAAATTTAACTTAGTTGCTGTCTAATCTTATATTAGACAGTAAGAAACACTTTCCAAAATAAATTTTCGAAATTAAGCCCTAGATCAAAATTTGATCTTTTGAACCCTTAATTAAGGGCAAAATGGTCATTTTGCCCAAATTTAGGGTTTAGCCTTTTAAAGCCCTAAATTCAATTTCCAATCATTAAAATCAGTAAATAGAATGATTTAGAACTGAAATTATTCAAATTTAAGTCTAAATTAAGTTTTTATTAAAATCTCAAAATATACTCTTTAAGAAAATTCCTAAGTCTTAAGAAGAGTTCTCTTTCCTTAATTATTCTTAGACTCATCCTTAGGTCTTATAACATTAGTTAGGATGTATGTCTTGAGAGATACTCTTAGTAATTAAGAGCCTTATTTCCTAAGATTAGGAATAGATCTTAAGTTAGAATTCATCTATTGAGTAAATTGGGTTACTCAATTAGGTGGAACCTTGAGTTTTCTAGTTTATAGATTTTCTTAGTTTATTAAATGATTATTTGATCTTTAAACTTTAGAATTAAGAATAGAGATCTATCCTAATGAATTTGATTTATCATTAGGATTTTCCTTAACCTAATTTGTGAGATTTGGGTTCTAAATCTTAGACCCTTAGATTATACCTTTATATTAAGTGATTAGACCCCATCATCTGGAGTCTAATTCTTAATCTATTTCATCTTGCTTTGGCTAATCAAGATGAGGTTGGGATGAATTAAATTACAAAACTAGGTCGATGATTTATTCTTTTTAACTAAATAGTCGTCTTTTGATTAAGTTATAATTAGGATTTGGCCAGTCCTAATTATCTTCAACAAGTAGGATTCGTGATTCTAAGTTACAGAATGTGTAAGAATTGATAATTCTGAAACTTATGTAATTTAGAGTAGATAGAACGAATAAAGTAGATAACAAAAGGATATCACCTGTGTTTTAGATAGAGTTTCTTGCACTTTAATTTTGATGCTTCGCATTCCTTGATTTTGAGCCTTATACCTTGAACATATATTATGTACTTAAGATATTTAGTAAATATCTTATGTCAATTTTGAACATTCATAAATAGCATTGTGTTCGTTTCACAAGTGGTTTGTAAGGTGTAGCTTGATTAGTATACCTCTTCGATCAACCCATTCGCGGTCGGCAACCTTTCGAGGGTTTAATGTCCGACAGTCTATTGGCCATGCCTAGTCCGAGTGATAGGATGGATAGACTCTCGCCCTACTGACTACAGAGTCAGGATTCTGATATGGATATACTAATTCAAGTACACTTACATTCAATTATGTCTTAGCTCATCAGGCTAAGAGTTTCAGTGATGTTCAGTTCAGAGTTTCTTAGCTCATCAGGCTAAGAATTGCTGAGTTCATGTTCAGTTCAGTTGACTTATATAGTTACTATAGTTTCAGTTTGCAGTTACTGTTTTACTTGCATATTCTGCGTTATAGCACTATTTTACTTACAGCTTTCCTGCACGTGTTTATATATAGGATGCTATTTTTACTTACTGTTTTCATATGCTTACTTAGGATGATAGTGTTTCAGCTTTATACTTTTGTACTTCACTTAGCATAATCTGTTTGATCATGAGCATGTTTAGGTTGTACTTTTCTTACTTTCCTTTTACTTTTACTTATTTGTCCTTGTTACAGTTGCTTGGAGGAGGTATGTTTTACTTCATATTTGTTTAGTTATAAATTGAAGTTTATAACTTATTACTGTTCTTTCGATACGCGTTTCTGCACCTATTTTGCTCAGTTCTGTATTTATGGTGATATCTTCTTAATTTAATTGTTTACCCTAAAATGTACTTAGACTTATTGTCTAACCAGTTTTTCTTTTATTGGCTGGGGCCCTACCATTATGAAACTGATAATGGTAGGTTCTGAGTTCGTTAGTTTAGCAGATCCAGTGGAGAGTTTGCCATTGGAGGAGGAGCCCGTTCCTGAAGATCCGTAGGTTTAGTGAGATTGAGAGTTTTTCTTTCAGTTCTTTTAAACTTATTAAAATGTTGTAATAATACAGGTTTATATTTTTTTTTCAGTACTTACTTATTCTGTATTGTTATATTTATACTGTATTGGATGGATGTTATGTTTTATGCTTCCGCACTCTGAGTTCATGTATGATCATTTAGTGATAGTATTTCTGGATTGAATGGCAAAGTCTTTATTTAAATTGGATTAGTACGTGTATCTAATCCAACCTTAAGTGGGGACCTTGTCATTTGGTGACCCCTCCACCGTAATCATGTTAACTTAAGGGTTAACAGGACCACGGCGGGGCAGGGCCGCCACATCATTAGAGTGAATCAACCAATCCCGAACACTACTGGAGAACTAGTAATATGGGCATACTATGCTACACCGTCCAATAGTCGGGGTTTCAACAAGTCTACTTAATAAATAAAGGAATTATCAAGACTATAAAGGCATATACTAAATAGGAAAGTCCTATACAAGGTTTCACTTATATGTGATCAAGGATCACTCAACATGGATTATATTACAAGGAGAATTTTCATTCTAAGGTCTTAGGTAGTTTCTACCATGAGAGATTAAGATCAATTCTAAGGTTAAGGGATCATCTAAGCTTCTACCTTAATGAGTCATACAAGTTCTCCTACCTCAAAGTATATGTAATTTAGGTCTTTTAAATATTTCAAGGTGATCTTATCAAGAGATGCTTAAGATCTCCCATTCTAAATTCTGATATTAGAATTTTATGTTCTATTTCATAATTAGGTTTAGAATAATCAGATCAGATGATTAAGTCATCTGATCACAACTTAATCTAAGATTATGGGATTTAAATCAAGAATGTTATTAAAGTTTTAGTTCACTTGTTCAATCAATATGATTTTATTAATCTTCTTATGCTAATGGTCTTATTTAGGAGAAAATCCAGGATCTAAAGATTTGATTCAGATTAAGCAATCATATGGCTTTATTAATAACCTTATCATGTCTAATTCAAATATTTAAGATCAATATAAAATCAGATGTATCATTGGAGAAATATCAAGTTAATTATCTTATAATCAAATCACCTTAGTTAAGGTTTTTAAGGGTTTGGACCTTAATTAAGTAGATTAGGGTTTGACCCCTATTCTTATTCAATTAAGATCATGTGTTTGATTAATGATAAATGTCAAATCAGTGAGTTAAGAGTGTGTTATTGGTGGTAATCTCAGACCTAGATCAAGTCTTAAAAGCTTGATCTAAGTCTTAAGACTTCTTAAGTTAATTAAGGAAGTTAAGATCTCCAATTTTTTTGGTTTATTCAAGTTATGCATTATGGATCAATATGTGTGGCTTCTAATACCTTTAACCTACTGTTATGAAGCATAATAATAGAAATGTTCATAAAAATAGAAAGTAATTAGTGCTAATCAAATCCTAAATCCATTCAAATGAATTAGTACTTAATTACAAATCTAGCCATCAAAATTGTTTGCAATTTTGCACACATGTCCTACTTAATAATATAATTAATCATGGCCTAAGATTACTAAGATCTAATATGTATAAACCCTAATTTTTACTAATTATGATTTAATAGGATTAGAGCATAATTTGAAATACAGAGATCAAAAAAATAATTCACTTAGCAAATGCATTCTACTCATCATAAGCAAACTAATGGCACCCTAAACATGCAATTTAGCTAAGTATAATTGCTAATTCACCCTAATTAGGATCTGCAATAATTAGGCAACAATTTAAAATCTAACCATCAGATGTGCAATTTTATTTTATATTCAGATTCCTTATGATTTTTTTATCATTTTCATAAATGATATCAAAGGATTTGGACCAGTGGATTAAAAGTTATTCTAAAAATACATTCTGTATTTTTCTATTTTAATTAGGCCATTTTCCTTAAGAAAAAAAAATATTAATCGAATTAATATTTATTTAAATGGCGCTGGCCCGTTCCCAAAACACGCGGGCTGCTCGGGCCTAAAGGCCCATCACTGTTAGATAGCGCGGGTCACGGGTCGGCCCGACCCGTGCTATCATCTTTTTCCTCCCTGTCTGGTCCCGACTAAGGATGTATAGGGTTAACCCTAAACATCAAATTCCTTAGCCAAGAGCCATGTCAGGGCGTAAGAATGATAGCTACGCATTACTGGGACTAGGACCAACCTCTAAAACCCTAGAATTTTATATGGGGTGGACCAATTCTTCGGAATTCCATTTTCCCAAATTCGTGTGGAAGCCCCTCACAGAGAGCTCTCCTAGACTAGGGATTGATCCCTTCACCATCATGGTGCACAGACGGATCGAAGCTTTAACTTGGCGTGACTTGGGAGGCTCTAGATCTTTGGGACCTTACTCAGTCACAAGCTCCACAGGGCGGGTGGTTCAATCGATACGATCGATCAGACCACACCCAAACCATCAATTCCATTGCACTGGATTTGCCAGAACTAGAGATGAGTTCAGCAATTAAAGCTGAGAAGGATCTGAGCCTATGCGACTTAGTCCAGATTGGGGGGGTACCTGGTTTTGCTGGATGGAGCTTGAACTGGGAGACAAAATGTGATCCACTATAACAGAGAGACTCTAGAGGCTCTTAGGGGTCCTGAACTCTAGGAGTAGCCCTCTATCAGCAGTATGCAAGCTCGGGAATGCCTAGAAGAAGCTCGGCAGACCAACAATGGCGAGCGGGGGAAGAACTCCAATTGAACTCAATCGAGCAGCAAAAACCTTCTAAGGTGAGACCTGAGGCTATAAAAGGAAGCATTGAGAGTAAGGCTGAGTCTTGGCTTGACTCGAGAGCTCGGGCCATGGAGAGCTCTCAGAGCTTCCATTCTAAGGCGTATTGGGTCGAAGAGCCCGATCCAGAGGTTTCACATCATTAAGGAAACCTCTAACGACTATGCTGAGCTGGCTAGGGAAGTGGGGGATAGACTCTGCTTGTCGGGGATGCGAATCTCCCTGTCCGGAATGCGAGTGAAGGGGGGAAGACGATGAGCAGTGCGGGATCCACGGCAGCCATCTGATTGATCAATTGTTGCAGCGGGACGGCTTAGATCTTCAGACAGCTAATGACCGATCCCGAGGAGCAGATCGTCCATTGGATTAAATCTTCGGATCCGACGGATGATCCGAGCTACTTACGGGGTGTGGTTAGATGCCGTCCGATCCCAGCGTCGAACCGCAGAAGGGTCGGGATGGATTGCATCTAAACTAAGGCGGGGACCGCACGATCTGATTCAAGGAACGGACGGCTCAGATCGCGCCCGCTGTTTTGAAAACGGCTGGCTAAAGGAATAGGGTAGGTTTGTAAATAAGGATTGTTAGGAACCCTAGAATGCAATTAGATTAATTTAATTAAATCTGAATTATGGCCCAAATGATTTCCAAATTGCACCAAATTTTCATCCTTAGCTAATTTGGGGGTGAGAAATTCAAAAATGCAATCAGAATTTAATTTTGAGATCGAAATATTTTAGATATAGACTAGAGCATCTTGACTAATCAAAATATTATTTTGGACTTAGAGAAGTCCAATGGACTTCAAATTTTTAGGATAGGTTTTATTTAATGTTCTAAAAGTAATGGGATCAAAAAAAATAACTACTTAGACTAAAAATAATTAGGGTAACAACCTAGGGTTGTTACAGACTTCCCCACTTAAGAACGATATCCTCCTCGACATCATCTTAAGAGAGAAGGCAAACATGAAGAAAAAGAATAGAATAAGACTCAGAAAATTAATGGGTACCTGGGGTTTCAAAGAGACTGGATACTTTTTTCTCATATCTGCCTCTTTCTCCCAAGTAGATTCTTCTAAAGAGTGATTCCTCCACTGAATTCTTACCATTAGGATTGAGCAATTTCTCAGCTACTTTTGATCATGATCTAAGATCTTAATTAGCTCTTCTGCTTAAGAAAGATCTGGTTGGAGAGATATTGCCAAAAGTTGGATTAAGTGGGATGGGTTACGAAGACATCTCCGCAAAGATGAAATGTGGAAAACATTATGGACTGCAGAGAAATCTTCATGAAGCTTCAATCTATAAGCTGCAGAACCAATCCTTTATAATATTTCAAATGGTCCGATGTAGTGGGGACTTAGCTTCCCGGCTACACTGAAATAATATATGCCTTTCATTGGACTAACTTTAAGATATGCAAAATTTCCAACATCAAATTCCAGAACACGATGATGAGCATCATGATACTTACTCTGACAATCTTGAGCTACTTTGATTTTTTATTGGATCAGTTGAATCTTTCAGTTCATCTCTTCCACTAAATCAAAACTATAAAGCTATACACTACCAGTTTCAGACAATGTTAATGGGGTACTGCATTTCCTACCATACAGAGCTTCATATGGAGCCATGCCTATACTTGCCTGAAAATTGTTGTTGTATGCGAACTCTACGAGAGGAATATGATCTTCCCAGAAACCTCCAAAATCCAATATGCAGAGGCGAAGAAGATCTTCTAAGACTTGATTGACTCTTTCTATTTGACCATCGGTCTGAGGATGAAAAGAGGTACTTATGGCTAGAGTAGTTCCCAAGTCCTGATGCACTGCCTGCCAAAATTTAGAAGTAAAGTGACTATCTCGATCAGACACGATAGACCTTGGAATTCCATGGAGTCTGACAATTTCCCTGATATATAACTTTGCTAATTTCTCCACAAAATCAGTTTGACGCATAGGGATAAAATGTGCTGATTTGGTCAGTCGATCGACAATGACCCATATCGAATTGGCACCTGATCTTGCTTTAGGTAAACCCATAAAAAAATCCATAGAGATATCGAACCACTTCCATTCGGGAATTGCTAGAGGATGAAGAAGTCCTCCAGGCTTTCGGTGTTTGGCTTTGACTAAGTTACAAGCATGACATTTTTCTACAAATTCTGCCACACTTTTCTTCATTCCAGGCCACCAGAATGATTTCTTCAGATCTTGGTCATCTTGGTACTGCCAGGATGTACTTGATAACCAGAATTGTGGCCTTCTACTAGAAACTCTTGATGCATGGATTTGGGAATCCATAAATAATCCCCCTGATATATCACACTACCTCAAAGTTGAAGATTAAAGTGACGACCACTTTCGATGTCCACTTTAAACTTCAGATAATCTTCATCCTTGGTTTGTGATATAGAGACGTCGCGATGAAACGTAGGTTCAACTAAACTCGTGGTTATTAGAATGTTTAGCATAGCACCGTGCACTAGCCTGATTTTGAGCTTTCGGAATTCTTCTTCTAACAGGCTTGGTAGTATCATAGAAGATAAAGTAGCATGACAATTGAGTGTGTCCGCTACAACGTTTACTTTTCCTGGATGATTTTGGATGCTTAAATCATAATCACTTATTAACTCAAGCCATCTTCGCTGTCAGTAGTTTAGTTCACGCTGGGTGAAGATGTACTTCAAGCTCTGATGATCGATGAATATAGAACACTGCACGCCATAAAGATAGTGACGCCAGATTTTTAGAGTAAAGACTACTACTGCTAACTCAAGATCATGGATATGATAGTTCTTCTCATGAGGTCTTAACTAACGAGACACATAGGCTATAACTCTCCCTTCTTGCATCAATACACATCCCAAACCTATGCCAGACGCATCGGTATAGACTTGGTAATTCAAGCCTTCTTTAGGTAAGGCAAGAACTGGTGTAGAGGAAAGAGCATCTTTTAATGATTGGAATGCTTTCTCACACTCTGGACTCCAGACAAATGGCACTACTTTCTGTGTCAACTTTGTGAGTGGAGACGCTATTTGCGAGAAGTCTTTGACAAATTTTCTATAGTAGTCTACCAGCCCTAAGAAACTTCTAATATTGGTCACAAATTTTGGTTGTGACCAATCTTGGACTGCTCTTACTTTATTTTGATCGACTTTGATTCCCTGGGAATCGACGACATGACCCAGAAAGGCGACTGAGTCAAGTTAAAATTCGCATTTATAATACTTGGCATATAGTTTATGGCTTCGTAACTCTTCTAGTACTAATCGTAAATGGTTCTTGTGATCTGTCTCGCTTCCTAAATAAATTAGAATGTCGTCAATGAAGACAATGATGAATTTGTCCAGATATGCTTTCAACACATGCTGCATTAAGTCCATAAAGATGGACGGTGCATTTGCCAGGCCAAAGGACATCA
Organism: Gastrodia elata; assembly: GCA_016760335.1. NCBI lineage: Eukaryota > Viridiplantae > Streptophyta > Magnoliopsida > Asparagales > Orchidaceae > Gastrodia > Gastrodia elata. The sequence continues at coordinate 21,640,017 of CM028672.1, read as the reverse complement.
CTAAAAATTCGTAATGCCCATAGCGGGTCCTAAATACTGTTTTCTCAACATCTGAATCTTTAACCCGTAATTGGTGATATCCCGATTGTAAGTCTATCTTGAGAAGACTTTAGCTCCGGATAACTGATCAAATAGATCATTGATACGAGGCAAAGGGTATTTGTTCTTGATAGTTATTTTATTCAATTCTCTGTAATCGATGCACATTCTCATCGATCCATCCTTCTTCTTCACGAACAAAACTGGCATTCCCCAAGCAGATGAACTTGGACGAATAAGACCTTTCTCCAACAATTCTTGAAGTTGATTGTTTAACCCTTGAAGTTCTTTTGGCGCCATACGATATGAAATTTTTGACAGCGGTTGAGTTTCGGGAATTAATTCAATTGCGAACTCTACTTCTCTAACTGGAGGAAGACCGGGTAGGCCTTCAGGGAAGACCTCAGGAAATTCACGAACTATACGATTCTTAGAAATAGGCACAACTTCTTTCTTCTCTCCCAGCATTGTTACGAGATATGCATCGCATCCCTTCCTGACTAAATTTTCTGCTGTCATTACATTGATCAGCGATGATTGGGTACTAAATCTCCCGACGAATGATTTTGATTTACTTCCACTGCCCAAAGTTATCTTTTTTTTTTGGCAATTTATGGAAGCTCCATGCTGGCTTAGCCAATTCATGCCTAGGATTACGTCAAAGTTGGTGATTGGCAATATAATTAACTTAGCCTCGTAGTTTTGTTCCCCGATAGGAATATTTAGGTTGCAAAATTTTTGGGACTGCATACGGGCTCCAGAAGGTAACCCGATGCTCAAGGAGCTAGTTAATTGATAGGTTGGTAGCTTAAGAGTTTTAGCCCAATCTTCTAATATAAAGGAATGACTTGCCCCCATATCGAAGAGGATATTATAAGACATGTCATTTATTGATAAGGTGCCTATAATTACAGTAAATTAATAAGAATAGCTACCCAATATTTAAAGTACTGAATGGTAAAAGACTGATTACTGAAATGGCGAGAACTGAATACGAATAAATTTTAAGGCATACCTGACACCACGTCGTTGTCCTCAGGAGCAGAGGTAGGAGTTAACATATATACCCTAGCAGATGCTGCGGGTTGTTTGTTCTGGGGCCTTTGACCCTGACGATCATAATTCGGCTTCTGTGCCGGTACAATTGCTTTTGAGTTTAAAGTTGGAGCCGGCATTATGGTAGGAGCAGGCTCTCTGCAATTCACTGGTTGAGCATAGAAAGCTTGTTTGTGACGGGAGTGGTCGATGGGCACTCTGTCGATTGTGTTCTTTTCCCTGCATTCAAAATAGCGGTGGCCCTTACGACTACAAGTGAAACATATACCACCGAAGTGGTAGCATTTTCCGTATAGATGCATCTTTTTGCATTCAGAATTTAGGGGTTGTGTTGACTCCATGTTGTAGACCTTTGCTATTTTATGATGTCCAAAGCATTCCTTACTCGGCTGCATGGCTATTGCTTTCCTCTTCCAGTCCAGTTGACCCTGGAATCATTCTTGCAAATGAGCAGCTTCAATCAATTCAGTCAGAGTCCTAATCTGACGAGATACTGAGTGTGCTTTGATAGAGTCTCTCAGACCCTTCAAGAAACTGTGGCACTTTGACGCTTCCGTCCTGACTAAATCTGGAACGAAATGCGACAATCTTCGAAATTCTTGTTCGTACTCAAATACTGTATGGTTACCTTGTGTGAGATGGAGAAGTTCATCCTCCAGAATTGCTTGGGTTGATGCGGGTATGAACGCTTCACTGAATGCCTCCAAGAACAAGTCCCATGGAATGTCCTCTACTTCATAGTCGGCAAACTTATTGTTCGGCTCGTTTTCCCACCAATATTCTGCTTCTTCTTGAAATAGATGGGTCACTAGGCGGATGGCTTCAGAGTTAGGGCACTTGAAACTAGCCAGATTCTTCTCGGCCATTTTAAGCCACTTCACAGTGTCCATTGGATTCAGCACTCCATTGAAAGCAGGAGTTCGGAGATGAAGGAAACTGTGCAGGATTCCATCGCCTGTGTAGTGGGAAGATGATGAAAACCCTGCTTGGGGTGCAGATTGCTGTTTAACTGAGAGAATAAGAGCACATGTCTCTTGCGCCTATTGTGTATTACTTTCTATCAGGGCCTTCAATAAATTGGCCATAGGATTGGGCTCTTCGGGTCCGCTCAACGATGAGACAGCATTCTTGATTGGAGTAGGAGCAAAAGGAGAGCCATGATTCATGACTGCAATACAAGTGGGAATTTAGAGGCATAAAATTTTTACTATAATTTTATTCATTCATTTCTTCCTCAAAAGAGAAGATACATGGGTCTACAAAACGTATCGCTAAAATAAGGAAGTGACATAATAAAATTCTCTAAAGTCCTAGTTATAATACTCTACCCAAAAGGCAGCACATTAGTCATCATATGTGACTATAGGGCTCTTTCGAGTTAGTCTCCTATAAACCCAATACCACCAATGACTCACTGATCCCCTCAGTAAGATCTCTACGATCTCAAGATGATGCTCCTCAGGATAGGCTGTCTCTCGAAGCACAGTAGTAACACAACCTAGCCTTTATCTGGCGAGTACCGAAAGGCTGGTGCCTCCAAAAGATGAATGAACTAGAATCTTGTCTAGTACTTCAACTCCTCGAGACGATACTCCATCTACGACCCTCCCATAGATCTGGCCGTCTCAAAGGTCATCTATCCAGTAGTTATCAAATCTCTTAAGGTAGAATAAGGATGCTGACTGCGAATATTCCATACCTAAGATGATTCAACCCATAAGTATGTTTATTATTACTTTGTTATTACTTTCAAAGTTCGTTCAAGTTCTAAGATATCCCTTTTAAGATTCGTAGTTTAAATCAATTTATTATATGAATTATATTCCTAAGGTGTCAACATTCTAGATGTAGTCTACCCTTTTCATTTCTGAGACAGCTTGATCTGAGACAGCTTGATGAACTTTTGGATGATCGTTTGGCACTACACTTAGTGACTTGTGATCTTTGCCAGATACAGATCATAAAGTAGATAGGAATGAACTCCTTATCTGACACTTTATGATACTTCTCTGATACCAACTGTAGCGCCCTACCCTGTCGTCGCGCGCGCAAAAAGGTTTACAAGTAATAAAATCAGCGGAGGAGCGGTGTGCTACTCGGGAGGATGAGAACAAGCAAAACTCATATTCCCAAATAGGCTAAAAAACTGAGCCATACTAAGAGTAGGATCGAGAGCCAATACTTAAGATAAGAGTAGAATACTTATCTTGAGTAGTAGGCTAATACGTATATTGTATTTAAAGAAATAAGTAAGGATCCAATATACATTATCAATATATATATCAGTATTTCCAGTATACTGATCACATCATAATACTAAGTATAATAGTATAACAGAGTGCGGAAGCTAAAAGTATATCATCCAGAATACATTCACCACAGAGCGGTATGTAAACATTCATCTCAGAAAAGAAAAGAAAAAGTACATCCAGAGTTATTACAAACTGATTTAGCATGTGAAAAGTAAAGTCTACTGAAATAGGGCAGAAAGTAAAAGGAGGCAGACAGATCCTCTAGGGCTCCACGTACTCCTCCTGGATCTCCTGCAAGTCATCCTATCCTGTCTTCACAAGCTACTTAGGATCTAGCAAATTGTTGGATCCCAAAAGTACCCCATGTTAGACAAGATGTCTAACACATTGCAACTAATTATGCAGTAGGAAAGTAAATACAGTAGCCAGCAAAGTAAAGAAAACTGAAGAAAAGCTGGGAAAAATGCTAAGTAACTGCAACTGTAAAGACTAAACAGAGCAAAACTGCATCAAAAACTAAATACTTAAAGTAAATGAAAATGTTAAATGCTCAGAAATCAATGTGAAAGGAGTGTCAAATGACGTACTATATGTCACTGTAAAGATGTACCAAATATGCCAGAGTATAATATATCACGGATATGTAATAGAACTATCACTAATAGGTTATGAGTAGTACGATCCAATGTACACATACACCCAGTTGGGAAGACAGTACGGTGATGCAGATGCACCCTAAAATTCCCCTGTCTGTGTATGTAGCATTCCATAACCCATAATTCATCACTGATACTCATGTGTCACTGCTAAGATGATGCTTCAAGCTCATGCTTATGCTTATGCCCGTGCTTTTATGTTGTATGGGTAAAATCCAGAAATCCATGAAAACTTTGAATGCAGATAATGAATTCTAAGTCTCCACTGTGCAGAATCCTGCTAAAAGGATTCTGTCTCCTAGCTTCTAGAACGATAATTAGTTAAAGTTGCAGATTTAGTTAAAGATCACTGGATGGAATGATCGTATATAGATATTCAGCACGTTTGCAAGAAAAGTGATACTTATCACATACTCACCACCATACTTAGTATCTTAAAGAAGGTGAATCTCATTACTTAGTTTATTTGAGCCAAATTTATTGAAGCGGTCTTAGCTAGGAGGCATTGCGCTGTTGGCAATTTGTATTTCAATCAAACTAAGGAATGCATACCCGTTCAATACACTCTAGGGACTGTATTCATCTAATCCCACATGATAGAACCTGCTCATAAGTCCTCATTAAAGTGAATCAACCAATCCCAAACACTACTGGAGAACCAATAATATGGGTATACTATGCTACACCGTCCAATAATCGGGGTTCAACAAGTCTACTTAATAAATCAAGGAATTATCAAGACTATAAAGGCATATACTAAATAGGTAAGTCCTATACAAGGTTTCACTAAAATATGATCAAGGATCACTCAACATGGATTATACCACAAGGAGAATTTTCATTCTAAGGTCTTAGGTGGTTTCTACCACGAGAGATTAAGGGATCATCTAAGCTTCTACCTCAATAAGTCATACAAGTTCTCCTACCTCAAAGTATGTGTAATTTAGGTCTTTTAAATATTTCAAGGTGATCTTATAAAGAGATGCTTACGATCTCCCATTCTAAATATTGATATTAGAATTTTAGGTCTATTTCATAGTTAGGTTTAGAATGATCAGATCAGATGATTAAGTCATCTGATCACAACTTAATCTAAGATTATGGGATTTAAATCAAGAATGTTATTAAAGTTTTAGATCACTTGTTCAATCAATATGATTTTATTAATCTTCTTATGCTAATGGTCTTATTTAGGAGAAAATCCAGGATCTAAGGATTTAATTCAGATTAAGCAATTATATGGCTTTATTAATAACCTTATCATGTCTAATTCAAATGTTTAAGGTCAATATAAAATCAGATGTATCATTGGAGAAATGTCAAGTTAATTATATTATAATCAAATCACTTTAGTTAAGGTTTTTAAGGGTTTGAACCTTAATTAAGTAGATTAGGGTTTGACCCTTATTCTTATTCAATTAAGATCATGTGTTTGATTAATGATCAATGTCAAATCAGTGAGTTAAGAGTGTGTTATCAGTGGCAATCTCAGACCTAGATCAAGTCTTAAAAGCTTGATCAAACTCTTAAGACTTCTTAAGTTAATTAAGGAAGTTAAGATCTCCAATTTTTTTGGTTTATTCAAGTTATGCATTATGGATCAATATGTGTGGCTTCTAATACCTTTAACCTACTGTTATGAAGCATAATAATAGAAAATTTCATAAAAATAGAAAGTAATTAGTGCTAATCAAATCCTAAATCCATTCAAATGGATTATCACTTAATTACAAATCTAGCCATCAAATTTGTTTGCAATTTTGCACACATGTCCTACTTAATAATACAATTAATCAGGGCTTAAGTTTGTTAAGATCCAATATGTATGAACCTTAACTTTCACTAATTATGATTTAACAAGATTATGGTATAATTTGAAATACAGAGATCAGAAAAATAATTCACTTAGCACATGCATTCTACTCATTATAAGCAAACTAATGGCACCATAAACATGCAATTTAGTTAAGTTTAATCGCTAATTCACCATAATTAGGATCTATAATAATTAGGCAATAATTTAAAATCTAACCATCAGATGTGTAATTTTATTTTATATTCAGATTTCTGATGATTTTCTGATTATTTTCATATATAATATCAAAGAATTTGGACGAGTGGATTAAAAGTTATTCTAAAAATACATTCTGTATTTTTCTAATTTATTTAGGCCATTTTCCTTAAGAAAAATAAATATTAGTCGAATTGATATTTATTTAAACGGCGTCAGCCCATTCCCAAAACATGCGGGCCGCTCGGGCCTAAAGGCCCATCACTGTTAGACAGCGCGGGTCACGGGTCAGCCCGACCCGCGATATCGTCTTCTTCCTCCCCGCATGGTCCCGATGGACGACGTATAGGGTTAACCATAAACACCGAATTCCTAAGCCAATGTGCCATGCCAGGGCATATGAATGATAGCTGCATATTACTGGGACTAGGACCAACCTTTAGAACCCTAGAATTTCATATGGAGTGGACTAATTCCTCGAAAGTCCATTTTCCCAAATTCGTGTGGAAGCCCCTGACTGTGAGGAGAAATTCTCCTCACACAGAGCTCGCTTATACTAGGGATTGATCCCTTCACCATCAGGGTGCACCGATGGATCAAAGCCCTACCTTGGTCAGTCCCAAGCACTACATGGCGGGTGGATCATTCGATCGATACGATCGATCAGACCACACCCAAACCATCAATTCGATTGCACTGGATTCACGAGAACTAGAGACGAGTTCAGCAATTAAAGCTGAGAAGGATCTGAGCCTATGCCACTCTGTCCAGATTGGGGGGTACCTAGTTTTGCTGGATGGAGCTTGAACCGGGAGACAGAACGTGATCCACTGTAGCAAAGAGACTCTAAAGGCTCTTAGGGGTCTTGAACTCCAGAAGTAGCCCTCTATCAGCGATACGCAAGCTCAGGAATGCCTGGAAGAATCTCGGCAGACCAACAATGGCGAGTGGGGGAAGAACTCCAATTGAACTAAATCGAGCAGCAAAATCCTTTTAAGGTGAGACCTAAGGCTATTTATAGCCTCAGGGCAGCATTAAGAGTAAGGCTGAGGCTTGGCTTGACCCGAGAGCTCAGACCATTGAGAGCTCTCAAAGCTTCCATTCTAAGGCGTATCGGGCTGAAGAGCCTGACCCAGAGGTTTCACAGCATTAGGGAAACCCCTAATGACTATGCTGAGCTGGCTAGGGGAGTGGGGGACAGACTCTGCTAGTTGAGGATGAGAATCTCCCTGTCAGGAATGCGAACGAAGGGGGGAAGATGATGAGCAGTGCGGGATCCACAGCAGCCGTTTGATTGATCGATCGTTTGCAGCGGGACGGCTCAAATCTTCAGACAGCTAACGGCCAATCGCGGGGAGCAGATCATCCATTGGATTAAATCTTCAGATCCGACGAATGATTCGAGCTACTTACGGGGCGTGGTTAGATGCCGACCGACCCCATCGTCGAACCATGGAATAGTCGGGATTGATTGCATCTAAACTAAGGCGTCGACCGCACGATCTGATTCAAGAAACGGACGGCTCAGATCGCGCCCGCTATTTTAAAAACGGCCGACTAAAGGAATAGGGTAGGTTTGTAAATAAGGATTGTTAGGAACCCTAGAATGCAATTAGACCATTTTACTTAAATATGAATTATGGCTCAAATGATTTCCAAATTACACCAAATTTTCACCCTTAGCTAATTTAGGGGTGAGAAATTCAAAAATGCAATCAAAATTTAATTTTAAGATCAAAATATTTTGGATCTAGACTAGAGCATCTAGACTAATCAAAATATCATTTTGGACTTAGAGAAGTCCAATGAACTTCAAATTTTCAGGACACGTTTCATTTAATGTTCTAAAAGCAATGGGATCAAAACAAATAACTACTTAGACTAAAAATAATTAGGGCAATAGCCTAGGGTTATTACAGACTCCCCAACTTAAAATGATGTCGTCCTCGACATCATCTCAAGAGAGAAGGCAAACATGAAGAAAAAGAATAGAATAAGACTCAGAAAATTAATGGGTACTTGGGGTTTCAAAGAGACTGGGATACTTCCTTCTCATATCTGCCTCTTTCTCCTAAGTAGATTCTTCTAAAAAGCGATTCCTCCACTGAACCCTTACCATTAGGATTGAGTGATTTCTCAGCTGCTTTTGATAATGAGCTAAGATCTTAATTGGCTCTTCTGCATAAGAAAAATCTGGTTGGAGAGATACCGCCGGAAGTTGGATTAAGTGGGATGGGTTACGAAGACATCTCCGCAAAGATGAAATGTGGAAAACATTATGGACTGCAGAGAAATCTTCATGAAGCTTCAATCTATAAGCTGCAGAACCAATCCTTTCTAATATTTCAAATGGTCCGACGTAGCGGGGACTTAGCTTCCCGGCTACACCGAAACAATATACGCCTTTCATCGGAATGACTTTAAGATATGCAAAATTTCCAACATCAATTTCCAGAGCATGATGATGAGCATCATGATACTTACTCTGACAATCTTGAACTGCTTTAATTCTTTGTTGGATCAGTTGAATCTTTCGGTTTGTCTCTTCCACTAAATCAGAACCATAAAGCTGCACACTGCCAGTTTCAGACCTTGCTAATGGGGTACTGCATTTCCTACTATACAGAGCTTCATATGGAGCCATGCCTATACTTGCTTGAAAACTATTGTTGTATGCGAACTCTACGAGAGGAATATGATCTTCCCAGAAACCTCCAAATCCAGTATGTAGAGGCGAAGAAGATCTTCTAAGACTTAATTGACTCTTTCCATTTGACCATTAGTCTGAAAATAAAAAGCGGTACTCATGGCTAAAGTAGTCCCCAAGTCCTGATGCACTGCCTGCCAAAATTTAGAAGTGAAGCGACTATCTCAATCAGACACGATAGACCTTGGAATTCCATGGAGTCTGACAATTTCCTTGATATACAACTTTGCTAATTTCTCCATAGAATCCGTTTGACGCATAGGGATAAAATGTGTTGATTTGGTCAGTCAATCAACAATGACCCATATTGAATCGGCACCTAATCTTACTTTAGGTAAACCCATAACAAAATCCATAGAGATATCGAATCACTTCCATTTGGTAATTGCTAGAGGATGAAGAAGTCCTCCAGGCTTTTGGTGTTCGGCTTTGACTAAGTTACAAGCGTGACATTTTGCTACAAATTATGCAACACTTTTCTTCATTCCAGGCCACCAGAATGATTTCTTCAGATCTTGGTACATCTTGGTACTGCCAGGATGTACTTGATAACCAGAATTATGGTCTTCTACTAGAATCTCTTGATGTATGGATTTGGGAATCCATAAACAATCCCCCTGATATATCACACTACCTTGAAGTTGAAGATCAAAGTGATGGCCACTTTGATGTGGAGAGGTGTACTCGACCATTTAGGAACCTTCCAGAAGCTTAGCAAAATCATCATGATATTGTGACATCATATGACTTTTGATGAAATCCTTTAGATCGGATAAGAATCTAGTACACCTCTCCACATCAATGTGGATTAGATTGGGAGCGAAATGAGAAAGCTTACGGAATTCCATCTCATAATGGTGAACAGAATGACTCCCTTTAGTAAGCTGCATGAAATCATTCTCGATTATGGTTTGGGCAGACGGAGGAATGAATTCTTCATGGAAAACTTGTATGAACTCATCCCATGGAATATCATCCACTGAACGCTTGAGAAATGGGTCTTCAATTCACTATCCCACCAATATTTAGCCTCACTGTGAAATAGATATGTGGCAAGATGAATGTATTCACTTTCAGGACATTTAATAATGGCCTGGGTTTTCTCAATTGTCTTGAACCAGTCAACAGCTTCAAAGTGAGAAACGGAGCCATGGAATGTCGGGGGATTCAGACGAAGAAAGATGAGGAGAAAGGCATCCGTAATTGGGCCAACAGTTGGCGGTGGAGTCATAGGAACTTCAGGAGGAATTAAAAAAGAAGGTTGGGGAGGAGTTGAAAATTGTTGAGATGTGGGTACATGATGAGGCCATCCTTTTTGCAGCACATGTTTGTGCTTCAATCATAACCCGCATCATCTTCAAATGATTCTGCACTTGATCGGTATGAAAAGTTGTGGTGGAAGTGGGCTCTTCCACTATAAGCAGAATAGGGTTTTTAGAATTAGGATTTATTCTAAAGAAAGAAAAGAAAACACAATTCAGAGACTGAAGAAAATGATTCTCATTAAACCTAGAAGATTTATGAGGTACAATCATGTAAGAAAGAAAAAAAAAACAAAATAAGATGGAAGCTATACATGAGAAGCTACTTAATCTAAAAGGAAACTAGTGCTATCAATTACAAAATTTAGCATAAAACATGAGCTCAAAGTATTCATAGGTAAGAGCACAATGGAGGCATCTACTTCCACAAACTAGCACTTCATGTGCGCGGCACCACCAATCAAAGGCATAATTATCGAAGAGTTCATCCAAAATTTGAAAGCATATGTGATCGGGGCAAGATATGGCTTCAAAAGTTTTAGAGACTCGTGAAAGTCATTCTCTAGCTGCGGGATGCAGTAGCCTCGAAACACACAATACTTCAAAATTTTGTCCAAAACTTCACCTCTGGCTTGAGATACACTAAAGTACTCACGATCATAGGTTGTACCAAACCAATGATCATCCTCTCAATAAAGGAAGAACAATCTAGAAAAGAAGCTTAGCTCACTCTTATAGTTTGCCATCTGAAAACTTGATTAAAGTTTAACTTAAAAATTTAAATCAATTATTAAATTAGTAATGTGTTTACTATTCTAAGGTGTCTTTTTAAATATCTTTACAATTCTATATTGTTTGCTTTCAGATAAATGGATGTCTTTATCTTAACTTAAGGTTCTCAATTTTGCTCTGATACCAACTATAATGACCACAATATTGAGTAAGAATTAAACCTAACATTGGCGCGTCACCTTAGCATATAATATCTAATTAGAAGGAAGCTAACCAAATGCTAGATGCTAAGTTTGGTCAAGGATTATGAAGAGGGTCTTAAGTTAAGATGAGAAAATAGAAGAAAAATGCATATGATCAATGTAGTTACAATTACATGTATGAAAATGATGTTTGAAGTATGTGCAAGGACTAGTAATTATATAATAAAAGAAGTAATTGCAATTACTTAAAAGTGAATGAAATGAGATATGTGAATGAAAGTACTTGCAATTACTTGGAATAAATGACAATTGCAATCATAAGTATCAATAAAAATTCAAAGAGATTGCAATATATATGAGAAAGTAACATTTGCAAGTAAGAGTAAAAGTGAACATTCTCATATAGCAATATGAGTTTACAATTATGAAATGCATGTACAATTATGCTACAAGTAAGGATAGATGCAATTAATCATATATGACAATTGAGTTTATAAGAAAGAAGTATTTATACAATTTATTCACCCATTTATCAAAACCAAGCATTTTAGTAAAAGATCTAAGTCCATCACAGAATAAACTAAAAACAAAAGCAGATAGTTTAAGTTATTACATGTCATTTAATTAAAGAACAAGTAAATAAGACTCTCTCTCACTTAAAATAAAAGCAAGTAAAGTAACATTTAGGCATAAGCAAATATTAAGGCTTTAAGTACTTGGTCCAGCTCCACTTGCATCCAAATGCACCCGATCTATCATACTTTGGCATTTAAATATAATAGGAAAAAACCAATATAAAAAAGGGTATTTAGACTAAATAGTCTAATCACATTTTAAGATTGAGCTAAATATTTTAATAGTTTAATTGGATATTACAAACTAGTTTATAATATAAAAATAAGCAGCGGAGCAAATGAAAGCATACAAATGTGGAAGGAAAATAAGCACTTATAAAGAAGAACAAATGAAGTAAAATAAGTGAGAATACTCACAAGTTTAGACATTCTAGCATGCAAATAAAATAAGGATAAATGCATCTTAGACTGGCTAAAAAAGTAATAATGTGTATATGAAAGTAAATAGAATTAAGCAAGTATATGTTCAATGAACTTATGCTAAGTAAAGGAAAGAAGATAGTGAAGCATTTAATTAAAATTATAACAATATTCACTGCAATATAAAAGAACTGTAAACAAGTAAAATATAATACTAAAAACATGGAAAGTGCAAAGCATAGCAAATGAAAGAAAATCTTAGACTATAAATCTAAGAGGTACATAGCCTAGGACTATGAAAAGTAAATATAGCTTGAAAGATATAATGAGATCTCACAATTTATAAGATTGTAAAAGAACTCATATTTTTTTAAATTGAAGTTATTTTATGAAAGTATTCATTCGGTGGGCAAATACAGAATAAAGCGATGAGTTAAGCACGTCTTCCTAACATGTTGTAACAACCCAAATTGTTGCTTAGGTCAATTAGGACTAATTCAAGTCCTAATTATGATTATATTATCTTAATAAAGTCATTTAGAATTCACCTCTAACATCCAATCCAAATTAGAAAGCAAATAATCAAATCCTGATTTCTGGAAAATCCATAAACCCTAAAAATTGATTTTTATTTTGACCTCAAATCAAAAATCTGACATTGCCATTGCGTTGACCACCCTAAATTGCTAAGGGTGAAGTTTTGGATGCATTTGGAAGTCATTGGATTTCCGACAAATATTTTAATAATATTTGAATACCCAAAAAATCAAGTAATTAAATACTCATGGAATCGAAAATCTGATCGCGCCGTTGTGTTCCTCACCCCTCAATTTGTTAGGAGTGATTTATTAAAAATTTTCTAGATCCTTTTAATTGTATGATTTTAATTAATTAAATTAGTATAAATTAATTAATAATATTATTATTTAATATATACTTAACGGTGCCGTCATTACTCTTAACGTCGTCGCCTTGAATTCCTTCCGCGCCATCTAATCGGATGGATCAATCGATCCGTCCGATCTTGCAATCGGACGGTCACAACCGCGTTGTCGTCGAGGTCCTCCGCGTGTCGAAGGAGGGATGCGCGTCGCCCTACCAATCGACCAGGCACCCCCTCCACCGCTTCCAAGCTGTGATTAAGAATCCTAATGGCCTTTATTCTGAGCTTTTCACCATTCTCAAACCAGTCTGAGCTTTGCAAATTCCCGAACATCAACTTCCCAAAAGTTCATCTTTCAGCCATTCGATTTGAGGTACTTATATCTTTTAAACTACTCCATCAAATTTCTTATTATTGCTTCGATTAGTAATTTCAAAGAGTAGATTAAAACTTGTATGAATTGGATCATATCGATCGTGAGCGATTGACACGAATTTGGATCTACCGCCACTGTTCAATTCTTTAGAGCCTGTCTTGGCCCGGACGTGTCACCTAGGGTTGGGGTTTATGGGAGACTTCAATCACCTCCAGTGACGTGCCATATGCCAATCAAAAGGTCTCTCCGAGACCTTTCGATCGGTGTGCAGGTCGACCCCCAGTAACAGTGGTTACACCACCGATTACTGAGCCCTAGCCCTCGGGCTCTCAGTCTCACCGCGTCTGGTCGAGGCTGGGCTGGGCCAGGCTCAACCCGTCGACCCATATTCGAGTCTCTGCTGTGTCAGCAGACAGTGAGTCCCACTGTCTATCACAGTCCGCATCAGTGGGGCCCGCCTGTTAATACCCGACAAGTTAGAGAATGCCATGTAATCACTGCAGGCCCACCATATCGTTGTCTACCGATGCGGGTCCCACCTGCAGAGATAAAATTTAATAACTAATATATATATATATAAGTAAATATTAAATGTATTAGAAACTTTAGTATATATATGAACATATATATGTAAATTTATAAACACACACACACACACACACATATATATATATATATATATATATATATATATATATATATATAAGTAAATATTAAATGTATTAGAAACTTTAGTATATATATGAACATATATATGTAAATTTATAAACACACACACACACACACACACACACACACACACACACATATATATATATATATATATATATATATATATATATATATTTATATAACCTGATAATTAATCTATTAATAATAATAGAAATATGATAATAAATTAATTAAAAGTATAGTAATAATTATATTTATAATTAAATGAATTAATAAAGAAGTTTAGTAAAATTTAAATCAAAAAATAGAACTTTAGCATCCATATCTTAATAAATATAAATCCAAATGACATAAATAAATATATTAATTTATCAACAAAAATTAAGTAATAATTTGAGACTATCAAATCTCTGTTTGGACTTATATTTTGTATAGTGACATTTAGGAGTATTAAATAATTCAAATTTTTGTCACATAAAATTTATTGAATCATAACATTTAAACCATTAATCCAAACATACCCAATGTGGAACTTAAAGTAATCAAAAAACCCTAAGGATTATCTGGTAGTGTTCATTTTGCTGTTCGGATTAAATTTGGACTAATCATTTTTAAGATCTAACCCTAATTAGGTCAATTAACCCTAGAACTTCAATTGACCATAAGTTGGTCAATTTTGCTTCAAATTAGGTGATCCAAATATCCATTTAGATCAAGAAAACCTAATTAATAGTAAACTACAAAACTATTTAGGATCCAACAGTTAGATCTCTTAATCAACCCTAATTACTCTAAAACTTGATTAGTGAAAATTAGCAAATTTAATGATCCAATTTGAATAATTCAAACTTCAAAGAACTTCTAGAGTAGATTAGAACCTAATGGTGTAGTTAGTTTAGTGATTTTGTGATTAATTTCACTAATCACTTACTAATCACCCTAAACCCTAATTAGGCCATAACTTAGCCAATTATAGTCCAAATTGAACCTACCACTATTCATTAAAATTAGTGGATTATTTGTTAACCATAGCCACTAATTTTACTCAATTTAGATACCAATTAGAAAAGTTATGATTTTTGACTCTTAATTAAGAACCCTTAATTACCATATTAACACTAGAAATTGAATTAGCTATAACTTAGCCAATACATATCATAATTTGATGATTTTAGATTCTATGGAAACTTTAGATTTTAACCTTCAATAAACAAATAGAAAATTTAGGTGTCATTAGGATAAAATTACCAATCTACCCTTATAGGTCAAATTCCTTAATATGACCTTATACGGCTTAATTCTTAACCAAAATGGATGTACTTATTGTCTAAACTCATATTAGACAATAAGTAATCACTCCACTTCATTAAAATTTATATTTAAGTCTTATTTCATAAAGATGAAGTTTAGACCCTTAAGTAGGGGCAAAATAGTCATTTTGCCCAAATTTAGGGTTTAATGATTTTAAGTCCTAAATTCATCTCTAAATCATAATATTTAGTAATTAAAGTGATTTAGACTTTAATTTAGATAATTTTCAGTCTTATATTAAAGATTAAAGGAAAATCTTAAATTTAATCTTAAGTAAAACCTAAATAAAAATGTGAGTTCTTTTCCTTTAAACTTCTTAGCTCACCCATAAGTCTCATAACATTAGTTAGGATGTGTGTATAAGAAATACTCTTAGTACTTATGAGCTTTCATTCTTAGGATTAAGGATAGAACTTATGTTAGAGTTCATCTAATAAGTAAAGTGGGTTACTCATTAGGTGAAACTTAGATTTTACTAGTTTATAGATGTTCATAGTTTATTAATTGACTATTTGATCTTTTAACTTTAGAATTTAGATTAGAGATCTATCCTATTAAGTTTTATTTAATTCAATAGGATTTGCCTTAACATTAAATCAGTGATATGGGATTAAAACTCTAGTCCTTAAGATGACTTTGTGATTAAGTAATTGAAGTTCATTCTTTGGAGTTTGATTCTTAATCCTTTTAATCTTGAGTTGGCTAATCAAGATTGGGTTTGAGATTATATAAAACAACAAATCATGATGATTGATCTACTTATTTAATCATATAATTAACATTAATTTATTTATAATTAGGACTTAGCTAATCCTAATTATGTTCAACTTATAGGGTCGTGTTTCTAAGTTATAGATAGTATAAGAATTGATGATTTTGAATCTTATGTAACTTAGAGTAGTTAGAACAATTAAATTAGAAAACAAATGATATTACAAAGTTTGTATAGTGCTATTTATTACCTTTAATTTATATGCTACGCTTTCCTTGTTTTGAGCCTTATTACACATTTGGACACATTATATTGAACATAGAATATTTTATGAGTATTTTATGTTAGACTTTGAATACATTTCATATGGCATTTGCATAACTTTAAGGAGAAAACTTTATAAAACAAGCTTTACTATATTTTGTGGGTTATGTCTTACTTAGTCTGCTTTTTGGTATAATATTACTTTTGAAACAGTACTTTTGCCTATGGTATTTCCCCTAGTGTGTGATACTTTGTCTAGGGTATTTCCCCTAGAGGGCAGCATACTTTAATCTAAGATGTTTCTCCTAGATGATCAGATGGACTTTACCTTTGTCTAAGGTATTTCTCCTAGAGTGCAGCATACTTTAATCTAGGATGTTTCTCCTAGATGATTAGATGGACGTTACTTTTTGGCAGAACTAAGTAGAAGTATCTCCACACATTACTTTATCTTTTATTTTACAGTTACTTTATAAGTTTCTTTACAGTTTTGACTTACTCTTATTTTATAGTTTAGTTCACTTTTCTCTTATATTTTCATTTTTTGCAGTTCTTTTGTATTGTAGAATTTTTCTGTAATCTTTATTTATTTCAGTCACTTTACTTTATTAAAAGCATATTAGGAGGCTAGATGATTTTCTTTTCAGTACAATATCTTTTACTTTACATTATAAATTGGCATGCTTAGTTTGATCATATTACTTAGGACTTTTATTTGTACTTAGTAGATTTTCATTAGCACTTTACTTACCTTTTTATGCAGCTTGAGTTGAGGTATGTGCTTACCTCACATTTTGCTTAAGTTATAATCTATTATTATAACTTGCCTTTCTTTCTTTGTTGCTTTATTGCTACTATCTTGCTTAAGTTAGTTTGTGATATCAATAAAACACAAAAATGATTACCCTAAACTGTACTTAAACATTTGGTCTAACTAGATTTTTCTTTTGTTAGCTGGGGCCCTACCATTATGAAACTGATAATGGTAGATTCCGAGCTATTTGAGGAGGTTGACACTTCTGAGGAGCAGTCCAGGAGGAGGTTCAGGTTGCTGAGGATCCATAGACTACTTGTTAATTTCTTTATATTTTTGCATCGTGAGGATGAGAGACACTTTATATTTCAGTCTTTAAACTTTAAATGTTTGGAATAATATAGGTTAAATTGTACTTTTCTTTTTTTGCATTTTATATTCAAAGTTGGATGTTTTACTTTTCATTATGGATGAATGGATGTTACTATAGTTGTTCCTTTTTCTTCCACACTCTGATTTCATAGTATACTCATTAAGTGATTATTCTTTTTGCTCTATTAAAAAGGGCACACCCTTCTCTTAAAATTGGATTGGAGTCTTAATCTTCTAACCTAATGTTAAGAAAGGGATGTGCTAAGTGACAACCACTCATTAAATCCAGATGATTAGGGGGCGGCAGCCACACAGGTAAAGGAAAGCGGGGTTTAAAACAAATAACACTAACATTCACCCTCTTATAATATGAGGTATCCTTATTACTCCTAATTAGTCTGCCCTTGGCTTAACCAACATTGTAAATCTCTATAAATTTAAATATGAAAGTCTTATTTATGCACAATATCTTATATAAAATTGTTAAATGAATTAGGCTCAAAGCTAAGCAAGCATTCAAGGAAAAATTCAATAATTATAAATCATGTGATATCCAAAGTTATCTAATTTTAATAGTCTACTTAATGATTGGAACTAATTGAGCTCTCAATTGACTTAGAGATATTAATCTAAAGTCAATTATAAATAACATAAGTAACTGGAGTTTTGAAAATAATAGTTTCATTTTATTCTATGAGATTGCGAAATAATTTATTAGTATAATGATACTAAATGAAACTAATCCTATCCTTATCCTAAACCATTTGGTTTAAATTGGTTAACTAAATCATGGCTTAGAAAACTAGTTAGGAAAGGGTTGATTATAAAATTATCATGGAAGTTAAGGTTCTACAAATTCAACTCATCTATCTAAATTGTATTAGAAGAATCTAATCAAATCTATTACTAATCTAACTAGATTGAAGTAATTTGGAAAAGATCTAAGTGTATAGGAGATGAAGGGATTATAAGCTACAAGCTCTACAATTTCTATAAGTTAAAGGAAATTAATAAGATTTCTAAACTCTACTAATAAAGTTGAGGACTCCCAATTAAATTTTTTAAAGGACTTAATTAAGGGTTTAAGAACTAAGGGTGAAGTGAGCAAGATTTAATCTAATTACTTAGTGCTAGTCCTAATTGATTTACTTTGTAGGATTACACAAACTTCAAGGTTCATTACACTTAATGGGTGTAATAAGTAGTATTAAAGATCACTTAAAATTCAAGTTATAAATTAATCCTAAAGCTTCTCTCTTATGGTTGAAAGGTTAATTGCATTACAAGACATATGTGATATCTTTTGTTGTCTAATTTGATTTGTTCTATCTACTCTAAGATAATACAAGCTTAGGATCTCCAATATCCCATTATCAAGTATAATCCCAAATTTACAGCCTTAAAGTTAAACATTATATCTTAACTAGTTCTAATTCATAATCAAATTTGTCGACTACAAAGGTTTAATAATTAATTAATGTATTTTAATAATCCATACCCAATCTTTATCCAGAAGGATTAAGATCCAAGGACTTAAAGTTAAACTCTAATTTGGGGTTTAAGCTTTAAATTCAAGGTGCTAACATCTATGGATTTAAGGTTTCACACCAAGCCTTACTCTAAGAGTAGAGAATGTTAAGGACTGAAAGAGTAAGGAGATATGATCCTAATTTAGAAAGGCTGAAGTCTAAAATCATAAGACAAAAATAATTAAATAAAAACCTATGAATTTAGAGATTTGATTCAATCTATTGAATAATTTCCTGATTCAATAGAGTTGAGCACCTACCACTAAGAAGAGGGATTTAAGAAATTAAACACTTAGAAAATTTTCTTGAAGAATTATTAGAATGAAGGCTACAATTCTAAGAAGACTTCATCTATTGACTAGATCAATCACTCAATAGATCTAAGCTATTATAATCTAAGACCTAAGGGTTTAGACTAATTGTTTAAGATTTTAGCTAATGTTAAACTTAAGGTTCTCCTTAATACATTGATTTAAGAAGAACACTAGAATTGTGTTAGATGGTAGTTAAGTTAACTAGTACTGATTTCAAAAGCTTGTATATTTATTTAATTAAGTCCATGTTGAAGATCTAAAATCATCTTAAGGGTTTGATGATTCTTAAGTGAATTCTAAGAGAATTTTAAGGCTTAACATTTAGGATCCATTAATTAAGTCTAAAAGCTTTTGAAAAGATCCTAAGCCATTACCTTATTAATTTAAAGCATTTGATTAGAATTCTAAGATTCAAGGGCTCTTAAACCAACTTTTAGCCAAAATGACCAAAATGCCCTTCTAAAGGAAAAAATTGAGATTATAAGATTTAGGGCGCCAAATTGATTCTAATTAGTTCTAATAGGTTCACTACAGTCTAATAAGAAAAAAAAAGTTTTAAAAGTTAAATTTGGACTTAAAGGAAGCTTAATTGGCACTAATCACTTTTCAAAGCTAAGATAAGTGATTAAGGAATTTGAGGCTTACCACAGAATTCTAAACTTACAGATAAGTTCAAATAGGCATAAGATAATAAATAACACTAGGTTTACTAAAATCAGACACCAAATCAATAAATTAAGCACTGATCAATATCTAATGTGATTAAGAGGTGATTAATAATTTTATAATTCTTAAAATATTTCCAATAGCATTGCTAGGTTCTTCTTTGACATATGAATATTTAGAGACATTAAGCATGCTATTTGGCAAATAAATGAATTAAATATTCACTAATTAAATTTTTAGAGAGATTAGGATAGATTAGAAATTTTAATTACTAAAAGTGAAATTTTATTTTAGATTTAGATTCCTTATATTTTTATGATCAAAATAGTATATTGGATCATACCATTAGGATCAGCCTAACTAAGATTATTTAAATAATTTAGATTGAATGATTTTATTTAAAATATCATAGGCTTAAGTAATTAAATCGATTTTCCATTTAATTTTCTTAAGGAAAATAAATCCCATAATCCAGTTGAATATTCTCAGCCCAAAACCAAAAAATGCGAGCCGAGGGTGACCCGGCCCAACACTGTGTGCCTTCGTCCCCGACACTTGACGAGTTGTCACCTAGGGCTACTTATAGGGATGAATACTACGTCTCCAGGCCATGCCATGCCTCAATCTCGATCGCTACATGCTCCCTAACTTTATACGCTTCGATTGGGCTAAGAAGCCCCCTGCGGAAGGGACGGTGTGGCACCCCAGCCCCACCGTAATCTTGTTAACACTTAAGTTAACATGATTACAGTAAAGTGGTCACCAAATGACAAGTTCCTCATTTATAATCAGATTAGGTTTTCACCCTAATCCTTTATAACTAAAGAATTTGCCATATAATTACAATATTTTACTAAACGATCATACATGAATATTAGAGTGCGAAAGCATGAAACATACACATCCATTTCACCATAATTTAGAAATTAAATACATTCAACTTAGAATAAATATGCAGTGAAAGAAAATATAAATAGAACCTATACTATTACAACATTAAAAGCTTAACTAAAATTAAAGGAAAAATACTCAATCTCACTAACAAATAAGAAATAAACGCTAATGATCTTCAGCATCAGCACGCTCTTCCTCCTGAATAAGTTCTTCAAAAGGCCCAACTACTTCAAACAGCTTGGAATCTGTCATTGTCGGTTTCACAATGACAAGGCCCCAGCCAAAAGAAAAGAAAAATGATTAGACAATTTATCTAAGTACATTTTAGGATGAATATTAGTTTCAAAATCTTTTAAGATATCACCACTAACTAAATGACTAAGCAAGCATAAATAAGTGTAGCAAGCTAAGAAAGAATAAGGAAAAAGCTATAAATAATATATTTATAGCTTAAGCAAAAGGAAGTAAAGTACATACCTCCACCCAAAGTTGTAATAAGAATTAGTCATTTATATAAGTATAAAATATCTGAAAATACTAAAAAAAAGGCTCATCCAAACATACTTATGATCATATAAAATTATACAAATTAACAAAAAGTAAACAAGACTATGATACATATAAGTAAGCAAGCAAGACTAGCATCCTAATATATATAAGTAAGCAAGTAAGTACTGAACTGTAATAAAAGTAACAGAAAGTAGTAAGGAAAGAAAAACATGTAAAATCTGTCATATCAGAAGAATTGGCTAACAAGCCACTGAACTGAAACTGAATTGAAGCATGCATATCATTTAGCTTATCAAAGCTAAGGCAAAAATAACTGTATCATGTTATACAATTATACTAAACAGAAGAGGCAAATATATATATATATATATATATATATATATATATGTAGTACGTTTTAGTTATTTTACTTTACTTCTGTGGACATGTTCAGAAGTAGCTAAGGAGTTAAGTACATCTATAAAACTAAAATAGGTTCTAACTTAACACAACTCTCCTCAATGAGTACGTGTTAAGTAATCCTTATTTTTTCTTACCACCTGTCCATTGGCAATAAAAGTGCATAAATATCCAGCTAGAAATGAACCCAATGCAAGTGTTATCCTAATTTTCTTTATTTTTATTTCAAGCATCAAAGTTATCATGTATGTTATGCACAATGTAAAAAGGCTCAAATACAAGGAATGTAAAGCAATAGAGTTCAATAGTAAGCAAGCGACTCTACTAAAATATAGGTGATATCTGTTGTTATCTAATTTATTCATTCTAACTATTCCAAGCTTATAAAAGATCAGGATCTCCAATATACTACTATCCAGTATTAACTCAAATTTACAGCCTTACAAGTTAAACATTAGAACTTAAATAATTCTAATCCAAATAAAAAATATCGCCTACATAAGTCAAATAATTAATCATTCATTCTAATTTTATAATTTTCAGTAACCCAAACCAATCTTGATTAAGATAAACCAAGATTGAGGGATTAAGAATTAAACTCTAAATATTAGAATTTAATCACTTAATCCAAAGGTGATCCTAAAGGCTAAGGTTTAAAAACCCAAATTTTATAGATTAAAGATTAAGGAAAATTATATTAAGCAAAATTAAAACTTAATAGGATGTATTTCTAACCTTAATTAAGGTTAAAATACAAAATAATCATAAATAAAAGTTAAAATTCTAGAAAGTTATAAAACTAAGATTTTATCCATTGAGTAACCCATTTACTTAATGGATGAAATCTAAGTTAATTTCTATTATTAATTCCTAAGGAAAGTCTTAAGGTTAAATGAAATCCTAAGGAAATGATTTAGGATAAAGATAATATTTAAGCATTGATATTAATCTTAATTATATACTATTCTGATATGATGACCTTATGGAAGGCATAAGGTGAACTAAATTCACCTTATGAAGCTTAATTTAGGACTTGGGAGATTTTAAGTGAATTTTAGGATTTTTCTTAAAATATCAAATTAAGGAGTCTAAAAGGTCTTAAGTTGATTCCAAATCAGTTATATTTCTAATTTTAGTGAATTTGAAATAAAATTTTGGAACTTTAAGAAGGAATCCAAAATATTGTTGAATTTTATTAATTATGAATAGGAGAATATGATACTATCATGAAGTGAAAGATATAATTTAGAACATGGAAGAATGTATTATAAATGATAGAAAATTTATCATATACATCTTATAACTAGATAGAAATTGAAGTTAGTGTATGTAACACCACAATGATTTCTTCTACAATTTTTTGGGAGTTTTAAAAAGTAGTATTCCATCTAGTTTTCACATCATCTTATAGAAGAGAAGATGCTAGTACAACAAGGATGTGATCGGGATACTCAATTACATCTAAAATAGAGTCTACATGTTTTAAGCCAATATTTAGTCAAATAAGAAAGACCTAGCACATAAATTTTGAATTTTCTTTATCTTTGGTCTATTTGATAATTGGGTTCCTAATATTTACTCAAATTTCTTAGTATAAAGGTCAAGATTTAACAATTTCAATTTCTCTGATCCTATAGATCTTATGAATGTTTATTCAAAGTTATTAAACTATTTATCACTATTAAATTAGTCCCTAATTAAGTTTCACTTTATATGGAAATATTTTCCATTTCATGACTTTCATTATGAGTATTTGATTATGATAATATGGATGTTTTCAAATATTCATTTAGTGACTGTATGATAGAACAACAATCCATTAAGTAGAGAGGAATGTAAATTCTAATCTGATACTTTATGGTATTCTCTGATACTTTATGGTATTCTCTGATACCAACTGTGGCACCCTAACCACGTCGTGGTCCTGTTAACTCTTAATTTAACATGATTACGATAAAGTGGTCACCAAATGGCAAGTTCTTCACTTATAATTATATTAGGAATTCATTCTAATCCAATATAATTAAGGAATTTGCCATCCATCAAAGAACTTTACTAATTGATAAATACAAGAATTATAATCAGAGTGTAGATGTGACGACCCCAATATTGAGAATCATTTAACTCAACATTGATACATCACCACAATACCTAATACTAGATTAGAAGAAAACTAATCCAAATTATTAGATATTGTGTTTGGCCAAAGATTTAGAAGAGGGTTTTAAGTTAAAATGGAAGGGAATTTTTAAAATGAGTTATACAAATTACATATGGAGATGCAATACATGAATTAATATAAGAGAATGCAATTTAAAACAATTGAAGTGAATACTTGCAAGTCTAGATATGAAAATTCTAAGTATTTAACATGTGAAAACTTAAGTCTACAATTTTGCCAAATTATTTTGTTATGCATTTCTTAAAAATTTCGGCAGAGTTTCCTTTATAAATGGCTAAGGAAACACCTGCAAGGTAGACATACAAGACTTCCATTCCGATGGAAGTTATAATTTGAAAGAAAGATAACCTAAACTAACATGTAATCAATCCATTACATAGGATTGTTTAGTTCCAGTTCTAGTATAAAGTCAATCCATTACATAGGATTGCTCATTTCCAATTTTAAAGTAAAGTCAATCTGTTACATGGGATTGCTTATTTCCAGTTCTAAAATATAGTCAATCCATTACATGAGATTGCTCATTTACAATTCTAAAAGTTTAAAGTGAGAAAATCACAAGTGTAATAATTATCTACCTTAAGGTATACTCAATTTATAATTATTCGTTACATACATATAGATAAGGAGAACTTCTCAACTTATATATGAAACTATTTTCCAATTCTATAAGTAATGTAGTATTCATCTAATTCCAATTAATATTCTAAGTAGATATGCAACTAATGACTTAGTGAATATTCATTTTTATACATTTATAATCATCCATCCATTCATTTATCACAAGTATTTAAATAAAAACTAAGTTCCAACACAAGTGTAGTAAAAGTAAAGTAAACAACATTAATTATAAACCAACAGTAAACTTAAATGAAAGAAAGTACATGAAAGCTCACTTGCAATTTAATGAAAAGCTATTTATTTTATTATATGATAAGCAGAAGCAGCTAGCTTTTAGCACTTGGTCCAGCTCCACTAGCCTCCAAATTCACATAATCTATCATATTTTGGCATTTAAATGTGATAGGGCAAAGCCAAGAAATAGAAAATCTGATTAGACTAAATAGTCTAAGTATATTTTAAGATTGGCTAAGCATATTATTATTGTAATTGGATATCACTACTAGTTACAAGAAAAGCACAAGTAAGGGGACAATAAAGTAAGCATACAAGTGTGGAAAAGTAAATAAGAAAAGACAAAGTGAGTTAGAATACTCACTTAAATGTATATCCTAGCTTACAAATAAAATAAGGGTAAAAGTATCCTAAATATGCTACAAAAAAACTAATGTGTATATGAAAGTAAATGAAGTAAAGCATGTATATATTCTAATGAACTTATGCTAAGTAAGAAAAAGTGTAAAAACCCAGGTTGTTACCATAGTTAATTAGGGCTAATCCTAAGTCTTAAATATAATTATAAGTGCTAATTAGGTCAATTGGAGTCAACCCCTGAGACCTAGTCCAAATCAGGAGTCAAATTGATTGAATCCCGATTTCTAGAAATCCAAAAACCCTAAAATTTGACCTATCTAAATTGACCTTGAATCAAAAAACGAACACCGCCATTGCGTTCATTGACCCAAAATTAGCATGGGGTGAAGTTTTCGTGTCAATTGGAAGTCGCCTAAATTTTGACGAATATTTTAATAATAAAAATGTCCCGGAAATCACGGAATCAAAATACTCGTCGGATCCAAAATCCGACCTCGTCATTGCATTCCTCACCCCTCAATTAGCAAGGAAAAACATGTTCAAAGTTTTCTTCTGAAAATATATATATATATATATATATATATATTATTTTAATACTTAACGGCGTGCCGTTAAGTATTTAAAGTTACCGTCAACTGTAGCTGACGGCGCCGTCTGGATCACAGCCGTTGGATCGCGCCCTGATCCAACGGCCACGAAGCCATCGAGGATGACGGCTCCGTCCCGCGCGACACGCGACTCCCCGCCGCCCCTCCGGGCCCACCGGCGCCCTTCCCGACCTCGTCGAGGTCGCCGTCGCGGCTACAAGGCCTCGGCCGACCTCTGGGCTCCGGGTTTTGCGAACCCGAGCCCAGACTGAGCGATCCTGAGCCAAGCCCCGTCCGCCGTCGAATCCCAAGTACTGGATCTCCCTCATTTCAATTCCTTTTCCTGCAATTATTGTCTCCTTACCTATTTAATATGCTGGATTGACGATCGAACGGTTCCGATCGGGGCTAGCTCGACCGGATCGTCGGGAATTAGGATTAGGTCCACAGTAGAAACCGTTAGGTTTCCGAACGCCGAACCCTAGGATCTAGGGTTGTGATTTGCCGGTGATCCCGGCCACCTCCGGCGATGGTCCGCCCACTGACGTGTATGCCTCGTCGAGGGCTACCGTCGGCCGTCCGGGCCGAGGTGGTCCGGCACCGGGAAGGCCGGCAAAAGCCGTGCCCTAGCCCAGCGCCCTCGGGCGTCTCCGCGAGGGAGACGAAGTCCAGGTCGGGGCGGGTCGACTCGAGCCCGACCCGACCGCGTCGGGTCCGCGTAAGCCCCGGGTGGGGCCCACTACGCCACGTGGCAGCCTCCGGGCACGCCACCTGTCACGTGGGGCCCCATACGCCAAGCCCGCGACCCCTCGGCTTCGGCCGTGGGGCCCACTGAGCCACGTGGCATGTGGGACCCACTGCCCGAGCCCGCAGCTCTTCGGCTTCGGTCGTGGGGTCACTGCGCCACGTGGCCGCCTCCGGGCCCACTACGTGTCACGTGGGGCCCACGAGCCGAGCACCCGCGGTGCTTTAGCTCTCCCGTGGGGCCACTGTGCCACGTGGCAGCCTCTGGCAGTGCACGTGTAACAACCCAGAGGTTGTTACCTGTCAATTAGTGCTCTAATTGACTCTAAATCTCTTTCATGACTCTTACAATAAAGTTAAAAGTCTCCACCTCAAATTTCATGCGAATTGGAGATCGTTTGTCGATTTCCAGCGTTACCTGATTTTCTGATAATTCTGAAGATGCCTAATTTAATTAGACTTCAGAATCAAAAACGGACTTCGCCATTGCGTTCTTCATGCCCAAATTAGCTTGGGGTGAATTTTGGTGAGTATTGGAGAAAGTCAAAATTTCTTGATTATTTTATTACATTTTCATAATTCGATAATTAAAATAATTAAGATGACTTTAATTTTGAGTCTGTTACCCCAAAATTAGCTAAAAAGCAATCTTTCAAAGACTTATTTCAGTATAAATTTATTTAATGGAAATTTTAATAATATAACATACATATATATATATATATATATATATATATATATATATATATATATATATATATATACATATATATAAGTATATTTAAGTATATAAACTAATATCCATTTCAAGAAATCAGCCGAAAAAGCCCTAATCCTACGCGGCCGACACTCCTCCATTCGCATGCGATCCCTCTCGGTCCCGAGAGCCGCTTCTCGACTCGAGGAGGATGACGCGTGCCACTGACCGCTACTCACGCCAATGGGAGAGCTAGCAAGGAGTGTGCTGCCATCCCTAACTCGCTCAAACCCATGCTGATCCCCCTTTATCAACACCTCATTCTCTCAGCAGGGGAAAAGATCAAAAAAAAGGTAAGATATCAAGACCTCCTTCAAACCTTAGTTCAACCGAACCCTCTCCATCTCGATGAGTCTTAAGGGTCAAAGGTACTTTCGTTCTGATTCTTACCTTATGAATATAATTTCCTTTTCATAATATCTACGGTCTAAATGTTTTGATTCGACTTAATCCTATGAATCTTAAAAATGCGATATAAGAGAAGGGAAGTACTTCGGTTGAGAGTCCATAGAACTCTAATTGATATTGCTCGGAGTCTTCCTTTAATATTCATATTTCTTTTCTTTGCTTTAATAATCAATTTTGGATAAGAAAAAAATTGATATTATTAAACAGCTATATAAGTTTAAGAATGAAATACTGAATCACGACATATGCTTTCCATACTTTCTTCACCTTACTATGATGATCGGAGGTATCAAGACTATTTGATGTATAAGCTTAATACTTGTTTAAATTATTTTTAAGTCTTAATTGTAAACTTTTTTTTTTTTATTAAACTAAGTGTACAATAATTTGCCAAATTATTCCATAAGAAATTTTATGATTTCATATATAAATTGTCAGACAATATTTTGATTAATGTAATTTTTTTTGAAACGACTTCAAATGAATATGAAATTTAATAATAAATGATGTAGTAAGTTGGTGAGGTTTTAAAAATCATCATCTACGTCCCCTTTGAGCTCCAATTGATATGCTTCAGTCTTACATACTAAAGTCGAATTCTGAATATTAATGCTTATACTTTAAGTCCTAATTATTGAGGTTAAAAGTTGAGAATGAGTGATACTATACTTTATAAGTATAGCAGATTATGGCTGTCATTAATTTTAGTATGAATCGATTGCTTTAGTTAAGTTAAGGAGAATAAATATTGTTAATCATTTAAGACAGATTAAACGTTGCTATAGATTCAATGGTACCATCTAGTTTATGGGAATAATTACTGCCATTTATGTATAAAAGCTGCTATTGATTGTGAGTAACAAAACTCTCATTAAAATCATATATTGCCATAAAAGGATATATGCTGCAGTAATTCCATTGCCTATTCTATAATAAAAATGTAGTTCAAATTGTTCTACATGATTTCTTTTAGCTATATGATAACTCAAAGTCTAACTCTTATAAATTTTCATCTTCGCAATTTCTAAGCAAGTACTTGTACTGCTTGTAAGGATACTTTGGGAATATTATCACAGCATAGAAAATATATGTTATCTTTATAATGGTTTAAACTCATTATCAAAATGTTCATTAAGTCAAGTAATATTTCAATAGACTAAAAGTTAATAAGAAAAATGAAGGAATCAAAGTGCTTCATTCCTTCCATTTCATTACACTTGTGTTAAGACAAATAAATTCATCCTAATTCTTGAATCCACGAGAATAGAAAGGATTGCTTAATGCTTTGTCTTGATTAATTTGAAATATCATACTCATATCTAAATCTCCTATCTTATTTCCCTTATGCAATTAATCTTTGAATTTGATTATTTTTCTATATTCGTCTTAATAGTAAAACTAGATTTAAAAGTAATTGAGATTTAAACATCTTTGTACAAATTCTTTTAGACTATAATGGCTGGTATCTTGAATTTGCTTCATATGTATATGGACATGATGTTCTTGGGATTTAACTTATATTTTCATTACTTTATTTGGAGATGCCATTTCTGTATGTACTGACAACCAGCATTTGAAGTCCTCTGATGTTTGTAGATACTTACGTTTACATATTTCTTCAATGTCTCTCTCAGATGAGCAACACTAGAATTTATGGATCTATAATTTAAATTATAGATACTTATGTTTAGAGAGAAAGGAATAGTGTTGTTGTTTGGTTAACTATTGCTGAACTTATAAAACGATGTTTATTGAGGGATATTGGTTTTTACTGTACTTTGATTTCTATAAATGTCGAGACTATGGTTACTTTTACTTAGGAATTGTTTTTCAGCATTCCTCATAGGTTTTATTATTGATTATAATGCAATGAGTTATGTCTCAATGAATATATTTATGGATTTTACTAAGGAAAAAAAAAATGTATCTAATTACTTTCTTTCTATTTCAACCTTTGTACTATTATTGGACACTGGTGATATGTTTCAGTCATAGATACTGATATTAATTGCTGAAAATGAGTAATAATATACTTTATGTGTGTTGTAGAGTATTGATGCCCCTTTTTATAAGTGTTGTCATTTCTTCGACATAATCAATTGCTGTCTTATTATATGAGAATCAATATGGCTATTTCTTTCATTAGAATCACATGTTGCCAAAGGATTATATGAGAAGCAAAGCTGTCACTTATTTCATTATGACCAAATGCTATGAATTTTCTTTAATAAATTTAAAAGCTGCCATTTACTTCAAATGGGATTACATGTTGTCATTCTTTTATTAGAATCCTATGCTGCCATGTATATATGTATGAATCAAATGCTTTTAGTCAAGTTGACAAGATTAAATGCTATCATTTCTTTAATTAAGATCACATGATGTTCATTCCTTATAGACTCATATCTTATTAATAGATTATATGATCATTAATGCTGTCATTCTTTCATTAGGATTATGTGCTGTTAGTATATATTAATAGATTGGATGTTGCCAATTATCATATAAGAGCCGAAAGTTGCCAAAAGAACATATGTTGTTATATCTCAATTAATGCCAACTGCCGCTATGTATTTTGAAGGAATAACAAGTTTTGTTATTTCTTAAAATGGAACTGATACGATCACCTGGAAATTATATGTTAATAAAATTATACATTGCAGATTTCAATTTACGGACTGTCATTCGTTTTATAAGAATCAAATATTACCATTTAATGCTGCTATAAATTTTATTAAATCAAACTGCTGTCATGAGATGCAATGCTACCATTAATTGAGATTTTAATGCTGATATACGATTAATGCCATTCATTTAAATTGCTTCCATTTGTTTTACACTATATGCTGCTATGTATCATTCAATTTCTGCCATCTAAAGTGAAGTAAGGACATTTGCTGACATTCATTCCAATATATTATGCTTGTTGTAGTATTTCCACTAGCTGCTAATAATTGATCTATACGAAATAAGTATTATTAGCTAAAATAAAATGGTCAAATGATTACAGGTTGCCATCATAAGAGATAAATGATGTCAATCACTACCATTTTATAGTTGACAACATCTAATGAAGTGAGGATAAATGAGGAAACTGCTGCCATTTATTTTGTACCCATATGCTACTAAGAGTAATCATGTTATTAAATGCTATCTTAAGTCAAGAGCTGCTATTATAGAGGGTTAAGTTGTTGTAATTATAAATCATATGCTGTCACTATACATTTGATCAAATACTACTACCTTTAGTCAATATGACTATAAGTAATGCAATGTTATCAAATGCTGTCCATTAAATCAATAGTAGAAAGAAAAATTGGAAATATTTAGAAATGCTGAATCTTTATAAGTTTTATTTAAACTGAAATCCATTTCATGCTAAGAATGTATAGTTCTACACTTTATACAGTAGAATAACACTGCCCTTCTCTTATAAGTAATCAAATGCTGCTTTTAAATTAATTCTTGTTTTTTTATATTAAAATGCTGACTTTAACAAATGATTCCTTGCAGGATAGGTTGTAAATACAGGATTGTAAAATAAATGCTATATGTGAAAAATCACATAAAGCTGCTCTTATAAATGATAAATTTTATATCTGCATTTTAAATAGTATATATAAATTGTTTAATATAGTTTAGAATATGTGTAATTATATTAGAATTGGAAATGAGCAGTCCTGTAAAAAGGACTGAACTCTATTTGTAGAATTGGAAATGAGCAGTCCTGTAAAAAGGACTGAACTCTATTTTTAGAACTGGAAATGAGTAATCCTATAAAAAGGATTGAACTCTACTTTAGAACTGGAGATAGTCAATAAAAATTGACTTATATTGATTGTGAGAAAAATTGTTTATTGAACAAAAACAAAGGAGATTCTGCCGAAATCTTCAAGAATTTTAAGACTAAAGGATATTTTAAAATTTTAGTATTCAAATCGATATATGCATTTCAAATGGTTCACTTTTAAACTTTAGTTTCTTTCCTTTTAAGATTTGGATAAGTATTTCTTTTATTTAAATTATCTTTCTATGTTCAAAATTATATGGGAATGAACTTACATTCATTCTATTTCTATTAGAATTGACTTAAGATCTGATATCTTTAAGTCAATGTGGTGTTTAATTAACTCCAATTAAAGAGTAAATCATTAAAAATTTAGATAACAAAAAGATATCACATACATTTACAATTTTTGTAATCTATTGAAAGCTTGCCTAGCTTTGAGCCTCTTTCCTTGAACATTCATTCAAGAGCATTGTGCATAAATAAATATTTTCTTAAAATTTTAAAGGGGAATGCCTTATGGCAAATCGAGTACAAAAGAAAGCGCTTATATTAGAACTTCACATTTTAGAGAGGGTAAATGTGAATATTCATCTTCCCCACTGTATCTGGTTAAGCAGATGTGCTTAACTCCTCGCCCATTCTGTTGTGTACTCCTACAGAATGAGGTAGTTTCTAAATGTAACTTTAACTTAAAATATAAGAGATTTTCTTATAAATTGAAAAATCTCTTCATAACTGTTTAGTTATGCTTTCGTATCATAGTCTAAGACTATGATTATCTTAGATTGAGAATCTAAGATATTTCCTCATTTCCTTTAGCTTTACACTCTCTATTTTTAGTATTGTGTATTGCTTATTTCAGTTTAATTTAAATACAGTGTATGTTGCTTAACTTCAATTAATGCTTCACTGTATGTCAATTGCTTACTCAGCATAAATTCCATTTGATCATATATTGCTTTCATTTTATGCACATAGCAGTTTCTAGCCTTTAAAATGCATTCCTTACTAATTTTCAATAATAGGCTAGAACTTTATTAAAAGTGAGTATTTTTACTCAACTTATTTCATACTGTTTTCCTTACAGTTATGTTTACTTTACTTTCCCATACATTATAATTTTTATAGCACCGCTGCTTACTTTAAATTGTAAATCATAAATTGTGATATCTTGTTAATCTAAAAACATAGCCAATTTTAAAATGTACTTAGACTGTTTAGTCTAACTACACTTTTCTTTTTCTTGGCTTTGCCCTATCATATTTAAATACCAAAATATGATAGATCAAAAGCCCCTTTTTTTCAGGTGATGCAGGTCCAAGTAGTTGAAGGACTTATAAAGAATTCTGCTTCCACTTAATTTTTAAATTACATGTATAAGTGAGAGATAGTTATTTACTTACTGCATTTTTCTCTTACTTTTAAAGTTTGTAATAAACTATTTAAGTTACTTTTGCTTACATTTACTAATCTGTGTTGTATCTTCTATAAACTGCTTGGGATGAATGAGTGGATTTATCTAACTTCTAGTATTGTAGATATTTGCAATATTGCATTTATATGTATCTTCATTTTCATTTAACTTAACAATTGCTCAAAAAGTGACTTGGCCACTTAGCATCAACACTTGAATAGTTTTCTTCTAATCAAGTGTTGGGTGTTAAGGTAACACCCCAGTATTTGGATTAATCTTCTATCCAATTATTGGGGCCGTTACAGCACGTGTCAGGTATGGGCCCACTGCCCAGTCACCCGAGCCGACTTAGCCTTCCTGTGGGGCCCACAGTGCCACGTGTCTTATGGGGCCCACTGTCTATTAATTAAAAATTAATTAATTATTGTTAGTGATTAATTAAATGCAGTTAGTAGTTAATTAAATTAGGATTAATGTTAATTACTTTTGAAGAGTAATTTTATAATTAATTAATTATAATTAGTAATTAAGAGATTAATTAAGATTAATTTAAAATTAATTAAATCTTAGCAGTAATTATGATAATTAATTATTATTAAACAGTAAGCTATAATTAATTATTCTTAATTAGATATTAATAGGAGATTAAGGTTAATTAAACAGTAATTAGTGCTAATTACTTTGCTATAATAAAATCATAATAAATATATTTCAATTATTTAATTAATTAATTAATTAATGATAATTAATATTAATTAATAATTAAGCCTAATTAATCACAGATTAATTAAAGATTAACTAATTCAGAATCTATATATATAAACTTTAGGAATGAATAGTAAAATCATTTAATTTGAATAAATAAATAGTAAATTAATTCAAATTGTATTTTTAAATAGTAAATCTTAAAAGTTTAATAACTTTTTATAGGATGATCCAAACATAGCCAATATAGGTCTCAAAATACTCAGAAAAATGTAAGTAATCAAATAACGTAATGCAAAAATTAATTTTGAGGTAGTATAACGAAGTAGCATTTTAGGACCTTTTTAGGATCCCATAACTTTTTACCCTGTTATCAAAACATAGTCAATATGGGTCTTAAAATGCTCAGGAGAGTGGCCCCATCACTGTGGTAGTATTAGTTTTCTCATTCGGATATCAGACAAAAAGTCAACCCTAGAATTCTTAGTGAAAAATGACCAAAATGCTCATAGACTTCAAATAACCATAACCTAGTCAAATCAACTCCAAATTTAAAAATTCAAGATGCTAACCAGTCTAGAATTTTAATATCATCAATAAATTAAAATAATATTTAGGATTTAAATCCTAGAAATTTAGGTAAATGACCAAATTACCCCTAGCCTTATTTTGGTCATAACTTGATCTTTTGGAGTCCAATTTGGACATACTTACTATCTATCTTCAAGTTAAACAGTAAGGAATCAGTTGGAACTAAGATAATTCAATTCTGAGCTATAAGTCAAAAGTTGACTTTTTGACCATTAAAGTAGGGGCAAAATGGTCATTTTGCCCTAAGATTAGATCAAGTACCCCTGCCCTTTAATTAACATTCCAAAACACTAAAACTAATATTATAATCATATTAGTGATATTTAAGTGAGTGAAATCAACCCTTAAGTCAGATTCTAGCAATCTCTCTAAGTCTTAACACAACACCTTAAGGATCCTTTCCTGAGACTAGGACTAGATCATATGTTAGAGTTCATTTATTGGGTAAAATGGGTTACCCAATGGGTGAAACCTTAGTTTTGCTAGCTTTTAGAATTTTCTTTTATTTTACAACTCATTTTAATTATTTTGTCTTTTAACTTTAGATTTAAAATATGAGATTCATCCTATTAAGTTTGATTACTTAATAGGATTTGCCTTAACTGGTAGATCACTTATAGAATAAAACCTAGAACTTAGGTCTTATCCTCTTTGGATTATGTGATTAAACCTAAATCTCGTAGTGTTTAATCCATAATCTATAGGTTTAGAAGATCTTGATCAGATCTTAGTTAGAACATCTAAATTCACAAAATTAAGACGTATGATTTATTGATTTAACTCGTGGTCGTCTAGCTGATTGAACTAGATTAGAACATAATCAGTTATAATCCTTTTTAACTTATAAGGACAAATTTCTGAGTTACACTCGATAGTAGGAAAATGGTGATCCTGAACTTGTGTAACTTAGAATAGTTAGAATGGTTAAGTAGAAAACAAATGATATCACCATGTTTAGTAGAGTCCCTTGTTTCTATTTGATATTTTGTTACTACGCGTTCCTTGTACTTTTGTGCCGTATTTTCTTGAGCATATCATATAAGACTGTTGATGCATAAATAAAATGTTAAGAAAATATAGAGACTCCTTAGATTCTTGTTAAAATATTAAAGTGATTAATAAAAAGATAATAGTTATATGAGTTACCTCTCAGTTATGTCCTTATTGCCTAGTCTCCTTATATCGCTAGGGGAAGGAACTATTTTGTTGTGTGCCTAGTTTACCAGCCTCCTTATGTCGCTAGGGGTACACCGTTGGTGCCTTAGCCGTACTGGTGTAAGGTTGCCTTGTATGCTTAGTTTACTAGCCTCCTTATGTCGCTAGGGGCATACAGTTGGTGCCTTAGCCATACTGGTGCTAAGACCCTTCACTTGCTTTGTGTGCTTATTTGCCTAGCCTCCTTATGTTGCTAGGGGTACACAGTTTTATGACTTAGCCGTGAGGGTGCTAAGCTTCTTTGATATTCGATGGGCTAGATTAGCTCTTTTCTGTATGGCAGTCGATGCATGAATATTTATATGCAGTTATATCATTTTGCTTACTTTTCAGCCTTTTTATTCATTCAGTTTCTTCTTTATACTGCTTTTATATATATATATATATATATATATATATATATATATATATATATATATTAGGATGTTAGAATCTTACTACTACTTATACGTACCACTGCTAAGTTGTTTTCTTTTAATTGGCATGTTTCTTTTGATCACCAGCATGTTTAGGATGTAGTATTTTTCTTATGTGCACTCATTTGATTATGTATATTTATATGCCTTACCTTATTTAGCTGCATGTGAAGGATGTCTTAGCCTCTTTTTTTGCTTAAGTTATAAATGAGGACTTATAGCTTTTCCTTTTCTTTTGTATTGTTTGCTGCTCCCTTATACACATTCTTGCTTAGAAGTTATAGAATGGTGATATTACTTAACACGTATAAAACTTATCAGCTTAAAATGTACTTAGACATTGTCTAACCAGTTTTTCCTTTTTTTGGCTGGGGCCCTACATTGTGAAACCGATAATGGCAAATCCTCTTCAGTTGGATGATCAGGATCTTGGAGTGGAGTCATATCCGTTGGAGGAGCCTGTGGAAGAACCAGCTATTTAGCCCTCTATTTTAAGTGAGGATGAGTGCACTTTATTTCTATTATTTGAAACTTAAACTGATGTAATAATACATGTACTGATGACTGCATATTTGGATTTTATGCTTATATTCTGAGATGCATTTATTTATACTTATGTTGTGATGTTTGGATGTTACATATTAAAAATCACTTTCGCACTCTGTATGTTTACTTAGATAGTGACTGAATGTTTGATTCTATGCTTACTCCTTCCCTTATTAGGTGGATTGTGAATTTCATCTTAATCCAATTATAAGTGAAGGGTTAGCTAGAGTAATATGTGTAATAACCCTGGGTTGTTACCCTAGCTAAAACTAAATTAATTAAGCTAAACCAAGGTTTGATTTTGATTCCATTAGATTCAATGGGTCATTTAAACCTAAACCTAGAAGTTTGAAATCAATCGGAGCTAAATTAAAAATTTTGGTATTTTTGGCTATTTTTAAGCCCTGAAAAACACCTAAATTATTTGATCTCCAAATGTAAATCTGATTTCATTTTTGGACTCCTTATACCAAAATTAGCTAAGGGTAAATTTTTGGGAATTTTTGGAGCTCATTTAGTCCTAAATTGGATATAGGAATTAATAAAATAATTAAATTAATTTTAATTAATTAATAATTTTATTTAATTAATTAAAATTTACTGTTATGATTTGCTGTTGGGACCGCGGCAGATCTGCTGCGGGGTCCCGACAGCGGCGCATAGTCTTTAGCCATTCGGGTGGCTACCACGCATCTTGGCGTGGCTCCTCAACGGTGTGATCCACCCCGCGCTGAGGCCAGATCCTAGCCGCTCGATTAATAACCCGATCCAACGACCTCCCGTGTCCCACCTTAAGTAGCTCAAATCAACGTTGGATCATTTCCATTTGATCCAACGGATGATCTGCATCCTGATCGACCGTTACTGATCGAGAGATCTGGGCCACCCAATCGTAACTGAAGATCACATCGAACGGCGGCACCTTACCTGTCACTGTTCATCATCGACCCGAGCGTGCCTCCTCTGGAAAAAAACCCAGACATGATTCCAACGTCCTGCCCCCGTGGCAGTACAGGGATGGAATCTTGTCCCCCACGATCTCCTTCGCGTCATATCCTGGTAATCCTCCTGGATTTGCCCTCTCCCGATCGGAGACCAAATTCGCAGCCTTGGGCTGAAGCTCCTGGCTCGGCTAGGGCTCTGGAAGCCCTCCTGCGGCTATAAATAGCCGTAGAGCTCACCTATGACTCCCTTTGCTTACCATGCATCTTCTTTGAAGCTCCCCCTTCTTTGCAAACTCAGCTCGAGGACCTCTGCATCCAATCGGTGAACCAGACCCCGTCAGTTGAGTCTAAGGGTAAAACTTGGCATTCAAGTTTTCTAAAGCTGCTCCTGGAGCAGTGAAGGGTGACTGTCCACTGCAAATCCCTAATTGTGCACTCGACCCCGTTCAAGTACAGCCTCTTCCATTTTCAGTAGAGCTGGTTTTCAGCTCGTCTCGCTCTCTATTAAGCTTAGGTGCTGTGATAGGATCCCTCCCAAGTTCTATAGCGACCTCTTGGACCTTCTGGCAAGGCCTGGCAGTGGGCCAGATGGCGAAATCGCCATCTGAGCGCGCACTGCCAGTCAGTCTGGAGTTCGCCCATTGTGCGCTTCCCAGGCACAATTAGCCACTCCTCACTGCATTAGAACCCTTCGTGCATAATTATCAAATCATATCGAAGGTTGAATCGACTGAGATTGAGTGATTTGACTGAACCCGATTGATCCAGTCGAAGCTCTCGTCGGCAGAATTCGCCTAGCAGCACCCCAGCGATCCAGACCATCCCAGAACTCCTCGTTTCGCCCTATAGCTTCCTTATCAATCCCTGAACATGTAGGGATCGAGATTGTGGTGACTTGTGGGCTCTGTGAGGAGAATTATCTCCTCACAGGTGCGCCCTCAAAGGCATTTTGGGCGAGTAGCATCCCAGTAGTCTAGTGCACCCCTGATGGGGGTTAATGGTTTAATCAATGCGCCCTCGAAGCCTGAGCGTGTAGGGATTTAATTGGTAGCGTGGCGTGGATGGAGTGCGGCGAATTCGGCGATCGAAGTTTGCCCTAATCTGCGGCCGTCGAGAGGTAGGGGATGCAGTCACGGGTCGGGCCGGCCCATGACCCGCGTGTTTTGAAATCGGGACGACCAATTTATAAATAGGATTTATGAATTAAAATCCTTAAGGAAATTAATTCATAAATCAGATCCTAAGGTTTTATTTAAATAAAAATACATTATAAATTAATTAAATAACTTTAGTTATACAGATCCAAATGGTATGATCCAATATATCATTTGAATCAAAAAAATTCAAGGAATCTGAATATAAAATAAAATCTCAGATCCAACGAATGGATTTAAAAATATTTGTCAAACCTTCTCTGCTCTTAAATAAATCATATAAAATCATTTAATTGTCCAATTAATGAGTTTAAGGGCTTTGATTGCTCCTTGTGACCTAAAGGACAATTCCAGACCCTTAAAATTAATGTTGGATAATTAATTTTTTTAATCACCCTAATTAAGGATTAGTAAATTTAACCCTAATTAAGCCTCTAATTTGGGTTGGGATTATTCTTAATATCATATTAAGCCTAGTATAACCTAAGTGTAAAGTTGGATTGCCCTAAATTGCCCTAATTTCACTAATCACCCTAAGTGGCTTAATTAAGTGATTAGTGCTAATTAAGATCATTTAGGTCATCAAAACCTAAATTAAGGGTGTTTCCCACTTCATTAAGCAATATGAAACACATTAAAATAATTTGAACAAATTTGGGTAATTAAACCCTAAAATCCCAATTTTAGCCTTGAGAGGGGCATTTTGGTCATTTTGAGCAAAATGTGATTTAATGTTCTTGAAGGATTGAAAATTTCAGTAAACCACTATAAAGTAGATTGGATAGGTTCTCTAAAATCTTAGAATAATAATAGTGTTAATATGATCATTAATCCATGAGATCTTCATTAAATCTTTAATTAAGATACTTAGATCTTACGTTTTCCTTATAAAGATCATATGGCCTTAAACTTTAAATCTAATAATTGAAATGGTCAATTATCTCATTAGTAAGTTCAGTTAAGATAACTCAAGAATTAAGTGTTAAAAGAAAAGTAATTGGAAATGTCTAAGTAAAATCTTAGCTTACGATCTAAAGTGATCAAAACTCAGACCCTTAGATCTTAAGTAACTTAAGAAGGTCACTATGGGTTTAATGTTAATCTAATACTTGGAATTATCAATTTTTAACCTTAATAAGCTCCTTATAGTTAATTATGAACTTAGATTCTAAAGAGAATCACAAATGGAATCTCTTAAGTCAAAACTCTATTTAGAAGTCTAAAGTGATCAAACTTCAGATCTTTAGACCTTAGATCTTAGACTTAGACCTTCAATTTGTATTAAACCGTCTCCAATTGAAATTCTTTAATGATTGATTATTTGATCTTTTGAAACCTTCCATGTGGGTATAGGAGGATTCAATCAATAAGATACGGGAATTATCTTAAAGATTGAATATAGATCTTAGATTCTCAAGTTCTTAATTAATTATTTTATCTTATAATCAGTAGAATAGCCTTTCACTAAGTTCTTAGTTCCTGGATCTCTCAACTTATAGGATTCCTTACCTTTAATTTGGGTATTAAGTGAGAAACCTAGACCCTATTTAGCATGTCACCGTGGATTTTGGGATTTGAACTCAACATTGGGTTTAAGTTCTAAATCCTTAAATCTTGATTTACTTGATCAATATTTGGGTAAGAGAGTAAAATATTAATGAAATTTGGTTGTTGATTTATTTATTGAAACTATATAGTCATCTTGTGATTCTAGATTAGAACTTGTTAAGTTCTAATATTAATCTTAAGGTCGTACATCTGAGAATTTACTTGAGAGCTAGATATTGGAGATCCTAAGCTAGTAAATATCTCAGAATAGCTACTTTGATAAATTAGATAATAATGGATATCACATAAGTCTAGATTGAGTCTATTACTTACTTTGATTAGATTGCTTCAGCATACCTTGTATTTGAGCTTTATTCCTTGAGCAAAATAGGAGCACTTAGGATATGGATGATACATCCTAAGTTAGAATTTATAAAGCATATATCATTTCATTCAAGTTTTGTAGTGCTTTCAATTAGTAGATTAGGTTCTGAGTGCCACCTATAGTATTCACTATAGTATGGAAGTTACCCATGCCTCTGAGAGGAACGGGGATGGCCTATAGGCTGGGTATTTTGATGATTTTCGGGCTGGGGTGGTAGTGATATAGTTTAGGCTTATTGCTACTTTATTTCAATTCAGTTCAGCTTGTATTGTTTTTGCCACATGTTTCAGTGGCTTTTTACTTGTAATTCAGTTGGCTTTACCACATGTTTCAGTGGTTCCTTGCTTTAGATCTTATTTGCTTTTGTCACATGTCTCAGTGACCTTGCTTTATATTAATCTGCATATTGTATGTATGTTCTTATGAATTATATAAGCATAAATGGCATGTTTAAGATGTTAGATTTTCTGGATTTATTCAGTACTTGTGTTCTTTTATAATCTACATGTTTACTGTGATCATAATAATATTAGGATCAGATTTACATTGTAGACTAGTCACTTTTGCTTTGAGCTTTACCTTAGTTATTTTTGATGTTTTGTATGTCCTGTTACATACCCGTTGATCACTATAGATGGATAGTTTATAGTATTTCTTTTCTTGTACAGCTTGTCACACCTTTTAAACGCTTGCATGTTAAAATAATTTAAATGTGATATCTTAAATATTCAAATCATTAAATTAGCCTAAAATGTACTTAGACAATTGTCTAACTGTAACTTTTTTCTCTTTTTGGCTGGGGCCCTAGCACTTGTGATACCGACCCAGAGTTGTTCGTTGGCAGTGCTGTTGGTGAGGAGCCAGTTCAGGAGGAGGACCTTCTAGCTGCTGTTTAGATAGTTTTGCCTTGTTTATTCAATGAGGGCGAGAGTCTTTCATTTTCAGTTATTCATTTCAGTTTATAATAATTAACTTTCTGGATGTACTTTACTTTCTGTATTGTGATGAGTTACTATATTGCATTTTCTTTTCCTACTATGTATGCTTGTGGATGTTACTCTATTTTGTACTGCTTCCGCCACTTTGATATTTATATTGATGAATGTTATAGCACTTGGTGACAAATCCTTGATTTAAGGCAGGTTGGGTTTGTCTAACTTTACTTAAGTTAGGGATTTGCCACAGTTGGAGCACCGTACTTCCTTATTATCAGTACGGGGGGCCCCACAACATGCCACCCCTTAACTTAATTCTTGTGGATTAAGGGGTGGGGCGCCACAAAAATAAATAGAGAAGCATTTAAATATAATTTAACAATATTCACTGTAATCTAAGTAAACTGTAAATAAGTAAAGTACAATACTAAATCATAGAAAATGCATAGTATAAATATTGAAGGAATATCTTAGATTATTAGTCTAAGATTCACATAGTCTAGAATTATGGAGAGTAACATAGCTAAAAGCTATGATGTAGCGCCCCGCCCAGTCGCCGCATGCAAAAGAGACAATTATGATCAATTTCGGCTGCGGAGCGATGTGCCACTCGGAGAGGAATAACTTGTCTCCCCGAAGAGCTGAAACCCAAGACCATCTGAAGGGCTACTGACTCAACCTCAAGGAGGGTTGAGAGCTAATACTTAAGATAAGAGTAGTATCCTTATCCTAAGTATTATACAAATATATACATTTGATTTAGAATATAATAGGAATCCAATATATGTATAAGATATCAACATTTCCAGTATATTGATCACATCACAATACTAAGTATAAGTAGTATATAACAGAGTGCAGAAGCTTAAGGTAAATATCCATAAATATTCATCACAGAAGCTGTATGGAAACATTCATCTCAGAGAAGAAAAGAAAATGCATCTAGAATTATTACAAATATTTTACTGAAATAAGCATATAAGCTAAGTACTAAACTGAAATAAACTAAGCAGAAAAGTAGTAAAATTGGAGGAGAGTCCACTAGTGCTCCACGGGCTACTCCTAAATCTCCTGGGTATCCTCTTGACCTGGCTCAATATACTGCTCATGATTCAGCACATTGCCGGAT
Source organism: Gastrodia elata (assembly GCA_016760335.1). NCBI lineage: Eukaryota > Viridiplantae > Streptophyta > Magnoliopsida > Asparagales > Orchidaceae > Gastrodia > Gastrodia elata. Next base: position 21,597,783 of record CM028672.1, on the reverse strand, counting down.
CCCAAAAGTACCACGTGTTAGATAATAAGTCTAACACATCGAAACTAATCTAAACAGTTCTAGTTATTCATTTAACATTTACATAATGTAATTAAATCTACATAAATACTGTAAAGATAACAGAAAGCATAAAACTGTATAAAACTATACAAAACTGAAGTAAAGTAAAATGAAGCTGAACTATACTGAATACTGAAAGTAAACCAAAATAATAATGAATTTGAAACTAAGTAATCATATGTAAAACTATGTCGTATGTCACTAAAACTATGCATCTGAATATGCCACAACACTGTATGTTGTTGATATGAAACTAAATATCACTGAACTGCTATGAGTAGTACGGTCTAATGTATGCATACATCCAGTTGGGAATACCATTTACTGATGATGTCGATGCATCCTGAAATTCCCCAGTCAATGTATACAACATTCCGTAACCCATAAATCATCACTAATCCATGTATAATATTCTGATACTCACACATCATGCTTATCCTCATGCTCATGCTCCTAAACTATATGAGATAAATTCAGAAAATTCTTTAAAATCCGATAATACATTCAAAGTCTCCATTATGCAGAATTCTGCTAATAGGATTCTGACTCCTGAATTTTAATCTCGATAATTAGTTAAAGTTGAGAGTTTACTTAAAAATTATTACATAGGATGATTGTATTCACATATTTAGCATATTTGCAAGGAAGGTGAATTTAACCCTTAGCTTGTTTAAACTGCACTTATCAAAGCGCACTACAATAGGAGGCAGAATCCGGTCACAGTTTACATCTCAAGCTAAGCCATTAAATGACCTAATTACAAGCATACTTAGTGTTCTACGCAAACTGACTTCGAATACTTAGTTTACTTAAACTGTACTTATCGAAGCGCATTATGATAGGAGGCAGAACCTAGTCGCAGTTGATATCTTAAACTTAGGATCTTGTTCACTAATTGTAACACTCTTAGTCTTGAAAGATTTACTATAATATGATTATATTCGTCTAATCCCTTAGGATAGTACCTGGTCATAAGTCCACATTGGAGTGAATCGACCAATCCTGAATATTACTGAAATAATCCACTAATATGGGTATACTCTACTATACCCAACCAATAATCTGAGTTCAAAAGATTCTATTTAATCAATAAGGATTTATCAAATTTATTAATCCTTACTCTAAGTAGGTGTGTCCTACACAAGGCTCCAAAGACATGATCAATGGATCACTCAATGTAGGTTGTTACCACAAGGAATAAATCTCATTTTAAGTACTTTAGGTGATTCTTATCACAAGGTATCAAGTTTAACTTCTAAAGTTATGAAGGATCATTTAAATTTCTACCTCAATAAGTTACAAAAGCTCTTCCTACCTCAAGGTATCAATAATTAAGGTCTTTAAATATTTTAATAACGATTCTATATCAAGACTCTTGAGATCTCACTTTTCTACTTCTTAAGCTAACATTCAAGTGGTCAGATCAGATGAATAAGATCCATCTAATCCTTTCATATTCTTTAATCATGGGATAAAATCAAAGATCTTATTAGAGTTAGATCATTTCATAAATCATTACAATTTTATTATCCACTTTATATTAATAGTCTTATATAAGAGAAAATCAAAGATCTAAAGTTTAGATTAAGATGGTTCAACCACACAAATTTAATATTAACCTTAACACTTCTAATTTAATAATTTAAGATCAATACTAAATCAGATGCATTATTGGAATCATGTCGATTGAATTATCTTGCAATCAAGTTAGTTGACTAAATGATTAAAGTTTAGATCTTAATCAAGACAAGTTAGGGTTTAACCCCTAACCTTTCTACCATGAAATGCACTCCGAAAATTTCCAAAAATTCACCCCTACCTAATTTGGGGGTGAGGAATTTAACGGCGGAGTCGGATTTTGATTCCGACAACTATTTAATTATCCTATTTTTCGGCGCATTTAATTATATTAAAATATTTGCGAAAATCTGATGACTTCCAAATGTGTCCAAAATATCACCCCTAGCTAATTTGGGGGTGATGATCACAACGGCAAAGTCGCATTTAGATTTCAAGGTCAAAATAAATACCTCAATTTTCTAATTAATTAAATATTAAAATATTTCGAAATAATCGATTGAGCTTCGAATTGTTCCAAGCCTTCAGGGTTTGGTTCTAGATGAACTTAATGGAATGATAATTATTATACAATTAGGCTAAAATTAAGCTCGGTAATTGTAACAACCCAAAAGTTGTTACATATGAATTAGTGGATCTATTTGACTTTAAATCTTTTCATTACTTTTATAATAAAGTTAGAAGTCTCCACCTCAAATTTCGTACAAATTGGAGAACGTTTGTCGGTTTCCAGCTTTTCCTGGGTTTCAGATAATTCTGAAAATACCTAATTTAAATTGACTTCAGAATTGAAAACAAACTTCACCATTACATTCCTCACGCCCAAATTAGCTTGGGGTGAAATTTTGGTAAGTTTTGGAGAAAGTTGAAATTCTTGATTATTTTATTACACTTTCATAATTTAATAATTAAAATAATTAAGATAGCTTCCAAATTAAATTTCAACTTCATTTTTAAGTCCGTAACCCTCAATTTAGCTAAAAAGCAAATTTTCAAATTTTTCTAGAACTCCTAAATTAATAACAATTTGTTTTAAACTAATAAATAAATAATTATACATATTATATACATATATATATTCATATATATATATATATATATTCCTACATATCCATATGCAAAAACCCTAATCTCTTCACGCGGCCGACCCATACCCTTCGCACGCGACCGAGTCTCTCGCCTCATCACTCGAGCGGTGATAGGAACGAAGTGAAGTCGCCGTTCGACCGAGGCATGGAGCATCGACGCGTGGCCTCCACCGCTCGTCTAAACCATTCCCTGTCTACCAGATACCTTGGTCATCAATGAGACCTCATCCGTCAGAAAGATATAGCACACAGCCAAAAAGAATCTCGAGCTAGATAAGTGTCGAAACTATACATATGCGATCTTTGTCTAGACCTTCGATTTTTATTTTGATGAGGGTGCACAGAAAGGATCACAAGAAAGAGGTGGTGAAAAAGGTACTCCCTTCCTTTCACTTTGCTCTATTGCTGAATGCTGAACTTCAATTTTTAGGGTACTAGTGAATAATTGCGATATGTTGAGGATCTTATACGTTTAAATTAAAATGTTGAGAGGCATATCAGTACCCTCATTTCGATTCATACCCTATGCATACGTTTTCCTTTGCATAATATTTTCAATATCAATTAATCCTAATGTTGAATACTAGATTATGTGTCTTGATTTGCTCTAAACATATAAACTCTAAAATGCGACATGAAGGAAAGAGAGTACTTTCATTTTTTTTTGAAATTTTGTCTTCAACAATTAAGTATTCGATGGCCAGATTTTTCATAAGATTCAGCGAAATCAATTATATTTTCTTGAGGTATTATTACGCTTGGGTTAAATGAAATGATAAATTTTAGTTCTTCAATATCTAATTGGGAATGTAAAGCTCATAAAGTTTACAAGGTCTATAAACTATACTTTAGTATAGGTTTAAATCCTTACTCTCTTATGATTATCATTTTTACTTTGTAAGGACTTCTTCTTGCTGTTTTAGTAAAATCTCATATTTAAGTTACAGCTTCCAAATTGATCCCATTTGTGAATGAGATCATCATTGATATGCTTATCACTTTAAATTTAGTAAATCTGCCATGTTTTAGTTAAATTGCATTAGAAGTCAGATGTGAAAACTTTCTTAATCAACAAGAAGTATTGTCAATTACATGTCTTCATTACTATCATTTTTGCAAATTACTTATTCAGGTATTCTTTCTTAATATTAAATAAGCGAGTTGAATTGAAACTAGTTGATTAAGATGATTGGTTATTTCTTGTGTACATTCTTTCCCTTTTATGGATTTGTTGTGATTGGTATTATGAGTTTTTTTTTTTTAATATATGTTTGCTATTAAATTTCCTTAAATTAACTTTAGAGTTGAATTTTGAAGCACTACTTTCTAATATTCATCTAATCTTAAATGGCATACTTCAAGCTGCAACCAAATGAAAATATAAAATCCATTGAATTGTAAGGCAGTCCTATATATTTATTATTTTAATGAATGAGATACTAAAATGCTATCTTTGGTGTCATATGTTACCATTTAGTTCAGTGGCAATTAAATGCTGCTCTTTACTTCAATGAATTTAATATTGCCATGTATTTCCAAAGAGGAGATTATCGAAAACTTGAGTGATTCGATGTTACCATTAATTATAATGTGAAAATAATTGTTTCCATATACATTGGAATCATATCTTGTTCTTATTTAAATATGATCATGTGAAGTCAATTGTTTAAATGAGTAGAATCAATCTGACATCAAGTGTTTCAATAGAGAACATGTGCTGCTATTCAACATGAATCATGTGCTTTCATAATTCAAATGTTGCCATTTTTATATATAAGTACAGAATGATTAAATGTTGCCTTTCATTCTAATATATGATCAATAGATTATATTAAGCACTGTCATTCATTTAAGAGTAAATGTTGTCACTTAATTTGAAGTAATCAAATGCTGCTAGCTAAATTAAATATGATCACATGTTACCTTTATTCCTAAAGTGATGGGACAAAATGCCGCCATATCTTTTAATGAATCAAGTGTTACTATGTGAAATCAGTGGATCATATCAAATTAATTTCTGCCCTTACTCTAATGGTGAATTAAATGTTATAAGGTGCTATGCTGCAGTTTCACATATAAGTATGAATTTTTCTTCTTTTTGTTCATACATGTTGTTGTATCTCAAATGCTAAGTTATTAGGGCTGTATTTTGTGATTACAGAATTTATTTTAGTATCCTTCTAATACTGGAAACAAATGCTCTATCTAAACCTTAGATATTAATGTTGATTATTGTACTTTGGGTATTGGAAAACGGTTGAAAAATTCTTTATATGTCTAATATTAGATATCGATGCATATGCTGCCATATTCCCATCAATTATGTATCAAACTTAATGGTTGCCATCAATTGAATAAGATAATGAAATGTTGTCTTCAACATAACATGCTGCCATTTCTTTTATGATAAATGCTGTCAAAAGAATCATATGCAGTTAAGTTTAAATAAGCCAATGCTGTTCATTCATTTGAAGAGATATATGCCATCATTTAACATGTGTAAAATCTTGTGGTGCCATTAACTATATTTATGAGTATATGTATTATTGGGACATGCTTTACTAGATTCATATGCTGCACATTATCCTTAAGAAATCCAAATGCTATCATTACATGAAAGTGGAATAATGTAAAATGAGAAATAAATACTGTGATTTATCTCCTTAACATCACATGCTGCCATCATATGAAATCAAAAGCTTCTATTTAAGTTCATTTGTGATTAAATGCTATCACCAATTTCATTATAAATCATATTGCTGCCATAGAATGCAAATGTTATTCTTTAGTTCAAGATGAATCATTAAGATAATATTCTATGATTGCATAATGTAAACTAAGTATCCTTTGAATGCTGGACATAAATGCTGTACCCTATGCGTGTAGCAGAAAACTGCTGCCTTCTCATTATAATTGCTTCTATTACTTTAGTTAAACTGAAATGATCAAATGTTGTCATTCATTTTTAAGGAAAATCAGGTGTGCCAGTTAGTTTATAAGATTCAAATGCTGTCATGTAAACATATGAATCGTATGTTGTCATCTAATGTGAAAATGAATGTTGTCACTTATATAGAATTGTTATGTCGATAAATAGATGAATATGAGAATTATGAAATACTAGAATAAAAATTGTAGTTTCTCTTATTAACATCATATGCTGCCATGTATATATGTATGAATCAAATGCTGCTATGTATTCTATGGGATTTAAATGTCATCTTCTGTACTAATATCACATGCTACCATCCAGTATATGGTGATAAATAGTCAAATGCTTCCCTCAGTTATATTATAAGATTTAAGCTATTGTATTGTATATTATGAATCAAATTGTTGCCTTAAAATCCAAACTGCTGCTATGTATTTAATGAATACTGTTATTTATTTTAATAACTGCAAATGTTGCCATGTAGATTAAGAATTCCAAATAATACTATTGAATTTGAGAAATTCATAAATTGTTATGTTCATCAAATAATATTATGTATTTTTTTGCAAAGATACAATATTGCCTTCAAACTTATATGCAAATGCTGCCATACAGTTTAGGTGAATTAAAATGCCTTTGTACTCTTTGCAAATATAAAAATTAGTTGTTATCACATGTTGTTTTTCTCTATTTACTAAGTTTCACTTTTGGCATCTATGAATTTCTGAACCCATAATGCTGTAATTTATAACTGCTGATTCACATATTAATATTTTCATAAATACTAATTTTAATGATGATTCTTTGCAGGATAAGTTGTAAGAATAATACAAGAATGCCAAAAGTAAATGTTATCTGTGAAATACACATAAAGTCACTGCTCTTATAAATTGCCAATATTAAGTCAACGTCTCTTTTTTTTTTTTTTTTTAATATTTAATACAGGAAGTAGATATTAAACTGCTTAGTTTGATTTTATGTATTTGAACTTTATTGTAGAACTGGAAATGAGCAATCCTATAAAAAGGATTAAACTCTATTTTAGAACTGGAATTATACTCTATTTTAGAACTGGAAATGAGCAATCCTATAAAAAGGATTGAACTCTACTTTAGAACTGGAGATAGTCAGTAAAAGTTGACTTATTGATTGTGAAAAATAGAAAATTTGAACAAAAATAAAGGAGATTCTGCCGAAATTTTTAAGAAATTTCGAACTTAGAAACAATTCAGAGAACTTTAATGTTCAATTCAAAACATTCAATTAGTTCATTTTCAATTGAAATTATTAACTTCTTTCTTTGTATGAGTTCTCCTTTTATTTTATTAAATTGTATTTCATTTACAATTCCTTCTACTTTTATTTAAAATTGACTTAAGATTAAATATCTATAAGTCAATTTGGAGTCTAATTAACTCTAAAGTAGATTATTAAAATTTTAGATAATAAAAAGATATCACATACTTTACAATTTTTGAAATCCATTGAATGCTTGCATAGCTTTCAGCCTCCTATCCTTGAACATATATTCAAGATTTTGTGCATAAATAAATATTTTCTTAAAACTTAAAAAGGGGAAAATTCCTTGAGGCAATTAGAGTACAAATGGAAATATTTTCGTTAGAACTTCACATTTTAGAGAGGGTAAATGTGAATGTTCAATTTCCCCACTGTATCTGGTTAAGCAGACGTGCTTAACTCCTCGCCTATTCTGTTGTGTACTCCTACAGAATGAGGTTTTTCCTAAATATAACTTTAACTTAAATATAAGAGATTTTCTTATAATTGAAAAATCTCTTCATAACTGTTTAGTTATGCTTTCGAATCATAGTCTTAAACTATGATTATCTTAGATTGAGAATCTAAGATATTTCCTCTTTTCCTTTATACTCTATATTTTCAGTTTGAGTATTGCTTTAGTTAATTTGAATACAGTGTATGTTGCTTAATTTTAATTTATGCTTCACTGTATATCAATTGTTTACTTAGCATAATTTCATTTGACCATATAAATTGCTTGCATTTCGCACGCATATTAATTTCTAACCTTTAAATTTTCGGGAAAAGGTTAGAATTATAAATAGAAAATGAGTATTTTTACTCAATGAGTCTTATACTATTTTCCTTACAGTTGCACTCTTTACCTTTCCATACTACATAGCTTTTCCAGCACCACTGCATACTTAAATTGTAAATAACAATTGTGATATCTTGTTAATCTAAAAACATAGCCAATTTTAAAATGTACTTAGACTGTTTAGTCTAATTACCTTTTTCTTTTCTTGGCATTGCCCTATCATATTTAAATACCAAAATATGATAGAGCAAGAGCCCTTTTATTCAGGTAATGCAGGGCCCAGTACTTGAAGAATCCTTATGGAAATTTGTTTCCGCATAGTCAAATTTTAATTCACTTTTAAACTGCCATGTATATTAAAAAGCTTTGTAATAATTAAATTATATAAGTTACTTTTATTTCAGTTATTAATTTGTGTTGTATCTGTAATGTATATAAAACTACTTGGATGAATGAGTGGTTTGCTAATTTGTAAATGTTTGTATATCTGCATTTATATGTATCTTTCTTTTTCATTCATTTTTAACTTAACAAATACTCATAAAGAGACTTGGCCACTTAGCATTAGCATTTGATCTATTTTCTTCTATTCAAGTGTTGGGTGCTAAGGTAACACTCAATATTTGGATTAATCTTCTATACAAATATTGGGGCTATTACAGTAATAACCTTGGGTTGTTACATATGATGAGTCTTAACAATCTATAAGATTGAAGAAGATCTCACATATTAATTAATTGAAGTTATTTTAATTTGTACTCATTCTGTGGGCATATTTAGAATGAAGAGAGGAGTTAAATATGTCTATTTAACATCTAAAGAAAAGCGGGGTCAAATCCTAAAATACTCACATTCATTCTATGAGAATGTGAGGTCTCCTTATTACTCCTTTTTAGCCTGCCCTAAGCTAATCTACCAATATAAACCCCTATTAATTTTAATGTGAAAGTGTTATTCATGCACAATGTCTTAGACTTACTTCTACTTCAGTTCAATTTTTGGTATTTGTCTTACTTTGCCACATGTCTCAGTAACCTATCTCTTAGTGCTTGACTTACTTTGCCACATGTCTCAGTGGCTTTACTTTTTACTCATTCATGTATTTAGCTTACTTTTGCTACATGTCTCACTGGCCTATTTACATCTTAATTTGCATGCTTATATAAATACTCTTATTATTTACTATGAGATATTGGCATGTTTAGGATGCTAGAATTATATGTTATTTCAATGCTTGTGTTCTTTATATACTCAGCATGTATCCATGTGATCATATACACATTAGGATCATATTTATTTCAATAGTTGCAGTTATTTTGCTTTTAACCTCACCTTGTTAATTATTGCTTTATATGTTACATTTACATACTTATTGATTAGCTATAAATGATTAGTTTATAGCTATTCCGTTCCTTGTAGCTTGTAGCATCTTATAATGCTTGCATGTTTAAAACCTTTCAATGTGATATCTTAAATATTCAGTTCACTTAAATAACCTAAAATATACTTAGATAATTGTCTAACTGTAACCTTTTTCTTTTGTTAGTTGGGGCCCTGGCATTTGTGATACCGACAAATGTCAGATTTGGAGCTGTTTGTTGGTAGTGCTGCATGAGAGGAGCCGGTGCAGGAGGAGGATCATCTGTAATAGCTCAAACTCTTAAGCACCAAGGTCTTGTCCACTTTGGCCAGAAAGGCCTCACGGTTTTATCCTCAAAAGATAACTTCCCAGTAGGTCACCCATCCTGAGAGTGCTCCCACCTGAGCACGCTTAACTTTGGAGTTCTTATCAGGAACTCCACCGTTATCTGAAAAGGCGCCTCGATATTTAAGAGTTTCACTTATTACTACTTAAGTGGGTCATCACAATCTCCCCAACTTAAGTAACTGACGTCCTCGTCAGTATCCACACACAGATCCAAGAACCATCCATTGGGTAGATAGGACTAGAGGTGACCCCTACAGGCACAAGAGGTACCCACAACCATGTAGCACCTTAACCATCATGGGTTCAAGAGGCTGCTCACATGGAGTGGTACTTTGCCCTGTATGATACTTAGCTCCTATCTGACATCCTATGGTTTGCTCTGATACCATTTATAATAGCTCAAACTCTTAAGCACCAAGGTATTGTCCACTTTGGCCAGAAAGGCCTCACGGTTTTATCCTCAAAAGATAACTTCCCAGTAGGTCACCGATCCTGGGAGTGCTCCCACCTGAGCACGCTTAACTTTGGAGTTCTTATCAGGAACTCCACCATTATCTGAAAAGGCGCCTCGATATTTAAGAGTTTCACTTATTACTACTTAAGTGGGTCATCACATCATCCCACTACTATGTAGTTAGATTTTATTTCTTACAGTGAGGTTTTGAGAGATCTTTACTTTCATTTATTTTTATTTGTAATAATTAAACTCTGGATGTATTTACTTTTCTGTATTTGATCTAAGTTACTATTTCTCTTACACTCTTATACTGTATTGTGATGTGGATATTATATTATATTATTTCTTACTTCCGCCAATTTGATTTGTATTGATGTATGTTCACAGTTCCAGGTGACAAGTCCTTGGCTTAAGAAAGGTTGGGTCCTACTTGAGTTTACTTAGGTTGGGGATTTTCCATAGTTGGAGCACCGTACTCCCCACGATTATGTTAATATCGGTATTAGCATCACTGCAGGAAAGTACGGGGCCCCACAAAGTTTATTAATGCTTACTATTCAATAATTCCATAGAGTCTAAGAACATTAAATTCTGAGGTCTAATAATTAAGTTATAAGCAAAACAATATTTGGGATTTAATTATGTAATTTAGTTAAGATTAGATAAAAAACTCAATTTTTCCATTTGATATCCAAATTCAGCAAACTCAGTGGTTGAATTGAGTAGAGTCGGTCCTGAGGCACATAGAGTGTCCAAAGTCCTTATGGCTTGATATAGTGATAGATTTGATGCTAGACTATGCGGGAGTCTTGTGGTACGAGACCATCAAGAAGCTCAAATGGAAATGCAAGAGAAAATGTCTGGAAGTGACCTTTGAAGACTTTTGTGTTGCATTTAGGACTGAGTACATTAAGGAAATATGAATGCTAGTTAGAGTAATTGTCATTTCTTGATTTTAGTAGTGCTGTGATTTTTGGCATTTTCTAGATCTTATGTAATCCTTCATTTCAAGAGTAATGAAATTTTTTGGCATCTATTAGAAATTCTAAGTTTCTGTCTTCCTTAGAATTATTCTGAAATTCAGATTTGTGCTGCTTAATTAGAATGAATTCTGGATCACCCCCTACTGCTACCCCAATCAAGAATGCTTTCGCTTGAAGCAGTTCTTCAGATGAAATAGCTCATCTGCGAGCAATGGTGGAAACCTTGTTGGAAAATCAGGCACAACAAGCATTGGTGATGCAGAAGATGATGTCCAATCATCCAGTACCAGCCATTGCTACTGGTCATGCTGTTCCTGCTCCGCAACATACTTTTCTTTCCCATCACTCTATGGATAGTCTTTTCCATAAGTTTTTAAGACTAAGGCCTTCCACCTTTAGTGGAAACTTTTCACCAATGGATACAGCCGACTGGCTAAAAGCAATATAAAAGGATCTTATTAGTCTGAAGATCCCAAACTCGGAAGCCGTCCGTCTCACTACATACCTGTTTCATGCTGAAGCAGAATACTGGTGGGAGGAGGTTTGGAATACGAAGTTCATTGACTACGAATTAGAAGACATCCCTTGGGATGAATTCGTGGAGGCATTCAAAACTGAATTCATTCCCCCATCTGCACAAAACATCATTGCAGACATGATTATTATGTTGACTCAAGGGAGTCGTTCCGTTATTGACTACGAAATGGAATTTCATAGGTTGATACGCTTTGCTCTAGAGGTTACCCATTTTGAATCGGCTAAGTGCCATCGCTTTCTCAGTGAACTCCGAGATTCACTAAAAGATCAGATTGTTCCACTTCGCCTGATTAGCTTCATTGAGCTAGTAGAGATAGCTAAGATGATTGAGCATCATCACTCAGAACGAGATCTCAAGCGAAAGGCGCAATTAATTCCTAACAAGCATGAAGCCTTCAAGAGGCACAGACCTAACTCTGCAAAGGTCTATCAACTTGAAGCTGCACCCCCTGCTGAACCAATTCAAGACTGTAATAGGCCTCACCCATTTGGCAAGTGCTACCACTTCGGCCATAAGTGCTAAAATTGTGGGCGACCGGGCCACAGGATCTATCACTGTACACATACAAAAATGATGGATGGAGTCCCAATGAGGCCACCCCAAAAGAACCAAGTGTTCCGAGCAACTCTGCTGAACATGAGAGAACTAAATTTGGCAATAATGCCAGCACCTGCACTTGAAGTTGCTCCAAAATAGCCCTCAGCTCCTAAATCCCAGAACTATCCCAGGAAGCAGGTAAACAACCATCCTGCTGGTCCTGTGCAAGTATATGCTTTAACACCTTTGGAAGCTGCAAAAGACAATAATATGGTTTCAGGTACACAGTCTGAACTTCTCCTTTATTAATTACATTCTTGTACCTTAATTATTATAATTTGTTAATATGATTCATATGAATAAATTAGGCACACTTTACTTTAATGACCAGCCCTGCAATGTGTTATTTAACACTGGTGCTAGTCATTCATTTATTTCTGAACATTTTGCCAACATACTTAAACCACACTCGTACAATTTAGCAAAACCTTTGAGTGTTGGACTTCCTTCTGGATCCCAACTAAGTGCTCATAAGTTTTGTAATGTCATAATTCCATTAAATAGTCAGGAGTTTAACTCCAAATTGATCATCCTGCCATTAGCAAACTTTGATATTACCCTTGGGATGAACTAGCTCAGTGACAATAATGTCATGATAAATTGTTTGAAAAAGAGGTCACTCTCCATTCTCAGGGTAAGTCTGAGACTTTGATAGGAAAAACCAGTACGCAGTTATTGTTAATAAATGATATTAAAGCTGATCAATTGATCAGTAAGGGTTGTGATGCTTTTTTGGTCACTATGATGGGTGAAGCAAAAAAAAGTATACCTCTCTCTGATTGAAAATTAATTAAGGAATTCACCGACGTATTCCCAAAAGATTTGCCTGGTGTACCTCCTTCCAGAGAAGTCGAGTTCTCTATTGAATTAGCTCCGGGTACCCAGACTATATCTAAGGCACCATATATAATGGCACCAAAGGAACTTCAAGAACTCAACGAGCAGTTGCAAGAGCTCTTGAATAAAGGCTTCATTAGGCCAAGTATGTCTCCTTGGGGAGCACCCGTTCTTTTGTAAGGAAGAAGGATGGATCTATGCGAATGTGCATAGATTATCGTGAATTAAATAAAGTTACTATAAGGAATAAAAACCCATTGCCTAGAATTGATGATGTATTCGACCAGTTAGTTGGAGCTGTCATATTCTTTAAGATTGACTTAAGGTCTGGATACCATCAATTGCGAGTAAAAGAAGATGATGTAGGAAAGACTGCTTTCCGTACTCGCTATGGTCATTTTGAATTCATAGTGATGTCTTTTGGACTCACCAATGCACCGTCAATCTTCATGGATTTGATGCAGCGAGTTCTAAAGCCATATTTAGATAAATTTGTAATCGTCTTTATCAATGATATCCTCATTTATTCTCGAACCATAAAAGATCATGAAGAACATCTGAGGTTAGTACTAGAAGCTCTGCGTAAACATCAGTTGTATGCCAAGTTTTCTAAATGTGAGTTTTGGCTGAAGTTCATTGCATTCTTGGGACATATTGTCGATGCCCAGGGTATTTATGTAGATCAAAATAAAGTAAGTGTTATTCAGGACTGGATTCAACCTAAGACAGTCACATATATTAGAAGTTTCTTGGAATTAGTTGAATATTACAGGAAGTTTATTAAGGGCTTTTCCCAAATCTCTTCGCCTTTGACTAAAATTAACTCAAAAAGCAGTTCCATTCATTTGGAGCTCAAAATGCGAGGAAGCGTTTCAAACCTTGAATGACGCACTCTCTACCGCTCCAGTACTTGTTCTGCCCAAGGAAGTCTTGAACTACCAGGTATACACCGATGCCTCTAGAATTGGACTAGGTTGTGTGTTAATACAAGAGGGTAAGGTAATCGCTTACGCCTCTCGACAGTTAAAACCCCACGAGAAAAATTATCTAGTTCATGATCTTGAACTTGCAATTGTGATCTTTGCCTTAAAGATTTGGCGTCATTATTTATATGGAGTTCAATGTTCGATTTTCACTTATCATCAAAGCTTGAAGTATATCTTCACTTAAAGAGAACTAAATTGTCATCAGAGGAGATGGTTAGAGCTCATCAGTGATTATGATCTTAGTATCCAGTATCACCCAGGAAAGGCAAATGTAGTGGCCGATGCTCTTAGTCGTCATGCTACTTTATCTTCCATGATTGCCTCCGGTCCCTTTGAACAATAATTTTGTAAGTTAGAGATTTCTCCAGTCAGTGGCGATAAGCTAAGTTCGCTCTTAACAAATATCAGTGTATAACCTACTTTTTTTAGAGATGTCTCTATCTCGTAAACTAAAGACAATGATAATCTAAAATTCAAAGTAGATATTGAAGGTGGTCATCGTAATGAATTGCAAATGCGCAATGACATAATTTGTCAAAGTAATCATTTGTGGATTCCTAAATCCATGCATCGTGAAGTGTTGATTAAAGGTCATAATTCTAGATATCACATTCACCCAGACAGTACCAATATCTATCATGATTTAAAGCAATCATTTTGGTGGCCCGGTATGAAAAAGGATGCAGCCAATTTTGTGGCTAAGTGTCATATTTACAATTTGGTAAAGGCCGAGCACCAAAGACCTGGTGGTCTTCTGCATCTGTTGGAAATTCCTGAATGGAAATGGTTCGATATATCTATAGATTTCATCATGGGATTGCCTCGTGCAAAATCTGGTGCCGATGCAATCTAGGTTATAGTATATCGCTTAACTAAATCGGCGCACTTTCCTTCCTATCCATCAGACTGACTCTGTGGAAAAGCTAGCAAAGCTCGATATCAAAGAAATTATCAGACTGCATGGTATTCCAAAATCTATCATATCTAATAGAGATAGTACATTTACTTCTAAGTTTTGATAAGCTGTGCATCAAGATCTTGGTACTACTCTAACTATGATGGTCAGATCGAAAGAGTGAATCAAGTTCTGGAAGATTTGCTTACGCTGTGTGTTCTTGATTTTGCCAGTTCCTGGGAAGATCATATTTTGTTAGTGGAGTTTGCCTACAATAATAGTTTCCAAGCCAGTATTAAAATAGCTCCGTATGAGGCACTGTACGGTAGAAAATGCAGTACTCTGCTAGCCTGGTCAGAAATAGGAAGCGTACAACTTTTTGGTTCCGAGTTAGTTGAAGAAACTAACAAGAAGATTCACTTAATTTAGCAAAGGATTCGTTCAGCTCAAGATCTCCAGAGAAAGTATCATGATGCTCATCATCATCTCCTAGAATTCAATGTTGGAGATTCTACTTATTTAAAAGTAAGTTCAATAAAGGGTGTTTACATATTTGGTGTAGCAGGGAAACTCAGTCCCTGCTATGTTGGACCTTTTGAGATTTTGGCCAAAGTAGGATCATCTGTCTATAGGTTAAATCTTCCTGATGACTTTGCAACTGTTCATAATGTATTCCATGTATAATCATTAAGGAGATGTCTCAGGGACCCATCTCATCTCGTTCAACTTCCAGCAGTAGAAATTCAACCTGATCTTTTTTATGCCGAAGAACCTATCAAAGTCTTAGCTCATGATCAAAAGCAGCTAAGAAATTATTCCATTCCCATGGTCAAGGTCCAATAGAAGAATCAATCGTTAGAATAATCTACTTGGAAGAAAGAAGTGGATATGCGCAATAAATATCCACAGCTTTTTCCAAGTTCAAGTATTGTTCTTTTCTTTATCATCTATTTTACTTAAATATTTCAATCCCTGTAGTACTTTCTTCACTAAGTGATGTCGGGGATGATAACGTTCTTAAGTGGGGGAGTATGTAACAACCCTGGTTATTACCATAACTAAGTTCAGATTTAATAAAGCTAAACCAAGTCCTAATTTTGATTCCATTAGACTCAATGAGTTATTTAAACCTAACCTTAGAAGTTTGGAATCAATCGGAGCTAAATTGAGAATTTTGGTATTTTTGCCTATTTTTGAGCCCTAAAAAATACTTAAATTGAATTGATCTCCAAATTAAAATCTGACTTCATTTTTGAATTCCTCATACCCTAATTAGCTATGGGTGACTTTTTAGGAATTTTTGGAGCTCATTTAGTCCTAAATTGGATTTAGAATTAGTTAGAATTATTTAAATATTATTTAATTGATTTTATTATATTTAAATTAAATTTTTAATTAAAATAATCCATGGGATTTGCTGTCGGGACCGCGGTAGATCCACTGCGGGGTCCCGATAGTGGCGCATAGGTTTAAGCCACTCGATGCGATAGCATGCATCTTAGCGCAAACCATCTAATAGCGGGATCTCCTCCGGGTAGGATCTAATCCTAAGCATTGGATCAGTCGCTTGCATCTGATGGCTACTATCTACTTCGCTTAAGTAGTCCATTAGGATTGTCCAGAGCCAACGGTCGATCCATCTGATGGCTCTGAAGTCCCCAAGCACTGTGGACCTTCATCCACCTCCCGATCTCTCCCACGAGCGCTGGTCCCCCGACAGCCAGATTCTTTCTAGCCCCGTAGCAGTACGGAGAATATCCCGTTCTTCCTCCTTTGCCCTCCGGTGCAACAGTCTGTCGGCAATGCTTTCCCCATTCTGCCCTCAGACGGTTATACCCATCCTGTCCCTCGGGCTGAGCCACCTGCTGGTGCCCGAGCCTCAGCGTCCACCCCCACTTCTCCTAAGGCCTATAAATACCTCCTGGGAATCACAGTGAGTCCCTTTGCTCACTGTAATCCCCTCATTTCCCTGCTGCTTACCCTGAAGCTCTCGGTGACCTCGGCGTCTGAACCTGCTGAGCATCACTGATCGAGGGGGAGGTCTAGAGTTCAGACCCCCTTGCCGAGCTCTTACAATTGTCTGGAGTGATCTGAGCTGCCTGCATTGTCTCAGTTGCCTCTGCCATCCTCAGGTACAGCCTCTGACCTCGTTCCTTCCGTCGAGCTGGTTTAGCTCAACTCTCTTCCAATTGAGCCCTAGATGCTACGTTAGGACCTCACCCTAGCTCCCTGGTAGATGTCAAAGTCTTCTGGTGAGGCCTGGTAGTGGACCAGACAGTGAATTTTCCATCTAAGTGTTCACTGCCAGTCGACTTTCGGTTCGCCAAATGCCACATTCCCTCGAGCAATTAGCCATCATATAGGTGTTAGAAGCTCTCGTCAATGACTGTAGATCCATATCGAAGGTTGGGTTCGATCGGATTGGACGATTAGGCTGGGAATCGATCGACCAGTTGAGAGCTTCCATCTGTGTTCCACCATTAGTAGCACTCCATCGATCCAGACCCTCTTGGGACCTCTCGACTCACCCAATCGCTTCCCCTTCAGTCCACAGACGTGTATGGTTAGACCTTAGCTTGTACGATAGATGTCGTGAGGAGAATTAGCTCCTCACAGTTATGCCTAGGGAGGCGTCTCGATCGAGTAGCACCCCAGCGATTCGGTACCTCCCAGACAGGGCTTCTTAATTCAGTCGACACATCTTCAGTCCCTGAAGGTGTAGCCATCGAGAGCTTGGCGTGGCATGGTCGGAGCATGGAGAATTTGGCACTGGAAGAGAATCCTAGGGTTCAGGCATCGGGCATCCCTGCAAAGAAGACGATGGATATCGCGTCAGGTCGACCCCGACCCGCCCCTTTTTGATTTTGGGCTGACAGTAAATCAGGAAGTTCTGAATTAATTTCCTTAAGGAAATTAATTCAGAAAATTAAACCTAAGGTTTCTATTTAAATAAAAATACAAATTAAATTATTTAAATAACTTTAGATATACTTATCTAAATTGTATGATCTAATATACCATTTTAATCAGAAAAATGCAAGAAACAT